>OZ038317.1:7654503-7672063 GCA_964035775.1 Osedax frankpressi | reverse complement strand
AACAAACGACTAATAGTGGAAGGTCACGGGTTAGTCGTGGGTTAAAGTTAGGTCAATAGGTTGTCAATATTTATTTTTCTCATTAGTAGTCGGACATGACATTTAACAGTTTATTTATTATAAATATTAATTGTTTATTAAAGAGTACATTTTTAAAAAAAAGTACTTTTTTTTATTGAATTTAATATAAAATTTTACTGTTCAGTAATATATAGTTAGTTTTCATTTGTACAGGT
Organism: Osedax frankpressi; assembly: GCA_964035775.1. NCBI lineage: Eukaryota > Metazoa > Annelida > Polychaeta > Sabellida > Siboglinidae > Osedax > Osedax frankpressi. Next base: position 7,671,827 of record OZ038317.1, on the reverse strand, counting down.
AAAATGGTAGTTGTATTGTTTATTATGACGGTTTAGTGGTCAGTAGTTAAACTTTAGTGGTCAATATTACACATTTAATGGCCTGTTACAAATATGTAGTGGACAATTTTAAATAGTTTAGTGGTTAGTTGTAAAGTTATCAGTATTTAGTTACCCGTGTTGTTAAACTTTACTGTTGAGATGACCCTACCAATATCTGTTTACTATTCACTGATATTATATGCTATTCCGCGAGGTCAAACGTTTTTAAAAACAAATAAACTCAAATAAATATGCTCACGTATGAGTCAGATATACATAGATATAGTAGTTAGTCTGTTTTCATTTATGTGTATGAGAATCCATTGTTATTTGGTTTGTTGTTCAATTTTAATTAGCTCAACACATTACGCGATATTATGCAATAATAGATTTACAATTTTAAATATAAATCTATAATAAAGGCTGATATTCTACCATTGGCTGTTATTGTATTTTGAATCTATTTTCTTTGGCAAATTACTATTTCTTTTATAAATACCCACGGATAAATACACATAAATACCCACGGATAAATACTATTGCCATTTTATAAATACACACATGCATATATATATATATATATATATATATTATAATATATATAATATAATATATTATAAAATATATATATTATATATATATATATATACATAATAATCATTTTACAAGTTTTAAAATATATAAATCTATTTCTATAGAAGATAAATATATATTCCACTAGTAATTTTACATTATGTAATTCTACTTACAACGTATACCGTTTGAAATATCGTATGGTACTCGCGTGTTTATGTGTATATACACTATACGCACTATTTACTGCCTGAAACATATTTGCAACGCTTTAATTATTTATTTCCCGTTATAAATCAGTCAGTGATTCAATGAGTTTGTTGGTGGTTTAGTCAGTTAACTAGAAGACTATAACTGTTGATGTCATTCAGACAGTCAGTAATATAATAATTTATCGAAAGGTCATTTACTCATATTTCATATATATTATATTTCAGCATATATTTTAATTGTATATATATTTATACATATATATATATATATATATATATATTTAAATATATATATATATTTAAATAAATATATATATAAATATATATATATTTATATATAAACATATATATATACTTTCATTCGGTTGAAATTCTTGTTATATTATACAGTTAATATATGAATCACTATTTAAACAATAACAGCATGCATATGTAAAACTACATTATCAACTGTTACATGATCTGCATATCTCCTTTTTTTTTGTATATCTAATCATTTGTGGTATTTATGTTGCTGACATATGTTCGAATTGATAACGGAGTACTATATCTCTTTGTTAATCTCTAGGATCAGGGTAAGGGATAATGTGTATGACCCATCACTGATGGGTTATTAGTTGTTATACGGGGGGGGGGGCGGGCGGGGGGGGGGGGGGAGTTGATGACCTTAGCGATGCCTTCATCTGTGTTGGTAATTCTGTCACCCAGTAGAAGTCACGACACCTGACCTTAAATCAAAAGTTCCCTTCCACGACCCCGTGAACTCTTATAACTACAATGACCCTCAGCGTCAAGTTATCGGAGGATTTATAATACGTCTTACTCTTCACTTATTTTTTAATTCCCTCTCATAAACGTCGCCATTCCAATCCCTATTCTATATGATATCTACCATACCGTATTTGTTAAAAGCAAATTATATAACCCCTGACCTCTCCTAATCTCCTACGACCTCTTAATCCTCAGACTCGACGACATCTGCCATGCCGTAGCGGTCAATAAATCGCGACGCGTGATTTCGGAAATACTCCACGAACTTGCCTTCGACACCAAACTGCGAAAAGAAATGGTGAAATGTAAGAAGTTGGGTTAGAAGCTACGGGTGTTGCGGTCGGGGTGTAGCCGCGGGGATTAGGTAGAAGTGGTAGCAGACGCCGGGTTCATCTAAAAGAGACTGCGAATGCGGACTCGTTTGTTGTCATCGTACGTTGGAGTGCGACTTTGGGTGTTGCCGAAGGGTAGGAAGGAATGAATTGAGGAGACGGGCGGAGCTAATTGGTGCGGGGTGCGGGGTCATGGCTTACGAGTGGTTGAGGAGTTGGACGAGACGAAAGTTCGAGAGACAGAGGAATGATCCAATCGCATGTGAGATTCTACAAAGTCTGCAAGTTCCTTTATAGGCCCTTATTAAAATTCTTCTATACAAGTTCACCTCCGTATAACTCTATACACAATATCGTATATTACACTAATGACCGCTATTAACAACTACAAATGTCAACACACCAGTACATACACACCGATACATACACCTGCAAACCAGCACTTTTAAAGACATCAATCAAACCGTATTCAATAATTTACTTTAGACGGCGAACATTTATTACTGTTTCCTACTCCGGCAGCTCATTGATATCGAGACCGAGGTAGAAACTTTAAGATACGATAACTGTAGTTGAGTGCACGACTGATAAATCATCATTTAGTGCATTTCTCTATTACATGGGCGCAAGATTTTAATTTTAATCGAAAACTTTTACTTAATCCATTATCTATCTAAATGTAAGATCAATCTTTGATATAATTCGGTAGTATGATTTATCATATGGTGCTTTGATCTAATTTATCCAATATTTATAATTACATTTTAATAAACAATTTTTTATATAACGCTTTTCTATCCTTTTGGTTTATACGGCAAAATTCTTGATCATTTTAAAGTTGAAGGCAATCTGTTCAATATTAATAATCACAAGTTATTTGGTGAAATTGTAACACTCAAAACTTCTTTGTTTAAATTGAAATATGCAAATTGTTACTAGTTATAAATAAAAATGCTGACTTTTATAATATTTTGATCGAAGATGGAAATTACAAATAGTGGTGGCATAACTCTTTTTCTTATTGTCTTTGTTTCCCAAAATAGCGTCTTTGTCTTAATTTCCTCATCCTCGGCTAACAACATGTTTACTCTTCCCACTTTCCATACGAGGTGGAACTCTCGTAACGTTGATTGAACACGATGGAGAAACTGAAGATACTCGAAAACTCGCCCTGCAAACCCTGGAACTATTAAGCATTGAAAACGCTCAGTTTGTCTGCACTACGGTAGGTATCTTAAGTTATGCTTTTATTGTATTGTCATTTTGTATTGTTTATTAATACATGTATATACTATTCAATTTTAGTAATTGTTTCCATTAAATTTCATTTTATTTATTATAGCATTTATAATTGTTAACGATTGCAATTTGTGATCTCTGATGATTTCTATATAAAATAGTTATTGATGTTTAGATTGCAATCTAGCAATTGTTATACTTCGCAGACAAATCTATTGTCGGTGCTGGTCGATATGCCGAATCTCACAAACGACTTAAGTCTGTACACTTTAGCTGCAAAACTTCTACTATGTATGGCTCAAGATGATGTGGTTAGTGCCTGGATATAGTGTAATACTTTATATAGTGTATATAGTGTATATAGTGTAATACTTTATATAGTGTAATACTTTATATAGTGTAATACTTTATATAGTGTAATACTTTATATAGTGTATATAGTGTAATACTTTATATAGGGTATATAGTGTAATACTTTATATAGTGTATATAGTGTAATACTTTATATAGTGTATATAGTGTAATGCTTTATATAGTGTATATAGTGTAATGCTTTATATAGTGTATATAGTGTAATACTTTATATAGTGTATATAGTGTAATGCTTTATATAGTGTATATAGTGTAATACTTTATATAGTGTATATAGTGTAATGCTTTATATAGTGTATATAGTGTAATGCTTTATATAGTGTATATAGTGTAATACTTTATATAGTGTATATAGTGTAATGCTTTATATAGTGTATATAGTGTAATACTTTATATAGTGTATATAGTGTAATACCTTATATAGTGTATATAGTGTAATACCTTATATAGTGTATATAGTGTAATGCTTTATATAGTGTATATAGTGTAATACTTTATATAGTGTATATAGTGTAATACTTTATATAGTGTATATAGTGTAATACTTTATATAGTGTATATAGTGTAATACTTTATATAGTGTATATAGTGTAATACTTTATATAGTGTATATAGTGTAATACTTTATATAGTGTATATAGTGTAATACTTTATATAGTGTATATAGTGTAATACTTTATATAGTGTATATAGTGTAATGCTTTATATAGTGTATATAGTGTAATGCTTTATATAGTGTATATAGTGTAATACTTTATATAGTGTATATAGTGTAATACCTTATATAGTGTATATAGTGTAATACCTTATATAGTGTATATAGTGTAATGCTTTATATAGTGTATATAGTGTAATACTTTATATAGTGTATATAGTGTAATACTTTATATAGTGTATATAGTGTAATACTTTATATAGTGTATATAGTGTAATACTTTATATAGTGTATATAGTGTAATACTTTATATAGTGTATATAGTGTAATACTTTATATAGTGTATATAGTGTAATACTTTATATAGTGTATATAGTGTAATACTTTATATAGTGTAATACTTTATATAGTGTAATACTTTATATAGGGTATATAGTGTAATACTTTATATAGTGTATATAGTGTAATACTTTATATAGTGTAATACTTTATATAGTGTAATACTTTATATAGGGTATATAGTGTAATACCTTATATAATGTATATAGTGTAATACCTTATATAGCGTATATAGTGTAATACTTTATATAGTGTAATACTTTATATAGGGTATATAGTGTAATAATTTATATAGTGTATATAGTGTAATACTTTATATAGTGTATATAGTGTAATACTTTATATAGTGTAATACTTTATATAGTGTAATACTTTATATAGTGTAATACTTTATATAGGGTATATAGTGTAATACTTTATATAGTGTAATACTTTATATAGTGTATATAGTGTAATACTTTATATAGTGTATATAGTGTAATACTTTATATAGTGTAATACTTTATATAGTGTAATACTTTATATAGTGTAATACTTTATATAGTGTAATACTTTATATAGGGTATATAGTGTAATACCTTATATAATGTATATAGTGTAATACCTTATATAGCGTATATAGTGTAATACTTTATATAGTGTAATACTTTATATAGTGTATATAGTGTAATGCTTTATATAGTGTAATACTTTATATAGGGTATATAGTGTAATACTTTATATAGTGTATATAGTGTAATACTTTATATAGTGTATATAGTGTAATACTTTATATAGTGTATATAGTGTAATACTTTATATAGTGTATATAGTGTAATAACTTATATAGGGTATATAGTGTAATACTTTATATAGTGTATATAGTGTAATACTTTATATAGTGTATATAGTGTAATACTTTATATAGTGTATATAGTGTAATACCTTATATAGTGTATATAGTGTAATACTTTATATAGTGTATATAGTGTAATACTTTATATAGTGTATATAGTGTAATACTTTATATAGTGTATATAGTGTAATACTTTATATAGTGTATATAGTGTAATACCTTATATAGTGTATATAGTGTAATACTTTATATAGTGTATATAGTGTATATAGTGTAATACTTTATATAGTGTATATAGTGTAATACCTTATATAGTGTATATAGTGTAATACTTTATATAGTGTATATAGTGTAATACTTTATATAGTGTATATAGTGTAATACTTTATATAGGGTATATAGTGTAATACTTTATATAGTGTATATAGTGTAATAACTTATATAGGGTATATAGTGTAATACTTTATATAGTGTATATAGTGTAATACTTTATATAGTGTATATAGTGTAATACTTTATATAGTGTATATAGTGTAATACCTTATATAGTGTATATAGTGTAATACTTTATATAGTGTATATAGTGTAATACTTTATATAGTGTATATAGTGTAATACTTTATATAGTGTATATAGTGTAATACTTTATATAGTGTATATAGTGTAATACCTTATATAGTGTATATAGTGTAATACTTTATATAGTGTATATAGTGTAATACTTTATATAGTGTATATAGTGTAATACTTTATATAGTGTATATAGTGTAATACCTTATATAGTGTATATAGTGTAATACTTTATATAGTGTATATAGTGTAATACTTTATATAGTGTATATAGTGTAATACTTTATATAGTGTATATAGTGTAATACTTTATGTAGTGTATATAGTGTAATACTTTATATAGTGTATATAGTGTAATACTTTATGTAGTGTATATAGTGTAATACTTTATATAGTGTATATAGTGTAATACCTTATATAGTGTATATAGTGTAATACTTTATATAGTGTATATAGTGTAATACTTTATATAGTGTATATAGTGTAATACTTTATATAGGGTATATAGTGTAATACTTTATATAGTGTATATAGTGTAATAACTTATATAGGGTATATAGTGTAATACTTTATATAGTGTATATAGTGTAATACTTTATATAGCGTATATAGTGTAATACTTTATATAGTGTATATAGTGTAATACCTTATATAGTGTATATAGTGTAATACTTTATATAGTGTATATAGTGTAATACTTTATATAGTGTATATAGTGTAATACTTTATATAGTGTATATAGTGTAATACTTTATATAGTGTATATAGTGTAATACCTTATATAGTGTATATAGTGTAATACTTTATATAGTGTATATAGTGTAATACTTTATATAGTGTATATAGTGTAATACTTTATATAGTGTATATAGTGTAATACCTTATATAGTGTATATAGTGTAATACTTTATATAGTGTATATAGTGTAATACTTTATATAGTGTATATAGTGTAATACTTTATATAGTGTATATAGTGTAATACTTTATGTAGTGTATATAGTGTAATGTTTTATATAGTGTATATAGTGTAATGCTTTACATAGTGTATATAGTGTAATGCTTTATATAGTGTATATAGTGTAATACTTTATATAGTGTATATAGTGTAATACTTTATATAGTGTATATAGTGTAATACCTTATATAGTGTATATAGTGTAATACTTTATATAGTGTATATAGTGTAATACTTTATATAGTGTATATAGTGTAATACTTTATATAGTGTATATAGTGTAATACCTTATATAGTGTATATAGTGTAATACTTTATATAGTGTATATAGTGTAATACTTTATATAGTGTATATAATGTAATACTTTATATAGTGTATATAGTGTAATGCTTTATATAGTGTATATAGTGTAATGCTTTATATAGTGTATATAGTGTAATACATTTTCCACTTTACCAGATCATTTCTTTTATTCTCATTTAGTTGGTTTGATAATCTAGATAAATAATTCCCACTAATGGCCAGAACATGAAAACAATTGATAAATATGTAATTTAATTGTTATAGTTTATTATCTATTTATTTTTTAATTTGCATTTTAATTCATCAAGTTATCAAAATATTTCGGGAATATATTAATATCATTATTTCTATATATTGTAATACGAATTATGAAAGTATGCAAAACAATTGAATATATAAATATAAACTGTAATTTCTTTACTTTATCATTCCACCAGGTGTCGGATTCTTTACGTTATAATGAAAACACCGTGATTTCTATGTGGCGCTACGCTCGCTGTCAAGATGCGGGTCTCGCTAAGATTGTTGTTGGAACTTTGACCCCGTTGCTTTCCCCTGGTGAACTACCTGCATTCCAACGGTTTATAGTTATGCCTCTCTATCTTATAGCTCTTTCATACTCTATTACCTATTTACATTATAATTTACTCTCTCTCTCTCTTTCTCTCTCAATCCCTCCCTCCCTCCCTCCCTCCCTCCCTCCATCCCTCCCTCCATCCTTACCTCACTCACTCCCTCACTACCTCCCTCACTACCTCCCTCACTCCCTCACTCTCTCACTCTCTCACTCTCTCACTCTCTCATTCTCTCATTCTCTCACTCTCTCACTCTCTCTTTCTCTTTCTATATTATTTTCATCACTTCACAAGGGCTGACGACAAAGACGAGTTTCAAAATGAATTCATAAAGATCATGAATTATATTAAAGACTGGACAAATGATCAACATCTATTTGAAACTATAGAGAAAGGTCACTCAAGTAGTTTTGTGAATTTAAAACCTGACAATATTTTATATAATTTTATTTTTGATACAATCGTCATTATCCATCTTCTATAATTAATCCCTGTATCCCATATCTCAGTCTTCACATTATCAATTAACTGTTTCCCTATTCTATCTATCCTATAACGATGTAATCTTCCTTCGATGTTGCTCGTACCTTTTTCCCACTCCTATACTCCTTCAACATACAGAGATTCAGAATATAGATGCCTAAATGAATGGATTGTCATAAACGAATCCAGCATTTTATAATTGTATTATACAATGTATTATTATTTAATTGTAGAGCTTCACATATTGGATCTAATTAATTTATTTACCAGACTATTTACCTCACCATTTAATAACTTATCTGTGATATTGTTGACCAGGATAAATATAGATATCTGATATAGTTTGCACTAATAGATTGAAGCGACAAACGTAGTAAAAAATATTAAATTCATTTTTTATTTAACACTTATTTAATGTTTAAATCCGGAGATTGTTTTAATCTAGCGACGTTTTCATTTATTTCTACAACATTGCCACCTACGTCTGGTACATCTCCCTCAATGCAGCGTTTAATAAACTTCTACCGCCATTAACATTATCTTCTTGCTTGTTTATTGTCCCAGTAAAAAAGATAACCCTCATATCATTCATATACATATTTGCAATGTTACAGTGTATTTAATAAGGGCACGTTTCTAAAGAATCCGGAATATTACAGTGAACTTTAAAATAACTTGCATACAAACACTAAATTAGTTGGACTATATCACAATGTTTTGTATATGTTTACTATTTTTTATCAAGTTTGTTTACCATTATAATAATTCTTTCTTATATTATTAAAAAATTATTCAAATAATGCTATTTTCTGTGTGTGTGATAGATACATGCATTTTATTACATTTAATAATACTTTTTTTAATCAAATAATAGAGTGGTACATATAAATAGATATTGTTCATTGTCGAAATGTATTCTATTAATAGCTCACTCATTATCCAATTAGAATTTTAAAATATGGAAATTTATTTATATCCAAATCTATTTATAATACTATTGTTAACTTTAACAATGATGTTCCCTTATTAACAGACAATAACTCTACAAATTCGTTATATATTCAAGTATGTATACATATTTGTTTTCATATCGCACTACAAATAATATAAGAAATCTGTAATTTTACTTGCCAGAGAAATACTTCAGGAAATAACAATTAACATATCCTTTTACTTTTCTTCCTTTGATATTTCATTACCTCTTATTCTATTCCTAGAACCAATAACGGTGTTTATAAATTATGAACATATATGATATAATTGATTTTGAATTTCGCTAAGTATTGTAGCGGTTACTTTTAGTAACTATTACGTGTAGTAACAATGACTATTAATAACTATTGTTCTCGGAATCGGATTGAACGACGTCGTGACTGTAGTATACGAAATACGATTTATTCGAAAAAGGAGAACGTAACACGTGCAACAGGTGCGAGATACATCGCGCAAACGCTTTTTCAAGGATTCGTTAGCAACGTACGCCATACATTACTCTCATTGAGACAAACTCGACGTGGGGGGGGGGGGCTCTCTCTCTCCCCCCTCCCAATCCCTACTTCATAGGTCTCTTATAGGTCTCTCGACGTCGATATGGTGGCCAGGTGTCCGCGCCAACGAAGATCTCCGTCTTTTGAATTATGGATCGCCAACCGCTAGGACTTTAGGCGTCGGTACGCGGTGGGTTTCTTAGCGGTACGTTATTCCGGGGTTAGAGTCCTATACACCGCACCTCCGAAATAGGTTTTAAATTACTAATCCTCGCGGTGTACACGCTTGCGACGACGATCGTTTCAATTATTAACTAGATGGTGGTGGCGGCGGTGGTGGTGTGTGTGTGTTATTGAAAGTTATTGAAAGTTATACGATGGCGACGGCTGATGTTGTGTAGAGGAGTCGCGATAACGTTTTGTTTCGACGGTCGGCTGTCTTGCGGAGGCGGCGGTGGTCAGTGTCGTCGGTCAGTGGCGGTGGTCAGTGGCGGTGGTCAGTGTAGGCGGTGGTCAGTGTCGGCGGTCAGTGTCGGCTGTCAGTGGCGGTGGTCAGTGTCGGCCGATAGTGTCGTCGGTCAGTGGCGGCGGTCAGTGGCGGTGGTCAGTGTCGGTGGTCAGTGGCGGCGGTCAGTGGCGGCGGTGGTCAGTGTCGGCGGTCAGTGGCGGTGGTCAGTTTCGGCCGATAGTGTCGTCGGTGAAGGTGGGCGTCCGAGATGAGCGGGTTACATTACGCAAAGCGATTTCCATGTAATCGTATATAATAGTAATATATAATAATATGAGTAATAATGATAATGATGAATACATTATTAAACAGTCAACGGTGCGTCGTACAACATACAGTAGAATAAATGCAAAGTATACTTAAAAAATAGCCATACAGGTTACAGATCTATTTATATTTCATATAAGTGTAAGTATGCTCGTGTCAAAAACGCAAAGCATACATGCTTATACAGATACATTCACACGTAATCAATTGTATATATATGTATGTGTGTGTGTGTGTGTGTGTATGTGTGTGTGTGTTTGTAGAGGTGTGTATGTAAAGAGATGCAAGATATATATCCATATAAATTCATACAGCGTTGATCGGGAAAAAATGTGAGGCGGTGGGCGTGGCTTATTGGGGGATGGGGACGGGGCATGGGGTGGGGCATGGGGTGGGGAGTTGTGTCTAAGGTATAAAAACACACTCTGGCGTTACCGCCGGTAATTTTCGACGGGGTACAACATTGAAACGTCACAACAACACTGGTCTAATAAATAAATAACGATATTCGAGTGGGGCTTCGGGATGGGGGGGGCGTGGTTAGCGGCGATGCGTGTCGTGAGGTTTGTGGGCGGGTCGTGTGTAGGGCATAGCGACGATGCATGTCATGGGGGTGGGGGCGTGATGGGGGCAGCGGATACGCTCGACCACGGTACCGTGGCCATAAGGTACCATCGGTACAGACGGGTTCGCGCGTAGACCCGCGGGGTAAGGGGCGTGTTATAAAGAGGGGGGGCGGGGCGTAGACTCACGAGATGACTAGCTAGATCTCTCGTCCAACCCGCGGCCACCGTTCCACTTGGATACGGGGGGGGGGGGGGCCTCGACGGGGTGGAGAGCGGTCCTCGGGCGGGGGGGGGGCGTGCCGAGTTAGTACAACCCGCAACCCCGCAGGTTGTTGGCGATGATGACGTCGGTGACGGCGTCGAACACGAACTGGATGTTGTTGGTGTCGGTGGCGCACGTCTGGTGGCAGTAGATCTCCTTGGACGTCGACTTGTTCTTGGCTTCGAACTGCGCCTGGATGTAGGCGGAGGCGTCGTCGTAGATCTGTTTACCTGCGCGGGCCCAGAACGGGGGTTAACGGGGGTTAACGGCTGGCAGCGGGGGTGGGGCCTCGTTCGAGGTCGGCGGGGAAGAGAAAATAAACGAGTTGGGAAGCCGAGGAGGATGAGTGAGAAGAAAACAAAGGGGTGGAGAGGAATTGTAAGACGAGGAAAAAGGAGAATAAGAAAATGAATTGGAAAGAAGAAGGATGAAATATGTTAGTTATGAATAGGAAGTAAGGGAGAAGGGATGACTAAATATTAGAGAATCAAGAGATATTCATTTAAAAAGAAACATTATAAATCATATATCGTTTATCAAAAGATTTTGTGAGGATGAAATACTGCTTGATATGTCAAAACAATATATTATATTCTAATTATTTCCTTCTTTCTCTTTGTAAGCCGTTACTTACCGGTGTACTCGGTGAAGCAGACCGTTAAAGGCGATTTCTTTATCTTCTCTTCGAACAGATCTTTCTTGTTAAGGAAGAGAATGATCGAAGTATCGGTAAACCATTTATTGTTGCAGATGGAGTCGAAAAGTTTTAACGACTCTTGCATACGGTTCTGGTGAATAGATGTGATTATAAAGTCATGATTATAAAGTCATGATTATAAAGTCATGATTATAAAGTCATGATTATAAATTCCTGATTATAAAGTCCTGATTGTAAAGTCCTGATTATAAAGTCATGATTATTAAGTCCTGATTATTAAGTCATGATTATAAAGTCCTGATTATAAAGTCCTGATTATAAAGTCCTGATTATAAAGTCATGATTATTAAGTCATGATTGTAAAGTCATGATTATTAAGTCATGATTATTAAGTCATGATTATAAAGTCCTGATTATAAAGTCCTGATTATAAAGTCCTGATTATAAAGTCATGATTATTAAGTCATGATTATAAAGTCCTGATTATAAAGTCCTGATTATAAAGTCCTGATTATAAAGTCATGATTATAAAGTCATGATTATAAAGTCATGATTATAAAGTCATGATTATAAAGTCATGATTATAAAGTCATGATTATAAAGTCATGATTATAAAGTCCTGATTATAAAGTCATGATTATTAAGTCATGATTGTAAAGTCATGATTATAAAGTCCTGATTATAAAGTCATGATTATTAAGTCATGATTATAAAGTCCTGATTATAAAGTCATGATTATAAAGTCATGATTATAAAGTCATGATTATTAAGTCATGATTATTAAGTCATGATTATTAAGTGAAATTGGCCGAGGATTGAGATTGTTAGTAAAACTTAAGAAATAAGAATCATCTGTGGTTTGGGAAAGGTATTTATTTAGCGAGACTAGAAAATGACGTTCATTTATTAAATCAAAGTGTTAATAGAAAGTTGGCTTTCGTAGATTTGTATAAGGAAATATAAATACTGAAGGATGAACCGTTGTTAGTAAGTTTCTAAATTATTAAATCCTCAATAACCCACTATCAACATTTATTATTCAATGCCAACAAAGAAAAGAAAATTAATTTCACTTTCAACTAATAATTATTTATAAGTGAAGCAATAAAATTGTATATCTACAGCAATATAATCTAAAATAATAACACATCTACAGCAATATATTCTAAAATAATAACACATCTATAGCAATATAATCTAAAACGTAGCACTGAAATTAAATTTATTAAAACTATCTCATACTTAAATATAATAATGAGGGTGGCTGGCTTTGTGTAGAGAATTACCTTATTGTTATTGGATTTAGGAGATAATGGATAATAAAAGTCCATCGAAGAATAAATGAATACGTTTCTAATAATTTGATAGCAGAAAAAGAAAATCATTATAACTTAAGAAGTAAGGAATTAGGTCCCACATAATTACAAAAGTTAGTCCTACATAACTACAAAAGTTAGTCCTACATAACTACAAAAGTTAGTCCTACATAACTACAAAAGTTAGTCCTACATAACTACAAAAGCTAGTTCTACCCCATTACAAAAGTTAGTTCTACCCCATTACAAAAGCTAGTTCTACCCCATTACAAAAGTTAGTTCTACCCCATTACAAAAGCTAGTTCTACCCCATTACAAAAGTTAGTTCTACCCTATTACAAAAGCTAGTTCTACCCCATTACAAAAGTTAGTTCTATCCCATTACAAAAGTTAGTTCTACCCCATTACAAAATTTAGTTCTACCCCATTACAAAAGTTAGTTCTACCCCATTACAAAAGTTAGTTCTACCCCATTACAAAAGTTAGTTCTACCCCATTACAAAAGCTAGTTCTAACCCACTACAAAAGTTAGTTCTACCCCATTATAAAAGTTAGTTCTACCCCATTACAAAAGTTAGTTCTACCCCATTACAAAAGTTAATTCTATCCCATTACAAAAGTTAGTTCTACCCCATTACAAAATTTAGTTCTACCCCATTACAAAAGTTAGTTCTACCCCATTACAAAAGTTAGTTCTACCCCATTACAAAAGTTAGTTCTACCCCATTACAAAAGTTAGTTCTACCCCATTACAAAAGCTAGTTCTAACCCACTACAAAAGCTAGTTCTACCCCATTACAAAAGTTAGTTCTACCCCATTACAAAAGTTAGTTCTAACCCACTACAAAAGTTAGTTCTACCCCATTATAAAAGTTAGTTCTACCCCATTACAAAAGCTAGTTCTACCCCATTACAAGAGTTAGTTTGACCCCATTACAAAAGTTAGTTCTACCCCATTACAAAAGTTAGTTCTACCCCATTACAAAAGTTAGTTCTAACCCACTACAAAAGTTAGTTCTACCCCATTATAAAAGTTAGTTCTACCCCATTACAAAAGTTAGTTCTACCCCATTACAAAATTTAGTTCTACCCCATTACAAAAGTTAGTTCTACCCCATTATAAAAGTTAGTTCTACCCCATTACAAAAGTTAGTTCTACTCCATTACAAAAGTTAGTTCTACCCCATTACAAAAGCTAGTTCTACCCCATTACAAGAGTTAGTTTGACCCAATTACAAAAGTTAGTTCTACCCCATTACAAAATTTAGTTCTACCCCATTACAAAAGTTAGTTCTACCCCATTATAAAAGTTAGTTCTACCCCATTACAAAATTTAGTTCTACCCCATTACAAAAGTTAGTTCTACCCCATTATAAAAGTTAGTTCTACCCCATTACAAAAGTTAGTTCTACTCCATTACAAAAGTTAGTTCTACCCCATTACAAAAGCTAGTTCTACCCCATTACAAAAGTTAGTTCTACCCCATTACAAAAGTTAGTTCTACCCCATTACAAAAGCTAGTTCTACCTCATTACAAAAGCTAGTTCTACCCCATTACAAAAGTTAGTTCTACCCCATTATAAAAGTTAGTTCTACCCCATTACAAAAGTTAGTTCTACCCCATTACAAAAGCTAGTTCTACCCCATTACAAAAGCTAGTTCTACCCCATTACAAAAGTTAGTTCTACCCCATTACAAGAGTTAGTTTGACCCCATTACAAAAGTTAGTTCTACCCCATTACAAGAGTTAGTTTGACCCCATTACAAAAGTTAGTTCTACCCCATTACAAGAGTTAGTTTGACCCTATTACAAAAGCTAGTTTTATGTCACATTTGGGCCTTGCAACTGCAACTCACCGTAGTTTCGTCTTCATGTAACACTTGATCGTATTCGGACATCGCAACGCAGAATATAATCGCCGTGACGTCTTCGAAACAATGGATCCATTTCTTTCTCTCCGACCTCTGACCTCCGACATCGAACAGCCTTTGAGAGAGATACGATAAGAATTATAGATATAATTCCCAAATAATGTAAAATTGAATAGATCTTATAAGTAAACATGTAGTTATTAGGAACTATAATAAAATTCCTACTAAGTACTTTATCCAATTCCCCGAGGGAACTTGGTATGTATAATTATTCAAAGTACCCAATCATCATAGAAAGTACAAGATCATTGTTTATATAATGTATAGTTCATAACTATTAAATAATGTATAAACAATATGTAAATATTAATTTTATATTAGCCTATATCCCTAGGCTTTGAATACATATTTACAATTTTATCAAAATATATTTATATATATAGAATTAATGGATTTTATTTATTTCGTTGCTGTGTCAACTCCTATAGGTTAAAATATTCGTATTCTAACTGAATATGTCTAACTATATATAATTAAAAATTTTCGATATACGATTCATATAAACAATTGGATAAATAATTAATTTTTTACTGAAACTGATAAGCACTCGAGAATCGCGATAATAAAACCGTTTTTAATTGTCATACTATCCGGCGAACAGATGAAATATTATACGCATTGTGTTATGCCGTTAGCACACGCGTGTGCATGCGCAGGCATATGTTTGCATTATCGGCATTATTAATATCGTTCGGAGTTTCTGCGGATGAGAAAATCGCGGAGAGAAAATAATATGAAATGAAAATTCTCAGAGTACGCTAGCGGGGGGCGTGGCTTATCAAGGCGTGGTCGGTGGTTATGCCACGGTAGGCGTCACTAGTCGGTAGTGGTATGACGGTTCGCTATGGATCGATAACCACGATATACTTTTGCGCTATATATGCGCTTTACCCTAATGCGCTCGGGTGGAGTGTATGCGCGATCGACTCGCATGACATTTATTCGTAGCTTTGATAAGTACAGTCGTCGCCTAATAATAATTCAACCCGGCATGCATAGCTTGGGCTATGTTTATAGAGGTAATTGGGAACACTACGTGAATATCTTAAGGGCATCTAAACAAGGCATGCGCCCTGGAGTAGAGAGACTACGGTGTATAACCTAACGGCGAGTACGCAGTAAACAATGCGTGCATTATCAAACATGCCCTAATAAACCCAGTCCTACTCGTGTAATGCGATTAGACTGGGTGTATAGGAGCATGTTTGATAATGCATTACTTCCGATGTGTGTACTCCACCAGGCAATACGGACACATTAAATTACATGCTAATTAATATGGAGGTTAGTTAATAACTTCTAACCCCAATTAAAAATGTGCCTACGGTGTTGTGCTCTACACTGAGCTCAACTCGTTATCGATGTAGGCATTGAATACAAACGCGATATTTATCTTAAAATATATTACATATCGGTACGATAAACCGCAATCCCGCCATATCTCGCTAAAGTAATGACATATCGATATCTCTCTTAAATATCGCAGCCTTCAGATTACGTGACCATTATGTAATGATTTCTGTTACTTGTTGTAGTCTCGCGTTTACACTTATACATCCCATGGCGTAATATAATAATATCGCATTGTCGTCTGCTAGGAAGTATTATTTTCATTTCGTAACCGCCGCCGTAGATCCAGTTTTCGAAACCTGCGATGAATCGATACTCGACTATAGATCATGCAGGCGGTACGATATTTTAATCGCGTATACTGTGAAGCTAGTGATTTCTGAGCCGCGTTTTATATGTGCCAAAGCCGATGAATCACGATTGCCCTCTGACATTTGACCTCGGATAGTCGTCATCATTGTTTATTATTAATTATGTACATTAATCGTGTAAAATGTACTTCGTAATATATATATATATATATATATATATATATATATATATATATGTATGTATGTATGTGTGTGTATGTATATGTGTATGTGTGTGTTGTGTGTGTGTGAGTATGCGTTTTTATATATGTGTATGTTTACAGTTTTCTAACACTATATCAATAATGGTCCACACATAAGATGCAATATAACATACTGGTTAAGTTAAGTCATATACTGATTCATTTCAAGGTAAAATAGTCCCAACAT
>OZ038317.1:7644503-7652003 GCA_964035775.1 Osedax frankpressi | reverse complement strand
TAGTAGTAGTAGTAGTAGTAGTAGTAGTAGTAGTAGTAGTAGTAGTAGTAGTAGTAGTAGTAGTAGTAGTAGTAGTAGTAGTAGTAGTAGTAGTAGTAGTAGTAGTAGTAGTAGTAGTAGTAGTAGTAGTAGTAGTAGTAGTAGTAGTAGTAGTAGTAGTAGTAGTAGTAGTAGTAGTAGTAGTAGTAGTAGTAGTAGTAGTAGTAGTAGTAGTAGTAGTAGTAGTAGTAGTAGTAGTAGTAGTAGTAGTAGTAGTAGTAGTAGTAGTAGTAGTAGTAGTAGTAGTAGTAGTAGTAGTAGTAGTAGTAGTAGTAGTAGTAGTAGTAGTAGTAGTAGTAGTAGTAGTAGTAGTAGTAGTAGTAGTAGTAGTAGTAGTAGTAGTAGTAGTAGTAGTAGTAGTAGTAGTAGTAGTGAGAGTTGTAATGGTAGTAGTAGTGGTACTGGTACATGTAGTGGTAGTGGTAGTGGTAGTGGTAGTGGTAGTGGTAGTGGTAGTGGTAGTGATAGTGGTAGTGGTAGTGGTAGTGGTAGTGGTAGAGGTAGAGGTAGAAGTAGAAGTAGAGGTAGAGGTAGAGGTAGAGGTAGAGGTTGGGTAGAGGTAGAGGTAGAGGTAGAGGTAGAGGTAGAGGAAGATGTAGAGTTCGAGGTAGATTTAGATGTAGAGGTAGGGGTAGAGGTAGAAGTAGAGGGAAAGGTAGAGGTAGAGGTAGGGTAGAGGTAGAGGTAGAGGTAGAGGTAGAGGTAGAGGTAGAGGTAGAGGTAAAGGTAGAGATAGAGGTAAAGGTAGAGGTAGATGTAGAGGTAGAGGTAGAGGAAGAGGAAGAGGAAGAGGAAGAGGAAGAGGAAGAGGAAGAGGAAGAGGAAGAGGAAGAGGAAGAGGAAGAGGAAGAGGAAGAGGAAGAGGTAGAGGTAGATATAGAGATAGAGGTAGATATAGAGGTAGAGGTAGGGGTAGAGGTAGTGGTAGAGGTAGAGGTAGAGGTAGAGGTAATGGCAGTAGTAGTAGTAGTAATAGTAGTAGTAGTGGTAGTAGTAGTAGTAGTAGTAGTAGTAGTAGTAGTAGTAGTAGTAGTAGTAGTAATCATTTAGTAATAGTAGTTTTAATCATTTATAAATAAGAGTATGTATATATATATTCGAAATTTAAAAATAATAAATACTTCAAAACATTGTTACTGTATGATTATACAGGTATTGAAACATAAGTTAATATATAGTTTATATATAAACTATAAATAACTCATTATTAAACATCAATCATTGTTGTATTAGCATAGTGATACGACATATTTAAAAATTGCGTAATTATTTTGGATTATTTTCGTACATTGTACGATATTATTTTGTGACGTTAACAAAATTCGTCAATTAGTTATTATTTGCTTATTGATTATAAAAATATATCCATAATGTATATATATATATATATATATATATATATATATATATATGTATATATATTATTAGTTATTATTTGCTATTGACTTTACAAATATATCCATAATGTATATATATATTTTTATATATGTTATAGTAATCGTCAATAGCTAGAGAGGCATTTATATAATTTTCATATCTTTGTGGTTAATATATATAGTAATCTTGGATATGTGGTTAATTTTAATTTCATAGGTATTGAAATTGATAAAAATAATAACGTTATTGTTATTTGATTGTTTATTGTATGTGTTTAGAAATCAATTGTATGTTTCAATCTGATTCTCCACGAATATTCCTATTTTGATACATGTTGGAGGGCGTTGTAAGAGCAGACTTTGCAAAGACGATGTCCGCCGAACTTATGTGCTAGCAATCGCGATGTAATATTATCAAAACATATATGTTATAACAATACATTTCTGGTATCTCGATATATATATATATATATATAAATATATAATTATTGCGAATATATATAACAGCATTATCTCGATATAGCTTTTATTCGTTACGAGCAGATATTTCCAATTTCATACCATTAAAAGATAATTTGACAAGTTTTAATATTAACAAATAATAATCTACGGTATATTATTTTATTGTGGTCAATGGAAAAATAATATGTGTAAAAAGCATATTTACGAAATAAATGTTTTGAATAAAAGATATATCAACACCAATTAAACATCCCTATAATTTAAATCAACCATATATGAACTACAAATACATGAAAATTTCACAAATAATTAATATATATATGATATCAGCTAATGGCATAGTAATCAAATAATATATCAAAGACTTTGTCAATTTTATATCCCCAAAGACTTTAATAATAAACAATCCTTAAAATGAAATTGTCAAAAGAATTAATAAAAAAACGATTACTCGAAATTAATAGTTTAGAATACAGGTGGTCACTTTATGATGAAATTGATAATGTAAAGGTTATTGAGTAAATAAATTATTTAAATTCGTAACAAGAGTGAGCGGCGCTTCAAAATTAACTATATATAAACCATAAAGAAATGAATAATTTAAATAATATTTAAATATTTAAAATATATTTCTTAATAGTCAATACCAAATTAGCAATCAAGAAACATGATTTTAAAATTAAATTAAATTTGATAAATGCCATAAAATAAAATTTTATTTTAAAGTTTCTTATAAACTACAATAACAAAATATATCATATGTTATATATAATTACAATTAAGTTGTTAAGAATTATAGGATGATGTATCTTTTTAATGAGTATGTAAGTGAAATTAGTGCACTAAGATATATAACAAATATTCATTACTGATGACCTCAATTACTAGTTAATGAATGAAATTAATGAATTAATGAATTTAATTGCAACATCTTTTATTAGTATCATATCATAGATAATAGATAAGTATTCAAATGTATATTTGAATATTTATATTCTATTTTAGATTAATTTCTTAAATAAAGTAACTATACTATCTAGAACATCTAGGACAATACTTTAAATATGATTTTAAATTAAATTCTTTTAGTCAATTGTAAATGACCACGGATTCTACCCATGTCTACCTCAGTTGGAGAAGAAAGTATCTATCGATAAAGATATATACAGAAAAACAAGGCACTATCAGAAATCCGCAATATTAATCGCATTATTTGAAAAGGTTATAAGTTTTATAAAAACAAATAAAAGGATAGTACACTTAAGATAATTTTACAAATAAAAAGTTTTTTGTATTAAACTTTTAACATATAAATTACTTTTTATAATATAAGTTGTTAAAACTTGTATAATTAGTCTGTTCCATTACAAATTTATTACTCTACCATATTACCGAACACCCTATAATATAATTGAAAATACTAAATTCCTTTATGATATACAATTGTTTTGCCTTTTGTAATACAGAATAATGAATTCCATATCTGGTTAACGAAGAGATCTATGAATGTCAGAGATCCTGGAAGTATCTGTTTCCCTGGAGGTCATCGAGATAGGTAAATATTTATTAACGAGGATGTGTAATGGTTCATGTTAAATTAGACCAAGTGATAAAGTGATAAATTAATATTTTTGTCAAAGATTTGCTTAATCTAAAATTAAAGACATTGTATTATTATTTAGTAAGGAATATAGATATAATGATTAAACTTTATCTTAGTTTTGAAACTATATCTAATTATTAAATATAAAGATTGAGATCTATATTTAATTATTAAATGTAAAACTTGAGGTCTATATCTAATTATTAAATATAAAGATTGAGGTCTATATTTAATTATTTAGTGTAAATATTGAGGTCTTAATCTAATTATTAAGTGTAAATAATTTAATTATGAGAAACAACAAATATCAATATATCGAGTGATTCAAACAGCCATTAGAAATCAAAATATATTATTTAAATTTATTATATAATTTATTATTTCTAAAATAGAACATATTTAATTTCTAAATGGAGTTATATTATTATTTAATATCAGATAAAAATACTAAATATTAATATAAATATAGGCAAATTTAACTTTTTGATTAGAATTATATTTAAGGTGGCAGTGGTTAATATTTACATGATAGATAGGGATTTATACAGCTACATAAAATGTAACTAGTGATTCAATTTTTGAAATATTGTTAACATTTTTGACACATTTATACTAAACACGTATGTAAACATTTTAAAATACTATTTTTTCGATTGTGAAAATATAAAGATATTTTTCATTTCCTGAACTTTATTATATAATATTTATATTTTTTGATAAATTAGACCGTTTTTGAATATATATGAAATTACATACAGATATTTTAAAATAAGTCTATTTTGTTTTATCTATACAAATATTATCCTTTTTACAAATATTATCTGTATACAAAAAATATTTAATAGATTACCTCATAAATGAAGCTTATTATTATTTATAATAAGAGTAATTGAATGAAAATAATTATTCCGAGAAAATGCCCTCTTAAGATTATGCATTTTTATTATTATTGATAATTTATATTCATAATGTATTAAAATAACAAGGTTTATAAAGTTTAATTTGATATTGAATATACAATATGTTGGAATAAACATAATAAAACAAGACTAAAATATATATATATATAAATATAACAAAGTTAGACCAAAAAAAAATATATATATAAACAAACGTTATTATTTATAATACTAATATGTACAATGTACATTCAATATAAAAACAATATACAATATGTACATAATATAAAAACAATATACATATGTACATAATGTAAAAACAATATACATATGTACATAATATAAAAACAATATACAATATGTATATAATATAAAAACAATATACAAGATGTACATAATATAAAAACAATATACAATATGTACATAATATAAAAACAATATACAATATGTACATAATATAAAAACATTATACAATATGTACATAATATAAAAACAATATACAATATGTACATAATATAAAAACAATATACAATATGAACATAATATAATAACAATATACAATATGTACATAATATAAAAACAATATACAATATGTACATAATATAAAAACAATATACAAGATGTACATAATATAAAAACAATATACAATATGTACATCCAATATAAAAACAATATACAATATTTACATAATATAAAAACATTATACAATATGTACATAATATAAAAATATTATACAATATGTACATAATATAAAAACAATATACAATATGTACATAATATAAAAACATTACATAATATACACCTTGTACACATGCTATCCAATACCTCTTTCAATCAACATTATCTTCTCTGATTTATCTGTAATTGAATATAAATATACACATATTAATGTATCTTCAGCAGCATATCACCCATGTGTTTTAAAAGTATAGTATATTAGGTGTGATAATAATAATATAATTAACAATAATTATTATTAATTAATTAGTTAAAATTAATTTTGAAATTCCAAATTTAATAACTGATCAATAAACTAACAATTAACTAATATTATATTGGTTATATAATGTAATAGTATAAAGTAAATATATATAAATAAGGTATATTATGAGTCAGAATATTGTATTTCAGAACTAATTGATGATTGCTAATATAATTTGAAAAAGGAAAGGTGACTGTCTATCAAATCTGTGTATATGTCTATGTCTATCAAAACTGCCTATCAAATCATATTAATAATATGTAATGTAACAGATAGGATATTCAAATATAGATAATTATATTTTTTTAATTTGAAATCTGTAATATAAATGATATACATTGTATATCATTATACATATGGTATATTATACATATGTATATTATACAATGATAGTAATATGACAAGATTGAATATATTAATAATATTTTTATTTTATTAATCTGAATTTATTAATATTTTATTTTATCAACAATTTAAAATATGCAATGATATATATTGCATTTATATTGCTTTTTTTTGTCTAAAATTCGTATGAATATTCTTAATATATTAATAAATCTAAATATATCATAAAAAAATCATTAAAATATTAAAAAGATAATATTTATGACTCCTCTTTCAAATCATTTAAAAATTAATATATTAATTTAAAAATAAATAAAATAATTATATAATCATTTTATAAATAAGATATGATCACATAAGATCAAACTTTATATATTTTGTAGAGAAATATCAATTATTAATCGCATAACTTTATCAGTGTTAATGAAGATGAACTGATGGTGGCATTAAGGGAGGCTGATGAAGAGATAGGATTACAACCACATCAATTTCAGTATATCTGTACATTTGCTTCAACAGTAGTGCGTAAATATTTTTTCGTGTATCTATACACTTTATACTTTTGATACTATTTTACTATTTTACTATCGTACTATTAGTATTCTTAAGAGATTCTATGTGAAACCACGATTATTCAAGTTTTATTATTTGGCTTAATAATTAATGCCAATTCAAAATTCTCAGTGCATTTATTTTATTTTTGATACTTTTTTCAGTAAATCTTCATTAGTGTGACATTCCTCTATTTTATTTTGAATCAATGAAATATGTTCAAATTTGTTCATTATTTTTTAAATTTAATACCCACTTTATATTTTATTCCAGATAAAAATAAATAACGTTGACCACAATATATGTAGAAATGTTGTAAAATATTCTTTTAAAGGTTGATTCTATGTAGTCGCATATTTTTCTATATCTATTAATATATAATATTAAGAATTTGTCGATTCTAATATATTTACAATATTTCTAGGCATATGGAAAAATACTGGTATCTCCAGTCGTAGGTTTTGTGGATTCTGACTTCAAGCCGAACATCAATACTGGAGAAGTGACAAAAGCTTTCAGCATACCATTAACTTGCTTTTTTCAAAATCAACATTTGACCATGAATTATGTAGAGTTAGTGATTATTCTTACCTGGGACTATTATGCAATAATTTGATTAGATAACATTTTATATATATTCCAAGAAATATATACCAATAAAAATAATATCTTTAATATATGTAATTAATATATAATAATTTAATATAAGTAGATATTTAATGTTAAAGTTTTATCACATTTTAATAATGGATGCGAATAAGCTTAATACCATATTTAAATCCAGACCATACCGGTCATAGGTTAAACTAAAACATCGGTCATAGTTATAAAAATAACTTCTAAAAATGCTTTTTAATAATTGATTTTTATAGGAAAAGTTGCATTATTGTAGAAAATTCTTATATTTAAAACTTCTATTAAAATTATTGGCTATTCAATTAGTTTTGGAATTACAATAAATATGTAGGAGATTTTATTTCTCTTATTGAAATATTCTGTATTGTCAATTTTAATAATCTATAATTTCAATAATTCCAATCTAGGAATAAAAAAATATTCAGAAAAATATTTGCAGAATCTATACTCTATACTCTAATTTGGAAATTAATTATAGTAAAATATACAATGATATTATATAATTATTTAAAGTATTTATTTTGTATTATTATTTATGAAATAAGCTTAACAAAAACCACAAAACATATATTTTTTAAATAAACATCTTTATAAACAATATGGTTA
>OZ038317.1:7636938-7644303 GCA_964035775.1 Osedax frankpressi | reverse complement strand
ATTATACGTATAATGCGTATAATAAAACATCGTCAACGATCACGTGACTTTATAAATTCATATAACTCGTAAAATATAACTCTAAATAACATAAATATTTACATGGTTTGTATTTTTCATATTTGTATTATATGTGAATATTAAATTATAATATTATGAAACTATCGAGTATTATATATTTAATATTTATAAATTGAAAAATAAATATATTATTATTAATATTTTATTCTATCTATATTTAATTCTATTCGCAATAATGAACACTAATTTTAAAGAATTATAGCAAAATATATTTAGTTATAAATTAGTAGATATTTAAGAATATGAACATAAAAATCGTGATTTTATTTATTAAATTTACAATTTTCGAAAGTATTTTAAATAATTTCTATATTTTATCGCCAAGGACTCGAGATCCTGTATGTGGACCCTTTACATCATTACTTTAAATTGAAAATAATACAAATATATTTTTAAAGTTAAAATTTGTTTTCTATGTCTGATTTAGATATATATACTAAATGTATTGGTTAGTATTATATATATATATATATATATATATATATATATAATATATATATATATATATTTTTCTAATAGCATTATATATTATTATTACATTTTGTAATATAAAGTTTTAGCTATATAAAACATATTAATAATTGTGATATCGGATTAATTTATGATCACTTAATTCGTACATTTAAGTACAAATATATAAACTACATATATAAAATATATGTCTATATTAATTTAGATGATTTAGTTATTTGGTATTGCTGTTTATGCTTTTGGCGATCGATACTCGGAAATAGCAGTTTTGCCTAGTCGATAAAAAATAACAATTTAATTTAGACTCCAACAGTATTTATGTTATAATTGCGCGCATGCCATATGCCACTATAGTTGTTAATGTGGTATATAATATAGAAATTACTACCTATTGTGTATATACACACTTTATTGAAAATATATTAGCATTTATAGTCTCAACAAATTAAAATTATGTATTATGTATATTTAGTATAACATTAATATTTTATTTTAAATACGTATTATCCAAAGTAGTATATGTTAATTCTGATTAATATTCTGATTAATTACTACTATTTAAACATTCATTCAGGTGACATAAAGAAATGTTTGGTGAGCTAGGACACATAATACAGAAATTTCAAAAACAGAACAAAAAAATAACGAATCTATTTTTACGATTTAGAAAAACTAACGATGGAATAAAACTAAAAAGTCACTATTTTCTTAAAGGTTTTATTAAAATATTAAAATATATATGTATAATTAATATATGTTATATTTAATACATTAATATTTGTTTATTAACATTTATTATTATTATTTTATAATAAAAAGGTCATTGGTAGTGCTATACAGTATATCAAGAGGATTGGTAAACACTACTACTATTGTATTTTCATTATAATTTTAGGGAAAATACCATAAACAAGATAGCAGCATTTTTATTGGAAAGGCATGTTACTATAAGAGATTGTTAGTATAACAAAAAATTAAAATTTGTAAATCAATGTAGATATTTTAGATTATTATATATGTTATACATAGTTAAAAACATAAATAATTTATACATAATGAATTTAAAATATATAATTAACTTATATGTTCATTTTATAAAGATAAAGAGGTTTGAAAAATGTCAACGGTATGAAAATACCAAAACTTAATTGAAAGTTATTAAACCTATAAGTGTTTCAAAAAATGTTGAGCTTGCAGGAGTTGATTTAATTGGATCACTTCCTACAACTAAAAATGGAAATAAGAAATGGAAAAATTACTGTATTTAAATATATTAATTTTTCAAATTAGATAATAAAACTTATATTTATTATTAATATATACAGATATATTTTAACTGTAGTGGATCATTTCAATAAATGGGTTGATTTACTCCATTTGCAATCCAAAACTTCGCAAGATGTTTCAAGGTACATATAATATATATATATAAATATATATATATATATATATATATATATATATATGTTATGGGTTTAATTTTAAGTCAGAGCTTTGGAAATATATATCTACCGATATGGTGTCCCTATAAAATTCTCAGTGATCAGGGAATAGAATTTGTTAATAAGGCATATAGCTAAGTTTAAAATTCTATGTATTGATATTTATATTGATTTTATTTTATAAGAATTTATAATGCCTCACATTCTTGATATACATTTTTTTAAATTTATTTTTTTGCATTGAATTAAGTTATATTTTATCTTTATCTATCATATATATTATTTTGATTCACTTATAGATTTGATTTTTATAAGATTACAATAAAAATTAATAGCATTTTAGGGTGAGGTTAATATTATTTATAGAAAGATTATATTTATCAAATTTATTGTATTTAAAATTATAATTATGTTAAATTAATACAAAATATATGTTTAAGTTAATGATTCCGTTTATATAAATATATGTTTATTATACAATTTATTATTTCACATAAAATTATTAAATAATTAAATTAGTCCTAATACTAAATATGTATTACACATAAATGAATCATTATCAAAATATTTCATGTAAGGAGATTAATTACACCTGCTTACCATCTGCAGACTAATGGCCAATGTGAGAGAATGAATAGTCAGTTAGTAAAGAGATCATATGAAATATTGTGTGAATGAGACAACGATTGATTGGGATGTATGTTTAGATACAATATTATTTTCCATTTGAATTCAAAAACAAAAAAGTAAAAGTTTTCCTTATTTTTTATTATTTAATAGAAATGCTAAAGTTCCAGTTGAATTATTTATTATAAGAGAATGATAATATGTATATGGTAGATGAAAATATGACTGTTAATGAAATAAATTGATCTGGTGAGCATGAATGCAATGCTAATTTAAATTTAGTAAATCAATTTGGTAAAATAGAGGATAATTGTATAGATATTAATAATAGTATAAATGTAATCATGTATGGTAGTAACAATATATCAATATAAGACCGTATTAATATAGTAATAACTAAAAGTAAGATTATAAATTTTAAATTTAATAATGATAGCAATGTTACTACAAATTATGTAATAATTATAGATGATTTGGATATAAATGTTGATATGAATGCACATATAGACCAGTTTGTAAAGGTAGAAAATATATATCTAATAGGAATAAAACTAATTGTAAATGATAATATGAAATAAGCTCAGGATAAGAATGTAAATGATTTTTAAAAAACTAGATAAATAAAATCATATTCATTTGAAATTGGAATGACCGTTTTAAAAAAAAAATTTAGAGATAGCGAGAGAAAAGGTCGTAAATTAAAATCAAAGTGGTTAGGTAATTACATAATCACTTATATCAGAGTAGATTGCTAGAATAAAATATAGAGATGATATAAAAAAATAAAATGTTTAATCAACTTATGTAAATTAAAACCATATTTAGAATTTAATAAAATAGTAAATAAAAAGATTAATATACTAAAAAATCTTAAAGAATGCTTAAATAAAACATATAAGATATATCTATAGGTAATTAATAACGAAAATACATTATCGATTTATTCATGGTTAGATGATCAGATTATTAATACAATTAGTATATTTTAATACATCGATATACAAATAATTACCATTATATTGATTTTGATATATTTACTATTGGAAAAATTCTAATTATGGTAAGTGTAAACTCAATGATGATACAAATCGTGTACTAATGGTATCAATAATATTCATCGGTGGCTATATTAGATGCAAATTATAAAAAAAACGTATTTATAAAAGATAATTTAAATAAGGACAATTTGGACACTATATATCATTTTATGTTAGTATAATTGCATACACATTGTTATACAATATCCTGAATAATTTTTATAGTTTTTTTAATAATTCAAATATTTATACTTGAAAAATATTTACTATCTAGGATATATAACTGTAACTCGAATTCCAGCAATGAATGGACTATTATCAATATCAATGGTGGGATTTAGAGAGATAGTATACTATAGTTCATGTGGATTATTTAATGTGATGCATGAGGAACAAATTATAAAGAATGAAGATATAGGTACCATTAACCAGGATCAAATCAATGAACGCAAAATAAAATATAAATATTCAATAATGTATTTTTACACTTTTAACTAAACATTATATTGATACATTTAAAAAATATTAATTAAATTAAAACATTAAATGTATTTAATATATATATACTTCTTGAGATATAATAAATTGATCCGATCCTATCACTTATTAATTCATATATTTATATTTACATATAATGTTACTTATTCTGTTAAGATGTTGTTATGATTATGGATGGTTTAGAAATTCAAAAAGAAACCACTCCCGCCCCACTATATAGCATAACATATGGTATTCCCAATTAATAATATAATATAACCTCTCCATAGAAATATTATCCTGTAATGTAAGCATAATTAAATTAAATATTCATAATATATGTATTAATATATTTTTGCAATACATATTTCTAATATAAAATAATATAAGATACTTTAAATGTTAATAACTTGAATAATAAAATCTAATGGTAAATTTTCAAAATTAAAATATATAATTTACAATATAGTTATGTAAAGGTACTTATTATTTTCAATTTAAAGTAATGATGTAAAGGTCCATATACAGGATCACGAATTCGTGGCGATGAAATATAGAAATTATTTAAAATACTTTCGAAAATTCAAAATTTAATATATACAATCACGCTTTTAGTTCTTGCTTATAGTCTTAAATATCTACTAGAATTTATATTTCAACTAAATATATATTGCTATAATTCTTTAAAAATGAGTGTTCATTATTGAGAATATAATTAAATATAGATAGAATAAAATACCAATAACAATATTTTCATTTTCAATTTATAAATATTAACATTCAAAATACTTCATAGTTTCGTAATATTATAATTTAATATTCACATATAATACAAATATGCATATAGTCTATAACCACGTAAATATGTATGCTATTTAAAGTTATATTTATCGATGATAGTACTATCATATCCAGAAGTCCTAAGATGATGAGCGAAATGTTCAGAAAGATACAATTCAATTCTGAAATATACAATTCAAGTTCAGCTATAGTGATGAATGCATTAGAATAATTAAATAGTGATGTTTTCAACCACTTCTATGTTTCCAAAAGGGCGTACAAATTACATAGTTATTGAAAATAAAAATGGCGTTTGATTGTCAACAAAATATGTATAATGCTAATACATGGAAAATAAAAAAATATTGTGATTTAGGATATGTAATTCATTACGTCATAGGTTATCTTGGTTCTTGATTAAGTGAGAATTCGATTCTAACAGAAGAGTTAGGGATACCCAAAGTAATTAGGAAATAAAAGTAGAGACATTATAAAATAATCCATCCTAGGATTTAAATATTTTCTATCGGATTTTAATTTATACTAATGTTTTTAATAGTTTATATCTTTTAATTGTCTTTTAATTAGTCCATTATCACATCATATTATTAACTACTTACTGTTTTACTCCATTTTTACTTCTACATATTTGACGTTTTTTTTAATTTTTATGCAATCAGCTATGCACATTAGGTCTGCTTCTTTTAATACACTAGTTTAATTGATCAACAATAACACTATTCTGATCTAAAACTATATATATATATATATATATATATATAAATGTATATATATAAATGTCTTGATAAATTCTCACATTCTAAATAAGTATTCTAACTTAAATAATTATACAAATATTGATATCTTAATTAAAGAACAAATTAAATTAAATCCCTTATTGATTATGATAACAGATAACCTTATACGTTATATTAATAAAATAATATAATAACCTTCATATAAATAATGAATATCACAAAAAAACAGGTGGTTCCTATTTTTTAATAAATTATAATCACTTGGCAAATGAACTCTGTATTTACAAAGATAAGTTTAACGGAACCTATTTCATTTACTGCCCAGCTATTGTCAAATTCGAAAGAAGATATCTATCTATAGATCTATACTATATAAATTATAAAAGTTAGTAGATAATGTTGCTAAAATTTATATAATAATTAACACAATTCATATTATAAATATTATTATAAGCATTCTTAAAGTATTATATTATATATATTTATATAATCAGTATATAATTCACCATTATACAACCAAATTTATATTAACGTATATTTATAACTAATTATAAACTGCAATGAATTATACAAATGATTACACTGTTAAGTAGTAGGGGGTTAATTATGTCAGTGGTTTAGTTATCTAGCCTGCCTAGTAAACTTCCAGTTAATTTCATTTTTTGTATAGCACAATTTTTTAAATATTATTTTGTATAATGGTGGACACATAAAAATATTTTACAAAATTATTAAGTCACCTTGTTTACTGGGTATTCTACGGCCACAAAACTCGTCTAAACATTTATGCCTGATTTTTAATAATGTTATGTAATATTGGCTATGAATTTGTATATCAATAAATTACTAAATAGAACATATGTATTGCATATATCATCAAATTCACGTATATTATTATTATTTTTAAAATTTTATATTTATTTAGTTTAAACAAGAAGGGTACAACTCATAAAGATGCACAACAAATGTTATATATATATATATATATATATATATAATGCCATCATATAAATATGAGTGCATCTTAAAATTGGAAATATATATTAAATATAGCAATTATAATGATTAGAATGGCAAACATATTATTTTGCAATTATTAATTTACATATTATATATATATATATATATATATATATAGTTATCGGTATTAATAATATAGATACAATCAAATTAAAATAAAATAGTAACAGCAACACATATTTTTTAAAAAAACTACACGGATATGTTTCAAAAAGTTATTTAATATATCAATATTATAAAACTATATATTTTTTTTAAATAAAAAAATTCAATAACAATTTATATGCAGTTTTGAAATAATTAATTAATAAATAATTTATTTTAATATTATTAAAAGTATGATAATTTTAATTTTGTTGTCTATCTCTAACTTATTAATGTTTGGGAACTATGTAAATACTCAGCACATATAATGGCAGTAGCTTTTACTCTAAAACAAATAGCATATATTATAATATTATGTAATTTAAAAACCAATTTGGTAATTAAATGTAATGTAAAGGTAATGAAATACTAATATTTATTCTTAAGTAGTATATATATACGCGGTAAAACGGTAATTATAATATTATAAAAGATTAAAATATGAAATGTTTAAAACAGTGTTTGATATCGATATACCTTATGGGATAAGAAGAAATATATTCAATAGACATCATAGGTTAGATACGA
>OZ038317.1:7606938-7634438 GCA_964035775.1 Osedax frankpressi | reverse complement strand
TAACACTTATTATATATTCATATTTTATTACATATGTAATACAATACATTTTAGACTTATTAATATTTCATATTTAGATTGGAAATCTACATAACTTCGATTTTAACTTGATGAGCAATTTCAACAATTATAGCAAATCGTATTTAAAAATAAAAGTAGGAGCGAAAAAATTAAAAATTTCTGAGAAACCTAACATTCTACTTATACAAATTGGAGCCCACGATTTAGCTCATGGAGAATTCCTTGACAACTTTTATAGAAATACTTTCAAGTTATTAACTTAAATTGATATATTATAAGAAATTAATTAATAGTCATTAAACTAATATTATCAAGATTATATATTATAATATACAATATACTATAATTCCCTATATATTATTTAACGTAGGTATATTTATATCTTAAAAGAATTTAGAATAATGTTCAAAGTTGGATATAATGAAGTGACTGTAATTCCTCCACCTCCTGTGGCGATGAATATTAAAAATTATAAACAAAGAACACTTCCAGCAATTGAAGCAATAAATACTAAGTTATAACAGTAAATACCTACATTTCTATATAAAGATCCAACATTTAGTTTAATTTTTATCAATATAGAATTATGTGCTTTATGTAAAAAATTAATCAGTATCAAAATATAAAAATGTAAATTTGTAGATTATAATATTATTATTTAAATTATTTATATGTTTTAAATATACATTACACTTTATTAAAGTTAGGCTAATATGTAAAATAATGTCAATTAGTTATAATTACTTATCTTACAATATATAGATTAAAAAAAGAAGTTATTTTGAATGGTTTTCGATATTTTGATGAATTTAGTTTGTTAAAACCTGTCAACGAATATAATTACTGTAATGGTTATTATTGATATAATAAATATACAAGTTAGAATATATTACTTAAACATATTACAAACTTAAATTGATATTAAAATTAATGTATTAAACTGATTACAATCCAAACAGGCCATTTCATATGTCCAATATTTGATGGAATCAAATATAGATCATATGGAATAGTTGGCATACCTGCATTAAATATTTTATTCACTGAAATTTTTCAAGAACAATTCCAAACTGTATGTGGTTCTAAATAATCGTGTACATTAATAAATTATATAAAATATGTACTTTATTATTTTACAATTACTCTCACTATTGTTGTGTAATAATTATGAAAACTAAACAGTTTCTATAAATTATATAGTTGTACTAAAATTTATCATTTTTATAAATAAATATTTAAATACTGTAATTATATTTGCTACTTTACAATAGCATATCCAGTACTGTATATATAATGTTAATATTCATGCTAGAAAAAAGGGGTTTCTGTGATTCGATATAAGCTAGAGACCCTTTTAGATTTTCTAGATGATTTTCTACGTATTTATTCGACACACACACACAGTCACACACACACATACACACATATACATTCATATACCCACACACATACACACACACAAACACACACATATAATCACATACACATACACACACTCGTACATACATAAATACACATACTTACATATTATATATTTCTATATATATAATATAGTATAGTATATATATATATATATATATATATATATATATATATTTATGAATTAGTATTCGTACCGTTGACTATAGTATATATGATATATAACATATATATATATGGTCAAATTATAAACAAAGAGAACTGTTATTTGCAATTTTGGAACATTTTCAATTTTTTAAATTTCACAAATAGTAAGATATTTTAAATTTTTCGATATTAATATTTGCATTGTAAATGATATTTAGTATAATAAATTAGCTAAGTATATTTATTAATGTAATACATTTATCAATGATTTCTTTCATCGTTTTAAAATATAAATAAAAAACATAGTATTTAATATATTATCTATTATTCCCTTATATTTACAATTTTCAAAATGTAAATCTATGATTGTACTTGATTATCCAAGATTATACCCAAGATTGTCCAAAAGGTAACTTTGGATTATACTTAATAACATATTAAGTATTTTAACTGCGTGGATCTAGAAATAATTGTAGAATTATTATTTCTTAAAATCGAAGTTTCTATTTAGTTTAGTTTCAAGGTATTTAAGCTTTATTGAAATCCTACTTTCTTAAATTTCTCAAAAGTTAATTTATCTTAATTATTACTATTCCAAAATTGTATATACTTCCAGGTGCTACAATATTTGTGTAACCTTTTATATATATATACATACATATATTTGTATATGTATATATACATATATATATATATATATATATTTGTATATGTATATATACATATATATATATATATATATATATATATATATATATACATACATATATATATATATATATATATATACATACATATATATATATATATATATATGTGTATGTATATATATATATATATATATATATATATATATACATACATATATATATATATATATATATGTATATATATATACGACGACGAAGTGAAGAGAGTCGTTGCTGAACCAGTGGAATTTGCTCAGGAGTTCCGCAAGTACGAGTACTCATCGCCGTGGGAGATGTTCCCTGCCTATAGACCGAAGAACGAAATCGAACAGCCAAAGAAACCATCCGAGTAGATTCAATAAATGTGCAGAAATGAATAGGAATTCAATCTTGTTTAATATTATATGCTGTGTAATGAACCGTTACCTATGATAAAAGATGAATACTAAAATGATCTCTAATTCTCAATAATTTGTATTAACATATTGTAGATCTAATAATAAATGTATTAATTTATATTTGTCAATATTAATATAAACATAGCATTTACGGGATTGTATTTTGATTAAATAACCACCTAAATATAGTGTCATTGTAAATATGTATATATTTATCTTTATATATATTGTTAACTAGCACCTAGTAGATGCTGCATTATATAATATAACTGGTATGCTTTATATTCAAAATACCTCATACCATTCAATTTTCTAAAATAATCAAGAATTTAAATATTACGTAGTTATATAATAGTTATAAATTAGCGCAAGTATATAATTAATAGAAACGATTTAGTTTTCATAATTATTACACAACATATATGATAGTAACGTGGTAAAGAAAATGTCATAATCCCTTTTAATTATGTAATTGCGGTATGTTTAAAATCATATAAAATAAAGAAATACAAATTTTATATAATTTATTAATGTACACGATTATTTAGAACCACATACAGTTTGGAATTGTTCTTGAAAAATTTCAGTGAATAAAATATTTAATGCAGGTATTCCAACTATTCCATATGATCTATATTTTATTCCATCAAATATTGGACAGATGAAATGGCCTGTTTGGATTATTAATGATTTAATACATTAAATGAGTAATATGTTAATATTAATTAATATATTCTAAATGATAAATTTTTTATAAATAATAACCATTACAGTAATGATATTCGTTGACAGGTTTTAACAAACTAAATTCATCAAAATATCGAAAACCATTCAAAATAACTTCTTTTTTTAATCTATATATTATAAAATAAATAATTATAACTAATTGACATTATTTTACATATTAGCCTAACTTTAATAAAGTGTAATGTATATTTAAAACATAAAAATAATTTAAATAATAATATTAGAATCTACAAATTTATATTTTTATATATTTTGATACTGATTAATTCTTTACATAAGGTACATAATTCTATATTGATAAATATTAAACTAAATGTTGGATCTTTATATAGAAATGTAGGTATTTACTGTTATAACTTAGTATTCAGTGCTTCAATCGCGGGAAGTGTTCTTTGTTTATAATTTTTCATATTCATCGCCACAGGAGGTGGAGGAATTACAGTCACTTCATTATATCCAACTTTGAACATTATTCTCAATTCTTTTAAAATATAAATATACCTACGTTAAATAATATATAAGGAATTATAGTATATTGTATATTGTAATATATAATCTTGATAATATTAGTTTAATGATATTAACGATTATTAATTAATTTCTTATAATATATCAATTTAAGTTAATGACTCGGAAATATTTCTATAAAAGTTGTCAAGGAATTCTCCATGAGCTAAATCGTGGGCTCCAATTTGTACAAGTAGAATGTTAGGTTTCTCAGAAATTTTTAATTTTTCCGCTAAAGATTTAATATTTAAATAAATGACTCCCTTGTTTTTAAAATCACTCATTAAGTAGAAATTGATGTTATGCAGATTTCCAACCTAAATATGAAATATTATAATATTTAATATTTTGATATCTCTTATATGGAGGGTATTATATATTTTATAAATATATGATTATATAGTTTGTATTCAGGGATTATATATAAGTAATTATTATATTTAAATCCATATTATAATATGTATACAAGAATAAATAAATACTATCCACATAAATTACTAGTTTAAAATTGTATATTTATATCCAGTATAAGTAAGTTTCTATGTACTCAGTGTCTACACAAATTGAATACTGCTAACTTAATGTTATCAATAACCAGAATTTGAATTAATAGAATCATTTAAGAAATTATAATATATCTGTATTAATAATGCAAAATAAGTTTATTTGATCACAATCAAAGAATATTCTATTTATATCAAATATAAATTATATATATATATATATATATATATATATATATATATATCATAATTTCGAAGGAAAAAAGATTGTAATCCAAAGTCTGGTTATTGATAACAATACGTTTGCGGTATATATAGCATTGTATGTAGGAACTGAGTATTAAATACCTAATACCGTTATAATTATCATTCGTATAATAATACCAATATATCAATATTAATAATAAATTAAGAATAAGAAGTTATTTTCTATATTATCTTAAAATACTATTTTTATATTTCAGGCATTTAATATATATTACTTACTTGTTTAAAAGTACTATTCCCTGGATTATATTGATGACAAAATTCAATTAGATATCTAAATTTGTATCTAATATGAGAATCTCCGAGAAAAATTACATTACCAAATTTTAACAACTTAGAGCAAACTCCTAATCTTGTATGCATTGGTATATGCATATTATTTCCTATCTTTACCTAAAATAATGAAGCATATGTATTGTTGATGTGTTGATAAAACGCAATATGTACTTTAAATGGAACGTATTGTATTCGTACTACTTCCCAGAGTGTAAGTGAGTGTAAGTGTAAGTGTGTGTTTGTGAGTGAGTGTATGTGTTATATATATATATATATATATATATATATATACATATATATATTTATATATATATATATATATATATATATATATATATATATATGTATATTAACTTATATGATATGCCCCATATAAGATAGTTCGAATGATTGATAACTCATAAAATATGGTCATAATGTCATAGCCTATAAACAGGATAATTTGACAATACAGCCCAATGTATGAATAAAATATAATTTGAAAAAAATATATCTACCTTATGAAATACATCGATACTTTATTTCAAAGTTTGGAGTTATTGATAATGAGCAATGAGCAATTTAACAATACACCTCATCTTGAATGCTTACTATGCTATGCTATGCAAGTACAATACCACTGTTAGTACAATACCAAAGTCTCCTATCATAATTTCTAAATTCAATGACAGAAAAGACTAACATAGTTATATGCAATGGTACACTATCATTTGATAATAAAGAAAATATATATAACGATCCCGAACTGAAAATAAGAAAATATGTTGCCCTTGTTATTGCCTATAAGGAATATTTGCTCATTGTTTATATACTGAAATAAAGTGACAGCTGTCATGAATATTTACGAAATATTAATAAAATCATCAAATGTTTCTTTTCCGAATAAACCGTAATTAGTATTAATTATTGAAGCATTTATTTGAATTATTTATATATTATTATTTTATTATATTTTATCATTGAATTATTCTTATTTATGTTTTCATTCAATGTTTTAATTATATTGTAATTACGAGTATTCGTTTATATTTACAAAACTCATACAATTCATTTATTTATCTTTTTAAAATTATATTTGTATACTCTTTATTCTTTATTCTCATATATCATTATTCATTATATATCTAAAATACTATTTTATAATTATTATCTAAGACATTACCAACTCATGACAAATTACGAATAGTATACAGATACTAGTAATACGAGTATAAATGTATACCTACTATGGTAATAAATTAAAATAAACTGTTTATTTTACTAAATATATATATATATATATATATATATATATATATATATATATATATATATATATAACACACATAATGAGTATGGAATCAATATTTAATCTAAAAAACGAACATGATATTCTGTATCCATGCTATTTTGTGACCAGTTTATTATGTTAAGAGATGTATCTTGTCCTTCAAAATGTTTTTTCACGTAAAACTCTCCAAGTGCTTCATTGATTTTAATATCGCCGACTTCCAACCTATGGTGTCTCGTGTATATATTTCTTCTAACAGCATTCTTCACAGCGATATCAAACACTGTTTAAGAGAATGTATTGAAATATTTCACTGGTTTATCGAGAAATATACTATTAAATAGTGATGCAATATGTAACATATAATAATATGTCAAAGGTATACCATTACATTTAATTACCATATTGTTATTTAAATAAATATAATATTATAATATATTATTTTAGTTTTAGAATAAAATCATATTCCATTATCGTTACATAGTATTTATATATTTTACATAAGTTCATATGAGGATATAAGAATAGGTCATTATCTATAGATATACACTATATTGTATACATTCATTAATATTCCTAATCATGTCCAAGATTACATAATATTAGTGATTATCAGTACTAGATTCGTTGTCAATTTTTGTGGCGCGTGTATTGCAATGTATTTTATTGCATTTGTATTGCATTGCATTGTATACATAAGGAGTGCTTTCCTTCTATGCTAAATCTATGGTGCGATACACTTATAATTCTTATTACTTCGAATACTGTTTGGTTTAAAATATTATAGTTTTCCGGAAAGTTGAATTAATTATTTATTTATAATTTATTTTTAAATGAATTTGTTATCTAGCCAGATAATTGTACTTCTATTGTAGTTCTATAATTACTGGTACAACTCATGTAGTCCTACATGTCGTATAGCTACGTGGTAGTAATACATGCAAATATATACAATAGTCTAATGTATTGCACCAGTATGCTTAGTTCAATCCATAGCATTGTATATAAAATTATATATATAATTCATGTATTCGATAGGTTATGTAATGGTGAATTATATAATGTGTATATAAATATTAATAATATAATAATTTAAGAATGATTATAAAAAATAATCATAGAATTATCTTGATCATTTATTATATAAACATTTAATAATATTATTTACTTACTTTTATAATTGACATAATACAGATCAATGATTATCATTCTTCTTTCGTATTTAATAATAGCCGGGCAGTAAATGAAATAGGTTCCGTTAAACTTGTCTTTGTAAATACAGAGTTCATTTGCCAAGTGATTGTAATGTATTAAAAAATAGGAACCACCTGTTTTTTGACATAATCAACATTTAAATGAAGGTTATATTATTGTATTAATATAAAGTATAAGAGTATGTGTTATATTATTGAATAAGTGTTTACTATAAATTTGCAATATAAGTTATAAGTGATTATGAATTCAATATTTGTATAATAATATAAGTTAGAATACTGATTTGAGAATATCCCAAGAAACCTGATGGTGTGAATATTATAATTTCTTATATAATTATTTTAAATAAAATTTATAATATAAATTAAATACAAATAAAATATATTTTCTCATTTATTATAATACAAAATAACTAAAATGACCATATAGGTTCTTGAAAATGTATTTATTATATTGGTATCTATCGGTCATTTTATTTTATTATATTATATATTTTTTATTTGGAAGTAGACATGAAACCATCTATTTAGTTTTTTTGTTAACTATTTTATATAATTATATAATAATATATTATAGAAATATTATATAGTAAATAAAAGTGAAAACATATTATTTAATTAAAAATAAATTATATTTATTTTTTATTTAAAATAATATATAATATTGCATAATAATTACATA
Organism: Osedax frankpressi; assembly: GCA_964035775.1. Taxonomy (NCBI): domain Eukaryota; kingdom Metazoa; phylum Annelida; class Polychaeta; order Sabellida; family Siboglinidae; genus Osedax; species Osedax frankpressi. Next base: position 7,626,298 of record OZ038317.1, on the reverse strand, counting down.
ATCGGGTTTCATGGGATATTATTTATATATATTATAATCAGTTCGAGTACTTATTGGTATGCAATAATTTGAAATATAATTATCTTGGTCATTTCGATGTATTATTAATGAATATCAAAACATGTTTTCTGAAGAATTGATTAGAATTTTTTTATATAATTCATGTGTTTTCTACATAATTAATTAATATATTTTTATATTTTTGATAAAGATAGAATATTAATCTTCTATCTGAATTTACGTTGTATGTAGGGTATTATATATTATTATATATATTATTATTATATATTATATTATTATCGGGTTATATATATATATATATGTGCATATTCATTGTTATTATTATTATACATTATTATACGTTATTATACGTTAGTATACGTTATTATACGTTATTATACGTTAGTATACGTTAGTATACGTTAGTATACGTTAGTATACGTTAGTATACGTTAGTATACGTTAGTATACGTTAGTATACGTTAGTATACGTTAGTATACGTTAGTATACGTTAGTATACGTTAGTATACGTTAGTATACGTTAGTATACGTTAGTATACGTTAGTATACGTTAGTATACGTTAGTATACGTTAGTATACGTTAGTATACGTTAGTATACGTTAGTATACGTTAGTATACGTTAGTATACGTTAGTATACGTTAGTATACGTTAGTATACGTTAGTATACGTTAGTATACGTTATTATACGTTAGTATACGTTATTATACGTTATTATACGTTATTATACGTTATTATGCGTTATTATGCGTTAGTATACGTTATTATACGTTAATATACGTTATTATGCGTTATTATACGTTATTATACGTTATTATACGTTATTATACGTTATTATGCGTTATTATACGTTATTATACGTTATTATACGTTAATATACGTTATTATGCGTTATTATACGTTATTATGCGTTATTATACGTTATTATACGTTATTATACGTTATTATACGTTATTATACGTTATTATACGTTATTATACGTTATTATACGTTATTATACGTTATTATACGTTATTATACGTTATTATACGTTATTATACGTTATTATACGTTATTATACGTTATTATACGTTATTATACGTTATTATACGTTATTATACGTTATTATACGTTATTATACGTTATTATACGTTATTATACGTTATTATACGTTATTATACGTTATTATACGTTATTATACGTTATTATACGTTATTATACGTTATTATACGTTATTATACGTTATTATACGTTATTATACGTTATTATACGTTATTATACGTTATTATACGTTATTATACGTTATTATACGTTGTTATACGTTGTTATACGTTATTATACGTTATTATACGTTGTTATACGTTGTTATACGTTATTATACGTTATTATACGTTGTTATACGTTATTATACGTTGTTATACGTTATTATACGTTGTTATACGTTATTATACGTTATTATACGTTATTATACGTTATTATACGTTATTATACGTTATTATACGTTATTATACGTTATTATACGTTATTATACGTTATTATACGTTATTATACGTTAGTATACGTTATTATACGTTATTATACGTTATTATACGTTATTATACGTTATTATACGTTAGTATACGTTATTATACGTTATTATACGTTATTATACGTTATTATACGTTATTATACGTTATTATACGTTATTATACATTACTATACTTTATTATACATTATTATATATTAGTATACATTATTCTATATATATTATTATACATTATCATACGTTATTATATATTATTATACATTAATATATATGATCATATATTATTATACATGATTATATATTATTATATATTATCATGCATAAATATACATGATTAACGTTAATGAGCAATGTTCATTGAACGTCGTTCATACTTGGTAGATTGTTCGTTATATTATAATATTACTTATTAATATCAATTGATATATATATATATATATTTATAACATATATAAAACATGTATAACTATCACGTATATTCCACTATGTTTCGATTATTGCAGAAAAGCAATTATAAATATCATATTATAAATATAACAAGCGCAAGTTATTGCCGATGGCAATAACTTATATATAAAGTATAGAGATAAACTTTAATAATTTTAAAGATTTTAATTTAATGACATTGCTGACAGAAATTCATAAAATAATAAGTTATGAGGTTAAAATTAAATAAATAATAAAAATATATAAACAAATTATTAAAAATTAGTTAGTACTACCATGGTATCGTAGTATAGTGCAATTCGTATATTATGTATTCTAGGGTTAGTGTCATATTATTATAGCCTATGCAGTTCATATACTATGTATTAAAAATAGTTCATATATACTGCATTTTGGAGTTAGTGCCATAGTATAGCAACCTAGTGTTTTTAATATTTAATATTATCATAACAGTAATATACCGTATTTAAATTCATATTCACTTTTACGATAGCATCCTTTAACTTGCTATATACGTAAATTGAGATTGAGAAATCGGCGTGATTCATCGATTAACTAGAGACTCTCGGTTTTAGATTTTTTAAACATATAAAAATCCATCATAGTTTATCTCGCAAGATATTAAACAATACCTCGATATCGTCAACTGAAAAGAATACACGGATGAACTCTATAGAGTTACGACAAAGAATTTAGATATTTTTTAAATTACGTAAATTAACAACAGAAAATTGGGTTTAAAATGTTAAACTCTAAATAATAAAAAATCAATGTATATAAGGAATGTGTAGGTTTCTAGAAATAAGTAAATGTTCTAGAAAATAGTTTAATATTCTAATGTAAATATTAAATAGTTATCGAGTAATCGAGCGCAATGGCCGAGGTGCTTAAAACATTAAAATGCATTGTCATAGATTTGGGTGAATAGATTCGGAATGCCGTCTTTATTGTTATTAACTCATTCGATTTCGACTTTAATAGCCAGGAAATGAACGGATCCATTAAATCCTGTACATATATTTTAAAACACGTGTTGTCATTTCGAATCTAATAATAGAATTATACATAAAGCTTTATAAAATTATACCGTATATAATATATAACTCTATAATGTCATTATCTAGTTAGCTATAAATACAAATAAATTGAGCCCATTCAACATTATATGGCAGATCTATTTATCAAACTCTTTACTAATTTCTGGATATATTTACCTAATGAAAATTGTCCTGAATTCCGCTCGTATTCATTGATGATAAGATAGAAACCTTCACTATTATATTCATTTCCAATTATAGATACCTGTATTAATATTACAAGGTTAAATGTATACGTATACTATTATATTACAAATAAGAACGATATAGCGTACTTATTAAGAAACATACAATATAAAATAATATTTTATAATTGTATATATATGTGTGTGATATGTTAAGAAGCACATTATAAATTAATATATTTTTAATTTACATAAACATATAACAAAATATAATTGTAATATAACATTTAGATAGAACACAGTAATTACAATATTACATTCTTTTAACATTTAAAATTGGCTATTTTGAATACAATATTGAAATATCTTCAGATATAATCTACTAAAATAAATGATTGAATTAACAATAGTATTTATAGACATTATACATAAATATAGCACAATTTATTAATGAAATTATTATTGTATTATATATTTTATAAAAATGTTCACATACAGACTAAAAAATATTTTACAAAATGGATTTTTCCATATTCTAATTTACTCACTCACTCACTCACTATGTCACATGATGTCAAACTCGTTCAAGCCAAATGCATATTAGTAAAATATAGATACATAAAAAGCATTACTCCTACGATTACTATAAACTGTATAATAATAAAAATCATAAAACAAATTGCTAGGAATTACCAAAATGAACAAACTTCATATTTTCTTTATTTTCATTAACATATCAATACGAGTAAGACGATAATTAAACTGGCTCTATATTATTGAGATACATAATTACAAAATATTAGCAATACTTTTCTAACTACTACTATAACTTAAAAACATATTTTAACTATTTAAATTATTCACCGAAAAACAAAAGTAAGACATTTAGATAAAAAATAATTCTACTGCTCAACTCCCCATTTGTTCTAGAAAATGCGGACAAAAGAAATTGATTTAGTTTGCTCCAAATAACTTACAAATCAAAAATATCTACGAAAAAACTAAAATGTTTCCTTTGAACTTTTTTCTCACTTATTTGTAGCATTAAATGCGTTTATATTACTTTCTCCCTTTTCTTACAATTCAATTGTTTGTATTTGATCAATTGTTATTTTTTTGTATATACATCAATAATCCACACATATCCACATGTGGGTCCACATACACATAAATAAACACTCATGAACACAGCGATGCATATCAACACCCGCCCATCATTACACACATTATTCACGTCCATACTCACTCACACGCACACTTCAATGCACCCAACTTATTAACCAACAGAGTACTCGTACGCGTGTATATCTTCGCTGAGATGGATTTTGAGTTTCGGCGGTTTATTTAAAAAGCTCAAATACATTTCGTATTGTTCCGTTGTGGTGTTTACGTCGTTTGAAAACCTTCGACTCAGTCGATAATTAACATAACTAGGCACGCATTCATCGGTTATTTGATCACCGGGTAACTGTGATATGAAAAATCTCGTATCAAGTAATTTGATATAGGAATTATAAATATATTTAATTTAAATATACCAACCTTTAATATATGCATATTTACATATATATATATATATATATATATATATATATATATATATATATATATATATATATATAAACGCACATATTCATATTATATCTGTATCATAATTAGATGTTTACTAAACCTTGCAATTAATTTATACCTGGAGCTATGATATAACTAAATGTATAGCAATATATCATATCATTATTTTGTTAAATATATATCGTTAATAATTAATTAAATTATTAATTAAATTTCTATAAATAATAATATTATCGATGAAATCAATTAATAACTGTCTATTCTAGAAAGTATTGTACTGTATTTTAATGTATTATTTTAATGAAATTAATTAGTAATACTATTATTATTTTTAAATTATAATTAATAATATATGTACATTTATAGATAGGTTTTTATATTATATTAACTTAATTAATATATCAATTATTCATAAATACATGTTCTATATAACCATACATTTGTAATTATATTATATGATAACAGATAAGCATTAGTTACTATTGTAATATATTAAAATAATTACTATTGTAATATATTAAAATAATTATTGTAAATAAATATATAATTTAATAAGGTACGTATCAATTTTGTATTATTTTAACAATTTACTAACAAATATATTATATAAATAATATTGGGGTTGCATTTCATATATAAAAACTAATAGTAATAGAAAAAACAATGCACATTTCAATGCACATTGTAGAATATTTTTAGACATCATATATAAGCAATATAACGTATATAGTCAATATCGGTAGCATCCCATTGTTATATAGACGCGGCAGTAATTTGATATTTAGCAATATGATACTTAATTCAACACCCTTATATTATTTGACCATAAAACCGTTTTCAACGAAATTTTTATAAATAAATTGGAACCCATTTTTTATATATACCTACTTTAAAAACACTCAAAATACGGAATTTATCAAATATCTCATATCCCAGTAGGAAATAAAAATTGCTACAATAACATGCGAAGATTTTGAGTATTGATTAAATATATCTTGGAAGTAATTATGATTCAAAATAACATCAGCAAATCTCTCATTACTATTAGCACTAAAGAAGAGTCTACTATATCCCCATAAACATAAATATAATAACTAGTATACTCATAAACATGATAACATATAATTTGTTTTGAATTAGTACGTAAATTAGACCATCACGAGTATGTGTATGGGAAATAAGATATACCAATACAAATAATTAAAATCTATATGAGATCTATATATTATATAGAATTATTTTACCAAAAACAGTTTAATAATGTTATATGAGCTAATAAAACATAAAATAGTTTTATAGATATCAAATGGTTTCATTCATTGTTTCACTAGATATTTTATATGGTTATTGGAACATATATTCTCTAATATAATTATTATCATATGAGTCTAGAAATCATACATGTATGAGAAAATGTTGTTGATTTTTTATTATTAGCTGCAATAGAATCTGTAAAAATGTATACATTCTACTTTCTAAATTCAACTATATATTCTTATAATGTATGTTTATATCTTTGTATAATTAAGATTAGTAGCATCTAGTACTCCGCTAGTTACTAATGCATTGCTAACCATGGGTAAGATATCTAACTTTAATGTTATAACTTTGTAAACATCCATATAGGGATTATCATAATAAGGTGAATTCTTTCATTTGCTTGATTCAATATCTATTATTGCAATAATCTAATGCTTTATCATTATTAATATATTTTTTAATTATTGGTGATAATATATTTATTTTATTTTATTTTTCTCGTGATCTATAAATCAATCACCTAGACATTTTATTTTTTGTTCAATTTGTAATGTTCAATACAAATTAGTTCTATTAAATTCGGATATTAATATAATATATATATATATATATATATATATATATATATATATATATATATATATATATATATATATATATATGTAGATATATATATCCATATAATTATAATTCACTTATGCAATTTTCATATATGTGTGTATAGCATTATTTACTGCAGTAATATATACGGATATATGAATTATACAAATATAAATATATATTTGTATGCTTGTAATATCATATTACAAATTAGTAAACTACATGATAAATAACCTAATAACATTAATACAGATATTCCTAATCGGAAATTATTATAATATTGAAAGTGTTGTTATCTTATTATCATAACATATTCCATTGATTAAATATTGATTTCACACACATTATGTTATTATATATATACGAACATACACACCCACACCCACACATACACACACATACATACATACACATACACATACACATACACATACACATACAAACTTTCCTAAACTTTTAGATTTTACCATTACTAGTAGGTAGATATTGTAGATATATTTCCTGATCTTCATCAGTCATTTGCAAAGAAATATTTCTGTATGGATTGGCAGTATGACTCACTTCAGTTGAGATACTTGCAAAATATCTCGGTTTGTTGCTTTCTCCACTATAATTTTGATATCTAGCTCCTACATTTTCCTCGCAGTTCTTTCTAGATATCTCCCAAATAGAACCTGGGGTTTTTCGGTTTTTTTAGTATCATTTTTCTTTTTTTAATTTTCTGCTGCTTCCTCGACTGACTTTTATTTTGCCTATTTGACTTCCCGTGGGTCGCATTAGTTTTAGTAGGAGATTCATCTTCCTTTAGTTCCTTTTTTAAAAGTTTATTTCCTTCAATTAATATTAGTTTACTTACTGATGAGATTAGTGCATCAAAATATGTTTTGTTTTCAAACCTATCAAATTATGTCTTCCACAATTTAACCATTTCCTTGAATTCATTATTAGGGGAAAATTTGCCGATTATTTGTGATATTATTACTGAATCAGGGTAAGAAGAATATGGTGAATGTGCTGGAATGTGGTGATTCAGTCATAGATGTAAGCAGTTGTACTTCGTTATACCTCACACGAGAAGACCCGTGCTCGCTAGGAACTAGTTATGAGCTTTCATCGGGGGTGATAGTTAGGGTATGTGATTATGTAATATATTGAAGGGGTGACAGTGGTAGTAGACTATTGTTAAAATATGGGCTGTTAATTACAAAGTTGATACATTAGAAGTATTACGGAATGTTTTATCTGGACTATTGATTGATGTGATATGAATATTATTTAGATATAATGAGTCTTAATGCGTGAACTCTTTTGTTATGGCCAGAACAATACTTGGCATGAGAAGTATTAACATTTCTTTTGCCCTAATGCCACATGATTTGGTAAATAGACAGCTATTTGCTATTCGAGAACCAATCATTTCATTGCTTATGAATAAACAATTCTCAGAACAACATTTACTTTTTACTGTGAAGTAAAGTATATGTTGTTGACCCATCATCATTATTTACGATTTTTACTCTTGGAATGTTATCTGGGGACATGTGTAATTGACAAGAGGATTAGAAACAAAAAACTGAGACAGATAATATGAATCGTATATAAATAAAAAAAATCAGTAAGTCTACATAAATGTAGATGTAGTAAAATTGTTTAAGTAATAGAGTGTAAAGATAAGATAGTAATATTAAACGATGGGAAAATGGTGAATTTACATTAAAAAATCTAATGGTAGATATTAAAAGCGAAAATAAAAGATCAGTATATAAAAAAGACTACATAATATAAAGGCAGTTTGAATGATGATAATACATATGTAGAAAAAGCAATATAATTAGGGTAATGTATTAAATGGCTATATAACCAGACAACAAATTTAAGTAACAATAAAACGTTAAATGGTAAATGAGATATAAAGATAAAAGTAAATATAGCGTATAAATAGAACTATAATAAAAGCAATAAATGAATATAAATGTGTTTAAGATAGTATAAGCCAAGTATATAGGTGATGTAACTAATACCATTGAATACAAATTTTATAAAAAAAATTATCGTTAGCCAAGAATATAATAGAATAATAAATAATGCATGATATAACATATATAGTTAAAATGTTCATAATACTAAATAGTGTATTGTTATTTAATTATTAACTGGCGACGTATTCTGGCATTGTTAATTAAGCTATTATAATTCATGTATAGCGTATTTACTTTAAAAAAAGTATTTACTAAATACATTTTTTAAAGTAAATAAAGTAAAATATCCATATACTAAATACTATTTAGTATATGGATACATAATTATGATGTCACAAATAAAGATATATTTAGGAAATAAAAAATGTATAATAAATATAAAAAATATAAATTTCAGATATATTTGGGTTAGTGTTGTAAAATATAAAAGCTCACTCTAGGTATGTATAATATAGAGGACTACCAGCCAGTGATACAAATTAAGATATTAAACCTTATCATATCATTAAATATATATTCAATAAATACTTATTCGATAGAGTATAACTAATTAAGTGAATAAAATAATAGTTATATTGTAATGAATGTATAATATAATGTAAACAAATTTGTTTGAGAGGCTAGTAAACCATGATATTATTATGTTTAAATATCGAATATTTAAGTCGAAAACATTTTAAATATTAAGTAATCATTTTAAATAGTATGGTAGATAATATAATGCATAATAACATATAACAATAAAGTATAAAGGGTATATAAATATAATTTATAAAAGTTAAATACATTAATTGTAAGAATTGTGAATGTAAATATAAATAAATAAGCTCAATAACAATATAAGTATAACAATTAAATGAAACTTCTACTTAAATAATGTAAAGATAACATATAAAAATATAATAAGATAATATATAAATAATTTGAATAAAATATTTATTATTTCAGTATATTGAAATAACTATACAAGTATTGCTTACGCAGAAAAGAAACATTTGGTGATTTAAATATATATATATATATATATATATGTGTGTATGTGTGTGTGTGTGTGTGTGTGTGTGTGTGTGTGTGTGTGTGTGTGTGTGTGTGTGTGTGTGTGTGTATGTGTGTGTGTGTATGTATGTGTTTGTGTGTGTGTATGTGTATGTGTGTGTGTGTGTGTGTGTGTGTGTGTGTGTGTGTGTGTGTGTGTGTGTGTGTGTGTGTGTGTGTATGTGTGTGTGTGTGTATGTATGTGTGTGTGTGTATGTGTGTGTGTGTGTGTGTGTGTGTGTGTGTGTGTGTGTGTGTGGTATTATAGTACTAAGAATATTCTTGTTTACATTCTGATTTGTTGTATTAAATGTTTCTTTGTAAAGTACTAATTTATATGGATATTATATATTTATTCTTTTAAAATGGATTTAAATATAATAATGATTTTTATATAATCCCTGAATAAAAACTATATAATCATATATTTATTTATCAAATATGTATTTAAATATCTAAATATTTACATAATACCTTCAATATATTGAGATATCACGATATTAAATATTATATTATATTTAGGTTGGAAATTTGTATAGCTTCAATTTAAACTTACTTAGTGATTTAAAAAAAAGAGTTATTTATTGAAATATTAAATCTTTAGCAGAAAAATTAAAAATTTCTGAGAAACCTAACATTCTACTTGTACAAATTGGAGCCCACGATTTAGCTCATGGAGAATTCCTTGACAACTTTTATAGAAATACTTTCAAGTTATTAACTTAAATTGATATATTATAAGAAATTAATTAATAATCGTTAATATCATTAAACTAATATTATCAAGATTATATATTACAATATACAATATACTATAATCCCCTATATATTATTTAACGTAGGTATATTTATATTTTAGAAGAATTGAAAATAATGTTCAAAGTTGGATATAATGAAGTGACTGTAATTCCTCCAACTCCTGTGGCGATGAATATTAAAAATTATAAACAAAGAACACTTCCCGCAATCGAAGCAATAAATACTAAGTTATAACAGTAAATACCTACATTTCTATATAAAGATCCAACATTTAGTTTAATATTTATCAATAAAGAATTATTTAGTAAATAATTCTATAAATAATATTTACTTTACTGTTGTTCTGAATAATCATGTACATATATTATATAAGATCTGATTTCATAATTTTGTAAAAATAGCTACGAATTATAAAATGCTTATCGACTACATTACTATCACTATTGTTGTATAATAATTATGAAAACTGGATTGTTTATATTAATTGATTTGTTGTACTAATATTTAGAAATATTATAAATAAATAATGTTACATTTTATAATGGAATTTATCAATTAATTAATATAAAACTTAAATTATCGACTATTTGAGAAAATTGAATAGTATGAGATATTTTGAATATAAAGTATACCAGTTATATTAGATTATGCAGCATGTATGTATAGATATAAATATATATATTTACAGGAAATTATATTAAAAACAATTTCCATAAATTCTATGTTTATATATTGACAAATATAAATTAATACATTTATTATTAGATCTACAATATGTTAATACAAATTATTGATAATTAGAGATCATTTTAGTATTCATCTTTTATCATAGGTAACGGTTCATTACGCAGCATATAATATTAAACAAGATTGAATTCCTATTCATTTCTGCACATTTATTGAATCTACTCGGATGGTTTCTTTGGCTGTTCGATTTCGTTCTTCGGTCTATAGGCAGGGAACATCTCCCACGGCGATGAGTACTCGTACTTGCGGAACTCTTGAGCAAATTCCACGGGTTCAGCAACGACTCTCTTCACTTCGTCGTCGTATCTCACCTGCAACCGTGATTTGTAGTTAATATTAGGAATTTATTTGATGGTTTAATACAAAAATAGTTCTTCTATTATATATTCTATTATATTGTTTTAAATTTAGATTAAAATTATATGCGACGATTAATTTTAGTGAGTGATTTTTAAAATATAGGCAATGTATTTAAATAAAGGAGGTAAGTGGAATATCTATTGTAACAGAGGTTGAATCATCAGTGATTTGGGTTATTTAAATGGAAGAACTTTTAATGGTAATATCAGTGCGGGTGGATGGTGACAATGATTTGTGATGTAAGATATTAGTGAATTATCAATTATCGTTATGGGATTAATCTCTGAAGAACATCGGATTACATCTCGAGGAGTTGTAAGTGAAATAGTGAACGAAATAAAATTGTATATTGGATTATAAAGATATATTAATTAATTATTATGCTATATATATATATATAAAAGAGGGTACAAAAATATGAAAGCTTGTGGAAGCTTAATACAATTTTGGAATAGGAATAATTATGATAAATTAACTTGCATGAATGTAAGAAAGTATGATTTCAATAAAGTTTAAATACCTTGAAATAACACTAAATAGAAACACAGATTTTAAGAAATAATATTTCTACAATTATTTCTAGATCCACGCAGTTAAGATGCAGTAGATTTGCTATCAATAAACCTCAACAAATCCGGTTAGTGGGAAGTCTTTCCTAAACGGATGACCTTCGAATCCGTAGTCCGTCAGGATGCGTCGAAGATCGGGGTGGTCGGAGAAGAAGATACCGTACATATCCCATATCTGCATCGGGAGTACCCGAGAGGGGTTAAGAGGGTTTAAGGTGTAGAGGTTTTAATATAGCCTTCTTTTGGAATAAGCTCACTGGCAGCATAACTAGATCTGAAATCGAAAGCCAATGAAAAATCTTACGTTTATCTATTCGTACGCCGAAACTCACCTCTCTTTCGAACCAGTTGGCGCCGGCATAAACGGAACAGATCGAAGCAACCGGCGTCAATTCGTCGGTGTAGGTTCGGACGCGAATACGCGAATTGTATCGCAGGGATAAGAAGTTGTAGATGATCTGCGTAGCGGGGACGAGGGCGGATATTTAGGTTTGGGGGGAATACAAATGTGTATGCGTGAGAACGGAGACGAGGGTATGGGGTTGAGAGTTGGGGTTAGAGCGGAGATGAGGGTATGAGGATGAGAGTGGGGGTGAGTTTGGGAGAGTAGGTGTGGATGGTATATGGTATAATGTATAAGGTTATCACCTATAATTAAAATAATATATTCTTTTTTATAAATGATTTAAAAAAATTATATTTCAGTTATTAACGAGAGATTAATAAAAAAATCTAAATGTGTTTGTGCGAGAATAAAACCTCAAAGCGATTGGAACGTGAAGGAACGTCCATACCAGCGATATCGACAAACTGCGAAAACTGACAGTTGGTGTGATCTTTTAGGAAGGTGCAAACTGGTAAAACTCCGTCAGGATGGATTAGCAGTTCCAATTCACCAGTAGAGGTCATCTGAGAGGTCAAATTGGATTTTAATATTATTAGATTGTAGGCGGCATATAGAAAATGGGACTTGATAGTATAATACTTCAGTAAATATCATCTAAAAGGTAACAGTGATGAATTGACAGATCGAGGTAGATTAAGTGGAAGGTGTAAATGAATTAGTATTATCAAATGAAAACTATGGATAGTGTGGTGGTATCGAATGCTAGTTGGTAACTGTTAATTATAGTAACTCAATTAGGTATATACTTTATGGTATTATACTTTATGGTATTAAAATACTTTATGGTATTATATACCATACCATAAAGTATTTTCTATTTTATATGAATAAATGATTTAATATTAATTAGTACCACTAAATACCAAAAAATTCCACATTTATTTAATATCTCTAAACCAGATATAAATCAATTCAAATTGTAATATTATAACTCTGGATATAAAAATTATTTGTATATCTAATCATTTGCGGATAACGTTCAACTCACCTGTGCATTTTGCACATATCTCGGAAGGCATCCAGCAACATATTCCCCGAACGAACCAAGTTTACTATCGGCTACCTTATCATTATTCCGAACAGTAGCTGTACAATGACCAAATATAAGGTAGAAAGCGAAATTTAACGACTGTTAATAGCATAATCATTGTAATATTTGGCTAACAATTTTCGATATTCATTATTATTAAAAATAAAATTTGACAATGGTCTAACGTTGCTTTTCGGTGGCATTTTCAGTAACTGTTCGTACTAATGTTTTACATGGTATACCTAATTAATTGAGTTTATTATATGTTTTTATATATATTATAATAAAAGATGTATAAAGAATATAAAATGTTATATGAATTTTAAATTTAGTTATAATAATTTTAATAATTGTTACTATATGTCAAATAAATATGTATTCATTATAACAAAATATTAAACACATATTTATAATATTATTAAATATGATATAGGTATAATATAAATATAAGTAACATGTTATTTACATAAATTGATATTTCTAAAAAATCCCAATACTATTTCTAACTGATACTATGTTATTAAATAAGTTATTATATATAATAAGTTATTTAATAATATACATTACATTTGACTGTGGTTTGTACATATGTTCGGAATTTCAAGATATGTAATGCGATATTACAAATATTTAATATATCGAATACATATATCTAAACATGTTTAACTTATTTAAATACTATTTGCCAAGAAAAGATGATTAATAAACTGATAAAAATATATCTATTTAATTAATTTATTTAAATATATAAAAATTAATCTAGGTAATTTTGTAGTCTAATATAAAAGAAAACAGTATTATTAGAAAATAATATACGAATTACAAAATAACTTATTATTAACATTACTATATGCTATTTATATTAAACAGTATATATACCTTGCGATCTAGAGAGTCGAACAAAACTAGGTAAAAAATTAGACAACCTTCTGAGAGCTGACATTTTTAGCCTTGAATCTTTGGGTATTTAAAATAACAAATCATTTCATTGGATAGTATTTCATTAGCGTTCAATAACTTATTTGATAGATTATGTATCTATTTGATTGTAATTTTATATTATGTATTATTTTATAGTCATATAATGTTGATATATTATTTAATAAAGTATCATAATTGCAAATCGGATTTATAGTTAAATTAATAAAGTTTATTTCAATGTAAGTATATTTTATGTTTAGTGATCGATTGCCAAATGTGCCGGTTTAATCTTATATATAAATTTAAAAATAATATTATATTATATGACCCAAAATTACCTAATCTTGCATATTATTATAATTTAATTAATACATAACATATTCATTTATATAGGATAATATTAAAATGGGTTTATTGTTAATATAATATTGTTATATGAATATATCAACAATTTCGTACAATTTGACAACTCAACTTATAATCGAATATAATTTAATTATATTACTATGCATATTAATAATACTAATATAATAGTTAATATGAATATTATATTTAGTTCTTATAAACAATTAGTAAAATCATATATAATATGATTAATATTAATATATTAATAATTATATTTTAAATAATTTAGTATATAGTTACAAATATAATATAATCTATAGACTATATTATATATTAAAGTCTAATATATTATAATTTAATTTAAAGATACTATTGATAATTAATAACAAAAAAGTATATTCTAATGATTAATATTAATATTAATTACATTCTTTTACTTAATATTAATATTAATTTTTTCTATTAATAGAATACATTTTTAATTATATTAATAATTATTTTAAGATTTAATTGATTAATTATTTTGAATAAACATAACTAAATTAATTTTAATTATAATCAATATTAATCATATATATTTACCATATAATAATTACAATTGTAATTAATTTAAGTATATTAATTTAAATGAAATATTAATTTAAATTAAGAAAAATCAGGTTAGAGTGTAGTATTTTTCATATGAATATTTATTTATCATGTTATTAATTAGATAATATACAATTGCTGTCTACATTTTCTTATTAATAATTTTATTGCTCTACAAACTTATTTCTATATATTTATATTTCCAAGATCCATTATACAATATCCATTCTCCTATATTAAAGCCAGTCACTAAATAATAAACTTTTAGTTTAAAAACTGGACGATTCTAATCATTATATAATCTCACTACCTCATCTCTCTCTACCTCATCTCTCTACCTTATCTCTCTATCTCTCTCTCTCTCTACCTCATCTCTCTACCTCATCTCTCTCTACATCATCTCTCACTACCTCATCTCTCTATCTCATCTCACTAACTCATCTCTCTACCTCACCTCTCTAACTCCTCTCTCTACCTCATCTCTCTCTCTACCTCATCTCTCTACTTCATCTCTCTACCTCATCTCTCTACCTCCTCTCTCTATCTCATCTCTAAAATATTGATTTATAAGCAGACTACCGGTTGTTTTTAATCTTTGATTCCGGTTCCTATATAAATATGTAAAGATAATGTTGTATATATGTCATTTTCTATTTCAACCTTGTCAAGGTCAATGCGATCAAACACCATGGTTGCTAGTAAGATGAGTAACATCTACTAATCCCCAGATCAGCTCTCGCTAGAATATATATTAAAACATATGCACGTAATGATTGATACTACTGAAATGGATTGCAAATTAGCCGAACTAGAAGATTTATGGACATATGGTCTAATAGCGTAATAGCTAAATCTCTACTAATATTTCGATATATTGTGTTTTCGGTGTATAAATTATACAATTTGCTTCGGTTTTGAAAACATTATTCAGTTGCAAAATGTTAATTAAATTTTAATGTTTAACATTTACGTTTTTATTTAACGAGGACTTTGCAAATTGAACTGCAAAATCATAAATTAAATTATTAATAAAGCTTTTATGACTAATAAAGCGTTATGACTAATTAATCATATAGACATGTCTAAGTAATATTAAAAGATCAGACTAAAGATTAGACTAAAGTTTAGACTAACATTAGACTAATTAATCATATAGACATGTCTAAGTAATATTAAAAGATCAAACTAAAGATTAGACTAAAGTTTAGACTAACATTAGACTAATTAATCATATAGACATGTCTAAGTAATATTAAAAGATCAAACTAAAGTTTAGACTAATTAATCATATAGACATGTCTCAGCAACATTAAAAGATTAGACTCATATTTCCATTTGGTATTTCAATTACAATTTATTGTGAATGTTATTTATAAAAGCAATTTTATTTTTTTATTATAAAATAATAATATTGTTACATCCGTTTTTATAAATTATTAGTTACTCAATGATATGCATTGTTTAGTTATGTACTTTAGTAACTATTCTTTGGCAGTTCATAGCACTTTAGAACCAAGTACTACTTCATACTTCACTTTAACGTTATTCTCAATCAACCAGCAGTTTGAACACATATCGAAATGGCAAACACCAACGGAACAGGAATAATTCAAGGGGAGATTAGGATCGGATCTAATCACCAGGTGACCTCATTAATTAATTAATGAACTTAAATTGTTTTTCTATACTTCAAATACTTTATTTACTGCAATGTGAAAGCATTGAAGTACCTAAAAGGTAATTTACACATTACTTTATTTTGTTATCATAATATTTGATATCAAATTTGTAAATATTTATAAATATATACACATATGTTTATATATACACATAGGTGTATATATACACGCATTTATATGTGTATATTTACACACATTTATATAAATGTGTATATATAGAAAAAAAGCTTTCAGACATTTATAACTAAATTGAAATATATATTTATTCACGTTACTTTATAAACCAACGAGTACTTGAGATTAAACTCTGCGTAATGTAATGTACTTTGCGTTGTCTCACATATTCACCCCTGCTGGTAAATAGGGTCAAAAGTGTACACAGCTGTATACTTTATCGTAGCGACCCTAGCACACTAATGGCCTCCGTACAGTGTACGACGTACAGTGTACGTCGTACACGCAGTTATTGCAAAGGATTGCAGATTATATTACATTTGCAGATGTCTGAAATTAATATACACTGTGATATATGTGCTGATCTGATTGCGTGCGAGGAATGTGTGTAGGCGGTGATTGTGTAGGGGGCGAGTGTGTAGGGGGCGAGTGTATAGGCGGTGATTGTGTAGGTAGTGAGTATGTAGGTAGTGAGTGTGTATGTAGTGAGTGTGTATGTAGTGAGTGTGTATGTAGTGAGTGTGTAGGTAGTGAGTGTGTAGATAGTGAGTGTGTAGGTAGTGAGTGTGTAGGTAGTGAGTGTGTAGGTAGTGAGTGTGTAGGTAGTGAGTGTGTGGGTAGTGAGTGTGTGTAGTGAGTGTGTAGTGAGTGTGTAGTGAGTGTGTAGTGAGTGTCTAGTGAGTGTGTAGTGAGTGCGTAGTGAGTGTGTAGTGAGTGTGTAGTGAGTGCGTAGTGAGTGTGTAGTGAGTATGTAGTGAGTGTGTAGTGAGTGTGTAGTGAGTGTGTAGTGAGTGTGTAGTGAGTGTGTAGTGAGTATGTAGTGAGTGCATAGTGAGTGCGTAGTGAGTATATAATGAGTGTGTAGTGAGTGTGTAGTGAGTGTGTAGTGAGTGCGTAGTGAGTATGTAGTGAGTGTGTAGTGAGTGTCTAGTGAGTGTGTAGTGAGTGTGTAGTGAGTGTGTAGTGAGTGTGTAGTGAGTGTGTAGTGAGTGTGTAGTGAGTGTGTAGTAAGTGCGTAGTGAGTGTCTAGTGAGTGTGTAGTGAGTGCGTAGTGAGTGTGTAGTGAGTATGTAGTGAGTGTGTAGTGAGTGTGTAGTGTGTGTGTAGGGAGTGTGTAGTGAGTGTGTAGTGAGTGTGTAGTGAGTATGTAGTGAGTGCATAGTGAGTGTGTAGTGAGTATGTAGTGAGTGCATAGTGAGTGCGTAGTGAGTATATAATGAGTGTGTAGTGAGTGTGTAGTGAGTGTGTAGGTAGCGGGTAGTGAGTGTGTAGTGAGTATGTAGTGAGTGTGTAGTGAGTGTGTAGTGAGTGTGTAGTGAGTGTGTAGTGAGTGTGTAGTGAGTGCGTAGTGAGTATGTAGTGAGTGTGTAGTGAGTGTCTAGTGAGTGTGTAGTGAGTGTGTAGTGAGTATGTAGTGAGTGTGTAGTGAGTGTGTAGTGAGTATGTAATGAGTGTGTAGTGAGTGTGTAGTGAGTGTGTAGTGAGTGCGTAGTGAGTATGTAGTGAGTGTGTAGTGAGTGTCTAGTGAGTGTGTAGTGAGTGTGTAGTGAGTGTGTAGTGAGTGTGTAGTGAGTGTGTAGGTAGCGGGTAGTGAGTGCGTAGTGAGTATATAATGAGTGTGTAGTGAGTGTGTAGTGAGTGTGTAGTGAGTGTGTAGTGAGTGCGTAGTGAGTATGTAGTGAGTGTGTAGTGAGTGTCTAGTGAGTGTGTAGTGAGTGTGTAGTGAGTATGTAGTGAGTGTCTAGTGAGTGTGTAGTGAGTGTGTAGTGAGTATGTAGTGAGTGTGTAGTGAGTGTGTAGTGAGTGTCTAGTGAGTGTGTAGTGAGTGTGTAGTGAGTATGTAGTGAGTGTGTAGTGAGTGTGTAGTGAGTATGTAGTGAGTGTGTAGTGAGTGTGTAGTGAGTGTGTAGTGAGTGTGTAGTGAGTGTGTAGTGAGTGTGTAGTGAGTGTGTAGTGAGTATGTAATGAGTGTGTAGTGAGTGTGTAGTGAGTGTGTAGGGAGTGTGTAGTGAGTGTGTAGTGAGTGTGTAGTGAGTATGTAGTGAGTGCATAGTGAGTGCGTAGTGAGTATATAATGAGTGTGTAGTGAGTGTGTAGTGAGTGTGTAGTGAGTGCGTAGTGAGTGTGTAGTGAGTGTGTAGT
>OZ038317.1:7581921-7601738 GCA_964035775.1 Osedax frankpressi | reverse complement strand
ATTATAATAGTGAAGTATATGTAGAAGTCAATATAAATTATTCAATTAAAAGAAGTACCAGTAAATATAGAATTATTAAATATCCTCTGTGCACTTAAACTTAAATAAAAACTCAACAAATATTGTACGTTGTTTATTCGCTTTAGATTTATGAGTAATATGAGAAATATGTTTTATATTTTAATATTGTCATTTCTGTTAATTTATATATATTCTATATTTTAGTGAGGATAATAAAAGCCACTGGTTTCAAAATCTCGATATTAAGTCAACTTGGCGTTGCTTTTGAATACATAAGTGCAATAGTTTTAATTTTGCCTCCCTCCATGGTATCCTGTTACATGGGCTATATATTCATGAACCTCGGCTTCTGTATTATTTTCTCATCATTGCTGATGGTTGGTTTTACCATAAACATATATTACTTTATATATCTTTATATTCTTCATTTCTTTATTTATTTATATATGTTCTTCCTTCCTTCCTTCCTTCCTTCCTTCCTTCCTTCCTTCCTTCCTTCCTTCCTTCCTTCCTTCCTTCC
Organism: Osedax frankpressi; assembly: GCA_964035775.1. Lineage (NCBI taxonomy): Eukaryota > Metazoa > Annelida > Polychaeta > Sabellida > Siboglinidae > Osedax > Osedax frankpressi. The sequence continues at coordinate 7,601,197 of OZ038317.1, read as the reverse complement.
TTCCTTCCTTCCTTCCTTCCTTACTTCCTTCCTTCCTTCCTTCCTTCCTTCCTTCCTTCCTTCCTTCCTTACTTCCTTCCTTCCTTCCTTACTTCCTTCCTTCATTCCTTCCTTCCTTCCTTCCTTCCTTCCTTTCTTTCTTTCTTTCTTTCTTTCTTTCTTTCTTTCTTTCTTTCTTCCTTTCTTTCTTTCTTCCTTCCTTTCTTTCTTTCTTTCTTTCTTTCTTTCTTTCTTTCTTTCTTTCTTTCTTTCTTTCTTTCTTTCTTTCTTTCTTTCTTTCTTTCTTTCTTTCTTTCTTTCTTTCTTTCTTTCTTTCTTTCTTTCTTTCTTTCTTTCTTTCTTTCTTTCTTTCTTTCTTTCTTTCTTTCTTTCTTTCTTTCTTTCTTTCTTTCTTTCTTTCTTTCTTTCTTTCTTTCTTTCTTTCTTTCTTTCTTTCTTTCTTTCTTTCTTTCTTTCTTTCTTTCTTTCTTTCTTTCTTTCTTTCTTTCTTTCTTTCTTTCTTTCTTTCTTTCTTTCTTTCTTTCTTTCTTTCTTTCTTTCTTTCTTTCTTTCTTTCTTTCTTTCTTTCTTTCTTTCTTTCTTTCTTTCTTTCTTTCTTTCTTTCTTTCTTTCTTTCTTTCTTTCTTTCTTTCTTTCTTTCTTTCTTTCTTTCTTTCTTTCTTTCTTTCTTTCTTTCTTTCTTTCTTTCTTTCTTTCTTTCTTTCTTTCTTTCTTTCTTTCTTTCTTTCTTTCTTTCTTTCTTTCTTTTTTTCTTTCTTTTTTTCTTTCTTTCTTATTTCGTTATTCCTTAATTCTTTATTGCATACTTTATTTCATTCTTATTTCTTTCTTCTTTTTTTTCTATCATTCTAATTATTTTATTTTTATTCTTTTTTATATCCCACATAGAAAACTAACAGAATTTACAGAATATTTAAATCTGCTAAAAGATCAGCATTTATCCCAAAGTTAACTAAAGACTGGCAGTTATTGACAATTGTTAATATATTAGTCTTGATTCAGGTTCGATTATTATTATTAATATTAAAATATTGTTATTATTATTATCATAAATTAATATATCTTTAGATAATATACTAATTGTCTGTACAATAAATATGAAAATCCGTTAATTATAATTAGATCTACTATATATTACTATGTGTATTTGAATAATAAATTATCAACTATATTATCTACTCACCCGTTAGGTATTAATTATCTATATTACTTATATACAATATCCGCTAACACTGGAGATGAAAATGAAGAGTTCAACAGAGTATTTCGTGGAATTGGCTTGTTATACATCTACAATTTGTTTTGTTCTTCCGATAACCTACAACATAGTTATATTACTCGTTTGCTGGTTAGTAATGGGCTCTGCTAGCTGTACTAATATACGAATAAATATGAATAAATATTATTAATTAGTATAAATAATAATATAATAAAAAATATTATTAATTATAAAAGCATTAAGTTCTACTACGTAATAATATACAGCTAATATGATCATTTATGAATACTTTTCTCTAAATTACGAAATATACATATATATTATTTTAATAATTTATACAATAATCTAATTCATATTAATGGATTTTTGTTCATAGTTCATATACCATCACAATTCGAAAGCTACCCGATAACTTTAACGAATCGAAACTTATTTTTCTGTACGTTGTTTCTACCGTTTTCCTTTCTTCCTTTCGTTAGTGAATATATATAAATATATATATATATATATATATATATTTGTATGTGTGTTTGTGTGTTTGTATGTGGATTGTGTAATTGTCTATATGTAATATATTATATACATATCCAATATATATAATAAATTATAAATAATAAAAAGTATCTCTCTCCAAATAATAGCGAATGTCAGAATATTATATTTACAAATTTGATGCATTTTATTTAGTAATAATTTTGTAGTTGAATTCACATTGTAATGCATTTTATTTTCATAAGTTTTTTATTATTATTAATTTTAATTAATATGAATAATACATAATTTGTATAGTACATAAATGATTCACGGTCAATGATAGAGATTAACAATTACAGATTAGCCTTCATTCCAACTTATATAAATGCGGAAAGAGACAAACAAAAGATTTCATTGCTTTGTATGTTGATGTTGATTAGTGGATACCTAAGTAACGTATGTTTACATTTGCCGAAGGTGAATTATATAGACTATAGTTTTATTATAAATACACTTTATTCAAATATATATATATATATATATATATATATATATATATATATATATATTTCAATAGCTATTGTATATATATAATTACTAATAATGTAATCCATTCATCATTTCATAAATATCACAATACTCAACGCGATTATTATTAATTTTATAACCAATACATATGTCAGATATATGCATTACTCTTTACCGACGAATTGTGTAGAGATACCAACTCCTCGGTTGGAATCACTGGAGAATTAGCTTCGAGAAAGACGAAGAATATATCTAGAGACTATAACTAATTGCAACTATTTAACTAATGAGTCCTTAGTAACATTGCCTGACTTCGTGTATACATATTTATAATCCGTATGTAATATATGTATTTCACTAGTGTTTGGAGTACACATATCAGTGTTGTAAATAAAGGTAATCTTAATGACGTGAAGTAGGTATGCATTTCGCATTTCTATATCGTATTTAATGACCTTCTTTTAAAAAAACAATATATTTTATATCGAATTATAATAATATAAACTATATATATTTAAATCATTTAAATCATTTAAACTATATGATTCATTACGTAATCTATCTTACTTAACACACTTAACACCTATGTAACCTTATTCTATTAGTATATAAATGTTTTATATAGTGTGCACCTATTATATAATATTTAATCAAATAAACGATATATAATAGTTACTTTTGTGTTTACTTTGAATGTGCAATAATCATGACTTAGTTACATTATTAATTCATTTTTAAAATGTGATAACGGAATTTAATAACATATTAGTTAAATGTATTATAATAAATTAACTATATATTATCTAACAAACAAATTGTTATTGAAATTGAGCTCTATAAATACACGTAAAACATAAATAAAAATAAAAATATTATTTGTATTATTATATTTACTATTGATGATATAGTAAGTAATAAGTAATTTAATTGATTTTAACCTCAAATAATCTTAATAAATAGCTTCATAAATATCTCATAAATATCTCATAAATATCTCATAAATATCTCATAAATATCTCATAAATATCTCATAAATATCTCATAAATATCTCATACATAAATATCTCATAAATATCTCATAAATATCTCATAAATATCTCATAAAGATCTCATAAATATCTCATAAATATCTCATAAATATCTCATAAATATCTCATAAATATCTCATAAATATCTCATAAATATCTCATAAATATCTCATAAATATCTCATAAATATCTCATAAATATCTCATAAATATCTCATAAATATCTCATAAATATCTCATAAATATCTCATAAATATCTCATAAATATCTCATAAATATCTCATAAATATCTCATAAATATCTCATAAATATCTCATAAATATCTCATAAATATCTCATAAATATCTCATAAATATCTCATAAATATCTCATAAATATCTCATAAATATCTCATAAATATCTCATAAATATCTCATAAATATCTCATAAATATCTCATAAATATCTCATAAATATCTCATAAATATCTCATAAATATCTCATAAATATCTCATAAATATCTCATAAATATCTCATAAATATCTCATAAATATCTCATAAATATCTCATAAATATCTCATAAATATCTCATAAATATCTCATAAATATCTCATAAATATCTCATAAATATCTCATAAATATCTCATAAATATCTCATAAATATCTCATAAATATCTCATAAATATCTCATAAATATCTCATAAATATCTCATAAATATCTCATAAATATCTCATAAATATCTCATAAATATCTCATAAATATCTCATAAATATCTCATAAATATCTCATAAATATCTCAGAAATATCTCAGAAATATCTCAGAAATATCTCAGAAATATCTCAGAAATATCTCAGAAATATCTCAGAAATATCTTCAGAAATATCTCATAACTCATAAATAACTCTGATTCTCACTCATAATCATTATTCCACGTAGCCATGGTAGTAAGAACTTCTCATAGCAGGCAGTTATATAACTTCCCTATCAAGTAAACTTAATTCTAAACTTATCTATATAACGTATCTATCTAAAATTATGTATTTATAACTTATCTATTTATAACTTATCTATTTATAACTTATCTATTTATAACTTATCTATTTATAACTTATATATTTATAAATTATCTATTTATAACTTTATAATTTATAACTTTATAATTTATAACTTTATAATTTATAACTTTATAATTTATAACTTTATAATTTATAACTTTATAATTTATAACTTTATAATTTATAACTTTATAATTTATAACTTTATAATTTATAACTTTATAATTTATAACTTTATAATTTATAACTTTATAATTTATAACTTTATAATTTATAACTTTATAATTTATAACTTTATAATTTATAACTTTATAATTTATAACTTTATAATTTATAACTTTATAATTTATAACTTTATAATTTACAACTTTATAATTTACAACTTTATAATTTACAACTTTATAATTTACAACTTTATAATTTACAACTTTATAATTTACAACTTTATAATTTATAACTTTATAATTTATAACTTTATAATTTATAACTTTATAATTTATAACTTTATAATTTATAACTTTATAATTTATAACTTTATAATTTATAACTTTATAATTTATAACTTTATAATTTATAACTTTATAATTTATAACTTTATAATTTATAACTTTATAATTTATAACTTTATAATTTATAACTTTATAATTTATAACTTTATAATTTACAACTTTATAATTTACAACTTTATAATTTACAACTTTATAATTTACAACTTTATAATTTACAACTTTATAATTTACAACTTTATAATTTATAACTTTATAATTTATAACTTTATAATTTATAACTTTATAATTTATAACTTTATAATTTATAACTTTATAATTTATAACTTTATAATTTATAACTTTATAATTTATAACTTTATAATTTATAACTTTATAATTTATAACTTTATAATTTATAACTATATAATTTATAACTATATAATTTATAACTTTATAATTTGTAACTTTATAATTTTTAACTTTATAATTTATAACTTTATAATTTATAACTTTATAATTTATAACTTTATAATTTATAACTTTATAATTTATAACTTTATAATTTATAACTATATAATTTATAACTATATAATTTGTAACTTTATAATTTGTAACTTTATAATTTTTAACTTTATAATTTATAACTTTATAATTTATAACTTTATAATTTATAACTTTATAATTTATAACTTTATAATTTATAACTTTATAATTTATAACTTTATAATTTATAACTTTATAATTTATAACTTTATAATTTATAACTTTATAATTTATAACTTTATAATTTACAACTTTATAATTTACAACTTTATAATTTACAACTTTATAATTTACAACTTTATAATTTACAACTTTATAATTTACAACTTTATAATTTATAACTTTATAATTTATAACTTTATAATTTATAACTTTATAATTTATAACTTTATAATTTATAACTTTATAATTTATAACTTTATAATTTATAACTTTATAATTTATAACTTTATAATTTATAACTTTATAATTTATAACTTTATAATTTATAACTTTATAATTTATAACTTATAATATAATTTATAACTATATAATTTATAACTTTATAATTTGTAACTTTATAATTTTTAACTTTATAATTTATAACTTTATAATTTATAACTTTATAATTTATAACTTTATAATTTATAACTTTATAATTTATAACTTTATAATTTATAACTTTATAATTTATAACTTTATAATTTATAACTTTATAATTTATAACTTTATAATTTATAACTTTATAATTTATAATTTATAATTTATAACTTTATAATTTATAACTTTATAATTTATAACTTTATAATTTATAACTTTATAATTTATAACTTTATAATTTATAACTTTATAATTTATAACTTTATAATTTATAACTTTTATAATTTATAACTTTATAATTTATAACTTTATAATTTATAACTTTATAATTTATAACTTTATAATTTATAACTTTATAATTTATAACTTTATAATTTATAACTTTATAATTTATAACTTTATAATTTATAACTTTATAATTTATAACTTTATAATTTATAACTTTATAATTTATAACTTTATAATTTATAACTTTATAATTTATAACTTTATAATTTATAACTTTATAATTTATAACTTTATAATTTATAACTTTATAATTTATAACTTTATAATTTATAACTTTATAATTTATAACTTTATAATTTATAACTTTATAATTTATAACTTTATAATTTACAACTTTATAATTTATAACTTTATAATTTATAACTTTATAATTTATAACTTTATAATTTATAACTTTATAATTTATAACTTTATAATTTATAACTTTATAATTTATAACTTTATAATTTGTAACTTTATAATTTATAACTATATAATTTATAACTATATAATTTGTAACTTTATAATTTGTAACTTTATAATTTTTAACTTTATAATTTATAACTTTATAATTTATAACTTTATAATTTATAACTTTATAATTTATAACTTTATAATTTATAACTTTATAATTTATAACTTTATAATTTATAACTTTATAATTTTATAACTTTATAATTTATAACTTTATAATTTATAACTTTATAATTTATAACTTTATAATTTATAACTTTATAATTTATAACTTTATAATTTATAACTTTATAATTTATAACTTTATAATTTATAACTTTATAATTTATAACTTTATAATTTATAACTTTATAATTTATAACTTTATAATTTATAACTTTATAATTTATAACTTTATAATTTATAACTTTATAATTTATAACTTTATAATTTATAACTTTATAATTTATAACTTTATAATTTATAACTTTATAATTTATAACTTTATAATTTATAACTTTATAATTTATAACTTTATAATTTATAACTTTATAATTTATAACTTTATAATTTATAACTTTATAATTTATAACTTTATAATTTATAACTTTATAATTTATAACTTTATAATTTATAACTTTATAATTTATAACTTTATAATTTATAACTTTATAATTTATAACTTTATAATTTATAACTTTATAATTTATAACTTTATAATTTATAACTTTATAATTTATAACTTTATAATTTATAACTTTATAATTTATAACTTTATAATTTATAACTTTATAATTTATAACTTTATAATTTATAACTTTATAATTTATAACTTTATAATTTATAACTTTATAATTTATAACTTTATAATTTATAACTTTATAATTTATAACTTTATAATTTATAACTTTATAATTTATAACTTTATAATTTATAACTTTATAATTTATAACTTTATAATTTTTATAATTTATAACTTTATAATTTATAACTTTATAATTTATAACTTTATAATTTATAACTTTATAATTTATAACTTTATAATTTATAACTTTATAATTTATAACTTTATAATTTATAACTTTATAATTTATAACTTTATAATTTATAACTTTATAATTTATAACTTTATAATTTATAACTTTATAATTTATAACTTTATAATTTATAACTTTATAATTTATAACTTTATAATTTATAACTTTATAATTTATAACTTTATAATTTATAACTTTATAATTTATAACTTTATAATTATAACTTTATAATTTATAACTTTATAATTTATAACTTTATAATTTATAACTTTATAATTTATAACTTTATAATTTATAACTTTATAATTTATAACTTTATAATTTATAACTTTATAATTTATAACTTTATAATTTATAACTTTATAATTTATAACTTTATAATTTATAACTTTATAATTTATAACTTTATAAAATATATATAATATAAAAATTTATCACCATTATTGTTATCCTTAATAAAATATTGCTATTTTCAATCATAGTAACTGATTGAGCTAAGTCTGTTATAATAACATATTTTCATTAACTTTTTAAACTATTCTTGTTCATTTACTTCTTTTGTTGTATATAAATCCCGTGCTCTGTTTGTTCAATCTATTATATAGTTATATAACTATAAAGTTAAATATATACATATATATCTTGATAGTAATTACTAGGAATTCTCTCATCCTAGAAAATAATGTAATGATTTAACTTTACATTCCAGCTTTTTAAATGAATTATATACTAAAGTTACTATCAAATTATTTCATACAATTGTCTTATTGATATATAATCCATGTTTTTAATCCAGTGTTTTCCTGAAAAATTTCAAATCTTAATTTAAAAATTAAAAAACATTTTCTATAGTATTCTATTAATTGTTTTAGTTTTTATATTTTATATTTCTTGGTATTTGACATTACATTTGCTAGCTAACTTTAAATTAAAATTAATAGCTGTTCAAAAAGTATACATTTTATGAACGGATATTATTTCTAAAAATGTTCTTTATTATTTCATAAACAATGATTAGATTTTAGTAAATAATTCACTTTTAATAAATACTTTACATCTTGATATTATTTTGTCGTCTCTTTAATTATTTGTATATTATTCAAAATTAGATGATAATTGTAGTTGTTAATGTGTGAAATCTGACTATATTTCTGTTGTCAATTATAATAGTGAAACAATAATTAGCGGTGATTCCTTTTTTTTATTTATTATAAATATACGAATAGTTAATGATATACCTTAGAATTATTAACTATGATTTACTTATTACTTTGCCCTATAATAATTAACTAAAGGGTAACGTAACTATAATCACCGAAATATAACGAAAACATATTTTATGTAATCAAAATACTATCTCTATTATTTCTTTCACTACAATGGCATATCTCTGTAATGATTCATTAAGTAATTATTGACCAATAATATTATTCATAATATTTGTAGTCATAATATGAATATATATATATATATATATATATATATATATATATATATATATATATATATATATGGATGTATATATATATATATATATATATACATATATATATATATATATATATATATATATATATATATATGTATGTATAAATATCTAAACAAAATTAATGAGTATTTTAAATTATGGAGTATTTGTAGGGAATTATAAATTAACGTTCACGTTGATTCATCATGGATATGCCCTCTTTTCTGATTGTAATCTATAACTATTATTTTTATAGTCACATCCACATTTATTTGACATTTAATTAAGTACACACTTAATCATATTTATCTTCGACTTTATTCAATAAATTCCATTTAAAGATGTTCTAATTCTGTTAGATTTCTGATACATGTCTATCCATTATTAAACTCTTTTACATTCGTTTAAGTATGTCTCAAGTTCTTTAATATTAATTTCATTTAATTGAACATTATGTTGGATATTTCAAACTTAAATATTTATTACATGAACATCATAGACAATCCCAAAATTGTATTTATATTTTAAAAAATTTCACCTATAAAATAATGAAATCAATTTGGAAGATTAGAATTAAAAAATTAAAATTAAACAAAAATTCACGTTATTTATATAATCTGGACATTGCTTTTGTATAGGTTATGGAAATAGTTTAAATCTTACCTTCTTTTATAATCATATAAAATAATCTACAATATCCGCGAAAATTATAGATGAAAGTAAGTGTCCAATTAAGTAAGTAATTATTAAGTCCAATTAAGTATTTCCTGGATTGACTATTTAATATCTTCAATTAGTTTACGACTTCAGCTACCCTACAACAATAGTTTTCAAACTAGTCTGGTGTTTAAACCGGTGTTTAAAATGCATTGTACTCCTTATAATCCTTATAATCATTATTAATTATATTAATATTTATAACCCATTATAATGTTATTATTAAATTTATAAACAATATTATTTTTAATTAATATATGTATATACACTGATTATGATATGCTATGCTATAATATACTATACTATAATATATATACTATACTATACTATACGATACTATACTATACTATACTATACTACACTACACTATACCATACTATACTATAATATAATATACTATACTATACTATACTATATAAATATAATAATATAATATAATATAATATAATATAAATATACTATACTATACTATACTATACTATACTAAACTATAAACTATATTATACTATACTATACAATACAATACTATACTATACTATACTATATTATACTATACTATACTATACTACACTATACTATACCATACTATAATATAATATACTATACTATACTATACTATACTATACTATACTACTAACTATACTATACTATACTATACTATACTATACTATACTATACTATACTATACTATACTTAATATACTATACTATACTATACTATAATATAATATAATATAATATAATATACTATACTATACAATACTATACTATACTATACTATACTATACTGATCTATACTATACTATACTATACAATACTATACTATACTATACTATACTATACTATACTTTACTATACTATACTATACTATAATATAATATAATATAATATAATATACTATACTATACTATACTATACTATACTATACTGATCTATACTATACTATACTATACAATACAATACTATACTATACTATACTATAATATATTATACTATAATATACTATACTATACTATACTATACTATGCTATACTATACTATACTATACTATACTGATCTATAATATACTATACTATACAATACTATAATATACTATATTATACAATACTATATTATACTATACTATACTATACTATACTATAAATACTATGCATACATAAACAATAAAGTAAATATTGATATCACATTATAACAATTAGGATATAACGTAATTCAACAAATTATTGAACTACTAATATAAATATAAATACTATCTTCAATATTAAAAAAGATCAAATATAATAAGAATTGAAATATTTATGATATTATTAATTTAATTTAATTTGTATACATTTAACTTTGATATTTAGATTAATGCAATGGTTTCTACAATAACTCAATAAAATGTAAACGTCCCTTATACAACAATAGGGGATACAACAATAGTATGTCTTTTATTAAATATAGGCTTATTAATTTATTAATTTAAATAAATCTGTAATTTAGTTGTTACATTTTAAAATTGTATTAATGCTATGATATTTTCATATTCAAAGAAAAGACAATGGTATCTATTCGGTGTCATTTATTTGATTAAATATAATATAATGGTGCTTACTATATAAAACATATACATGCTGACAACATGTAGATTTAGTTCCACGAGTGTTATATATTAGATATAATACATATTGAATCATGTTAATAATATGTTAATCATGATATGGTTTATAATATTATAACTCGATATAATTTAGATTGTTGTTTTTAAATAAATTATTTGTGTACAATATGATACCGAAAAATTCGTAACGTGAATATCTTTCTATTCTTGTTTACAACACAGTTTACAATTAAGTGTATTCAAAGAAAAAGGTGAAACGAGATCGAGTTACAGGAATGGTTTACACTAAAAAAAAGTCAAGTAGCGTTGCTAAGTATTCGTCAGTTGGATGAATCATCGGTAATAGATTTGTTATTCGTAGATTTCGGAGCTGATTTGATGGAGATTCCAACCGAGGAACTGGATTCTTCGCCCAATTCGTCTGTACATATTATCGCGTATATCTACGGAATTCGTCGGTTAATCACAAAGCGGGCAATGAAAATGTTGTGAAATGGTTAAATAGATCAAATAATTAGTAATCTAATATACACATTAGCTATTCTATATAAGATAAATATATATATTTATATAAATATATAAAATATAGTAAACAATAATTAAATAAATTAAGAATATAAATACATATATATAAGTAAAATATTTATAATTCATTATATTATTATTATTCATAAAATATTACACATTGCTTGATATCGTTTAAATATTGTTTAATATTCAATAATAATTGTAAAATAACTATTTTCTAATAATACAATTTTAGTTTATATTAATTCACCTTCGGCAAATGTAAACATACGTTACTTAGGTATCCACTAATCAACATCAACATACAAAGCAATGAAATCTTTTGTTTGTCTCTTTCCGCATTTATATAAGTTGGAATGAAGGCTAATCTGTAATTGTTAATCTCTATCATTGTCAAGAAATTGTTTATGTAATACGAAAATAACCATATATTCGTATTATTATTTTTAAAAATTAATTTAAAAAAACATGTAATTATATAATTTATTACAATGTTCATTCTTCCTAATACTATATAGAAAACCCATCAAATTTGTACATATAATATATTTAGCAATCCAAAATTCGCAATTATATATGTACATTGCATATGAATTATATATATATGTGTATATATATATATATATATATATATATATATATATATATATTTATATATATATATTCACTAACGAAAGGAAAACGGTAGAAACCACGTGCAGAAAAATAAGTTTCGATTCATTAAAGTTATCGGGTAGCTTTCGTATTTTGATAGTATATGAACTAAGAATTAAATTACATTAATATCAATAATATATTTTACAAAATGAATACAAATAATTAATTAGTATATTTAGATAATTTAGAGATATATTTTTAATATAATGATCATATTAAATGTATATTATACGTATTATATTGCTATTTAATATTATAAGTTATATAAATTAGAAATATTAACTATGCACTCATATATTAATAAAACCATTTCTAACCAGCAAACGAGTAATATAACTATATTGTAGGATATCGGAAGAATAAAACAAATTGTAGATATGTTGCATGCCAATTCCACGAAATACTCTGTTAGGCTTTTCATTTTCATCTCAAGTTTTAGTGGATATTGTACATACGTAATATAAATGATTAATACCTGTAATGTTAGAAATTCAGGTTTACTAAATATACTTTATCATTTAGTGTTCATATAATTTTATAATAATATGATATTGATTTTTTTTATTAAATCTATTAATTGAGGTACAGTTAAAAATAATGATTTTCATATTTGTTGTAACAGATAATTATTTTAATATTTATAACTACGTAAATTTATGATAATAATAATATTATAATAATAGTAATAATAATTCAAATAATTCAAACCTGAATCAAAACTAATAAATTAATAATTATCAATAAATGCCTGTCCTTAGTTAACTTTGGAACGGATACTGAACTTCTGGCTGATTTGAAAATTCTGTATATTCTGTTAGTTTTCTATATAGGAAATATTAAATTAAAATAATAATGACAAAATAAAGAAAGAAAGAAAGAAAGAAAGAAAGAAAGAAAGAAAGAAAGAAAGAAAGAAGAAAGAAAGAAAGAAAGAAAGAAAGAAAGAAAGAAAGAAAGAAAGAAAGAAAGAAAGAAAGAAAGAAAGAAAGAAAGAAAGAAAGAAAGAAAGAAAGAAAGAAAGAAAGAAAGAAAGAAAGAAAGAAAGAAAGAAAGAAAGAAAGAAAGAAAGAAAGAAAGAAAGAAAGAAAGAAAGAAAGAAAGAAAGAAAGAAAGAAAGAAAGAAAGAAAGAAAGAAAGAAAGAAAGAAAGAAAGAAAGAAAGAAAGAAAGAAAGAAAGAAAGAAAGAAAGAAAGAAAGAAAGAAAGAAAGAAAGAAAGAAAGAAAGAAAGAAAGAAAGAAAGAAAGAAAGAAAGAAAGAAAGAAAGAAAGAAAGAAAGAAAGAAAGAAAGAAAGAAAGAAAGAAAGAAAGAAAGAAAGAAAGAAAGAAAGAAAGAAAGAAAGAAAGAAAGAAAGAAAGAAAGAAAGAAAGAAAGAAAGAAAGAAAGAAAGAAAGAAAGAAAGAAAGAAAGAAAGAAAGAAAGAAAGAAAGAAAGAAAGAAAGAAAGAAAGAAAGAAAGAAAGAAAGAAAGAAAGAAAGAAAGAAAGAAAGAAAGAAAGAAAGAAAGAAAGAAAGAAAGAAAGAAAGAAAGAAAGAAAGAAAGAAAGAAAGAAAGAAAGAAAGAAAGAAAGAAAGAAAGAAAGAAAGAAAGAAAGAAAGAAAGAAAGAAAGAAAGAAAGAAAGAAAGAAAGAAAGAAAGAAAGAAAGAAAGAAAGAAAGAAAGAAAGAAAGAAAGAAAGAAAGAAAGAAAGAAAGAAAGAAAGAAAGAAAGAAAGAAAGAAAGAAAGAAAGAAAGAAAGAAAGAAAGAAAGAAAGAAAGAAAGAAAGAAAGAAAGAAAGAAAGAAAGAAAGAAAGAAAGAAAGAAAGAAAGAAAGAAAGAAAGAAAGAAAGAAAGAAAGAAAGAAAGAAAGAAAGAAAGAAAGAAAGAAAGAAAGAAAGAAAGAAAGAAAGAAAGAAAGAAAGAAAGAAAGAAAGAAAGAAAGAAAGAAAGAAAGAAAGAAAGAAAGAAAGAAAGAAAGAAAGAAAGAAAGAAAGAAAATATATAAATAAATAAAGAAATGAAGAATATAAAGATATATAAAGTAATATATGTTTATGGTAAAACCAACCATCAGCAATGATGAGAAGATAATACAGAAGCCGAGGTTCATGAATATATAGCCCATGTAACAGGATACCATGGAGGGAGGCAAAATTAAAACTATTGCACTTATGTATTCAAAAGCAACGCCAAGTTGACTTAATATCGAGATTTTGAAACCAGTGGCTTTTATTATCCTCACTAAAATATTTAAATTAATAGATATAAAAATATTAAATATTAAATAATATAATTATATATTATAATTATAATTAATTAATTATATTTCATTATACTATGATATCAAATAATATAATATAATTTAAATTATTATTTGATATTTATGTGTGTTATATTAAATAATTAATTACTCTATATTAATAATAAGTTAATTATTTATTTAATTTACATGTGTTGAATCTATTCAAGTAAGGTAGAATATGTTTGAAAAATAATTTGTAGAAGAGTTTTACCATATTTTATTATAAACTTTTTACTTAAGTTTATAGTCGGTATATAAATTAATAATGAAGGATGTTAACGTTGTATGATTACTTATATTACATTGTTAAATGAAGTTATGATCATTTAAAATTCTCTCATTATAAATAAAATGTAAAAATATAAAAAACGAATGTAAAAGTACAATGTATGAATTGTTATAATATGGTGAGCTATTTACAGTAAATACATAAGGAATAAATAATAATAGTATATGAAATCATATAATGAAAAACCTTAATTTTATCTTCAATAAATACACGAATAATTATATATATTTCCTACTAATTTGATTATTTCTTAATTGTCGTAATATTATTAAAGTGTTATACTCTACAAACCTCGCTTATTGTAGACAAAGAATATTAATATTGCCAGACTGGCGAGTAGACCCAGTGTCGAGAATGCAATAACCAGTTGAGTTGTGGTCGATGAGATTAGATAGTAGGTGGCCGGAATTGCCAGGCAGTAGGTGTTGGTCAACTCGTCTGGCCAAAACAAAGGATCACATGCCGCGCATCCGGTGTGGTTATCAACTAAAATCTCATTAATTGCGCAATATCTGTGTGCAGGTGTGGGCGAGTGAGTTTGCTATAATTTACTAACGATCACGAAATGCTAAATGAATGAAAATTATACAACTGATTGTGAAATCTCGATACACAATCGAGTGTATTAAAGAAAGTAGGCCATAGTTTGCGAGATTATGTTCGGAGGGGTAGTCGTAACCATTATGTAATGGATAAATATATAAGAAGTAAAATAAGAGTTATTAGGAACATTTTCATATAGCAGCCGATTACTCTTAATTTGTAATCCATCTCACCTTGTTTCTTACATATATATAATGTATTTTGATGCATTTTTCTTTAATAAAAGTATACGTTAGAACTAAAGTTGTATTAGATTTCATATGTATAGTACGGTATCCATTAGAATGTATTTTAATTTCATTATACATAATGATATACGAAATATTTACAACTTTATTTGATTGTATATTATATTTCAGAAAATTAAATTCAACTATTGAAGTAGCGGAATTAGATCTTACTCTTATGAATTGACAATTCATAATAAATATATAATAGCATAGTTAAATAGTATTTGCTATATCCAGAGACTTAACACATGTACCTTTATAAAACTGATATTATAGTTGTAAGTAGCTCTCTATATCAATATCCCCCGACACTAAATATATATAAATTCAAGCCTACCTACACTCCCAGCAGCACTTCAACGGCATCTGCATAGCGTATTGCTTCTCCAGGCACGGGAACGAGCATTTCGACCTCGGTACGATTAACGTGTAATTTGTATCTGCCAGTTTGACCACAGACACTCCATAAGACTTCAGATCCGTCCACGCAATTGTATCATCTTTTATTACCAGACTCAAATTGTCTAAACGCCATATTCCCACATCCTTTATGTTTTACGGTTTTTTTCATATATATATATATATATATATATATATATATATTTCATTATTCTAAAGAGTACTTTTTAGAGTATAACAGCAATGACATAAATGATTACTATATAAACTATGGTTTTAGTTATAATTAAAAATATTTAGCTATACTACGAAATTTATTATTTTATTTTTCTGTATTATCTTTTTGGTTTTAATTATTTGTAATCATTAAAATCGTATTTGATTAAAATGTAATAAATGAACTAATACATACAATCTTGGTAGATATATTATAGATGTGGCAAGGTAACCTTTAATAAAACGATGGCGGTATCTGGGTCTCGCTGCACTTGGCTGATTAGATATTTACCTGGATAGGAAGTCATTGAGAGTTTCACGAGGTTCATTAGACCCTCGCTATTAGTTTTTGCGCATTTCCGGATGTAGTCTGGTGTATAACCTCCCTGGAAAACCTTGTTGGGAAAATGATAGGGAAATGGAATGACAAATGGCCAGAGGTAGGGGAAGATGTAAATGCAGATGTAGTGGTTGTGAGATAGGGAGAGGGAGAGGGAGAGGCTGAGGAAATATATTATAACCTAAATAGAATACATTTCCATACGATATCCTATATTATACAATAAATATATTAATCAATTCTAAATCGACTCTTCAATTATGTCGACCATATTCCTACCTCTGGACAAGTTATCTCGAAATGACGGTGAAAAGAAACAACCAAAGCATCAACGCAATCAGATATCAAGGTTCCCTATATTTAAAAATAATTAATCATAATTATATATATATATTAGTTTCATGATTTACCATTGATAAGACAACTACCATTTTATTATAGTTATCAATTCTATGTGAATATGGTTTTTACATTTTGGAAATGGCTACGATTAAAGTGAAAACCAACCAAGTGGGATCTCGAATATGAGGACAGTTTACTAATCGGAAGATCTTTATCGCAAGCATTATATCTTTTGTCGGTCCAACTTGTAGACATATAGGAAGTTAATATAATGAAGAATGTATGTTAGATTAAATATGAGAATGATTAGTAGTTTGAGATTAGTGAAAGAAAATAAGAAGTAGTCAAAATGAATATTATAATTATGATAGTGAGAAAATCGATAATTAGTGGAATGTTAATTGAAATGGAAATTGATAACATCGGATAGAAAAAAGGATAATAATATGAATAATAAAAATATTGAAAATATAGCTATGCGCATAAGGGGAGATGTTAGAAAGATATAAAGATAGTAAGCAGATGGCTTAGTAGTAGGTAGGATACGTGGTTAAATAATAACAAAATCAACCTAAAAGTTGAAATTAAAATTGCAAACGATATACAAACTTTCAATTAATTAGAAAATTCATAAAAATAAAAATATCACATATACTTGGGCCAGTTTACGTAAACATGCGTAAATATATTCATACCTGCAGTTTAAAGTCTGTTCGAAAAGTTTAGGTAACCAGGTATTGTCCGTGTTAACACCAGTGGTCATTTCGAAATCATCATAGAACTCCTGAGGCATGTAGCTTCCGTACATCTAGTATGAGGTTAAATAAATTTATATGTCAAGGTCAAGATCATGTAAAAACTTAAGTTAAATATATTTCACGTATAAAATAATCAATCATTATACTATAGCAAAATAATAAAGATTAAATATCTATATTTACATAGTTAAATATTATCTATATTAGAAGAGTGAGATTATCAGAAGTAAATCTTTAAGCATCCTAAACTCTCGATACCTAAGTCGAGTTAGTAAAATATATACGATAAAATATATAAGATGAGTTAATAAAATCTTGTAATGAATGTAACCCTGATTATGAAAGAGTCTACGATGTAAATGCCTCCTTTTTCAACTCTGTAATTTGCGGATACAGCATCGGAGAATATGAAGATCAAGTTACGAGAACGACGAGGATGTTCGTGTATTGCTTTTGATACAACATGGGCAGTGGTATCCTATGGGGATCGTGGGAAGGTGAGGATATGAGACGAAGGTGATTACAGCATGATGTTGTAAAGTGTAATGAAGTAATATAAGAAGATAGGAGTGGAGTTTTGTGAGTATTTGAGTGTCCAAGGAAGTTATTTATATATGTATAGCTTAATCTATTGATTTATTTATTTATGATGTTATCTATGGGGAACATCAGAACTTATTTATATGGGACGGAATGCATTATAATAATATGGTATAAAGGTTAGTTGTATTATATATTGAGGAGGCAGTAATAAATATGTATATTATGTGAAGTAGGGTACAGTTAAAAGTAGATTTATATTCATATATTCTGATCAATATAGATATGTAAGCCTGAACATAATATTTCATTTCGATATATCGATATATAATAATGATGTTATTTATCTGTATTAATTTATTATAACCAGTTTAACTATTTTCTTAAATTCAATTTCAAAAATGTGTTACTCCGTATATTTTACTAATCAATTAATATGTTATTTTAAAAACACAAACTTCGTTATAATTTAATAGAAATTAAAATGTTTAAAGTCAATTTATATATTTATAATTTAATTTATATATTATAAGTTAGTTTATATATTTTTGAGGTAATTAATATTTATAAGTTAATTTTTATATTTATAATTTAATTTATATATGTATAAGTTAATTGATATAAGTTTAGATGATATATATATGTTATTTTATTTA
>OZ038317.1:7566921-7576921 GCA_964035775.1 Osedax frankpressi | reverse complement strand
TAATTTAATACTCAATACTCTTCTATTAAAATAGATCATCGTAACAAAGATTTATCATAAATATATTTTGTAATATTCATAGATAGTAATAATTAATACATGAGTACATTAAATTATATTTATATGATATGCTATATGTAAGTTGGTGTTAAGCTTAGCTCGTATTTTAAAAATTGTTTTAACTAACAAATATTGATGAACAATTGTAACCCTGGTCTATGGAGATTAATGAAAATGGTCAAGAGATGTTTAGAGTTGGAAGACTATCTGTCTAATGAACTTGTCCATCTGCAATGCGCTCGACAACAGTTTTAAATAAACAAAATCTATTTTTACTCAGTGAGATATTTCTAGTCGATATGTTACCATTAAATATCACGTGGTAATATATATATATATATATATATATATATATATATATATATATATATATATATATATACAACAATACATACGTACTAAGATTCAGATTAACAAACATCTAAATATTTTTAAATAGTGTGAATATTTACATTTCTTATCACAAATATATATATATATATATATATATATGCAACAATACATAATTACTGGAACTCAGATTAACAAACAGCTAAATAATTTAAGATAATGTGAATATTTACATTTCTTATCAGCTTGCATAAGTCTTTAATTGTTTATATAAAAATATTAATATTTCTGCTTAAGATGCATTTTATATTTCATTAATATTATTATATTGTGTGTTAAAATAATATCATTAAGTTTATTAACTTTTCTAATTGTGATCATTTATATATAATAAATAAATGAACACATTCAACGATTGAAAGTATAATTTAAATTAGATCATGATACTCTCATTCAATTAATAAGCATGCATGTGTATTTACTTAAATATTAATGTTTACTTTAAAAAAAGTTTTAAAAAAATGTTTGCATTCAAAATATATCAAATATATGATTATGGAAATATGTAATAAATAATCCTATTGTATAAATGATAATACTAGACGGAATATTACCACAATAATCTTTACTTCTATAGTGACGATCTATAACTATCTATTTCATTAACATCATGTAGTGATATAGTACTTTCAATTAATCGCAGTAAATGTTTAAATAAATCTATAAAGAATACCTGCATATTTAGAATTTTAACAGTATATTTTAATTTAAATAATTTTACTAGTTTCAATATATATATATATATATATATATATATATATATATTAATATACTGTTATTAAATTGTTATAATTAGTAATATACATATTTTAGTTTAAAATAGATCTCTATGTTAGATTATGTTACAGTAGTCGTTATCGAGTTGTTATTATTAATACACATATCTATTAATAATAATAACTCGGCATAAACTACTGTAACATTACCTAGCACAGAGAATCTAATCGAAACTCAAAATATATATAACTAATTATCAAAAAATTACTACATATCTTACTCATCGGTAGATAGGAAGAAAGGTTAATAAATGTACGGATATCATAAACATTAAATAAACATTAAGTATATGATTATTCAAAAAATTATTAAAAAGTGAACTATGCTTTTATTAAAAAAAATAACAATTAATATGAGACTAGATCAAATAAAATATTAAAAGACCGAATAATTGTTAAACGATACAATCGAAGTACACGCGAAACGCGCACAACGAACGCACTCACACATACACATACATACACACATAAACACACACACACGCACACACACACACACACACACACACACACACACACACACACACACACACACACACATTAGTTGTATCAGATTAGTAAAATCGAATATTCTTATATTAAATAATCTTTAAAACTATTTTTCCACGTTAAAACTCAAAAGTTAAAACATAAATATTTATAATGCATAAAATTGTAAAATATTAATTTAAATGAAATTATTACAAAATTAAGACAAACTTTCTAACCTACCAAAGTTAAATGAATTCGTAAACATATTATACGTATGTACTGATATGGTATCTATCTCAGATTAACTGAACATTTATGTATGAATACATATTATAATATATATTATATATAATAATAACTATATATTTTCCTTATATGGTAATGTATATTAGAGATACGTTTGATTTTCTAAGGTTAAGTTAATATATAGCTTTACTATACTGCTAATATAATATAAGCAAAAATAATGAGTTAATTTAATATAGGTGAAGCTATTATATAGTATTAAATTAATATTTACTGTTAAGCTGATATGTTAAGTTAAGTTAATATAAGGTGATAAGCTAATATATAAAGTTAGGTTAATATATAATGTTAATATAATATATTAAGTTATATTAATGTATAGTGTTAAACTAATATATTAAGTTAAGTTAATGTAATGTATTAAGCTAATATATTAAGTTAGGTTAATATATAATATTAAGCTAATGTATTAAGTTAGGTTAATATATAATATTAAGCTAATATATTAAGTTAGGTTAATATATAATATTAGGCTAATGTATTAAGTTAGGTTAATGTATAATGTTAAGCTAATATATTAAGTTAGATTAATGTAGTTTTAAGAAAATATATAAAGTACAATGTCTAGTAGGAAGAGTCTAAACAATCTACAAAATATAATATGTAAGTATTACAAACTGATAAAAATATATTCTATTTTTAAAAACACAAACACACATACACATACACACGCATGTATATATATATATATATATATATATATATATATATATATATATATATATTATATATATATATGAACATATATGTATATGTGTATGAGTTTATTAGTTTGTTTGTAATATTAAATCATATAATTATTTAACGTTAGCATATCATTATGTTTAAAAATATGATCCTCGATTACAAATATGTATTCAATGTATGCGAATATTAAATAAGGTGTATAATATTCACTGTATACGATAGGAGAGAAATGTATATAAGAATATCTATCTAGTGTATACACGTGTGTAAATTAAAAGTTAAAACATGGTATTTCTATATTATGTTAAAATTGGTCAAATGGTGTTATAAATAAGATGCATAGCTATTAAATAAAGATATACATTAGTAGAGAGCCAGAACAAAACATTCGCAATAAACAATAGCTAATGTTACGGGGTGTTACATTAATAGTCGATAGGTTACAAAATTAAACATCACGAAATAAAAACTAATTATTAATATACTAGTATATAGATTTATATACGTAAATATATATATATATATATAAATATATATATACATATATATATGAGATATATTAAAAATTAAAGATCAATTAGTCTAAT
Organism: Osedax frankpressi; assembly: GCA_964035775.1. Lineage (NCBI taxonomy): Eukaryota > Metazoa > Annelida > Polychaeta > Sabellida > Siboglinidae > Osedax > Osedax frankpressi. The sequence goes on along the minus strand of OZ038317.1, from coordinate 7,573,644 downwards.
TAAATTACATTTTATTAATTCCTCTATTTAATACATTATTTAAAGAATATTAGCTATTAGAATAAGGAGCTTTATAATAAAGATAAATACTTTATCACAAAAATCATTTGTTTTTAGAGAAAAGTAAAGCATAATATCCATATCATTAATCCTAGCTGTTTTCAATAATTGTTTGGGTTTAAATAAAATTATTATTGAAGTACTTCTAGATTTGTTGACATTTTTGTCATATCACATTATATATCCATATATATGAGTCTAGTTGGAAAGAAATCCGTTTGGTTGAGGGATTCCTAGATATATTGATGGGCTAATTAAGACTTTCGGACTGTCTATAATATAACCGACAATTCTTCGATGCTATTTTTCTATAAAAATAGAAAGATTAGTGTCGTTGAAATAGCACATGAAACTGATATCAGGATAATCGCAGTTATTAAGCTCTGATAAGCCAGCTTTTAAAAACCAGGAAATTTAATGAAACTATTTATTCGGTAAAAACAACAATGTTGATATCTCTGAACATCTACCTGGTAGACAATCAAATTGAATATGCTTATCTATATTAGAGTCCAGAAACAATAGATGGATTCTCGTGTGAGCGTTTAGAGACCATTATCGAATCAGTAACATGTACGCATATTTATTGGTGGCATCTGCTTGGTTCTCTCGAAACTGATCTCGCTTAGATTCGGGAAACAGTTTGTCAAATACGTTGACTAATTATCATTTAAAGTATGTCGCTAAATGTTTGGTAGAGAATAGCTATCACTGAGATATCAAATATGGTTTCCAAAAACGTTTCGGTACAGGAATTATGTAGATGTCCAAGTTCTCCTTATTAATGTGTATACTAGTTCTAGAGAACAAATGCATAGGACATTTTTGGTACAGAATAATGTATATAATTAGTTCAGGTACTTTTAATGACTAAACTATACGATGTGGTCTATATTATACAATGCCTGCTACTAAACCGTTTGTATTGTATCGTATAAATATGATTCCACCCAACCGATAATAAATTCTAATTAAGTGTCCTATTATATAAAAAAGATATTTCAATAGTATTCAATTAAAAGAAAACATGATACATTATTTTATACACAAAATAGACTAGGATAAAAAATAAGATATTGTAATACCATTTATTTTAGCTCCATATTTGCTAATGATGATATAGTGAACAATGCTATAAATGTTCCAGGAAATTATGGAAATATACTCATATGCGTCGATACTACTAAAGACACGTGTACACTACTGTCGGATTTCATGGATTAGTAATTTATTTCGTATTTATCAATTTTACTTCATATTCTTTAAACCTTACTTATAATAAAATAATTTATAATAAATAACAAAAATATCTATATGTGTAATATTGTATATTTTTATAATATACATTACATACAAGGTATATAAAAATTAGATATATATAAATATAAAATAATTTATATTACAGTTGAATTAAAAAAAAGTATTATTATCTATATCTTTTATTATGATGTTTCGAAAATTCTGGGTTGAAAGCAGAATTATAATACTGTTTTTCTTCCGGTTCGACTTCTTCCTTCTTTTCTTCGCGAATTGTTGGATTCAAACGTTCCAAGAGCTTTTGAGCTTTATTCCTTTCACTAGCTTCTCTTCTTTCCCTTTCTTTCCTAGAGTATAGATATATACAGATATGTAATAACAAATCATTGATAATTAATCAAGTTAAATTGTTAATTTAATCCTTTACTACCTGAAGCCATTTAACAATATGCTTTAAAATATGTTCACAATTACATATAAATTATTAAATGCATCATGCGTTTATTGTAAAATATCCCAGGTATAGTTAATATCTTCTTTAAACATGTTGATTTATTTGTATGTAATATTGAAAAAGTTATAATATATATAATTATAAAATTTAATAAATATGATAATAAATTACATATACTTGTATAATATTAATTATTTTAAAATTAATTTATAATTAATATAGATTATATGAATAAATAATGTATTATATATAAAATATGATAAATATTATTGATTAAATACATCACAACTACTACGTTCCATGAGATATCAAAAATGTTTCACATTTCAATTCCATCACAGGAAGTTGCTGGTGATAAGCTTCACAGTATACAATATATATGATATTTATATTATACATGCTATAGATATATCTAATGACAATTGTTATATATTTATATATATTTACATGCATATATAATTATCTCAGGAACGTCCAATGGACGTCGTCCATTTCTGAATATTTTGGAAAGGAACTTCGCGAAACTCTATTCACAAAACTTAGTTTTAAGTAGTATTTGCTAGCTAAGCCTACCAAATATGTCATTCAGTTTTTTGCATTATGTGATTCGGTTACCGGTTATCGTATGCAATTTGAAATTTACACCGGCAGGGATGCAATATTAATGGGTAGAGAAGGATTCACATTTAACATACATTGTATATCATTTTAATTTATTTTATTATCCTACTTTATATATATTTGTTGTATTATATTTGTACATATTTTCTTATATATATTGTGGTTATATTAGCCACTGCATTATTGAAGAGGTTCTTGCATAAATTTATTTTTAATGAACCAAACTATTTGTGTACTAAACCACTGCGCTATTAAATAGGTTCTTGTATGTATATTATTTATTTTATGAATATATATTGTATTTTAAATCTTATATATTGTTTATACTATTTTAAATAAAGTCCCTGGTAGTTTAAATATATATATTTATGAAAAAAATAAAATATATATATTGACATATTTTTTGTATTTCTGGAAATTGTTTCAAAATGTATATAATTAAAAAATCATTCTAACTTTTGTTAAATTTAATTAAGTTTAATAATTCAAAAACCACATGATAGATAACTTTATTATTTAAAACTTTCTACTGGCATTCATATCATCAAATTATATATTTAATTTGGTAAAATAGTAATAAATAAATATCGCGATACATTTTATACAAATATTTTTTTTTGTTAATTACTTACATGGAGGCCCTAAATTAGTTTTAAATTTTATTATTGAATACATAATAATTTATTATATAATAGTTAGTTATTTTTAAAATGTGTATCAGTTTTATTTAAGAAATATTTATAGGTCTCGTGTTATTAGAAATTATAAAAGCCGTATGAAAATAAATCTTGTAATTAAATTTGTATAGAAATTATCGTAAAACGAACGTAATATCCGGTTACGTTCATATATTATAACTTTTGATATATTCATTATTTTAATTAATTTTAAATCCATCGTGAAGATTATTATATTATCTATTACTTTTACGATATATGTATATGCTTTAAGTAAATATAAATATTAGTAAAATAATATTGTCAATTTAATTAGTTAAAATATATATTTTTTTTACATATTCAGGATATATTCATACTTTATTGTTTTTAATTATAAAATAAATATGATATGTATAATAAAATAGCTAATTTTATATTCTTAATAATAATATTTACCAAGATATAAGCTATTTTATTGACCATAGTAAAATATTGAAATATATATAAAATCTAGTGATTGCTATAACAATGTGTAGTAAAAATTATCAACTCAAAAAAGGTTAACAATTATAATATTTAATAATCATATATTACAAGTTAACACAATGTTAAAGATATTGAAATTGTATTAAAAAATAGAATATAATTAATAATTTTCTAGAAAATGATAATTTAATATAAATTGAACTAATAATGTAATAACTGATATTTTTTATAAATAATTATTATAATGTTATTAATAATACATACTTAATAATGTTACATAGTAATAATTTTACATACTAAATTAGGTTATTATTAAATGCATTAAAAATTGACTTAGAGTAATAACAAAATACTTAATTTTGAATACATCATATTTATTAAATATAATAAAAAATAATATTTATAATATTATTATAATAACAATATTTATATAACATATAAATATATATAAATAGTCAACTAATTATTTATTATAATATATAGTTAGTACAATATAATTAGATATATATAAAAAAGTACTTATGGAATTGATGAGTTATATTTTATATAACAATTTCTACTCGCATATTGAAACATTACAAAATTTACAATGATAATTTTTTAAATTTGATCCGTACATTTTTCTTATTTTAAGCTTTTTTGCATTGCGAAATCAAATGCATTGGAAAATTTGCTCACTTTCTTGAATGAAAATGATTCCTCGTTTTAAAATAACAAACAGTTATATGCTGATATTTTTATTTGTATTCTTAATATAAATAATAAAAGAATTTACAATAACATTCTTACAAAGATTAAATTATATATCTTCACCATTTTCACTCCTTCCTACCTACGGAATAATAAGAACATAATTGATTGAGCATATCAACTACACACATATATCCATTATAATCATTTACGATTGCCGGTTTTATCTTCAGAGTAGCTCCAGTCTTGGTAGGTATTTCAACATCACCTCATCCAGAAAGCGTAGATGTGGTATATACACCTCATTCATCTATCCGTCTGCCAAGAGTTTAATATAATAACATAACAAATAATAATAGAATTTAATAAATAATACTAATTTTAAAACATAAATTAAGTTTGTAAACATACAATAATATTGGTTACACAAAATATAATAAAAAAGTTTCTAAATTACTATATTACATAATATCAAATACTATGTCTACTAACTCTTTCTGGTATACCATCTCATAATCCAGGTCTTCTCCTACCTGATCTTGTATGCGATGTACATGATTGCTATAAATTCTATAAAATTGTAAATGCATAATATAAATATTATATATATACATCAAATATATTATAATATCAATTCATTTATTTATGGTATATGTTTATATAATATATATTAAAATAAAAACCGAGATATCAGCGACATAATCATCTTTTTCATTGGAAACATTCAGAACAAATATATACTAAATTTAAAATATAAAATCTATGTTAGTATCAAAAAATAACAATGTATCATAATTTGTGATAATAAGAGATATTGAAGATAATATATATTCGTATTAATTAATAACCAAAATAATATATATATAATATATATATTTAAAATTAAACATCAATAATAATCTATATTATCATTTTAGTCAAATTAATAACCTATTTTAATAATAAAATATAAACTTTAAAAAAAACATAAATACTTTATAAAAGTATTATATTGATTATGCTATAGATGTTAATGAAATTTTAAAGTATTATAAATAATATAATAAACTAACATGCCTTCTAGTATCGGACCCAGAATAATTATGATTTTAAATATTGTTGTTATATTGTTATTTTATAATTTTGTTTTTTTTTATTCTAAACATTGATTCTAAAATTTAATATTACTGAGTATTCAATTCTATGAATAAATATCTAATAGTTTTATTTGCAAATATTACTTTCAAAAATTTAGAACGCAATTAAAATTATAATTAAAATATTGAATATAAATAATATTTATTTATTGTTATTTCTTAAATTTATTTCTAGATGTACCATAACTTGTATATGTATATTTTTAATAACTTTCTATATGTACTATTAATCATATGTACTTTTAATTATGAATGTAAATATAATCATAGAAATATAAATATAATACAGATTAAGATAGCATTAACAAATCCTACAAACTATAATAAATGTATTAATTAATACTTTATTATAATATCAAAATTGTAAGTTTATTTATATATTTAAATATAAATGACAATATTGTCCATCAGGTATACAGAACAATGATATTATTGTATATAAGTTGTAAAGGGTTAATATAAAGTCATAACTAATATATCTTGATTTATTTTATTAAGTTTATATTAACCTCATTTCATTGATTGATTTACTTGATGATTTATCCTTTTTTCTCTTTTTTTTTCTCTTCTCTTTTCTATGTTTCTTATGCTTTGAAACTTCAGAATCTTCAGACTAGATGATATTTACAACTCATTTGAAATTTTATAAAAGTTAGTAATGAATAAAAAAAACTATAATAAACATATTTAAATTGCAATTTAAAATTATATAATACAAACATCTTCATGTTTTCTTTTTTTCTTTTCATTTTTTGTATAATCAACATATTTTTTCATATCACAGAATGGATCTAATTGTTTTTTTCGTAATTCACATTTTTTAGATCTATTTAAATATATAATTTAAAAATAAATTATACAAATAAAATTATTTCTTAAGATATGTAAATATATTTAATTACATTTTAGTAGAATTTCTTTCTTCAACATCCTTTGTATACCATGGTTTTTCAGCTGTAATTAATTCATTTGTATTCAAAAAATGTTATTATAACCTAAATATAAGTATATATGTAACATATAATATATAATTAATTGAAAACAATATTTGTATATATTATCTAATCAATAATTATTTAATAGTATATTGATATTGAAATTTTTTTAAATGAATATATTCATTAAATTATAATTTAAAATTCCCCTAGAATTATTTAAATTACCCATATGCTTAAGGTTATGCAATATAGTGCATCTATAAATATATTTTTATATTAATAGGGAAAATAGCACGCTAGAAAAATATCCATAATTACCATAGAAGATAATTATTGATCTATAATATTAATTTTTTAAATATAATATGCATAGAAAAATTATAACATAATTAATAAAAATATTTTCTGATTTTAATAACAGT
>OZ038317.1:7514421-7561921 GCA_964035775.1 Osedax frankpressi | reverse complement strand
GAAAGGAATTATAGAATTTCGGGGAAGTCTGTGTAGTGTAGAGTTGCAGTAGTCGATTCTAGGCAGTATTAGGGAAGTAACAAGCAGTTGGGCGAGCTTGGTGGTAATGGAGGGTCTAATTAGACGGATAGTGTGGAGTGTTCGATTAATGGATTTTGATAAGGAAGTTGTGTATTGAGAGAAAGATAGTTTTTGATCGAAGATTATACCAAGGTTTTGAGCGGTAGAAGAGTATTTAATTATTTAGTTATTGATCCGAATTGAAGGTATATTTGTGGAAGTTGTAGGGGATTTAATTAGTAGTACAGTTGTTTTGTTAGTTTTTAGAGAAAGAGAGTTGGAAGCAAGCCAACCACTAATTTCGTCTAAGCAGTTGTTTAGTATAGATATGTTAGTAGAGGGGTCTGGTAAGCTACAGTATATTTGAATGTCATCAGCATATGTATGGAAATTTATGTCAGGGTATCTGTCGAATATGTCAAGTAGAGGTGCTAGGTATATGTTAAACAGTATTGGAGCGACAACAGAGCCCTGAGGAACTCCGTGAGAGATTATGCGTGGTTTAGTTTTATATGAGTCGATGCATACTGAGTATGTGCGACTTTCAAGGTAGGATGTAAACCAATCTAGTGCAGTGCCTGTAATTCCGATACACTGCAGCCGACGGATTAGCAAGCTGTGGTCTATGGTGTCGAAAGCAGCGGAGAGGTCGAGGAAAATAATAATGGAGCAGTGTTTTGTTGGATGGAGTAGTATATTATTTAGTACATGTGTTAGTGCGGTTTCAGTACTCTTGTAAGTCGTATAGGCACTTTGGAATTAGTTCAGTATGTTATTGTTGTCGAGATAGTCGTGTAGTTGGGAAGATACAATTCTTTCAAGAGTTTTGGATATATATGATAGATTGGAAATTGGACGGTAGTTGGAGAGATCAGATTTATCATGTGGGTTATTTTTTTTTAGTATAGGAGTGACATGTGCATTTTTCATATGAGCGGAAACTTTGCCAGATATGAGGGAGAGGTCGATTATTTGTTTGTATAATGGAGAGACTAGTGTAGTTAGTTTGTTTAGGAGTATTAAAGGTATCGGATCTAGCATGCATACTGATTTCACTGAGAGGAGGAGATTATTGATGGATGCTATGGAGGGGGTTTTGAAGGAGTGAAGTGAATATGATGGAGTTAACAGGGATGGCAATGTTGGACTAGGAAGCGAGTTTATTATATTAATTATTTTGTTGTTGAAGTTGTTGTCGAAGTTGGCTGAGTTTGTGGATGCCGGACAATCGGGAAGTATGCGGGGAGTAGTGCGTCCGAGTAGAGAATTCGATATTTGATATAGTTTTTTAGCAAGGTTACCGGCGGCTGTTATAGTATCGGTGTAGTATTCACGTTTCGCCTTCTTAATCAGTTGTCTATATTTACTAGAGAGTTGTTTGAAACTAGTGAGGTTTTCTTCGCTTTTATGCTTTCTCCATTTTTTTCTGTATATCGAAGCTGACGTTTAGTAAGTGATAGATTACGGTTGAACCATTTAGTGTTAAGTCGAGGGGTAATTGTTTTAGTCAAGGTTGGAGCTAGTCTATTTAGTGTTTTAGTAGTGAGGAGTCAAGGGAGTTTATGTCTGGATGGTCGGCAAAGATTGATAGGTGGGACATCTAGTCATTGGTGAAGTCAGTAATGGTAATATTTTTTGTTTTTTCTGAATTGAATAGTTTTAGTAAGTCGTTTGGATCTGGGGAACTGTAGGTTAAATGTTATGATAAGATGATCAGTAACTAAAGATATAACGGATGTATTTAGTATAATGTTAGGTGTGTTGAGTGTTATTATTAGGTCAAGGATATTTCCGGATGTGTGAGTAGGTGAATTCACATATTGGGAACAGTTATTAGAGTCAATCGCATGTAGAAATTGTTTTGAGTATAGAGAGGAGGAGGATAATGGGATATTAAAGTCACCTAGGAGTATCGATTGATTGGTTAGAGATGACATAATGTTGTTAATTTCGTCGATGAAAGATGAAGTTGAATTGTGTGGAGGTCTATATATTGTTATAAGTGTAAAAGGGAGGGAGTTTACTGGGTGGAATGTACATTTAAATGCTTCTGAGTGGTCAAGGTGTAGATCACTACTGTGTATTAATTTTTTATTATTTCTGTAGAGGACACCGATTCCACCGCCGTAATTTGGTCCGGGTCGGGGAAGATGGGTAAATCTTAATGATTTCGTATTAAGACTGGATATTATTGGTATATCGTTATCTGATAACCAGGTTTCTGTAATGCATAATATGTCTATATCGAGGTCGTGCATAAGATCGATTATAATATCGGTTTTGTTTCTTACAGATTGTATGTTTAGAGTTGCTAATTTCAGTAATCTATTATGGAGTGATGTATCAGGTTGTAAGCGGATTTTAGAAGGTGTGGTTTGTGGTGTGTATTTAGGGCTATATGCCGTAGGGGATACTGAGCTATTGATAGGGAGAGAGATTGATTTGTTCTGCAGTGATGAAGGGGGAGGTGGTGATACAGTGGTATGTGGTGGGGATGATTGTAGATGATTGTTCAATGGTATATGGGAGGGCCAGGAGAAAGGTAAGTCGATTCGATGTCATTGTGGGCTTGGAGTTGTAATCGGAGGCATAATATTTGTTGGAGGGGGAACGATATTGACAGTTGGGGAGGAGTTGCTTGAGTTAGGTGATGGTGGGGCTGCTTTTGTGGAGAATTTGAAATTCTCATATGATGCTGACCATTTGTTAAATTCTGAGTCAGATATAAGCAGATCATTGTTTATCCAATCAATTCTGGAGTTTAGGACATGCCTCAGTTCAAACTTGTCAGTATTATCGTTGAAGGTGCATTTCACATTACGGGGTGCGAGACCCTGCTTTATAGCATGGTAAATAATGCTACCCGGCATTCTCATGTTGTGAGAACGGTCAGTTCGGATAAATAGATGACTGAAAGATGGATTGGATTTGATGACGCGTCTCTGTGATAGTAGAAAAGATGTGCAGGATGTTGGTAAGGTAATGCTTATCGTTTTTTTGTAGAATGTGTGAGAGAGAATGTATTTTGGAGGAATGTTAGTAGATTTTAAGATAGATGTAATGAAGTTATAGTTTAATTGGCAGGGCTTTACGTGTTCAATAATTAAGGTATTGTTTTGATGTTCTGATCTTGAGGTGGATATTCTAGGAAGGTGAGTAGTAGTAGTAGTAGTAGTAGTAGTAGTAGTAGTAGTAGTAGTAGTAGTAGTAGTAGTAGTAGTAGTAGTAGTAGTAGTAGTAGTAGTAGTAGTAGTAGTAGTAGTAGTAGTAGTAGTAGTAGTAGTAGTAGTAGTAGTAGTAGTAGTAGTAGTAGTAGTAGTAGTAGTAGTAGTAGTAGTAGTAGTAGTAGTAGTAGTAGTAGTAGTAGTAGTAGTAGTAGTAGTAGTAGTAGTAGTAGTAGTAGTAGTAGTAGTAGTAGTAGTAGTAGTAGTAGTAGTAGTAGTAGTAGTATTAGAAGTAGTAGTAGTAGTAGTAGTAGTAGTAGTAGTAGTAGTATAGTAGTAGTAGTAGTAGTAGTAGTAGTAGTAGTAGTAGTAGTAGTAGTAGTAGTAGTAGTAGTAGTAGTAGTAGTAGTAGTAGTAGTAGTAGTAGTAGTAGTAGTAGTAGTAGTAGTAGTAGTAGTAGTAGTAGTAGTAGTAGTAGTAGTAGTAGTAGTAGTAGTAGTAGTAGTAGTAGTAGTAGTAGTAGTAACCTTGTAACCTTGTAACCAATTGGGTTTATTCACTTCCATCAACTTCAATGTGGAGTTTTCGGCCGTGATGGTAGTAGTAGTAGTAGTAGTAGTAGTAGTAGTAGTAGTAGTAGTAGTAGTAGTAGTAGTAGTAGTAGTAGTAGTAGTAGTAGTAGTAGTAGTAGTAGTAGTAGTAGTAGTAGTAGTAGTAGTAGTAGTAGTAGTAGTAGTAGTAGTAGTAGTAGTAGTAGTAGTAGTAGTAGTAGTAGTAGTAGTAGTAGTATTAGAAGTAGTAGTAGTAGTAGTAGTAGTAGTAGTAGTAGTAGTAGTAGTAGTAGTAGTAGTAGTATTAGTAGTAGTAGTAGTAGTAGTAGTAGTAGTAGTAGTAGTAGTAGTATAGTAGTAGTAGTAGTAGTAGTAGTAGTAGTAGTAGTAGTAGTAGTAGTAGTAGTAGTAGTAGTAGTAGTAGTAGTAGTAGTAGTAGTAGTAGTAGTAGTAGTAGTAGTAGTAGTAGTAGTAGTAGTAGTAGTAGTAGTAGTAGTAGTAGTAGTAGTAGTAGTAGTAGTAGTAGTAGTAGTAGTAGTAGTAGTAGTAGTAGTAGTAGTAGTAGTAGTAGTAGTAGTAGTAGTAGTAGTAGTAGTAGTAGTAGTAGTAGTAGTAGTAGTAGTAGTAGTAGTAGTAGTAGTAGTAGTAGTAGTAGTAGTAGTAGTAGTAGTAGTAGTAGTAGTAGTAGTAGTAGTAGTATAGTAGTAGTAGTAGTAGTAGTAGTAGTAGTAGTAGTAGTAGTAGTAGTAGTATAGTAGTAGTAGTAGTAGTAGTAGTAGTAGTAGTAGTAGTAGTAGTATAGTAGTAGTAGTAGTAGTAGTAGTAGTAGTAGTAGTAGTAGTAGTAGTAGTAGTAGTAGTAGTTGTAGTAGTAGTAGTTAGTAGTAGTAGTAGTAGTAGTAGTAGTAGTACTTATTTAACTGCATCAACTAATTCCTGTATTGTATATACTACACATGTAAATAGTGACTCTACATAAGTATGATTGGTACGAGATATTAAAAATGTATATAAATCATTAATCATTAAATCATTATTGTATTAATAGTAGTACACAATACAATAATTCATAATTCAATACAATAATACACAATACAATAATTCATAATTCTGAGAACTTATTTATTATGTGTAAATCTAAATTTCTAATATAATTTACAGATTATAGACGTATTGCGTGCATCGGGAGTTAATCAGTAAATTTGGCGAATCATCAATATAATATTATTACAATTTTAAATAATTTCTAATAACACGAGACCTATACATATTTCTTAAATAAAACTGGTACCCATATTAAAAATAACTAACTATTATATAATAAATTATTATTTATTCAATAATAAAATTTAAAACTAATTTAGGGCTTAAAAAAAAATTTTATACAATTTATTACAAAATTAATTATTGCTATTTTACCAAATTAAACATACAATTCGAGAATTTTAAAAAAAATGCCAGAAAAAAAAATATGTCATATATATTTAATTTTTTCATAAATATATATATATATATATATATATATATTTATATTTATACTGTCAGGGAGTTCATATAAAATAGTGTAAACAATATATAAGATTGAAAATACAATATATATTCATAAAATAAATAATATATATACAAGAACCTCTTCAATAGCGTAGTGGCTTAGTAAACATAGTATATATATAAGAAAATATGTACAGATATAATACAACAAATATATATAAAGTAGGATAATAAAATAATAAAATTTACACATTATTATGATATATAAAAAAATAATCACGTTATGCAAATACACAGGCTTAAAACTAAGCCGAACTTTGTATGCAATCATACTTACGTCGATAGACAGACATTGATTTGGTAAATATAGTTTCGCGAAGTTCCTTTCCAAAACATTCAGAAATGGACGAATCTGAGATAATTAAATATTCATGTAAATATATATAAATATATAACAATTGTCATTAGATATATCTATAGCATATATAATATAAATATCATATATATTGTATACCTTCCGAAGCTTATCAACAGCAACTTCCTGTAATGGAATTAAAATGTGAAACATTTTTGATATCTCACGGAAACGTCTACCAGAGATCCTCGATGACATGTAGGAGTTGTGGCGCCTTTCATTATTTGACCAATAATGACTTAATTGGCATACTGGGCTAATGCTCATGAAGATGATTGCACCAATATACGCATTGATGTCATTTTCATCCGACATCAAATTCATCCCTAGAAGATAATTTTTAAAAATTATTTATTAATTTATTTTAAATTTACTTATTACATTATCAAACCATTGCTACTTGCATATGCCATAGAAGATGAGACCAGATGCTTGAAGAAGTGCAATCCCACGAATTGCATCAAATATCACAAGGCCGACTCGTCAGGGCGGAAATTTTCCGAAGGTCTACTTAAGAAAGCAACAACAGTATAAGAAGGCATATTAGTAGTCCATCCTTCTGGTGGAAATGCCTCCTCAACATACCTGGTAGTAGAGTATACCCCTCGAGATCGCCTACTTGAATGTCCTCTACTTCTACATACACTGATACCAGCAGAAGTAGCAGGAACCAGTGGCTCGTCATCGGATAAGTCACTGCCATTCTAAAAATATTTTTTAAAACGTGAGAACTAATAAGAGAATTAAAATATTGTTACAATATAGATGTTTATAATAAGGTACCTCATAGTAATATGAAATAAGTAAAAATAGTAGGAGAGGGACAAAATTCAAATATTTTAAAATTATAACAAATATTGTATATTATATATGATACATCGCTATATTTTACTTATAACTATATATTGTATTATGGTAATAGTTTAGTATGTATAATAAAGTTTATATAGTACATAATAACCTGATCTACAATACCGTCTAATAAATCATCAGTAGAATAATCATCATATACATGTAAATTAGAAATGTTCTCCATTTTAAAAATCAAAATCTAAAAAGCAACGATTTCTTTGTAAACATCTCATATAGTTATATACGTATTATTTTCTTATGTATTAATGTAATGCTATAGAAACCACTAATTTCACTCTCTTAATTTATAATATAAGATTTATAATATTATATGCAATTATTTGTTTTATATCAGATCTATAAATATATTTATAAAATGTTACGGTATTTTTAAAAATATTTATATTAATTTTACGTACTAAGCATACTTTTTTGCATATAAGAACTATTTTTGTATCTGGGTTCTAGTGTATATATATATATATATATTGTATATATAAATAAACAAACATATACCAAAACTTCTAATTATATTAATTTAATATACGTCCGGTATATTCAATAAACAAATAAATAAACGAATACAATTATTATGGATAATTTTATTTTTATATTTTTTATATAATGTTAATTATCTAAATAATATTTTATATACACCTATTAATATTAATACATAATATTAAATATTGAAATGATATTTATAAAATGGATATTTTTAATTTAAAATAAAATACTTTTAAAATATAATTTAAAGTAGTTAGTTTTTATAAGTATTTGCGCGACGATTCGTGACGTTGATTATTTCGTAAGCACGACGATCCTTAACATCGGCGCAAAAAGGATTAATCAAAAAGTAATACACACTGAGTATGTTTTATATACCTACAATTATATACCACTATGTATACGACTATTATGATTGTAGATCATTTATATTAACAAAAAAAATTACTAAAACTAATAATTAATAATAAATTAATTATTACTAATATCCCAAATATCTGTCATGGTTTAGGAATCGGAATCCAGAACGGATTTCCTTCGTAGTCGAGCGAATGTTGCTGGTCAACAATTAATTGAAGTTTCTGATAAGCCTGCGTTGACAGGAGAATCATCTTTGACTCTAGAAACTGATAACAAAAAACCTTTTATATCGACGAATATTAATTTCTTCCAAGATATAGAGAATGGAGTTGGAACTTCTATTTTATAAATGTCATATCTTTATTATATTTAGATGACATATACTATTTATATTAAGATATCACCTAATTTAAACAATTGTAATTATACTAATGATAATGATGGCTTATGAAAAAAACTTGGTATTTTAACTTATCTAGGAGAAAGTGATATACAATATCAAAGTAAGATGTTTTTAATAATATATATCATCCCTACACAATAAAAATATCAATGATACTAAATTAATGTTATCAATAATTATATTAATTAATTTTTTTTAATATTAATAAAAAGTCATAATTATAACTATAAAATTATACATTGTAAAATTACAAAAAAATAATATTTTAGTATTCGAAAAATATAATATGATATCTTTAGATTAATATAAGAAATTGTTTTTACATCAAGTATTACTATCAAAAATGAGCTTTTAAAAGCTCATATTTAATAGTAAATAAAATATATTATTTTGTTTAAAATAATGTTATTATAATTTATAATTACAATAATTTAATGAATATATTCATTTAAAAAAATTTCAATATCAAAATGAAACTAATTTATTTATTTATATTCGTTGTACTCAATATGGTTTTCCTTGTTTATAATATGACACGATGTTAACAATCTTGAATATGAACTTGTGATAACTATAGCGTCAGTTATATTTTTGATTTATTTTTCTATTGATGGCATTTTATTTTTAATTAATTATTACTTCATCATATTTACAACTTCATTACATTAACACATATATCAATTATGGCTCCTTCTTCTAAGTATATAGTATTACTAAATATCACCTACCTTCCATATATATCTAAGGTATCTAATATATTGAATTAATTTCCCAATCTATATTAATTAAAAATTAAAATTATTAATTACAAAATTTTAATTAAACAATTTAATATATTTAAAAATAAATATTTGTGAAAAACGCTGTGTAAAATGCGTTTTTTTAATATGTAATTCATTCAATTATTTATTAAATTAAATTAAATTAATTTTGGTATTATGAATAATATATTATTACATAATATTATTACTTTTTTTATATTATATCCAATGTTATTAAAATCAGAAAATATTTTTATAAATAATGTTATAATTTTTCTATGCATAAAATCTAAAATATTTAAAAAATTAATATTATGGATCAATAATTATCTTCCATGGTAGTTATGGATATTTTTCTAGAGTGCTATTTTCCCTATTAATATAAAAATATATTTATAGATACACTGTATTGCAATACCTTAAGCATATAATTAATTTAAATAATTCTTTGGGAATTATAATTTGAAATTATTATATCATAAATTTAATTAGAAATCTAATTAGAAATACTAATTTATTTATTTGATACTGTGGTATCAATATAGTATTAATTATTATCGAAATTTAATTGACGCTAATTTATTATCGAAATTTAATTGACGCTAATGTCTATCGGGTTTTCAGCAAGATGACGTTAATGTATATAGGGTTTAAAGGGTTAAATAATTATTAATTAGATAATATACCAAAATATTGTTTTCATTTGTTATATGTTAAATATATACTTATAACTATATATTTAGGGTATAATTAAATGTGTTGAATTAATTAATTAAAGATGAAAAACCATGGTATACGAAGGATGTTGAAGAAAGAAATTCTACTAAAATGTAATTAAATATATTTATATATCTTAAGAAATAATTTTATTTGTATAATTTATTTTTAAATGATTAATTACTAATAGATATAAAATTATGAATAAACGTAACATTTTGATATTATAATAAAGTATTAATTAATAAATGTATTATAGTTTGTAGGATTTGTTAATGCTATTTTAATCTGATTATATTTACATTCATAATTAAAAGTACATATGATTAATAGTACAAATAGAAAGTTATTAAAAATATACATATACAAGTTATGGTACATCTAGAAATAAATTTAAGAAATAACAATAAATAAATATTATTTATATTCAATATTTTAATTATAATTTTAATTGCGTTCTAAATTTTTGAAAGTAATATTTGCAAATAAAACTATTAGATATTTATTCATAGAATTGAATACTCAGTAATATTAAATTTTAGAATCAATGTTTAGAATAAAAAAAAACAAAATTATAAAATAACAATATAACAACAATATTTAAAATCATAATTATTCTGGGTCCGATACTTTCAATAACATCTATAGCATAACCAATATAATACTTTTATAAAGTATTTATGTTTTTTTTAAAGTTTATATTTTATTATTAAGGTTATTAATAGGTTATTAATTTTAGGTTAAAATAGGTTATTAATTTGACTACAATGATAATAGTAATTTAGAAACTTTTTTATTATATTTTGTGTAACCAATATTATTGTATGTTTACAAACTTAATTTATGATTTAATATTAGTATTATTTATTAAATTCTATTATTATTTGTTATGTTATTCAATTAAACTCTTGTCAGACGGATAGATGAATGAGATGCATTACTACATCTATGCTTTCTGGATGAGGAGATGTTGGAATACCTACCAAGACTGGAGCTGCTCTGAAGATCAAACCGGCAATTTTTATATAAAATATAACTCATCAATTCCATAATTACTTTTTTATATATCTAATTATATTGGACTAACTATATATTATAATAAATAATTAGTTGACTATTTATATATATTTATATGTTATATATATTTGATTATAAATATTATTTTTTATTATATTTAATAAATATGATAGACATATTCAAAATAAAGTATTTTGTTTCTTTTTTAGTACTCTATATACATTTTAATGTATTAAATAGAGGAATTAATAAAATGTAATTTAATTAGACAAATTGATACTCAATTTTTAATATATCTCAAATATATATATATTTATATATATATATATATTTACGTATATAAATCTATAACTAGTATATTAATAATTATTTTTTATTTCGTGATGTTTAATTTTGTAACCTATCGACTATTAATGTAACACCCCGTAACATTAGCTATTGTTTATTACGAGTGTTTTGTTCTGGCTCTCTACTAATGTATATCTTTATTTAATAGCTATGCATCTTATTTATAATACCATTTGACCAATTTTAACATAATATAGAAATACCATGTTTTAACTTTTAATTTACACACGTTTATACACTAGGTAGATATTCTTATATAAATTTCTCTCCTATCATATATAGTGAATATTATACACCTTATTTAATATTCGCATACATTGAATACATATTTGTAATTGAGGATCATATTTTTAAACATAATGATATGCTAACGTTAAATAATTATATGATTTAATATTACAAACAAACTAATAAACTCATACACATATACATATATGTTCATATATATATATATATAAATATATATATATATATATATGTATGTATGTGTTTTTGTGTGTGTGTATGTTTATGTGTTTTTATCGGTTTGTAATACTCACATATTATGATTTTTTAGACTGTTTAGAATCTGTCTACTAGACAGTGTACTTTATATATTTTCTTTACGCAATAAATTAAACTAACTCAATATATTAGCATAACACTATACGTTAATCTAACTTAATATATTAGCTTAACATATACATTAATCTAATTTTATATATTAGCTTAACACTATAAATTAACTTAACTTAATATATTAGCTTAACATATACATTAATCTAATTTTATATATTAGCTTAATATTCGATTTTACTAATCTGAAGCAACTAATGTGTGTGTATGTGTGTATATGTGTGTGTGTACATGCGTGCGTGCGTTGCGTGTGTTATGTGTATGATATCTTACTATATCCTACATCGTTTAATAATTATTCGGTCTTTTAATGTTTTATTTGATTTGATCTAGTCTTATATTAATTGTTAATTTTTTTAATAAAAGCATAGTTCATTTTTAATGTTTTTTAATAATTCATATATTTAAGTTTATAATATCCGTACATTTATTAACATTTCTTCCTATCTACCGATGCGTAAGCTATGTATATTTATTTTTTGATAATTAATAATATACATATTTTGAGTTTCGATATATATATATATATATATATATATATATATATTAATATACTGTTATTAAATTGTTATAATTAGTAATATACATATTTTAGTTTAGAATAGATCTCAAGAATAGAATAGAATAGCTAGGTAATGTTACAGTATTTTACGCTGAGTTATTATTAATAGATATGTGTATTAATAATAACAACTCGATAACGACTACTGTAACATAATCTACCATAGAGATCTATTCTAAACTAAAATATGTATATTACTAATTATAACAATTTAATAACAGTATATTAATATATATATATATATATATATATATATATATATATATATATATATATATATTGAAACTAGTAAAATTAATTAAATTTAACATATATTGTTAATACATTCTAATTATTATTATTCTATTTAAATAGATTCTATAGACTTATTTAAACATTTACTGTGATTAATTGAAAGTACTATATCACTACATGATGTTAATGAAATATATAGTTATAGATCATCAAAGTAGAGATAAAAGATTATTGCGGTAATATTCCGTCTATTATTATCATTTATACAATAGGATTATTTATTACATATTTCCATAATCATATATTTGATATATTTTGAATTCAATCATTTAAAAATTTTTTTTTTAAGTAAACAATAATATTTAAGTAAATACACATGCATGCTTATTAATTGAGTGATAGCATCATGATCTAATTTAAATTATACTTTCAATCGTTGAATGTGTTCATTTATTTACTATATATAAATGATCACAATTAGAAAAGTTAATAAACTTATTGATATTATTTTAATACACAATGTATACATTGTGTATTAAAATACTAAATATTTTAATAATAATATTATCAAATAATATTAATGAAATATAAAATGCATCTTAAGCAGAAATATTAATATTTTTATATTAATGTCTTTATGCAAGCTGATAAGAAATGTAAATATTCAGATTATCTTAAATTATTTATCCAGTAATTATGTATTATTGCATATATATATATATATTTGTGATAATAAATGTAAATATTCACATTATCTTAAAAGATTTAACTGTTTGTTAATCTGAATCTCAGTACGTACGTATGTATTGTTATATATATATATGTATATATATATATATATATATTATCACGTATAATTTAATGCTAACATATCGACTAGAAATATCTAACCGAGTAAAAATAGCTTTTGTTTAAAACTGTTGTCGGACTCTAAACATCTCTTGACCATTTTCACTATTTTCCATAGACACCAACTTACATATAGCATATCATATAAAGATAATTTAATGTACTCATGTATTAATTATTACTATCTGTGAATATTACAAAATATATTTATGATAAATCGTTGTTACGATGATCTATTTTATGAGAAGAGTATTGAATATTGAATTAATATTTCATTTCTGGATAATTTTAAATTTTATAATCAAAGTTAGATTTAAAATAAAAATTCGAACCTAATTTTTGGAAATATTCAACTCAGAAATAATAAATATATATAATACGTATATACAATATTAAATATGTAAACATTTTCAGATGAGAATATAATGACGTGTCAGATATCAGCTGTTAAGAGAGCCATCACGGTGACGGTATTTCTAGCGTTAACTTTGACCACTGCGGTTGCAATTGACCACTACAATGAACTTGACACTGCGCGAGACGTATACGTTCGCAACGCCGATGTGTTGCTCGGAGTCATCGACATTGTTTACTATATACAGTTAGTGCGACATTGTCTACTATATACAACCAGAGTAGTTGTTGGCGTATTATAGGCGATGCACGCGGGTCAATCTGTACTGTTAGTGGGGGGAAGTCTAAAGCAATGGTGCAATTGGCAGATCTAGCTGTAATATGTTTTATTTTTAAGGAAGATATTTATTGATTTAGACGTAATTATTAAACTAATGTATGACGTTTTAGATCTTGTTAACAAGTACGAGATGAGGGTTAACACATATTATGGGATTGAATGCAATGCGTGATTGATCATATGACACATCTTAGTTAGAACTGTTCCCATCACACAGAATAATCAACGGAATACAAATGGATGATATAAACAAGGCTCGATACTTCCAGTACCAATCGATAATATTCTGGAAGATAAATAAGATAAATAAAAACCCGGATATACTGCCAAATATAACTGTAGGCTGGACAGTACTTGCTGATCGGGGTAATGCTCAGGTTAGTGGTTAAGAGATGTTCAGGTTAGTGGTTAGGAGATGTTCAGGTTAGTGGTTAGGAGATGTTCAGGTTAGTGGTTAGGAGATGTTCAGGTTAGTGGTTAGGAGATGTTCAGGTTAGTGGTTAGGAGATGTTCAGGTTAGTGGTTAGGAGGGTATCTGGATAATAACGGGACGTAATTCGGAATAATAGTTTGAAGAGAGGGTAGGTTGTCTATTCTGAGGTGTATGATATTAGTTGGTTGAAGGGCTGTGTAAGTGATTGGGAGAAGTAGTGAGTTAATGAACGGAAGCTTTTAAATAATGACAGTTATATAGGTCGGGTTAGTAATAGTGTTCCGGATTAATAGTTGGGGAGGATCTGGTGAAAATATCATTACGTGTCGTGTTTATCTATGTCCCCTTGCCATGGTGATTTCGAAGTAATAACCACTTAGCAACCTATATCTATAATTCGTGTCTTATCTTCTGGGTACGCCAGTCGACTAACAATCAATGTTTTCTCTCTACAGGTGGCGTTAGCTAAGTGTATGCATTTCATTCGCAATCGTAACCACTGCCCTTATGAAGAATACTCACCTTATGATGTTGGTAAATATATAAGGCACCTACATCTAGTGGACTTAATCAATTACAATATAAACATTTATGTACCGTGTACACTTTATATTAAACAATTAGATGGTATAGAAGTTAAAGGCTATTCATTACATAATATTTAATTGAAATGACCTAAGTTTCTACTATTTTAACACTACAAATTATATAATTATGTGTTATTGATTTTGTAATGTCGATTTATAATTTATTTTTAAAAGAAAATGTTAACCTTTGTAAATATTTTAAAATATTAGTATACACCTTAAAATTATATTTTCCAGCCAACCGATATTCGGAATAATAATAATTTGAATGATAATGAACATCATTTTTTAATTACAATTATCTGCAGGTAAGCGCCGTGATCTCTATGACTTATAGTTCGTCGACCATCTTAGCCGCAAATCTTCTGAAAACCTACGAAATGCCAATGGTCAGCGTGTGGGCCACTTCCGAAGAGGTCAGTTTACCACCAACTCCACTCCTGGACCCCTAGAACCACTTCAACGCTACCACTACTAACATATCCACTATAACAGTCATGTAAACAATTCCTCAAAATATATATAAGACAATCCGGCACTGTCGATTCCTCGTCGATATAAATTTCTAATATACCCTACGACATGCCCCATGATGTATATTTATAATATACCCTACGACATGTCCCATGATGTATATTTCTAATACGTCCTACGACATGCCCCATGATGTATATTTCTAATACGCCCTACGACATGCCACATGATGTATATTTATAATATACCCTACGACATGCCACATGATGTATATTTCTAATACGTCCTACGACATGCCTCATTATGTATATTTCTAATATACCCTACGACATGCCCCATGATGTATATTTCTAATACGCCCTACGACACGCTCCATGATGTATATTTCTAATACGCCCTACGACACGCCCCATGATGTATATTTCTAATACGCCCTACGACACACTTCATCACAGCTAAACAACAAGAAAAAGTTTCCATACTACGCTCGCAGTGTACCTTCAGACCTATTCCAGGCACGAGCTATCGTCGATATACTCGTGAAATATAACTGGACATATATAGCGCTCTTAGTGGATGAAGGGACATATGGCATGAACCTAGCTAAGGTTAGTGAGTGAGTGAGTGAGAGTGAGTGGTGAGTGAGTGAGTTAGTGAGTGAGTGAGTGAGTGAGTGGGTGACTGAGTGAGTGAGTGAGTAAGTGAGTGAGTGAGTGAGTGAGTGAGTGGGTGACTGAGTGAGTGAGTGAATGATTGAGTGAGTGAGTGAGTGAGTGATTGAGTGAGTGAGTGAGTAAGTGAATGGGTGGGTGAGTGAGTGTGTGTGTGTGTATGTGTGTGTGTGTATATATATTTAAATATACCGAAATATAACAAAATTAATATAGTAAATAAGTCTTTATTATAGTTATGTCAAAATAAATAAATAATCAAAATAATTGAGATAATATGTGTAAGGAAGATACGTGAGAGGGAATTGCATGTGAGGGAGGTATGCAATGCACATTGTGTATATGGGAGAACTGTATAATGGTGTGTCAGGCTATATCAGTCTAGACCAAGTAAGTATTTGTGAAGTTTGCTTTTAAATGTATTTGTATTATTTTCATTGGTAACAGTTATGGGTAGCTTATTCCAAATTTGTGGAAAATTGTTTGTTATGTCTTATTTAAGCAGTTTTTTATTGGATGACCTTAGATTATTTTTCAGTTTTAATTTAATTGAGTCAATAATTAATTGAGAAATTTTTTGATAGTAAAGATAAGTTAGATATAGGTATGTAGTTGGTAGGAAGTAGTCTATGGAATTTTTTTATGATTGGAGTTATGATGGAGTGTTTCAGTGAAAGTAGGAAGTTGTTATGAGTAATACATTTGTTAATAAGATTTGAGTAAATGAGTGAAATAAAGTGGATGTTTAATTTTAGTAATTTTAATAATAGGGGTGTCATGCTGTCTATATAAATGTTAGTTTTGAAATTAGTTTGTCTTATAAGTCGTTCAATATATGTTCAGGTTATAATTGGTATGGCTTCGGAGATGCTAGTTGGTTTTTTTAGTTTGTCCATGTATCTATCTCTTAAATTGTTATCTGAGTTGAGTGATATTTCATTATAAATTTTATTTATTTTATCAATAAAAAAGTTTGTAAAAGCATTATGTGCAGGGTATTCAATTTTTTCCTTAATGTTTAAGAGACGGTAAAATGTTTTATAGAGTAGTTTCATATTATTTTTTTCTAAATCAATTTTATTTTGATAGAATATTGTATCAGTAATTTTAATTTTCTTAAAATTATTTTTTCGGTGGCACATGTAGTCATTATATTTGATAGTGTTTTTATTTTTTCTCCAAATTAATTCTTTCTTTCTAATAATCCTATTTAATTCAGATAATTCATTATTCCACCAAGCATTAGTACTTCTTAAATGTACTTTAGTTGTTTTAAAAGGAGCGTTTTTATCTAGGATAGTTGTGAAGTGCTCTTGTATATATTTGGTAGTGGTGTTAGTATTGTCATAATCAACTATTGTTAACTTGTGTAAGTCATTCGAGTATTCCAAAGTGTCAATGTTATGTAGTTTTCTATAGATAATATATTTTATTATTTGTTTAGGTTTTATTAAGTTTAAATATATATTAATAATGTTATGGTCTGTAATTATTGGTCCTACGTTCGTGTGTAAGTTGTTCTGTGAATTTCTGGTTATAACTAATCTAAGGTATTGCCTTTACTATGCGTAGGGTCAATAATATGTAGTTTTAGATTTAATTAATTTAGTATATTTTTTAATCTCAATGAGTCTGGATTTAAATTAAAATTACCTAGAATTATTAAGTTATTTTTGTCATGAACATCATTTAGTATGTCATATATAGTATTTAATGGGCTAGTAGAGTTAGGGGGTAGGTAAACAAGATTAGATTGAGATCAGTGGACATATTAGCTGATTTATGAGTAAGTTGTATATGTGTGAGTTTAATAGAGTTAATCGTAGAATTAGTTTGTTTATGTAGAGTTATAGAGTTGTGGAATCCACAATGTGGATTATAGCAGCTATACCTCTAGCACGTGATGCTCTGAAATAGTTAATAAAGAAGTGTGTCTTAGGTGTAGCTGCTATGAAAGTCGGTGTGGAGTATTCAGTAGACCATGTCACAGTCAACACATAATGTCTATTTTGTTATTTGCTATTAGGGAGTGGACTAAGTATGGTTTATTATTTAGGGATTGTATATTTAGTAAGGATATTTTTAAGTTAGTTTTCAGTCATTTGTTATTGTTATGTGCTATAGGATGTGATGCTGATGGGAGTTGAGATGATAAAGGGAGTTGGGGAGCTATCGGCTGTTGGATTGTTGTGGGGAGTTTAGATGTTGTCAGGTGATGTAGGAGTCGGTCAGTATATGACTTATAAGATTTAGTCCAACTTACAAAATCCTTACTAGTAAATCCTTACTAGTAAATCCTTACTAGTAAATCCTTACTAGTAAATCCTTACTAGTAAATCCTTACTAGTAAACATAATTGGGTTAGAAATCCAGTCAGTTTGCCATCACTAGTAATTTTCCTAAGTTCATATTTATTAGTTGTTCGATTAAACGAAGATTTGGTTGTTGGTGATGTTAGTTTATTAATTATCGCGTGATGTAGTATTCTATTGTTGATATAATGAGATTGTGGTGCAGTATATTGGTTTTGCTATCGTGGATGAGAGTAAATATAATTAGTAGGTTTATGTATGTGGTTTGGGAAATTAAGTAAATCTCGTCTGTTGCATAATGGTTGGTAGGCAGTGCGTGAATTTCGGTTAATAGGTGGTATTGGGGAATTGGGGAAGTTTGGTCTATGTTGTGGAAATGGAGGCATGATGTCGGATAAAATGGAATTGGTTCTGTTTTATTCTTATAGTGTCAAGTGTTTGTTCAAATGTATCTAGTTTTCTGTCTAAAGAGTGTAGGTTAATCATGGGAGATTGTTGGGGTAGTGGGTTAGTGACAGTATTAGTGGGCGGGTATGTACGCGCAGAAGAGTTAATAGATGGTAGAGTTATTATAGGAGAATTATTGGGTTGTGAATGTATTGGGGATGGTTGAGTAGGTATGGAAGCATTAGTAGCATGGCAAGAAGCGCAGATACATTTTTAAAAAGGTGAAGTCATTAATTCCCACAGACTGTTTTGTGGTACTGTCGATTTCCTCCACTTAACTGATAATATTCCGACTTTATGTAGGCACTGCAGATGGTATCGAGCTGGGCATTGCGTACAATCCAATGATGATACATCTGGAATATCTTCTCTGCATTGTTTACACGCATCTAAGCTGGAGGGTGTAAAAATATTTTCTTCGAAATATTTCTTCAAAATATTGCCGACCAATGGTTTAAATAAAATATAAAATAAAATGTAAATCCATGATATCTATAGATAAAAAAAATGAAGTATTTTTTTAAATTACAATTTTGATAGTCTTTGTAATATAAAAAAATATAAATTTAATAAATTATATAAACAAAACAACAATGATATAAATGTAATTATAATAATAATTATAAGGATTAAAATAAATATTATTAGTGATATGTTAAAAATATCAAGTTAATGTTAAAGAAATAGTTAAAAGATCAATTAATAAAGAATGTAATATATAAGTAAATGGAATAATATTAAAATATGAAAAATTAATAATTATTTAATAAAATATTTTTACAAATTTGAAAATCATAATCAAATGATAACTTGATATGAATAATAAATGGATAATTATAATAATACTATATTAATGTTAATAATAGAGTATACATAATATTAAATATACTAATAGTGAAGGAGAAATTTACGGATAAATAAAGAATAATAAAAAAGATTTCAATTAAATGTAAACAGGAAGTGAGTGAGTGAGTGAGAGACTGAGGTATTGAGTATGTGAGTGAGTGAGTGCGTGTGTAAGTGGGTGGGTGAGTAAATGAGTGAGTGAATGAACGAGTGAGTGAGTGAGTGAGTTAGTTGGTTAGTCAGTTAGTGAGTGAGTTAGTAATCACTCGATCTTCACTCGAATGACGATCGTTACAAATAATTTTCTATCAATAAATGTTTCAACAAATAAAACGAATATTAAATTTGATTTCGCTTTTGACTTTGCGCCCTTGCCTCTAGGTGATAATAGAGTATGCTACGGAAAAAGGTATATGTATCCCCGTACATATCATCACGAATAATAGGAAATCACAAGCTGATCCCTCCATTATTGCCGACACCATCATAGATGACAAACAGATCAAAATCATCGTGTGCGTTACATACGTTTGTATTCAACAGCATGTACTTACACCTATTTACACCTATTTTGTAGGATTATAATTATAGTTTTAAATCCTGCAGGCTGCTAATGTGTGACCGTAAATGATGTTATAGATAACATCATAAATAAATAAATCAATAGATTAAGCTATACATATATAAATAACTTCCTTGGACACTCAAATACTCCCAAAACTCCACTCCTATCTTCTTATATTACTTCATTACAATTATACAACATCATCCCGTAATCACCTTCGTCTCATATCCTCACCTTCCCACGATCCCCATAGGATGCCACTGCCCATGTTGTATCAAAAGCAATACACGAACATCCTCGTCGTTCTCGTAACTTGATCTTCATTTTCTCCGATTCTATAGCCGCATATAACAGAGTTGAAACAGGAGGCATTTACGTCGTAGACTCTTTCATAATTAGGGTTCCATTCATTATAAGCTGATCTATTTAAATTAACAATGGACCCATTGTGATAGATTTTACTAACTCATCTTATGTATCGAGAGTTTAGGATTTTTAAAGATTTACTTCTGATAATGTAAATAATTATAAGGATTAAAATAAAGATACATTCTACTTATGTAAATATAGATATTTAATCTTTATTATTTTGCTGTAGTATAATGATTGATTATTTTATACGTGAAATATATTTAACTTAAGATTTTACATGATCTTGACATTGATATATGAAACTTATTTAACCTCATACTAGATGTACGGAAACTACATGCCTCAGGAGTTCTATGATGATTTCGAAATGACCACTGGTGTTAATACGGACAATACCTGGTTACCTAAACTTTTCGAACAGACTTTAAACTGCAGGTATGAATATATGTACGCATGTTTACTTATGTAAACTGGCTCAAGTATATGTGATATTTTTATTTTTATGAATTTTCTAATTAATTGAATGTTTGTATATCGTTTGCAACTTTTAATTTCAACTTTTAGGTTGATTTTGTTATTATTTAACCATGTATCCTACCTACTACTAAACCATCTGCTTACTATCTTTATATCTTTCTAACGTCTCCCATTATGCACATAGCTATATTTTCAATATTTTTATTATTCATATTATTATCCTTTTTTCTATCCGATGTTATCAATTTCCATTTCAATTAACATTCCACTAATTATCGATTTTCTCACTATCATAATTATAATATTCATTTTGACTACCTCTTATTTTCTTTCACTAATCTCAAACTACTAATCATTCTCATATTTAATCTAACATACATTCTTCATTATATTAACTTCCTATATGTCTACAAGTTGGACCGACAAAAGATATAATGCTTGCGATAAAGATCTTCCGATTAGTAAACTGTCCTCATATTCGAGATCCCACTTGGTTGGTTTTCACTTTAATCGTAGCCATTTTCACAATGTAAAAACCATATTCATATAGAATTGAAAACTATAATATAATGGTAGTTGTCTTATCAATGGTAAATCATGAAACTAATATATATATATAATTATGATTAATTATTTTTAAATATAGGGAACCTTGATATCTGATTGCGTTGATGCTTTGGTTGTTTCTTTTCACCGTCATTTCGAGATAACTTGTCCAGAGGTAGGAATATGGTCGATATAATTTAAGAGTCGATTTAGAATTGATTAATATATTTATTGTATAATATAGGATATCGTATGGAAATGTATTCTATTTAGGTTATAATATATTTCCTCAGCCTCTCCCTCTCCCTATCTCACAACCACTACATCTGCATCTACATCTTCCCCTACCTCTGGCCATTTGTCATTCCATTTCCCTATCATTTTCCCAACAAGGTTTTCCAGGGAGGTTATACACCAGACTACATCCGGAAATGCGCAAAAACTAATAGCGAGGGTCTAATGAACCTCGTGAAACTCTCAATGGCTTCCTCTCCAGGTAAATATCTAATCAGCCAAGTGCAGCGAGACCTCGACACCGCCATCTTAGTATTAAAGGTTACCTTACCACATCTATAATATATCTATCAAATACGATTTTAAATGATTAAAAATAATTTAAACCAAAAAGATAATACAGAAAAATAAAATAATAAATTTCGTATTAAAGCTAAATATTTTTAATTATAACTAAAACCTTAGTTTATATAGTAATCTTAGTATATTCTCTTTAAAATAATGAAATATATTTATATGTATATATGCCAAAACCATAATTAATAAAGGATGTAGGGATATGGCATGAAGACAATTTGAGTCTGGTAATAAAAGATGATACAATTGCGTGGACGGATCTGAAGTCTTATGGAGTGTCTGTGGTCAAACTGGCAGATACAAATTACACGTTAATCGTACCGAGGTCGAAATGCTCGTTCCCGTGCCTGGAGAAACAATACGCTATGCAGATGCCGTTGAAGTGCTGCTGGGAGTGTAGGTAGGCTTGAATTTATATATATTTAGTGTCGGGGGATATTGATATAGAGAGCTAGTTACAACTATAACATCAGTTTTATACAGGGAAATGTGTTAAGTCTCTGGATATAGCAAATAATATTAAACTATGCTATTATATATTAATTATGAATTGTCAATTCATAAGAGTAAGATCTAATTCCGATACTTCAATAGTTGAATTTAATTTTCTGAAATATAATATACAATCAAATAAAGTTGTAAATATTTCGTATATCATTATGTATAATGAAATTTAAATACATTCTAATGGATACCGCACTATACATATGAAATCTAATACAACTTTAGTTCTAACGTATACTTTTATTAAAGAAAAATGCATCAAAATACATTATATATATGTAAGAAACAAAGTGAGATGGATTACAAATTAAGAGTAATCGGCTGCTATATGAAAATGTTCCTAATAACTCTTATTTTACTTCTTATATGTTTATCCATTACATAATGGTTACGACTACCCCTCCGAACATAATCTCGCAAACTATGGCCTACTTTCTTTAATACACTCGATTGTGTATCGAGATTTCGATCACAATCAGTTGTATAATTTTCATTGCACACAGATATTGCGCAATTAATGAGATTTTAGTTGATAACCACACCGGATGCGCGGCATGTGATCCTTTGTTTTGGCCAGACGAGTTGACCAACACCTACTGCCTGGCAATTCCGGCCACCTACTATCTAATCTCATCGACCACAACTCAACTGGTTATTGCATTCTCGACACTGGGTCTACTCGCCAGTCTGGCAATATTAATATTCTTTGTCTACAATAAGCGAGGTTTATAGATTATAACACTTTAATAATATTACGACAATTAAGAAATAATCAAATTAGTAGGAAATATATATAATTATTCCTGTATTTATTGAAGATAAAATTAAGGTTTTTCATTATATGATTTCATATTCTATTATTATTTATTCCTTATGTATTTACTGTAAATAGCTCACCATATTATAATAATTCATACATTGTATTTTTACATTCGTTTTTTATATTTTATATTTTTACATTTTATTTATAATGAGAGAATTTTAAATGATCATAACTCTATTTAACAATGTAATATAAGTAATCATACAACGTTAACATCCTTCATTATTAATTTATATACCGACTATAAACTTAACTTGATATTTATTATTATAGACACTAAAAATGAATACATTTTAAAATTTATTCATCGAATATTTTCTTTTAATTGTATTGTGTATATAATTGATTATTTTTTATTTTCTGTTTTATATAATATACAATTTTACTTTATAATACATTTTTGTAAGTATATTCGATAAATTAATTATATTTGTTTAAAAATCAATAGAGTGGTAATCTCAATTCAGTGATAATACAACAGTGATATCTACAACATAATCTAAAAATATTTGAATATTGATAATATTAATGTAATTAAAAAAATATACTACCGGTTACAAATCTAGGCACATATAATCTTATCATATAAACATTAGTTGAAGTAAAAAAACTAATAATAATAAAGATATAAATGAAGTTATTTGACTAGAATAATTTACAAGTGTGTAATTACAACAGTTAAGTAACAAGTTTATAATAAAATATGGTAAAACTCTTCTACAAATTATTTTTCAGACATTTTCTCCCCTTTTTGAATA
Source organism: Osedax frankpressi (assembly GCA_964035775.1). Classification (NCBI taxonomy): domain Eukaryota; kingdom Metazoa; phylum Annelida; class Polychaeta; order Sabellida; family Siboglinidae; genus Osedax; species Osedax frankpressi. The sequence continues at coordinate 7,537,919 of OZ038317.1, read as the reverse complement.
GATTCAACACATGTAAATTAGGTAAATAATGTACTTATTATCAATATAAGGTAATTAATTATTTAGTATAGTATTATGAAATATAATGAATTCATTATAATTATAATATATGATTATATATTTTAATATTTAATATTTATATATCTATTAATTTAAATATTTTAGTGAGGATAATAAAAGCCACTGGTTTCAAAATCTCGATATTAAGTCAACTTGGAGTTTCTTTTGAATACATAAGTGCAATAGTTTTAATTTTGCCTCCCTCCATGGTATCCTGTTACATGGGCTATATATTCATGAACCTCGGCTTCTGTATTATCTTCTCATCATTGCTGATGGTTGGTTTTACCATAAACATATATTACTTTATATATCTTTATATTCTTCATTTCTTTATTTATTTATATATTTTCTTCCCTTCTTTCTATCTTTCTTTCTTTCTTTCTTTCTTTCTTTCTTTCTTTCTTTCTTTCTTTCTTTCTTTCTTTCTTTCTTTCTTTCTTTCTTTCTTTCTTTCTTTCTTTCTTTCTTTCTTTCTTTCTTTCTTTCTTTCTTTCTTTCTTTCTTTCTTTCTTTCTTTCTTTCTTTCTTTCTTTCTTTCTTTCTTTCTTTCTTTCTTTCTTTCTTTCTTTCTTTCTTTCTTTCTTTCTTTCTTTCTTTCTTTCTTTCTTTCTTTCTTTCTTTCTTTCTTTCTTTCTTTCTTTCTTTCTTTCTTTCTTTCTTTCTTTCTTTCTTTCTTTCTTTCTTTCTTTCTTTCTTTCTTTCTTTCTTTCTTTCTTTCTTTCTTTCTTTCTTTCTTTCTTTCTTTCTTTCTTTCTTTCTTTCTTTCTTTCTTTCTTTCTTTCTTTCTTTCTTTCTTTCTTTCTTTCTTTCTTTCTTTCTTTCTTTCTTTCTTTCTTTCTTTCTTTCTTTCTTTCTTTCTTTCTTTCTTTCTTTCTTTCTTTCTTTCTTTCTTTCTTTCTTTCTTTCTTTCTTTCTTTCTTTCTTTCTTTCTTTCTTTCTTTCTTTCTTTCTTTCTTTCTTTCTTTCTTTCTTTCTTTCTTTCTTTCTTTCTTTCTTTCTTTCTTTCTTTCTTTCTTTCTTTCTTTCTTTCTTTCTTTCTTTCTTCCTCCTTCCTTAGTTCCTTCCTCCTTCCTTAGTTCATTTCTTCCTTTCTTTCTTTTGTCATTATTATTTTTATTTAATATTTTTTTATAGAAAACTAACAGAATATACAGAATTTTCAAATCAGCCAAAAGTTCAGTGTCCGTTCCAAAGTTAACTAAGGACAGACATTTATTGATAATTATTAATTTATTAGTTTTGATTCAGGTTTGAATATTATTATTACTATTATTAACATAATAGATATAATACAAAATTCATAACAATATTATTATAAAGTTATATGAACACTAAATGATAAACTATATTTAGTAAACCTGAATTTCTAACATGGCAGGTATTAATCATTTATATTACGTATATACAATATCCACTAAAACTTGAGATGAAAATGAAAAGCCTAACAGAGTATTTCGTGGAATTGGCATGCAACATATCTACAATTTGTTTTATTCTTCCGATATCCTACAATATAGTTATATTACTCGTTTGCTGGTTAGAAATGGTTTTATTAATATATGAGTGCATAGTTAATATTTCTAATTTATATAACTTATAATATTAAATAGCAATATAATACGTATAATATACATTTAATATGATCATTATATTAAAAATATATCTCAAAATTATCTAAATATACTAATTAATTATTTGTATTCATTTTGTAAAATATATTATTGATACTAATGTAATTTAATTCTTAGTTCATATACTATCAAAATTCGAAAGCTACCCGATAACTTTAACGAATCGAAACTTATTTTTCTGCACGTTGTTTCTACCGTTTTCCTTTCGTTAGTGAATATATATATATATATATATATATATATATATATATATATATATATACACATATATATATAATTCATATGCAATGTACATATATAATTGCGAATTTTGGATTACTAAATATATTATATGTACAAATTTGATGCTTTTTCTATATAGTATTAGGAATAATGAACATTGTAATAAATTATATAATTACATGTTTTTTTAAAAATAATAATACGAATATATGGTTATTTTCGTATTACATAAACAATGTCTTGACAATGATAGAGATTAACAATTACAGATTAGCCTTCATTCCAACTTATATAAATGCGGAAAGAGACAAACAAAAGATTTCATTGCTTTGTATGTTGATGTTGATTAGTGGATACCTAAGTAACGTATGTTTACATTTGCCGAAGGTGAATTAATATAAACTAAAATTGTATTATTAGAAAATAGTTATTTTACAATTATTATTGAATATTAAACAATATTTAAACAATATCAAGCAATGTGTAATTGTAATAGTTTATGAATAATAATAATATAATGAATTATGAATAATTTACTTATATATATTTATTTATATTCTTAATTTATTTAATTATTGTTTACTATATTTTATATATTTATATAAATATATATATTTATCTTATATAGAATATCTAATGCGTATATTAGATTACTAATTATTTGATCTATTTAACCATTTCACAACATTTTCATTGCCCGCTTTGTGATTAACCGACGAATTCCGTAGATATACGCGATAATATGTACAGACGAATTAGGCGAAGAATCCAGTTCCTCGGTTGGAATCTCCATCAAATCAGCTCCGAAATCTACGAATAACAAATCTATTACCAATGATTCATCCAACTGACGAATACTTAGCAACGCTACTTGACTTTTTTTAGTATAAACCATTCCTGTAACTCGATCTCGTTTCACCTTTTCTTTGAATACACGTAATTGTAAACTGTGTTGTAAACAAGAATAGAAAGATATTCACGTTACGAATTTTTCGGTATCATATTGTACGCAAATAATTTATTTAAAAACAACAATCTAAATTATATCGAGTTATAATATTATAAACTATATCTATTAACATGATTCAATATGCATTCTATCTAATATATAACACTCGTGTAACTAAATCTACATGTTGTCAGCATGTATATGTTTTATATAGTAAGCACCCTTATATTATATTTAATCAAATAAATGACACCGAATAAATACCATTGTCTTTTCTTTGAATATGAAAATATCATAGCATTAATACAATTTTAAAATGTAACAACTAAATTACAGATTTATTTAAATTAATAAATTAATAATCCTATATTTAATAAAAGACATACTATTGTTGTATCCCCTTAAGGGACGTTTACATTTAATTGAGTTATTGTAGAAACCATTGCATTAATCTAAATATCAAAGTTAAATGTATACAAATTAAATTAAATTAATAATATCATAAATATTTCAATTCTTATTATATTTGATCTTTTTTAATATTGAAGATAGTATTTATATTTATATTAGTAGTTCAATAATTTGTTGAATTACGTTATATCCTAATTGTTATAATGTGATATCAATATTTACTTTATTGTTTATGTATGCATAGTATTTATAGTATAGTATAGTATAGTATAGTATAGTATTGTATTGTATAGTATAGTATAGTATAGATCAGTATAGTATAGTATAGTATAGTATAGTATAATATAGTATAGTATAGTATAGTATATTATATTATATTATAGTATAGTATAGTATAGTAAAGTATAGTATAGTATAGTATAGTATAGTATAGTATAGTATAGTATTGTATAGTATAGTATTGTATAGATCAGTATAGTATAGTATAGTATAGTATAGTATATTATATTATATTTTAGTATGGTATAGTATAGTGTTGAATAGTATAGTATAGTATAGTATAGTATAGTATATTATAGTATAGATTAGTATAGTATAGTATAGTATAGTATAGTATAGCATAGCATAGTATAGTATAGTATTGTATATTATAGTATAGTATAGTATAGTATATTAATATACTATATTATAATTATACCATAGCATATCATAATATAATATAATAGAGTATAGTATATTATAGTATAGCATAATAACTGTAGTATAGTAGAGTATATTATATTATAGTATAGTATATTATAGCATAGCATATCATAATATAATATAATAGATTATAGTATAGTATAGTATAGTAGTAATAGTAGTTAATAGTATAAACATAACACTATTTATAACTTTGATAGTTTTATATCATACATATTTCATACATTATATTAATGCATTTCCAGTAGTATTCCTCAAACATATTACTTTATAATTGTGTTCGTTTATATACGATATATATATATATATATATATATATATATATATAGTAGTAGTAGTAGTAGTAGTAAAAGTAACGGTAGTAGTAGTAGTAGTAGAAATAGTAAAATATAGGTAATCTCATTAATAGTTTTGTATTTTATAAACTAGTTTTATAAAGTATAAAGTTTTGAGTTTATTAGTTATAACTAATGAATTACTAACCCATTATTTTATAACATAGTTGTATATATTTATCAGTTAAATTTTATATTGAATGGTGGTTACTATGATATTTAATATAAATACATAATCCATATCAACCAAATCATGACTCTCAATCAAAAACAGATTCTATAGTATTTTATGAATTCATAATATAAGATTCTTTTCATTCATTTTTCTGATTGCATAATTGTATGCATAATAATTTACAAAATTATAATAGAAGTAATGATGTTTTTTAGAATTGATTATTTAAAATAATCGATCTTTTCAATTGTAATATTTAAAATGATATTCATACTTATTTGTATATCTAGTTATTTTAGAGATAATGATATATATTGTTAACAATTTATCGGAATTGTATTTTAAATTGTATTAGTTATAAATTATTATAAGAATAATAATCAATTAACTAAAGAAAAATATTATTATCATTTAGTATCAATATTCACAAATAATAGCGATTCTAGGTACTTGTGGTGATATTTTGAATAAGATTATAATGCTTTACTATAATAATTTACTATAATTTACTATAATAATATAATAATGAATCAAATAAAATATAATTAACAAATATATTAATTAAAATATGAACCGTATCAATTAAAATAGAGTTTGTACATCGACCAAAACTTGATAAAATTAAAACATGCGTAGCATCAAAAACTGTGATGGGGAGAGTAGTTTCTGAACATTTTAAACAAAGTACTTTTATATTGAGTACTTTCTAGATAAGCGGTACTTTCAGATGATGGAGAAATTTATTGTTTTTTTGATGTAGACTCCTAAGATGATACAAATTCTTTCCTCTGCGTAGATCAAGAATATCTTATCTCCAATAAATGTTACATTAAATTCCATTATAATTTTTTGTATTCAGGATATTTAAAAATATATTTATCACTTTATTAAAGCTTTATCGCTTATTTAACTATATAAATAGATAACTCCGCACAATGAAAAACAAGAAAAGATTGTAATGCGTCAATTTTAATAATTTCAACGATGGTTAATTCGTAGTTACAGATATGTGAATTGTTTTTCATTATTGATAAAAACGATTTATAATGATTAGAATACATTGTTTGATTCAAGTAGTTGCCAACGATTGCTGGACATTTATTACAATATTGATAACTAACATCGTTGATGGTGGTAGGGTGGAGCGGGGTGAAGTGGGGCGTGGGATATTTCTTTGAGAAAAAATGTAAAGAAAAGTATAAACGTAGAATCGGTAAATAATAATGATATATACAATTTGGGGTCAGGGGTCGTATAGCCGAGTGGGCGTGACTTATGGTTTTAAATGCGTCGGCACATATTAATTGCGGTGAAATCGGCGATAAAAATGATCTTGAAGTTCATGGCGGGTTCACGTGAATGAAAACAAAAGCCGATTTTAATTAATAAGAAATGGCTACGCAATCGACCGCTCTTGGGGAATTGTCGGGTTTATTGCCGACCAGGGAAGTTCAGAGGTCACTTCCTGTACGTCGAGTCGTTGAGGTGTTGCAATCGTTCTCTTTCCCTCATCTCGTGGCGAAACAAGTTCTCTTGGTGCATATTGGCCTGAAGCAATAGCTGTTGGGTGTGGTTAGAGTGTGGTTAGTATTAATTGGGAAGAGGTTAGCGAAGGGTAGTATTAGGGAGTGTTTAGTAATGCGTGTTGTGTGGTTAGGTGATTATAACTTTGTGAGTTAGAGTTGTAATGGGAGTAAGGCACAATTAGGAGAATAATTAGTTAAGGTAAAGTTTGGTTGGCTTCGGGTTTATGTAAGGGTTTAGTTATGGGTTTAGTTATTGGTTTAGTTATGTGTTTAGTTATGGATTTAGGTATGGGTTTGGGTTTGGGAGAGGTGAGGGTCGTTGCTAACCTGGTGGGAGAGGTGGGGGTCGTTGCTAACCTGGTGGGAGAGGTGGGGGTCGTTGCTAACCTGGTGGGAGAGGTGGGGGTCGTTGCTAACCTGGTGGGAGAGGTGGGGGTCGTTGCTAACCTGGAGTGTGAGGTGGGGGTCGTTGCTAACCTGGTGGGAGAGGTGGGGGTCGTTGCTAACCTGGTGGGAGAGGCGGGGGTCGTTGCTAACCTGGTGGGAGAGGTGGGGGTCGTTGCTAACCTGGTGGGAGAGGCGGGGGTCGTTGCTAACCTGGTGGGAGTCGTTGCTAACCTGATGTGAGAGGTGGGGGTCGTTGCTAACCTGATGGGAGAGGTGGGGGTCGTTGCTAACCTAGTGGGAGAGGTGGGGGTCGTTGCTAACCTGGTGGGAGAGGTGGGGGTCGTTGCTAACCTGATGGGAGAGGTGGGGGTCGTTGCTAACCTAGTGGGAGAGGTGGGGGTCGTTACTAACCTGATGGGAGAGGTAGGGGTCGTTGCTAACCTGGAGTGTGAGGTGGGGGTCGTTGCTAACCTGGTGGGAGAGGTGGGGGTCGTTGCTAACCTGGTGGGAGAGGTGGGGGTCGTTGCTAACCTGATGGGAGAGGTGGGGGTCGTTGCTAACCTGGTGGGAGAGGTGGGGGTCGTCGCTAACCTAGTGGGAGAGGTGAGGGTCGTTGCTAACCTGATGGGAGAGGTGGGGGTCGTTGCTAACCTGGTGGGAGAGGTGGGGGTCGTTGCTAACCTGATGGGAGAGGTGGGGGTCGTTGCTAACCTGGTGGGAGAGGTGGGGGTCGTTGCTAACCTGATGGGAGAGGTGGGGGTCGTTGCTAACCTGGTGGGAGAGGTGGGGGTCGTTGCTATACGGAGGTCGCATCAACATCTCTCGAGCCATGTCCTGAGTCAACGTCTGCTGCATCAGCGAATTCTGAGTTTGCTGAAGTAGGGCGGCCGCCGCTGCCGCTACTTGTTGTGGGTGGGCGTGGCCGTGGGGATGGGGGGCCTGGACATGCGGGTGGTGGAGAGGGTGTAGGGGACCCGGCGTCGGCGGCACCGAAGGTGCGGGGGTGGGCGGCGCTCCGAACACTATGGGGGCGACGGGATTGGGTGGGGGGCCCCCGCCGCCGCCCCCGCCCCCGCCGTGTTGGCCTAGAGGCGGAGCCCCCCCGGGTGTCATAAGGGGATTCGATATCGACGTGGCGGCGGCGGCGGGGTTAACTCCAGATCCGCGTGTGAGGTCGGAGGGCAAACGTAATCTATCTGAGCCTGTACCTATTGAGGAATAATAAATTATCCTAAAAAAAAACAAAATGTGAAAAGACAATTTGATAATTATATTAATTATATTAATGATTGGAAAAACGCCAATTTACTTATTATAAGTAAAGGGTTCGGCATACCATCGGGTTGGTGCAGGTGTAGGTGTGTGTGGGCGTGGGTGTGGGTGTGAGATTGTTGGTTAGCAGCCATCTGTAGGCGTACCATGGGGTCCATACGCTCAATTTGATCGTCTGCGGAGTTACGGAGTCAATAGATATTGGTAAGTACTATAATACAAAAGAACTAACTGTATTATAGCAGATATATGAGAGGAATTAGCAGATATATGAAAGGAATTAGAAGATATATGATCAAAATAGTAGATATATGGTAAGATGTAGTAAATATATAAAAGGCAATAGAAAGAATATTTGTACCGACGTTGATTTCGGTGTCGGGAAAGCATTTCAGCGGCTGCGGCTTGAGCAACGCCAACGCTGCCACCAGGTGGCTGAGAGGTCAGCGACGAGGGAGGCGCCTGACCGGGGGGCGGGACTATGCCGGGCGTTTGGGGGGCTGGACGATGAGGCGGCACACCGGAAACCCCGGCAGCCCCCGACGGGGGCTGCGGAATGGACTGGGCTAACGACGAAGGAGGCGGACCGGGTCTACTCGGGTCTATACCCCCAGTTAGGTGGTGCAATGCAACTGCCATCGCTTGCGAACCTAGGAGAGAGTACATATATATATATATATATATATTTATATATGTTTATATTAATCTGGTTAAGAATCAATTTTGACAAATTGTAATTAAAGTATAAATTAATGAAATTCATTTGATCCTACAAGTAAAAATATTATCTGGGCTAAATTAAATTCACATCCCCTCTATTAGACTAAAGTCCGGGTCTTCTGCTTAATATCCTGTAGAAAGGGTAAACGTCTCTCCACCGTACCATTGGAACAAGCATTCAACATATAGTTATGGACATATGGGCAGAAGCTAATTAGTAAATGTCTGCGAGATGTAATAAAGAGCCAAGGAAGCTAATACACGAATTTCCTGCTAGGTAACGTGAATTCATATCAAATAGTGTAGGTAGTAGGGTAGTACCAAGGTAGTAGCGGGTACATTCGAGGTCAAAGGTCACCAAAGGTTAGAATTCAATAAACGAAGGCAACAAACACCACTAACTCATGCCGGGAGGTAGAGCTTGCCTGGACGCCTGGACGTTCAGACCTTGCGTTAGATATCTGCGCTGCAATTCTACCAAGTCGGCGGAATAGGGGTCCAACGGAGCTGGGGGGGCGAGATTCGCGAGGTAAGCGAACTGCGAAGGGTATTGCGGGGTCAGAGGTTAATAAGAGTGGGTGGGGTGAACGGTGGGCGTTGAGCGCGGGGACACGGGTCGGTTTACGGAGGTGCGGGGTCGGTGCGGGGTCGGTAGAGATGGGGCGGAGATGTCGGTGGACCCGCTGGCGTTAAGAAATCTACGTTAATTTACGTTGTTTTCTGGCGGATTCGTGTTCTCTCAACTTGCGTTCACGTAAATCTCTTTCTCTGGTGTCGCGTTCTTTTTTGTCCTGCTGCAATTCAATCTCCAACCTCTCGCGGGAATTCGAGAACATGGCAGCTGACGGAAGGAAAGTTAATCTTACACATTATATGAATAGACTATTGTGTTGATATATTTTATAATTAATTATTATTGTAGTATTATAATTAATATAACATACTTAATGGATAAGCAGGTATTTGCAATATATATATATATATATATATATATATATATATTGTACATATACTGTACTCAATTGTTAAATTCAATTACACAATAATAATATAAATTAAATAATTATTTAATATCAAATACAAACTTGTTAATGTATGTATAAACAATGAACAATATATAATAAATAGAATGTGAAGGACCTATCCATATCAATGCTTTAATCATATACTAATAATTTTAAATAATAAAATCAATAAAATACATTATTTTATTTATACTTTGTTAACTATTAATATAGCTTAATATTAATGTATTGAATTCCAAGATCAATATTTAACCTTTATATTATCAGTTATAGTAAAATCTTAAGAATTATAATTTGTAACATAAATACCTATTAAATATAACCAACATTTTTATGAAACATTTAATACACGTAAATGGTAAAAATGTAAACTGTTCAAAAAATACAATATTTACTAAAAACAACGAAATAATAAATATGATGCATTATGGGTCTTACAAGTGTAATTATATAATTCTAAAACATAAACGCATCCCTACCTTGTTGTTGGTGATGATGGAATGCTTCCTGCTGCATCTGTTGAAGATGATTCATGGCGAGTGCCTGGGAATCTACAAGACGTCAAATATAATCAGATTATAAAATACTATAGAGAAGACTATTCATCAAAGATCTAAGGTTGAGATGTGCCATTACATCACAATGCATGTCTGGCTAATACTTATACAGGGAAAGTATGTCCTGTTATCTTATCCTTCTTCCTACCAGACTAACCTACTTCCTATCTGTCTAACGTAATTCCTGTTTATATAACTTACTTCCTGTCTATCTAACTTATTTCCTGTCTATCTAACTTATTTCCTGTCTATATAACTTACTTCCTGTCTATCTAACTTACTTCCTGTCTATCTAACCTACTTCCTGTCCACCTAACTTATTTCCTGTATATCTAACTAACTTCCTGTTTATCTAACGTACTTCCTGTTTATATAACTTACTTCCTGTCTGTCTAACTTACTTCCTGTCTATCTTACTTATTTCCTGTATATCTAACTAACTTCCTGTCTATCTAACTTACTTCCTGTCTATCTTACTTACTTCTGGTCTATCTTACTTACTTCCTATCTATCTAACTTACTTCCTGTCTATCTAAATTACTTCCTGTCTATCTTACTTACTTCCTGTCTATCTTACTTACTTCTGGTATATCTTACTTACTTCCTGTTTATCTAACTTACTTCCTGTCTGTCTAACTTACTTCCTGTCTGTCTAACTTACTTCCTGTCTATCTAACTTACTTCCTGTCTGTCTAACTTACTTCCTGTCTGTCTAACTTACTTCATGTATATATAACTTACGTCCTGTCTATCTAACTTACTTCCTGTCTATCTAACTTACTTCCTGTCTGTCTAACTTACTTCCTGTCTATCTAACTTACTTCCTGTCTGTCTAACTTACTTCCTGTCTGTCTAACTTACTTCATGTATATATAACTTACTTCCTGTCTATCTAACTTACTTCCTGTCTATCTAACCTACTTTCAATCTATCTAACTTACTTCCTGTCTATCTAACTTACTTCATGTATATATAACTTACTTCCTGTCTATCTAACTTACTTCCTGTCTATCTAACCTATTTTCAATCTATCTAACTTACTTCCTGTCTATCTAACCTATATGGGGTCTTGCATATTCAGATAATTGCCTTAGTGCAGGTGTATCGGCTGGATGTGTGGGCAAATGTGACCCTGGCATTAGAGAACAAATCATCTGTCTACCATCTGCGAGATGTGTCATTGGGTAAAGGGTCAGGGGTCATATAAATATACATCGTAGGTAATTTCAATATTACGATGATCTAATATGCTATAAACTATAATTAGAATTAACATATAAATCTATAAATACACTAAAAAACATATACATACCATGCATGGGTATTCGATGTTGCGGGTGGTGGAGTGGGTGGTGGTGGGAGGGAGTGGGGGGCCCTTGGGATTGGCGGTGGGCATGTTGTTGTTGTTGTTGCTGTTGTTGTTGCTGCTGTTGATGTTGTTGATGTTGTTGTTGTTGTTGTTGTTGTTGTTGATGTTGTTGTTGTTGTTGTTGTTGATGTTGTTGATGTTGATGTTGTTGTTGTTGATGTTGAAGGTGTTGTTGTTGTTGTTGTTGGTGCTGGTGCATGAAGTTACTTGTGATCTGTGCGTCAGCGGATTTATTTTCGGGAGGCGTGCCGGGCCGTTTCTGTGGGAGAGGCATATATAATATGGGTGGGGCATAGCTATGTAGGCGGGGCATAGAGTAATGGGGGCAGGGCATAGCTAATGTAGGTGGGACATAGAGTAATGGGGGCAGGGCATAGCTAATGTAGGTGTGGCATAGAGTAATGGGAGCAGGGCATAGATAATGTAGGTGGGGCATAGAGTAATGGGGGCAGGGCATAGCTAATGTGGGTGGGGGATAGAGTAATGGGGGCAGGGCATAGCTAATGTAGGTGGGCATAGTGTAATGGGAGCAGGGCATAGCTAATGTAGGTGGGGCATAGAGTAATGGGGGCAGGGCATAGTTATGTAGGTGGGGCATAGAGTAATGGGGGCAGGGCATAGCTAATGTAGGTGGGGCACAGATTAATGGGGCAGGACATAGCTAATGTAGGTGGGGCATAGAGTAATGGGGGCAGGGCATAACTACTGTAGGTGGGGCATAGAGTAATGGGGGCAGGGCATAGCTATGTAGGTGGGTCATAGAGTAATGGGGGCAGGGCATAGCTAATGTAGGTGGGGCATAAAGTAATGGGGGCAGGGCAGAGCTAATGTAGGTGGGGCATAGAGTAATGGGAGCAGGGCACATCTGGGATACAATATGCGGAAGACTGAATAAGCGGGGCACAGTAGATTACGATGGATGGCCAAAAGGACGGGCGTTAAGGAGGAGCTAAAAGGGGGAGGGACAAGGGGGATGCACAAGAGGGAGGGGCAAGGGGGAGGGACAAGGGGGAGGGACAAGGGGGAGGGACAAGAGGGAGGGACAAGAGGTAGGGACAAGGGGGAGGCTCAAGAGGGAGGGGCAAGGGGGAGGGACAAGGGGGAGGCACAAAGGGGGAGGCACAAGAGGGAGGGGCAAGGGGGAGGGACAATGGGGAGGGACAAGGGGAGGGACAAGGGGAGGGACAAGGGGGAGGGACAAGGGGGAGGCACAAGAGGGAGGGACAAGAGGGAGGCACAAGGGGGAGGCACAAGAGGGAGGGACAAGAGGGAGGCACAAGGGGGAGGCACAAGAGGGAGGGGCAAGGGGGAGGGACAAGAGAACTAACCGCTATTCGTTCATATTTTATTTTCTTCGCATGGCAGAACTCCAGATCGCAACGACTGCAGATGTTCTCAACCCCGTCGGAGTTTATGCCCCTATCCCACTTGCGAGTGAAACTAGGGAACGAGGCGCGAGGTGAAGCGAGGGAAAGAGGCGGGGATTGTATCATTGGCGGGGCGAAGGATTGCGTCGCTATAAGTGGTAATGGGGATGGCGCTGAGCTAGGTCTGTTGTGGACGAGCAGAGGAAGATGGGGTCGAGCGGGGTCGAGCAAGATATGAGAGTGGGGCAGGCGATTGCAGTGTAACGTAATTGCTGGAAAGTAACTAGTTCACGATATTTATATGTCTGCGAGTAAATAATCGTCAGCGATTGTAATTTTCAGTTTCCGCAACCGAATCTCAATTCTCGAGTACTTGTAACTAGAGTCCCCTACTTGTAACTAACTCCCGAGTAGATGGGCTGTTCAAAATAATACTACGAATAATCCTACCAGAGTTCGGTGTCCCCAAAACTAATAAGGAGTTTAATCGCGAACGACTGTCCTAACAAATCGAAATACGCTAAATTCCTACGCTAAATTCCTACGCTAAATTCCTGCGCTAAATTCCTGCGCTAAATTTAATGAATATCTCAACTTTCAAACCTTCCGGACTTGATCTTCAAGAAGTTGGTGTTTACGCAGACGGGAGGAGGAGTGACCACGAGTTTCGGAACTGCGGAAAGGGGCTGGAGTAAATCTGGGCTCAGTTTACTATTTTATTAGGGTACACAGGGTACAGACATAGCATGGGTTATATAATATTTAGGAGGTATAACTGGTAGACATCCGCAAATGTAATAAACCAGTTCGAAAAAGGGATGCAGGAAGGAAAATTGAGTGCACCCGAAAAACTTCATTTAAGGTGACCTTGAAACGACTTCCAAACCTTGAACTGGCGATATCGACGCGGTGTTGAGATTGACGGGCATCGGAACTGCGCTTCCTCCAAATGGCGAAGCAGCGTTACCGGAAGTAGGGGTAGAGGTCGCAAAGGGACCCGTACGGCAATGTAGTGAGGGACCGGGTTCGAGTCGTTGGGAGGCGGGCATCAGGAGTAGGGATGGGTCCGCCTTTATGGTAAGTGGAGGAGCTGCGGGAGTAGTGGGGTTTTAGCTGCAAGTGGGGCGCACAGGATAAGGATGGGTTGATAGCTGTTTTTTAATGGGGGGAGGGGTATATAGGGTTTAGAAGGTTAGATTGCGTTTGATGTAAAATCGGTCGCATGAAGAGAGTGGGAATAGTAATCACTAAACCCCACTCTCCGCATGAGCACTGCTTTCCATATCACCAACCAAAGTTCTTCGACGATGCTTGACTCATGGGCACTAGAGGTGGAGGTATGGGTCTGGACGGCACCTGCAAAGGAAACGGAAAACCTCTTAGTATCGCATGCTCGCAATATAAACTAGAGTCCGGGTGTCGTTGTGTAGACGGGCAAAGACTTAAGGTACTTTATTCGGCGACGGGTAATATTATAAGATTTATAACCCATTGATGATTATGATTGTGATTAAACGCCAGCAATTTCTATACTTGGTTTAATTGTCAATAATTAGGTGAGGTGGATTGTTTGGCTCTTCCATCTAGCCATAGTCCAAAGCCATAGCGACCCAACGGTAAGTCCGGGTCTACCCCGGGTCTAACCCGGGTCTACCCCGGGTCTAACCCCACGTGGTGGAGATGAAGGCGAACGAACCGAATTCTTCGATAGATCCTGAGGGTTCGCGGAGGCGAAGTCGAGCAGAGGCGCCGACGGTCTCTTGAGGTCAAGTGCGGCGGATTGACCTCGTTTTGCGGGGTCGTAGGGGGCGGAAGTAACAACGGCGGGCGCTTGTAATCCCATTTCGGAGGTGAAACGCGGTGCCAACGACGATAAGGGCTCTTGATTTGGCGACAGTGCGAGTTTAGTGAAATCGACGCCGCCGCCGCCGTTACCGCCACTAGGTGGAGCCAAAACAGACGAGTGGTAGTCTAGTGGTTTAGACTGCGTGGATAAATAGAGACCGTTATAACATTCGAAAGTATAGCAACAAATATCATGTGCAAGAATAAAGTATTTAATTATATTATTTAATTTACATTATTTAATTACAAATCACAATTAGTTTTTATAAAAAGACCGAAATTTAGTAGATTTAGTAACAACAATAAGGTTGCATGGAAAACAAAGGACAGTGAATGGAATAAAGAAATAGACAAATTGATCACTTATTGATCACTTATTAAATCACTTGAGGTATGAAATTCACATAAAAAGATAGGATTTAACAATAAATGACTATAAAAGGTAGAGACAATTTCTCGTTGCACTTTAAAATGAAAGTTGCAAATTATCGTAATTAGAATTAGAAATCAATTGAACTGCAACACGTAATTTAGTGACAAACCGGAGAAGCGCCGGGAATGCCAATGGAAGGGGATCGGAACATGGACATACGACCCATAGACCACGGGGAATGCATTCCATCACTTCTTGGTTCATTCTGGATATATTAGGTGGTATTAAGGAGAGGGTCATTGAGCGGGGTAGAGGTCAATTTTATTAAACTATTCTATTTATTAAACTTTCACATCATTTAATTAATTAAATGATTTGAATAAGAAAAAATATAAAACTTAGGAAGGAAATGTTAGGAATTTAGAAAGTTAGAAAGTTTAGTAAATGTTAGGAATTTACTAAATTCAAGAATTGATTATGAATTTACTAAATGCATTAAGAATTAATTATGAATGATCGAATTTACTTTAAACCTTTGCAATAGATGGAGCCGTAACAATAATCTGGGCGGGGGGCGGAGTCGGGGGTGGTTCATTCTTCACCGTTACCATGGCAAGCGGAAGCTGGGAGTTCGTCGCGGGGCCTGTTGTACGCTGTACGGGGCTCAGCGGTTCCTTCTTCACCGTAACGCCGAGGAGTCCGGCGTATCCGGTGGCACGCGTAGGGTTAGAGGTCGGCGTAGGGATTGCGGCCGGAGCGGTGTTCGCCGAGGTCGCCGCGATAGATTTGAAGAGTTCTACGGGCCGGAAACTCGACGACTGCGAAGAGCAGAGATCGTCGATACGGTGGCTGCGTTTAGACGAAGTGGGCGTGGCTACGGAGGAGGGCGTGGCTACGGACGTGGGCGTGGCTACGGAGCCGGGCGATTTTACCGGAGTATTCGATTGTATCGTCTGTGTGTCGGCGATGGTATTATTTAATCGTAAATCAAACGGAGGTAATAATGGAGGATATGTAAAAAGTATGTATAAATGAAGTCTTGGTTGAATTGGAGAAGCAGTTGGAATCGGATAGAGATAAAGATGATGATAGATATAAATAGGTAGAGTAGGGAATAAGGTAGAATTGAGTGATGGAAAGGAGTGGGGAATGAGGTGGAATTAAGTGATGGAAAGGAGTAGGGAATGAGGTGGGATTAAGAAAGGAAGAAGGGTAAAAACGGTCTACCCAAATTAGAGTACAAACATTTGAGACTAGGTCAGGGGTCGTCGAAAGCGAGTTATCCGCGCGATCGGGCGTAACATGCATTTCTGTTTCCTCGCTGCCGTCGCTGTTCCACTCCTTCGAAGGAATGCGCGTAAAGGAGGAGGAGGAGGAGGAGGAGGAGGAGGAGGAGGAGGAGGAGGAGGATGAGGAGGAGGAGGAGGAGGAGGAGGAGGAGGAGGAGGAGGAGGAGGAGGAGGAGGAGGAGGAGGATGAGGATGAGGAGGAGGAGGAGGAGGAGGAGGAGGAGGAGGAGGAGGAGGAGGAGGAGGAGGAGGAGGAGGAGGTGTAGATGGAGGAGGAGGTGGAGGAGGAGGAGGAGGAGGAGGAGGAGGAGGAGGAGGAGGAGGAGGAGGAGGAGGAGGAGGAGGAGGAGGAGGAGGAGATGGGAGGAGGATGAGGAGGAGGAGGAGGAGGAGGTGGAGGTGGAGGAGGAGGAGGAGGAGGAGGAGGAGGAGGAGGAGGAGGAGGAGGAGGAGGAGGAGGAGGAGATGGGAGGAGGATGAGGAGGAGGAGGAGGAGGAGGAGGAGGAGGAGGAGGAGGATAAGGAGGAGGAGGAAGAGGAGGAGGAGGAGGAGGAAGAGGAGGAGGTTAGTGTCACATGTCAACTAACTTGTTTCACAGACTTCACTGGTTTGCTGTTCTCGCATTCGCTGCTGGATTTGGTTCTTTTTCGCGTCGTCGTCGGCAACTCGTTTTTAACGTCGACGAGAGTTCTTTCGGCAGGAGACGACGGGTCGTTGTGACCTTTGACGTCCTCGTCTTCGAGTTCGTCGTCGCGAAGACCAGCCAAACCGTCTCCCTCTACCTCGTCCTCCTCCTCCTCGTCCTCCTCCTCGTCTTCCTCTTCCTCTTCGTCGTCCTCGTCCTCGTCGTCGATGTCGCTGCTGCCGCTTGTGACGTCGAGGTGCGTCGAAGACGAAGACGACGCTATGACGCCACCGCCGGCAGTCAAAGGTTTGAAAAGATACGACGAGTTCGTGACCTCGTTCACCGGCAGACCTGAGGGGAGTGGCAGTGTATTTAGAGGAGTGGCAGTGTATTTAGGGGTGTTACAGTTTATTTAGGGGTGTTACAGTGTATTTAGAACACAAGAGATAACATAAGGGTTGTGATAACACACGAGAGGCTTATCTAACCTATAAGGGGTGTAACTAACACATGAGGGGCGTGTCTAACCTATAAGGGGTGTAACTATCACAAGAAGGGCGTGTCTAACCTACAAGGGGTGTAACTAACACAAGAGAGGCGTGTCTAACCTATAAGGGGTGTAACTAACACAAGAGGGGCGTGTCTAACCTATAAGGGGTGTAACTAACACAAGAGAGGCGTGTCTAACCTATAAGGGGTGTAACTAACACAAGAGGGGCGTGTCTAACCTATAAGGGGTGTAACTATCACAAGAAGGGCGTGTCTAACCTACAAGGGGTGTAACTAACACAAGAGAGGCGTGTCTAACCTATAAGGGGTGTAACTAACACAAGAGGGGCGTGTCTAACCTATAAGGGGTGTAACTAACACAAGAAGGGCGTGTCTAACCTACAAGGGGTGTAACTAACACAAGAGAGGCGTGTCTAACCTATAAGGGGTGTAACTAACACAAGAGGGGCGTGTCTAACCTACAAGGGGTGTAACTAACACAAGAAGGGCGTGTCTAACCTACAAGGGGTGTAACTAACACAAGAGGGGCGTGTCTAACCTATAAGGGGTGTAACTAACACAAGAGGGGCGTGTCTAACCTATAAGGGGTGTAACTAACCTGCCGGTGTCGGATGCGGGTGCGAGAAATTATGCATTGGAGGCAGTTCTCTATTTTTTCGGTAATGGTTGCGACATCGGGAACACAAAATGCCGTTTTCAGGTCCCCCGGAGATCCAGTCTCGAGAACCTATTGGGTGAAAGTACGCAATAAGGAGTTAGATTCAATGACACGAGGTTAACTTATAGATTAAAATTAGAATATTAAAATTAAAATTATGCTAAAACATTTTTAATTATTAGTCTAGAAAATATAATACAATATATAAATATATATAGCAAATATATATTATTTTATAGACGTTTAAATTACAGATTTGGAATGTACTTACGAGTACTGGCACAATGGGTACATATGTACCCATCCAACGAAGAACTGTCATCGGAAGAAAGCTCCGTCGAACTTTGGTCAACTAGAATTAGAAATGTACATGAAATGCGATTATTGTGTTTATTGCGGAGGTCAAGGAAACTAATTAATACTGGACACCATTGTTCTCGTATTGATGTACAAAATGTGAATTGGTGGCAAATTCAAGTTTTATGGTTTAGTGGGTTTCACTTGCAGCTCAAATATGGGCGGGGAGAAGATTCACTGATATAGATTGAACTAAATGTAATTGAATATAGATTAAAAAGTGGATAGTAAAATAATAGGAATTGTATGTTGAATGAACTCATGACATCGTGTGGTTTTACACGAACAGACAGCCAGACGTTCTACTAACGCAAATCACTCTGACCCTTCTTTTGTTTGCGGGTGGTGCGGCGGTGACTACGATGGGGTCGGGTGACCTGGGCAATCTGGGTCTTCTTCCATACGTAGTAGTATTCGACTAGTTGGCTCTACGACGGAGGAGGGCGTGGGGTTACTGGTGTAAACGGGTAGGGAGAGCTGGGATGGTTTGCGGTTAGGGGGGGGGGGGGTGGGAAATGGATGGCAGTGGGATGGCGAAGAGTAAGAGGGTAGTGGGTGTGAGATGTGAAAGAATTGATAGAGGTGGGATGAGGGGTGAAGAGGGTAAGAGGGTGGTGGGTTGTTTGAGGTTGTAGGTGTAAATAGAGTAGTGGGAGAAAGTGCCTATATGGGGTAGTGGGAGAAAGTGGGTACTAGGAGTAGTAGGAGAGATCTAACTCTCTATACAATAATACTCTACTGGTTGTTATTGTGAGAAAGGTAGAGATTAAGGCAAGGTGGAAAGGGTCTGCAATGTATATCTGCGTAATCGTAAAGATAGTAGAGGAATGGTTTTAAGTAAATAAGTTTACAAAATAAAGTGACACTGATATTTAAAAACTTATATTTCGCAAAAAACGAGATAAGTTAACATTGATAACGAAAGTGAATTAATATTTTTAAAGATAAATAAATACATTACATAATAGCTTTAATTAGATAATACATGTTGATTATACGGTAAGGACAAAATAATCACATCAGTGTTGAAAATAATCTCAATACATGTAATATCCTGGATGCATATTTCATAAAATACTTACAGTTTCTTTGTTGGGAAGAAAATCCGTTTGAATTTTAAAGAAGTTTTTACCAAAACACCGAAGTCCTTTCATGAATTTCTTCTGCGAATCAGAGCAACAAGTTTTTATTTATTTTAATTCGAGAGATTAACGTAAATTAATTTGTACAATTGCATGAAATCGTAAATAGATTGATAGGAATATTGATCATAGAAAAACTGATAGGAAAACTGATTTCAAAGAAGAATGTTGCCTGAAAAATATTGTAAATAGTGCAACTGATAAATAATGAGGATAGTATGACAGCGGAATCTGGGTTTGGGTTTGGGTTTGGGTTGGGTTTGGGTTTGGGTTTGGGTTTGGGTTTGGGTTTGGGTTTGGGTTTGGGTTTGGGTTTGGGTTTGGGTTTGGGTTTGGGTTTGGGTTTGGGTTTGGGTTTAAGAAGTTGTATTCGTAACTAAATATACCAAGATATCAATTTATAAGCTGATTAAAAAACACTAAAATAGACTAAGGATAGTAGATAAATTTAAAGAAAAAATAATAAATAAATATAAGTCAAATTGATGCAATTTAATGTTTTATTGTAAAGCTTTATTACAAATATTAGATAACATTTCAATTAAAACAATTAAACTAAGACTTAAATAAGAATTTATGGCTAGTGATAATTCTCCGAGAAGAATGTAATCCTAACAATCCTCGTATCTAAAGTAAGATCACTAAACTAAGATCACTAAACTAAGACATGTCTAAGGACTAACACTGTCATCAGTCGTCCAGTTATTACCTATGAGCTTTGGTGTGATGTTCTTGACGAGTTGTTGAATGGAAATACCAATATCGTAGTTGTTTCTTTGCAACTGCATTGGAAATAGATTGGGGCGTGTGTGGGGGGTTAAAGCAACGGGGTGGGGGGTTAAAGCAGCGGGGTGGGGGGTTAATGCAGCGTGGTGGGGGGTTAAAGCAGCGGGGTGGGGAGTTAAAGCAGCGGGGTGTGGGGTTAAAGCAGCGGGGTGTGGGGTTAATGCAGCGGGGTGGGGGGTTAAAGCAGCGGGATGGGGGGTTAAAGCAGCGGGGTGGGGGGTTAAAGCAGCGGGGTGTGGGGTTAATGCAGCGGGGTGGGGTGTTAAAGCAGCGGGGTGGGGGGTTAAAGCAGCGGGGTGGGGGGTTAAAGCAGCGGGGTGGGGGTTAAAGCAACGGGGTGGGGGGTTAAAGCAGCGGGGGGGGGGGGGTTAACGCAGCGGGGTGGGGGGTTAAAGCATCGGGGTGTGGGGTTAAAGCAACGGGGTGGGGGGTTAAAGCAGCGGGGTGGGGGGTTAAAGCAGCGGGGTGGGGGGTTAAAGCAGCGGGGTGGGGTTTGAAGGTTAGCTCAAGTTGAGCAGTAGGAAGCGAGTAGATTTAGTGGAGGTGGTGGAAGGTCGACGGAGATGTATCGGGAAGTGGAGAGAGGCTTTTGGAGGAATGCATTCTTTAAGAGAATTAGATTATCATGGAAAATGTTTATTAACGCAATGAAATTAAACTCACATAATGATATTAAACTCACATAATGATATTAAACTCACATAATGATATTAAACTCACATAATGATATTAAACCCACATAATGATATTAAACTCACATAATGATATTAAACCAACATAATGATATTAAACCCACATAATGATATTAAACCCACATAATGATATTAAACCCACATAATGATATTAAACTCACATAATGATATTAAACTCACATAATGATATTAAACTCACATAATGATATTAAACTACATAATGATATTAAACCCACATAATGATATTAAACCCACATAATGATATTAAACCAACATAATGATATTAAACTCACATAATGATATTAAACCAACGTAATGATATTAAACTCACATAATGATATTAAACCCACATAATGATATTAAACCAACGTAATGATATTAAACCCATATAATGATATTAAACTCACATAATGATATTAAACCCACATAATGATATTAAACCAACATAATGATATTAAATTCACATAATGATATTAAACCCACATAATGATATTAAACCAACGTAATGATATTAAACCCATATAATGATATTAAACTCACATAATGATATTAAACCCACATAATGATATTAAACCAACGTAATGATATTAAACCAACATAATGATATGAAACCCACATAATGATATTAAACCCACATAATGATATTAAACCCACATAATGATATTAAATTCACATAATGATATTAAATTCACATAATGAAATAAAATCACATATTCCCATACAATGATATTAAACTCACATAATGAAAGTAACCCCATACAATGAAATTAAACAAACATAATGAAATTAAACCCATACAATAAAATTAAACCCATACAACCAAACTCCCAAATAGAGATTAGCTCAGAATAATTCATCCCATTTATATAGACTTAATCCAGCAGCTAATAGCTTCCCTTACCCGTTACTCCCAACTAACCTCACAATCAATTAACCTCCACACAGTCAATTAACCCCGAGATGATATTAGTAAGACCAGCGCTGTGTTCCACTGATATCCATCTATCTTTCATAAACAAACTCCTATGTCGTTCTCACGTACATAACACATACAGAATTAAGCCCCACCTCCTCGGAACACCGACGGTCCTAACCCCACTTCCTCGTGCCGTAATATTAGCAATAAGTCTAGTCCTTTAGAGCATTCCGATAGACTTGCTTCAAATGTCACGACTAAACTCACGACTAAACTCACGACTAAACTCACGACTAAACTCACGACTAAACTCACGCCAAACAAACCGTATCCATGGCTGTCGTTGTAGTGTCGTCCAGGGAAGCTGCGATATTTCCATCATCGGACGTTCCCCCATTGCATGTACCCACAAAGGAGGCTACGCTTCTGTTGGGAAGGAGGAGAGCGAGTGTGAGAGCGAGTGTAAGAGGGAGTGTAAGAGGGAGGGTATCAGAAATCTCTCTGGAAATTTCAAGAAATTACAGTCAAAAATAATTAAATATTTCGTTCCTCTAATTTGTTGGCTTTCAATATTTTTTGTACAAAATTTTATATTTTCTATTTAAAAAAAATCATATTCTATTTAATTAATATGGAATTATTAAAGAATATTAATATTCATTAATTAAGTAATAATAATGTAAAACAATAATTAAATAAGAATAATAATAAATAATTTATATATTTCAATAAAAATATTAAATATGACTATTTATATTTTTGATAAAATAAGTATTTCATATGATATAGATAAAGATAGTCACATAGATACACATACATACAATAGATGCGAATACAATTTGAATATTAGCATATTCAAGTTTGTTTGTGTATGTCGAGATATGGGAAGAGATGACTTTCGTTTGTTTACTTTAGTCTAGAATTACGTGAAAGTGCCGGCCCGTATGTTTTTGTATACGGTGTAGAGTCTACGATGTGTAGTGCGTACACCGTACACTGTACGTACCGTACACCGTACATCGTACACTGGCTAGTGTACGATATCCAAGGGAATAAACTACGCGACATATCGAATAAGCCTCGGGGCTATATCTCTCTAGGCTATAGACCGGGTGAGAGTTACTATAGTAAATCAACTGTATACGGCGATATGAGATAGAGATATGAGGGAGTGATCTCTCGTATCTGTAATGCTCGCGGATACTACATGTAAACGCGTGGGCATGTAATGGCAGCGTTTATGTGGGGCTACACGCATAGACGTGCGTACTGCGTTCAGGTATGTGCAGAGGAAATAGGTAAGGTCGCTCTATTATCCCTTTAACTATAAGATTACGTTAAATAATGAATAATAGCAATTATACGGTTGCGGGTGTTCATACGGGCTCGGAGTTACGAGCTAATGGCTAATGGCTATTGGTTAATAGCTTCTGACGATGAATCAGCCTTGAATTATGTGCAGTTACTGGAAATAGAAATATTAATCAAATCTAAGGATATGAAATCGAGTATATCATATGCATCAAAGCATTTTTTATTTAATGGATATCTTTTGAGAGATTAGATTAAGATAGGGAGAGGGAGAGAGGGAGA
>OZ038317.1:7464999-7514221 GCA_964035775.1 Osedax frankpressi | reverse complement strand
CTCTCTGACTTTATATATAATATTTATCATCGTATCAACTTTATTACTCATTAAATCGATGTCTCGCCTACTCACTTGATATATTACACAATGCCGAAATTGTTTAATTCAGATGCATAGTAGTAAACTATAGTTTATTTATACATATACAAATAAAACGCATTAACTTTGATACATTCAATTAAAATATACAAACAATACCTAATATTGACAACTTAAATAAACTACAAGAAGTACGTAAGACTCGTAAAAAACTAATTCGAATTACAAATACATATTATGTATAATCCGAAATTCAATTGTACTCCAACAATTGCTAGAAACTATATAATATCATATAAGAAATCGCGTGGCATAACCAAAATGAACAAACTTCCAAATATCGCTGAACTTATTCTTGTAAACAAATTGTTAAATAACTTGACTGAATAAAATCGATAAACTGCTTTAACGAACTAACATATTTATTCAACCGTAATGCAATGCGTACATCTAAGATACTCCAAATTCAAATCTCTCAAATGTCCTCAGGGCTAAAAAATAATAATTTATTTAATTACGTCACTAGTTCCCTTCTTCTGCCACTTACTAAAACTAACTCTCAAAATCGAGTCCTTAAATAGATTATATATCATAGTAAAATGTAGCCATCTATACATATCTTAAGTATTTCATTAATATACAATTCCTTAATTACATGCAATACACATTAAAAAAGAACGTATTGTATTTGTATCTCGCAAGGTTTAATGTCCTTCCCAATCTTAATTTCTATATATATAAAATTAGATAAATGTATCATAAACGTTCTATGCGAACGATATTGAGATATTTATCAAATCAGATAATTACCTCAATTACGCAATTAAATCTAGTAAATAAATAACTTTCTCTTAAGTGAGAAACTTCTACTTAATATTAATAGAACTGAACTTAATATTAATATAACTGAACTTATTAATATTTACAAAGCTAACCCATACACTCATTAAAAAATATATGTATTAATAACACAATACTTATCCAAAGCAACTCTATGAAATATGTCGGTTGCCGATTCAAACACAAAATAAATTTTCTTAACGGATTCATTGAATCAGATTAACTTTAAACATAAACATCAGACTTCTATGCATATTAATCAGGATACACGACCGGCATCACTGCACTACGAGGACGATTAAACTGGATAATACTAATATACTCATTTGAAAATTACTGATATATTACTGACAATCACACCGAAATCTCTAACTTACGCGCAACCTTTCAACTTCAAATTAATAACACCAACAGTAGAATATTACAATATCCATACAATCTCCATATACTTTCACTTCACGCATAACCCAAAAGAAGCTCAGGTTCAAGTGAATTAGTTGGTAAGCCTACATCTAGATGGAATATGTTAACAAAAGATTTCTCGTTAATAACTCGCAACCTTTTCAAGCGCAAACTAAAAAGAGTTATTCTTCATCGATCACCTATAGATTACTTATTGCACTATTTAATTCGTGATATCGAAATTTGTTTTCTACTATTGATTTAATTAAATTAAATCAATTTAAATAAATAATTGAAATCAAATAAACACATACATCAAATAATTACATACTAAATACTAAATTATTCCAAATACGAATATCTATATAAGTGTTATTAAGCTAATATTATAATTAAATGTTTTCTATACAATACTGACTTAACTACTAACCAAATATTAAAAATACAATTCAAACTACTAATATATATTAAGAAAACTTTCAATATATATCAAATTATTTACCGGAAAAAAAATAAAGTCTCTTACGTACACAAATACTTCTCAACTCCCTGCTTTTTTCTAAATAATTCGGAAATCAAATGTATTTAGTTTTCACCATTAATTACCATTTAAGTTAAATTATTTACATTGCCATTAGTTAAATTCTTAATATATATTTTACAATTTGTACAGAAAAAACTAAAATATGTTGCTTAAACTTTTAATTAATACGCATATTTGTAGTATATAATGCATTTATTTTACCTTCTTATAATGTTCTATTCTATTGTTTATATTTGATAGTTAACTCATCGTTGAATATTTATCAGTTTTATTTACTTTGTGCATAAATAACTAATGCACACACATTCCCAAATTCACTCACATACCAATACATTAACCAGTACTCACCCACACATAACATACACACATACACACACACACTTCGACACTTTCAATTACTAACTAATTCATTCACTCACTTACTCACTTACAATTCAATAATACTAACAGAATACTCATATGTATTTATATCACTGCTGAGATGGATTATAAGTTTCGTTTTATTTAAAAGGTTCAAATACATTTCGTATTGTTCCGTTGTGGTGTTTACAGTATTTGAAAACCTTTGATCCAGTCGAGAAACAACGTATCTAGGTACGCATTCATCTGTACTTTGATCAGCTTGTAACTGTATGTATCAGCATGTAATATTTAATTTAATACATCACTATGACATACACTATGACATATACTATGACATACACTATGACATACACTATGACATACACTATGACATACACTATGACATACACTATGACATACACTATGACATACACTATGACATACACTATGACATACACTATGACATACACTATGACATACACTATGACATACACTATGACATACACTATGACATACACTATGACATACACTATGACATACACTATGACATACACTATGACATACACTATGACATACACTATGACATACACTATGACATACACTATGACATACACTATGACATACACTATGACATACACTATGACATACACTATGACATACACTATGACATACACTATGACATACACTATGACATACACTATGACATACACTATGACATACACTATGACATACACTATGACATACACTATGACATACACTATGACATACACTATGACATACACTATGACATACACTATGACATACACTATGACATACACTATGACATACACTATGACATACACTATGACATACACTATGACATACACTATGACATACACTATGACATACACTATGACATACACTATGACATACACTATGACATACACTATGACATACACTATGACATACACTATGACATACACTATGACATACACTATGACATACACTATGACATACACTATGACATACACTATGACATACACTATGACATACACTATGACATACACTATGACATACACTATGACATACACTATGACATACACTATGACATACACTATGACATACACTATGACATACACTATGACATACACTATGACATACACTATGACATACACTATGACATACACTATGACATACACTATGACATACACTATGACATACACTATGACATACACTATGACATACACTATGACATACACTATGACATACACTATGACATACACTATGACATACACTATGACATACACTATGACATACACTATGACATACACTATGACATATACTATGACATACACTATGACATACACTATGACATACACTATGACATACACTATGACATACACTATGACATATACTATGACATACACTATGACATACACTATGACATACACTATGACATATTAATTAAAATATATCAACAAATAATTTGTTATAAACATTAAATGGATAAATTATTTTATTAAAAATAAGATATTTACAAATTATATATCATTTATTTAAACTTATAAATAGATCAGTTATCAACATATTTAATAATCAAATTTATATCGATTACAAAAATTAGTAATGTTATTATATTGTAAACGATACTCATATAATACTATTGTAATATAACATATTAAAATACTTATTGTAATAAGTTTATCATTTGTGTAAGTGCAATTTTTTATAATTTTATTAATATACTAACAAAGACTCCAAACAAATTAATATGTATTTTCGTTGTATACAACACAATTAGTATGAATAGAATTAGCAATGTATATTTTAAAATAATTTTAGACATCATATACGTTAAGCAATACAAAATATATGGTACGCGGTATTATCCCATTAATATATAAGGGCGATAGTAATTTGATACCTAGTTAATATGATGCCCACAACGGCATGCAGACTGTATGAAATGAATTAAACATCAGTAAATCATATGTAAATCATAGGTACATAAAATCAGGTTCATAAAATCAAGAAAATATTAATTAAAACTTATAAGTATACTATATATATACTATATACTATATAATATATTAGCAATATGATGCAAAACATCATACAAACTCTCGTTATTTTCTAGAATTATAATAGCATTTGGAATTTGATGTTTAATTTAATAACAACTATGTAGGTTAAGATTCATCTCATTATATTTATATTTATAGAAAGCACACTGAACATATCGGTAGATATATAATTTCATATTAAATAATTACGTAACACGCATGTAAGTGTCTGCGTTATAGTGCATATGTAAATAGATTTGTACATGCATTTTATATGGAAAATATCACTCTACTAATATACCCATAGTTCTGTCGATTTAAGTAGAATATATGTAATACCATGAAAGATATAATATTGAACTATAATAGAAAAAATATATCATTATTTATTAAAATATTTTGTGATATAGTGCATATATAAATAGATTTGTACATACATTTAATATGGAAGATATCACTCTACTAATATACCCATATCTCTTTCGATTTAAGTAGAATATATGTAATACCATGAAAGATATAATATTGAACTATAATAGAAAAAATATAACATTATTTATTAAAATATGTTGTGACTTAACATCAAACAATAATCATAACATTAATATCATTGGATAGAATATAAATAAATTACAAATATATTATTTATAATATCTGAAAATGTTATTTTACTTATTACACTATTTAATTAATTATGGATATTTAATCAAGGAAAAATGTAAACAAATCTTGTACAATTGAATTTAAAGATAATTAAATTATTTGAAATGAATAGTTACATATTAAATTGTAATGAATTATTTATTAAATATATAATTAAATATTAAAATAGTAATATGTATATATATATATATATAAATATATATATATATATATAACAGATTAGAAAATTATATAATAATTTGAAAATATAATGACAATATATATTTACAATGCACACTTTATATATTGCCCTGGTGTATTGCTCTTTAGAGAAGGAGATATAATCGATATATAAATGAGATCCATTAATGTGTTAATGTAATGATAATATGAAATGATAAAGTAGTAAATAATAAAAAATAAATGGGTTAATAGAAAAATAAGTACAAAATACAATTAATGCTCAAGTAGAATTAATTGTTGATATTAAATACCCTATCGAATACAACCATAGCTTTCTTTTTACCAATAAATAGAAATCTATTTACCGGTAAATAGAAATCTATGAGTACAACGATTATAAATAAATAAACAGGCTTTATTTTTATAGTAAAAATACTTTTTAATCGGGTAAAAATGCATATATATTCATTAAATTATTGTAATTATAAATTATATTACAATTATTTTAAATAAAAAAATACTTTACATTAAGCTATTAAATATGATATTTAAAAGACTTATAATAATATTCATAGGGTATACTTATGGAATATCAAAATAATTGAATACAATTATCTGAATATAATAGTTGGGTACTAATTAAGGGTGTAGTCGTGGAGCACGACAAGATTGCGATGCCCTCTATCCCATTAATCTCCCATTAATATCCCATAATTATGTACACATTATTTGTAGATAACAATGATTGCAGTCACGTGACCAAGAGTAAGTAACATACATAATAAAACGTCGCAATTACTGGATGAATGTCTTTAGTCACATAACCTTATATATATATATATATATATATATATATATATAAATAAATATATATATATATATATATATATATATATATATATATATATATATATAT
The DNA here is from genome assembly GCA_964035775.1 of Osedax frankpressi. NCBI lineage: Eukaryota > Metazoa > Annelida > Polychaeta > Sabellida > Siboglinidae > Osedax > Osedax frankpressi. Next base: position 7,508,268 of record OZ038317.1, on the reverse strand, counting down.
TTATAACACTCAAATTAAAGCATGCCATATAGGTATGCCAATATTAAATTAAACTATAGATTATTAGTATATATCTATATTATAAAATTCACTATTATTTAAATCGTTCATAAAAGATATTAAAAAGAGGTCTATCTATATCCCATAACATACTAATAACCATCCCTACTACATGTGATATAAGCCTAGAGTTGATGACTCCATTAGACGGAAATTAAATGAAATATAAAGTATGGTTTGGATATACATAATAATTGATTTAAAAAAATATAAAACCTTATTTAATACATTTTATAACATATCAAATAGTAATATATTGAACATATATGCTATATTATTATGTTAGTATTATTATCAATATATATATATATATAAATATATATATATATATATATATATATATATATGTATATATATTTATTTAAGCATACCAAATACTTGATCGAATACCATTCTAGCATTAGAAGGCATGTACTTAAATGTATATTTATTGAGAGTTAAATTTCCACCTGGAAATATTTCTATCGGCAACTTGTATTTATTGTATGTCCGCAATAAAATACATAATTGAACTTCATTCTATTTAAATATTTATAATATTGTAATGATTATAAAAAATAAAAATAAATATATTATCAAATATTAAATTAGTGTTATATATTTGGAATTACCAAGCTTATATCAAATAACATCAAATTAATGTTTAAGTCAAACTATTATATTTATACTTTAATAAACTATCTTAAAATATTATGACGGAATATGCATATTATACACTTATGCTTATAACCAAGGTATAGTTAACCTATCATATATATTTATATATTAAATAAATAAATATAAATGTTATTTATTATAAACTGTTAAAATATATATATAATATTATGTAATAGTGTTGAAAAATCACAAAGTATAACATACATATGTTATGTACATAATATTCCTGTACACGAATGTGTAGCGTATAGTGTACGGCGTAGGTTGTACGCCGTAAAGCGAATGGTGTACAGTGTACGGCGTACAGTGTACACCATATAGTGTATGGCGTACAGTGTATGGCGTACAGTGTATGGCGTACACTGTACGGCGTACAGTGTACGGCGTATACTTATGTTACTATCTTAAATATTGATAAATGTCATTATATGCATAAATAATAATATAGATACATTACAAATAATATACATTATATATTGTGCATTTATAGTGAATTCAATATACATAGAGCCTATTCTATTATATGTCATGCCCATATTATAATATGTATACTTACGCAACGATTCATAAATATGTTTATTTTAATTTAGGTAACAATTGAGTGTCTTTTCGTTTTCAGCGAGTAAATGTATATTAAATGTATGTCGATAATTTATAATGTAAGTAGATGATTACGGGTTGTTGAATAGCCATGGATATTCATAGATATCCATTGATATTAACCGCAGTTATCTAATATTCCTGGAATGTGAACGGTCGCTTATATTTCTAGCATCTCGATGAAGAATAATGTAGTAAATATCCGTTAACTTCTGCTTATAATTACTTGTTTAATTTTTTTCTAAAGATGCGTTATGTATGAAGTTTTTAACAGTACTTTGTATGTTCTACTGTACTGTGTATTTGTGATCATTGTGTAATCATAACCTAGAAATGACAGGTACACGTTATTGATGCGGTTATGGTCACAAATAATGTTACCTAAACAATGGATTATCGATATTGTTATCATATAATTTAATAGTTATGTTGAATTATTATCATCGCATTTGGTCTATTATCAAGTGAAAGTTTTTGTTTTATGTTTCATATGGAAAGTTTCAATAATTATTAATTAATTATTAATTAAATATTATTATTTAATCAACCATTTACTTATTTCTTAATTGGTCGTTATATTTTAGAATGTATAGTATTTGCATTCGCCATTACCCGGATTTACTATCTTTACATTGTAAATGATCACTTTAAATGATCCCGGTTTAATCAATTGTGAATTTACGATTTGTGTTACTATTCACAGTTTAATAGTTATCACAAATATTTATTTTAATGATTATTTTGAGTACCATATTTCAAATTATACCATTATAGAAGATAGGAGAATATCTTTACTCGATATTAATGTATATTTTCAATAGTAGATCATATTTTGATCAATTATTAAAATATACGTTAAGTGTTCAATAACATTATTTATATTAATATGTTGTATAATTTGTTATATATACATGACAGCGTAATATTGGAATTGCATCGTATATATTTAAATATAATGAACTGTAATTAAAATCTATTATATTTATGCAAATATAACTAATTTTAAACTAATTAGATGAATAATATTTAATAATATAATTATATATGTATATAAATAAAGGTAATTACTTATTATTTATTATTAATATTACCAACTACCAATAGATCTAAAATTTAAGTTGTATTTGTAATATCTATAATTGTTACAAATTTATATTTAGTATTATTGTATTTTTAATATTTAAATGGCCGTATCTGTATAAAATTATTTTAAATAATACTTATAACAACGATATTACTAGGTTTACACTCTTTCATAACGCCAAATAGACAATATCATATATAAGAATATAATTAAAATATAATATATTTAACAAAAACGTATTTTAATTGCTACATTTCCTACAATAAATACATTAATAAATAGATATTTTGAATATTATTTCTTAAAATTGACGATAAACTTTGATTCATACAAATTATGTTGATATAAATTAAATATATTATTTTGTATCTTTTTATAGTTTTAAATAGCTTTATTTGTATTGGATATAAGTATATTTATACCAGAATTATTGCAAATAATTGTAACATAATTACTATATTTCTTATATATTTAAACAATATTATATAAACAAATACTATTATGATATAAATTATTATGCTTATATAGTTGTTTTGTTATTATTACATAATATAATAATTATAATAACCCATATAATAACCATATTTTTCATAGAAAATAATATGGTTCCAACTAAGAACATTGCGAAACCCGCTCATTCTTCTATAGATAGAGGTTAGTTATTTAAAAATCATATTAAATGATTAATCTGGTTAGTTCATATTATTTATGTTAATTAACAAAAAGAGTACATATTTAAAAAAAATATATTTACATTATTTTTCTTAATATTACATATGTATATTCTTAATGTATATATATATATATATATATATAATTTGTACATATGTTGCCAGAAAGTAATTATATAATTATATGTATATCATTTATTAAACTCTGACTATGATTTAAAATTAATATTAATAGTTATTAAAAATTAATATAAATGTTATTTAAAAATGTCATTTAGTTTTAATAATATATATGTAGAGATATAAATCTTCTTACAGATTTTCATTTTTTTGTGACTTTTTAATAATAAAATTTGTTAATTAATAAATTAATTAAATTAATAACAGATTTTGATATAACCTTATGATTCTTGAAATAATGATATTTTAAATAGATGCAGTTATTTTTTAATTTATGAATATTCTTTTCTTCTTATTAAGGGAATTATTAAGGGAATTAAGAATTTTTAATAAATAAAATATATTTTTTAATATTAATATTTAATATTTAAAATAAAAATTCGAAGTACAGCTTATTGTATGAATATCTGAATTTTATTAAAATTAATAATATAATTTATCAAATGAATATAAACGTCTATTTATATTTTTTTGCATTAAGGAATTTAATTAGCACATTCAATGTAAAAAATTAAAACTTGTTTAAATTCATTTATTTTACATGTTTTATTTTATTTAGTATTTATATGATATTTTAAAAATCATTAAATATATATATATAAGAAAATATATTAATATGAGAATCTTCTTATTGACATGGATACATATTTTTTGAAATAATTGAAATCGTAAATTTCTATAACTATGTAACATCATAATCTTATTAAATATTATTATGAAAAATAAATATATTATTACTGATAATTCTTTACAAATAATTAAAAACTATAATTGATTGGATAAATAATACTAATTTCATTAAAGATTTGTATCTATTATATTGTTCATTTTAAAAAGTAAATAGATTGTTATAGCATTACTTTAATATCTGAATATATAAAATGATATTTGTTTATCCTATCAAGTAATCTAAAAATGTTTACATTTATTACGTTATATTAACTATTTCCATTTTATATAATAAAGAAAAGTCCATGTGCAACATCATAGACTCCAAAGGTTTAAATAAAATAAACAAAATTAATATAAATATTTTTTTATCAATCTTTGTGATAATGTATTCAAAAAATGTATATACTGATTAATAAAACATATATTTAGTATTTTTCAATATATTCTAATTTTACTTGTTTTTTTTACTTGTTACAGCTTACTTATAAGTAATAAATAAACTAATATTAATGACAATTTTATTTCGATTTTATTTTAGTAACAATATAATGTATAATATTTCTGAAATAATATTACAATTTCAAGGAGCTAATTTAGAAAAACTTAAATTATATATAATGAAATATTAAATCGTAATATTCCATTATATATATATTACTATTAGTAATATTAATTTCTTAATCAATATCAATAATTTGTAGATATATCTATATTGTACCTCTTGTTTTATAAATATATATTTCTGAATAATTGTAATATATAGAGAAAATATGTAAATAAAATCAATGTTTTTATAAAAAATGCAGATTAAAATTAGAAATATTCCTAATTATATATGTAGAAGAAAAATAGATATTTAAATAATATTAAAACTGTGATAGATTTGATAAGAATTTATATTTTATAGTAAAAATTTCACATTTCTATTCAAATTAATTTAAGTACTATTATAGATATATGTATTTTTTATGTATATGATTATATATTTTCACTTGTAAATAATTAAATAATATAAAGTCTAAACATAATCAATTTTTACATGTGAGTAGCCAGCTAATTATTTATTATATAAGTATTCTTATATATAATGTATATTTACAGCTCACTCAAAAAAAGCGACAAACATATTAAGTGTTATTGGCGATGTTATTAATGTTTCAGAAAATTGGTTGGTATTCGGTAAGCAGTACGTCATTTAAATGTTGTAATGCATATTTCCTATTTACCTATTTCCACTCATTTAAATCGCGCGTTATTATTATACCAGTATTGATAACCTTTGAACCCATCGTGGTTGCCATAACAGCGAACCCGGGTCTCTAAAAACTCTTGCCGATACATACCACGTGAATGTGGTGACCGACGTTTCCAGTTATATAAAGCAGTCGAAGCGTAGCGGGGTTGAAGAGCAACAAGAGATAGTAAACAATCGCAAAAATGAAGAGACAATGGACGTAATTGAGGGAGGTGAACAAGTAAAAACAGATTGTGGGGTTAATGTGGCGGATTCGATCTTTACGCAGCCTGACGAAGTGACAGAGAAGAATGAGCAAGTGATGTTAGTTTTGTAAAGTGGGTAATTGTTATAACAAAAACGAAATATAATATTTAATAATTTAGCTGTATTATATTATGGTAATAATTATTCTACTGTTTCGTAATATTATCGTATCTAACTGGTAATCGCTGACCAATCTGCTGTAGCCACTTAAAGGGCGACGATAACAACAATACAGTGTTGATTACAGGAGACGTAATGAAAATCTACCAGAGCGAGTCCTGCGAACCCATCCACTCAGGAAGCAACAAGGTTCTTGCTTGGATAGTATTCGAATATCTCGCTTATTTCAATGTAATATTGATACTTTTGAAGTGTCCAGTATATATCTTAGAATAAATATGTATTAATTATAAAATGCAACATTATGATTAAATATTTAAAATAAATAGTAAAAAACTTATTTAAATTATTTTATATAAAAATCATCAAACTTAAAATTCTATAAATTTATTTATATTAAAATAAACAATATATTTTTTTAATTATTATTTATAATTAATATATGCATATATATTATTTTAATTATAATTAGTTCTGGTTATATTAATTATTAGTGGTAATAATTTTAAATTGTATTTATATTAATTATGGATATTAAGAATTGATTTATTATAATAATATTATTTTATAATCTTTAAATATGGTTAAACATCATGAATAATAAGATAAGGAATCATCAATAATGTTATCGTTATGCCTTCTTTGATAATGAATCGAATTGTGAACAAGAATGTAAATAGATTTGTCATTATTAAATATTCATTTAGTAACTATAACTTTATATACATGATGTATAATAATAATAATAGTTTTATAATAATATTACTATTGTATTATTATTAATATTGTTATAAATATAATGATATTTAGCATAAATATGTATGTATTATATATTTATATTTGTATAATATGTCTATAACATATTTTGCTATTAATGTAAATATTAGTAGCGTATATAATATTTATAAATTTTAATATAAAATACATTTTTTACATAAATGTACATAAAATTGACAATTTTGTACATATATAATTTTATTAATATATTTAAATTGTGAAATCCATCCTTTAAGTATTCTTTAATAGTATATTATATTATATTATATACATATACTTTAGAAACTGAGTCCTATAATATTCTATGAGTTTAACTCGTATCCACTGCATGTTAGAAAAGTCATATTATTCTATATAAATATACTAAAATTAATTTTATAAATATAGTATTGCATTAATCTTTATTTCAATATAATATTTATATGATTATGTAGAATAAACGACGGAGCTATATTATAGAGAGATAAGTATTATATTTCCTAAATAAATAATGATATACATAACACTTTTTATTATGTGATTACATTATATAATAAAAATATACACTAACATGATATATACAGTATATATTGAATATTTATATTATAATTACTAATTGATTCAATTCTTTGTTATCGTAAATATATAAATGTCATGTATTTATAATATATATGAATTATTATTATTTATATTATAAGTATATGTTTGCTCTAAAATAATAATCATCATATAATATTATTTATTAATATCACAAATAAAGATAAAATATTAAATATTAAAAAAATAATGGTATTAATAATTAAAAAAATGACATAATAATGCATATTTATTATTGAAAACATAATTTAACCAGGGTTCATTATTGTAAATGTGATCTTAATATTGTATAAATAAATTAAATATTTATAAATAATCAATAAAATATGCATCAATATATTGATCGATTATAATATATGATATATATTATGATTCATTAAAAAATAATAAAGATAAATTCGTATTATCTTAAAATATATAAGTTGCTTTTGGTTTTATCAACATCAATTATTTTCAAATATCATTGAAATAATGAGAATATTCATAGGTAATTCTTAAATTGATTAAACATATAATTGTGTAGGACTCATGCTTTAGAATACCAAGATGAGTACTTATAAATAAATTGTAAACTATATTAGAGTTTCCTTTGGTTCTATTTATTTTAATATATTATATCATATTGTATATATTAATATTAATTTAAATTAATTTAATAATTAATTAATTATTTTAAATTAACACAAACTAATATTGATCCAATTTACTAATAGTTGTCACTGTATAACTTAGTATAATTTGTATAGTATAATATTAGAATAATTAATTGCAAATTAAATACTAATTTTAATGTATTTAATTTCTATATCTATTAAATATAAAAATTCTAGTTATGCCATCAGCTATTTCCTTCTGTGTAATGTGTTATTAGAATCTATTAAATTTATATGTATTATTTAAATATAACTCAACCATTCTTTATTTATAAATATTTACATGTTTATTAGTTAAAATAATTATTTAATATGTTAATAACCATTCTGATTTACTATGCACCTAATACTAAAATGTATAGCATTATTATATCTATATAACAATGCATATGAATCAAAATAATAACGGCTTATATAAATACTAATTACAATAGCTAAAACCTCAAGCATTAGAAAATAATAGAATCATTAGAAAATAAATAATTTAATTATCTAAATAATTTGATGTCTTGAACTTTTTCATTATTTATTTATTTACATCACGAAATGTAAACAATCTTTTATTTCTACAACTTGTAAAATAGTTTCAGCAAATTTATTAAGGTGCATTTTTCAATATTTACATTGTATATAAATTAAAGTAGAGATTACAAATATTTTATGACCAATATCTTATTTATGTCATGTAATTTATGCTTTTTGAGTCATAAACTTCACAATAATATTTATAAAATATAAATAAATTATAAATAAAAAATCAACAAAATAATATAAAATTCATAATTGACAACTTAAAATTGATATCTTAACATTCTTTTAATTAATTGTTAAGTTAGAATATTTTCTAATAATGCATAGATATATTTTAGTTAAACTGATACATTCTGTATAATTCAGTGTAACTCATTATATATTATCTATTTTTAAGAATAATACTAATGATAATAATTTAAATATTATACAACACATTATAATGAATATAAATATATTATATCTATATATCGTATTTATACTAATATTGGTCATTTGCTAGTTTAGTTTAGTAGGTATTGCTGTGTATCTCATTGTGTAGTAACCTATTGTCACCATTAACCTACATAATACACTTGTTCCATAAGGTGAAGATTAATCCAATCGTGAAGTTTGAATGGCCTCGCATGTTGTATATGGGAAACTTGGTAGCCACCCATGTTGGCAAAGAGCTATTTGCATACTCCCTCAAGGGTTAGCTACTTATGTCTTGTTGTTAATGACTTACACCCCTAATGTCTTCATCTCATTGTTGGATACTGCATTAACAAGGCTATATCTCCCACTACTCCCTAAACCAGGCTATATTTCCAACTACTCCCTACGCCAGGCTATATCCCCCACTACTCTCTAAACCAGGCTATATCTCCCACTACTCCATAAGCTAGGCTATATCTCCCACTACTCCCTAAGCCAGGCTATATCTCCCACTACTCCCTACGCCAGGCTATATCTCCCACTACTCCATAAACCAGGCTATACCTCCCACTACTCCCTAAGCCAGGCTATACCTTCCACTACTCCCCTAATCTAAACCTAACAATAATCTAATACTTTCACAATTAAAGGTAAGAACTATGGCCTAGTTAGAATAGTGAATCGAGATTCATCGAACACCTGTCTAATCAAGTGTAACAAGGGACATCAATTTGTTGACATGGCATTTTCTCATAGCACTTGTAATCTAGTGTTAGTATTTATTCATTTTAGTATTTTCTTCTACTACTATTAATTCTAATACTAATTCATATACCATTTCTTGTATAAGACTAAATACTTAATATTAATAAATAATCATTTTTTTATTACAAATTCCTAAACCTATATAAATATAAAATTATTATTATAAAAATTAATTATTATAATAATAATTATATTTTGAAATTCATAAATCATTACTAATTAATTTTCAAGTGTAGTTGGAATATATGTATTTATAAGTATATATTCATACTACGACACTAACTCCCAGCATGTAGGATGTATAAACCAGGATGTAATACTATTGCAATACCCAATGCAATAATTTGTTTAGTTATTTTTAATAATATTTTTATTATTGATTTATTTAGCTTATTTTTAAAAATTTCAGTTTGCATTTCTTTCAAATATAATATCAAAATCTTTAAAATTATTAAAATTTACCACTCTATTATATAATAGACAATAATTTATGCTTATGAATAGATATAAAAATCATACAAAATTATATCTTTCAACCAAATTTGTATCATATATTTGATTATTAATATGAAATAATATAATTTAAAACTGCCTATCTCTGATTAATTTAATTGTTATACTAATATATTGATTATGTCATTTAGATTTTCATATATATAACAGGGATTCTGCCACTCTCAGCGTAAAGTTGGCAATGGTCGATAGCCTTGGAACTTTATACGTCTACGACATCCTGCAATCTGATGAACTGGACATCAGGTAAACCTTTCAATCATATCATACACCTTTAGTGCCGATTTGACCAAATATCTTTTAAATTACACTTTACCAAGCCCTATCAAACACTTACCTTGGTCATAACATGATGCCTGCTATACAAATGTATTCCCATTGCCCCGATAAGTGCTCTTTTAGAATTATCCAAATACACCCTTAAGAATCATTCAATAAATAGTTCAATTAAATAAACTAGTTATAGATATAGACCATTATTAATGATAAGTAATATGAATTGTAATCATTATTAATAAATTGATTAGTAAAATATTTATTATAATAGAATATTTAATATTAAGGAAATTTTAATTTAGTTTCCTTATAACAATTTGATAGAATAGTTAATTGTATCAATTATAATTCAAAAATACAGGAGTGTGATAAAAATATGTTGTTATATCGTGGTTTAAGATAAGTTCAATATACAATATAAATATTAGTCAATATTCATAGCGTATGATACTTTAGCATTCTTATATAATGATAGAATTTGAATTTCAACCCTACCTCTCACTAAACCTTATAGAGCCATAATCATTAAGTTGTTTAGTCAATAAGTAGTTCAATGCAGATGAGGTGTAGTTCTTACCGCTTTCCCTTGCCTCAGCAATATCCTGAAGCTGTGCCTGGAGCAGGAACCCTCTACGACCACGATTACGACGGAGCCGAATGTGTACCGCGTTCAGTGGTGCCGATACGAACCCGATCCCTACTGCAACTTACACACCGAAGAGCCCGAACACACCATGCTCCTGCTCACCAATTACGATGAGGTAGGTATCCGCTTAGCAACGCATCCCCTTAGCAACGTATCCGCTTAGAAAAGCATCCCCTTAGCAACGTATCCGCTTAGCAAAGCATCCCCTTAGCAACGTATCCGCTTAGCAACGCATCTCCTTAACAACGTATCCGCTTAGCAACGTATACACTTAGCAACATATCTCCTTAGCAACGCATCCCCTTAGCAACGTATCCACTTAGCAACTCACCTCATTAGCAATATATCCCTTAGCAACGCATCTTCTTAGCAACATATCCCCTTAGCAACGCATCTCCTTAGAAACGTATCCGCTTAGCAACACATCCTCTTAGCAACGCATATCCTTAGCAACGCATCCCCTTAGCAACGTATCCACTTAGCAACTCATCTCATTAGCAACGTATCCCCTTAGCAACATATCCGCTTAGCAACATATCTCCTTAGCAATGCATCTCCTTAGCATCGTATATCCTTAGCAACGCATATCCTTAGTAACGCATCTCCTTAGTAACGCATCTCCTTAGCGATGCATCCCTCTTGACTGATGTAGTGTTTGCGATGATGATGATATAAAATTTGGAATTGATTTGAAGAAAAGAGAATTAGGAGTTTGACAGAGAAACTGAGTGCGAGTGTTATGAATGAATGACTGAAATGAACAAAAACATATTATTGAGCCGAGGGGAGTATTATAAATGTGATAAAGAAAGGAAATTGAATATCATTGTTGATATTGACAACGTGAGGAAAGTAGCTCGAGTATAACAAAGAAGAATATTGCGAGTATTGGTGAAAAGGAGAGTATGTATAGAAGTGAAAGAAAATAATGCGAATATTGGATAAGAGGATTCTGAAGAAGATAATTTAAGAATTAAGTGAAATGAACAACATTCCTCTTCACAATTGTTATATTTATAAAGCAAATACTATCTATCTCACCTCTGTAATGGACACTCCGATACAGGCCAGCATTCTGTATGTGTCCGCCATCGAAAAGAAATTTGGCCCATATACAGGACACATTAACGACATTGAAAAGGGCAGGATTATACTCCTGTATGACTCATCTTTCGTTAGTATTTTATAAATGTTAATCGTTGCAGTTTCTATCAAATCTCTGCAAATAAAAAAGCTATTTTTAATAAATATCTTTGATTTAATAATATTTGCAATTTTATTTATTTATTAGCTACTTACTTTTACTTTTACACTCTATTTATGATGTTTTGTCTCTAATCTCACTCACACACACTCACACACACTCGCGCACACACACACACACACATACACTCACATATTCTCGGATAGCATATTACATGCGCAAATTTCGCACAAGATGGATCTGCTGTAGCTGTTGCAGGTAAAGATGGCGTTGTACAGTTCTTTCAATTTGAAACTTTGCAAACTGAACCAGTGAAGTTAGAATATGATCAATTGTATAGTAACCCCATTATTACAAGTCCTTTAGTCCCGTTATTAGTATTACATTTAACAATGTTATTAGCAGTCCTTAGCCCCATTATTAGCAGTCCATTAACCCATTATTACAAGTCCTTTAGTCCCGTCATTAGTATTACTTTAGCCCCATTATTACCAGTCCTTAACCTCTATCTAATTCGCCCTGTAGGCCATCTAAATTCATGTGGAAGCCTCACGATGGTAAAGCAGTGTCATCGATTTTCTTTCTTAGCGATAGCATACAGACCCCGACAGAAAAGTTGGTACATCGACGCAAACATTTGATGATCTCACAATTTACGTTTACAATAAATCAATGCAGAGACTCATTTGTTTCTACTATTTGCAATACGAGAAAATATATCAATTAACATATTTTATAATTTGGTGAACGGCATTTACTATTTGTAATTTTAGCCGTTACCTGGTAATGTTGACCATTACAAAACTATCATCAATTATTAGATTTTTCTTTATTTCAGTTTCAATGTCGCTGTATTCATCAAGTGAATGTAATTTCAATTATTAATACATAAAAATCTAATAATTGATGATAGTTTTGTAATGGTCAACATTATATTCCAAGCCCGCGATCAATCTTCACCTTTACTATCGTTTCAACCCCATTCCGTTCATTCTCCATTATACTCTGCTTGCAACGCCGATGAGTTTGAATTCCACTACACCCGAAATACGTCCCATTCCATCGCACAGATCCACACTCCACTACTTACCTTCGCTATTAACCCCTCGCCCATCCCTTACATCTATCCATCCCCGCAACAGTTCGGCGGTATTCTGGAAATTTGTTATCACTGGTTGTCAAGGTAACAGCGAGTTCAAACTATGGCAGTGTGAGACATGGCATTGTTTGCAGACCTTTCAAGTGATTCCGCCACTCATTAAATCGATTGAAAAGGTTTGTAATTCTAATAATTAAATTATTAAATCCATTATTAAATAATATTATATTTTATTATATTATTTTAATTAGAATTCATTTAAATAAACATCTAAAAAGCTAGATATAAGATATAATTTTGCTTAAAAAAATAACCACAAATAATTATTTATTAATTATTTTTTGCTTAGAAATTATTTAAAATATAATTATTATTTCCACTTAGATAATACACTCACTCACACACATACTCACACACACATACACATACTCACACTCACACACATACACACGCACATACTCACACACATACACACGCTTGAAGTTGAATCTAGTGAATTCTGCAAATAAATATTCTGAAAATCACTGAATTTAGAATAGATAATAAATATATAAATATGTTAAATGCCAATGTATTGTTAAGCAAAGATATTATTTTATAACACTATTTTTAACACTATTTTTAACACTCTATATAACACAGTGTTACATTCATTAAATATCTCAGATACTTGACCAATTATTTATTACAGCAATCGGATACTTTGCCAGTACTCATGTTCACTTGTGTGGATTCTGAGGGTGACTACATGGTGTGTTCTGATGTGAATCGTAGTGTTAGTACTAGACACGCCTACACTAGACACGCCTACACTAGACACACCTACACTAGACACATCTACACTAGACACATCTACACTAGACACGCCTACACTAGACACGCCTACACTAGACACATCTACACTAGACACATCTACACTAGACACATCTACACTAGACACATCTACACTAGACATACCTACACTAGACACATCTACACTAGACATACCTACACTAGACACGCCTACACTAGACAATCCTACCGTAAACACGCCTACACTAGACACACCTACCATAGGCACGCCCATATTTGACACGCCCACACTAGACTCGACTACACTAAGCACTCCTACCCTAGACACCCCTACATTAGACATGCCTCCATTACCTATGCTCACATTGGCCACTCCCTAAACCCACTAATCTTCACAAGCCCTACCTCTTTAAGACCTACACTCTAACCAAACACCTCTTCAGTTAGACACGTCCCATTTAACTATGTACAAATCATATCTCCATAGACTCACCCCAACAGGTTCTTCTTGTATTCGAGATCAATCAATGGCTAAAGTGTGATGGTAACACCGGATGTAGGTTCAAGTCTGTCACTGAACTGCTCATGAGTCAGCCGTGTCTAAATATGGCTGTAATGTCATCCTCTATGTTGGTATAGGTGCAACACCCCCCCTCATTGACTTGCGTTTATATATGTATATAATATATGTATAACATGTCATTATTTAGAGTTCACCAGTCTAAGGTGAACTCTGCCATCCAGTTTGACCTTTGTTTAACGCGACCTAACACCACCCGCATAGCACCAATAAACTCTCAGAGATCAAAGAACTGGCAGATACTGGTTTGTTATAATAGCTTATTATTTAAACTATCCACACTCGAGTTATTTTACAATTTTGTAATATTACATTTATGTAGATTATCATTCATTTGATAACATTTACGTTAATATTTACATTTACGTTAACTTTGAAACTGTGAACTTTGATGTTCAGATGAATTTGGTTTTGAGATTGAGGATAAAGCAAAAGAAGAAGAAACTGATTTCCATCATAAGATCTCTATCTATTCCATACACACTAAGTTAGCAAAGGTTATTGTGTCAATATAACAGTTTAGAATAGTATTTAGTGTCGTGTAGAGAGCGAATAGAGTGTAGAGAGCGAGTAGTGTAGAGTATAGAGTAGAGAGTGTAGTGTAGAGAGCGAGTAGTATTTAGTGTAGAGTGTAGAGTATAGAGTGTAGAGTGTAGAGTAGGGAGCGAGTAGTATAGAGTGTAGAGTGTAAAGTAGAGAGTGTAGTGTGTAGAGTGTAGTGTAGTATAGTATATAGTATATTGTAGAGTATAGTGTAGTGTAGAATAGTGTAATGTAGTGTAGGGTCTAATGTAGGGTGTAGTGTAGTTTAGAGTGTAGTGTAATTTAGAGTGTAATGTAGTGGAGTGAAATGTAGTTTGAATGCTAGTATAGTATAAAGATGTATATATTTAGTATATATTTATAGAAATGGATAATATTTCACTTACTATAACTATACTGATGGTTTATCATTATGTTGTATGAAGTTGAATCTCTTTATTCTATCAGGTCAATGCAGCATCTTCAACTATGTTTCAAGGTCGTGGAAAATCTTCAAGAAACCAAAGGTCGTTATAACATTTGGCTATAACAGTAAATAATTATATATAAGTATTGTATACCTGTGTATATTGTTTGATAATGCATACCACCAATTCATTTGTATTTAGTAATTCAGTTTAATAAGCTTTTCAAATCTGATAAACAAAGGTGTAGAATAACTAATTAGTTAATATTAATTAGTTAATATTAATTAGTTAATAATTACTATGACATGCCATAGAAATCATAAAATTATGAAGGCAAATTTTGCAAAATACTAATGATAATCATCATTATATTCGTACTGTATTTAATAATAAAATAAATAGAATAAATCTATTATCAGTGGTAATATTGTAAACAGTTATTGTTTATAAGTTTTAATATAACGAATATATTTTTAATTTATAATTTACATTTTAAATTCATTATTAAAAGAATAGCAGGAAGTAACCATTTTTATATATAAATAGCCTTAATATATATGTGCAAATCTTACATAAATAGTGCATATTGTGTGAGAGACCCTGCAGCTTAAATACACATAATAAATCTGAGATTTAAAATATATTCTTTTTAAATTGTTTTTAAAATTGAAAATAAAATGTATTTAATTTTTATAATAATGTTAAACTATATTAAACATGATATCAATGTAATGTATATTTGTATAGACATTGTACCTGTACAGTATTTAATACACTGTACAGTATTTATTTTTTAACATATCTATCTAATATATATATTTTATAAATTTTTTATATTTTATCGGAACATGAATTATGTGAAAAAGCGTTAATTTTAATATGTAACTTATTATTAAACAATCCGCAACTAAACTTCTTTCGTTGCTATTATCATTGCTCTATCTTCTTAGATCATCTGAACTTAACAAGTGAGTCCGGTATTTCTAGTGACCAACTTTCATTATTATCAGACACAACTTTAAATGGTTTGTTTTGTATTCTTTTGTAAATGCTTTATCAATATATATTCCTTTAGATTATTTTCAGTAACAGTGTAACATATTTTAATGTTTCACTACATTTACATTTCTGTGTTATTTACTAGTCTAGAAATTATATAATTTTTATGAACTTTCTTCATCATTTGATAAACATTAGATCTATTACTAATGCATATATCTTCAATGTAAATGAACGTAATTCATACCACAATAAGGCTACCTCTACATGTGCACCTGTTTACAGATACAAAGTCTTCCAGTCTAACAAATGTGACTGCACTTGATTCCATTGTTGTAGGTTAGTTTCTCCGAATGCTCGAATAATTCTTACTTCCCTTTGTTACTTAATTAGGATTTCATCCCATCTAAATATCCATGATATGTTCGCATCCCTTCGATTCATTTATTATTTAATTAACTATCCTGCAAAATATAATTAAGTGATTTCCTCAGTTTCTTTTCTATACGAGTTTAATGATTTCTGAGCCTATATTTGCCAATATCGCAGGTCAATCCGACGTTGGCGAAATTAAATGTGCCAATGGTTTGTACACTCGAAATAAACTCTAATTTATGTTCTAGCGTTACGAACGCTGAATCAGTCTCCTAGTCAAGCTTTACCGCTGATTAACTAGAGTTTATGTCCTAGTTTATGTAGTTTGCAACTCGCAGCTAATCCTCTGCAATTCCTTTCAGAAGCAAACAGCAACAGCGTAAACATGGTTCTACGTTAGTAACTGTTTGCTTCTATTCATTTCAATTTAGCGTAATTATAGGAAAACTCAATTCTTTCGAACTTTTATCTAAATTTCATAGCGACCTTCCTTCTGTATACGTAAAATTTATTAATATTTCTGTTTTACTAAATTAAGGTTATTATTCTACATATCAATTGAATCAGTTGATTAGTTCAAATGTTTATACACTATATACCTTAACACATATTGTTATGCTTTAATTAATTAAGAATCGCTCTCATCTAATTAGTTTTTCTAATTAGATTGTGTTTTTCTTGCCCCGAGTCCCCAATCTCCGCACCCCCCGCCTTTGCCGCTGCTCGGGCAACCTCTATAAACGGAGCTATCGAAGAGATTGCTACTCTACAAGTCCATCATTAAACTGCACGCCGACTACCAAGCAAATAAACTGCGTGACCTTTACAGTAATAGTTTACTCACGATGTCCTAATAATTGTAATGGTTTCCTGAACTTTTGTAAGTGTTTGTACTGTGGTGAGATGGTGTGGTGGGTTATATGTATATTTGTCATAAGTTGTGGATGCAGACAGGTTATTAGATGAACTTGTGGGTTTTAGGTAAGGTCTAATCGTATAATATTGGAGAGATATTGTAGTGATTGTAGCGTTAGTGAGCTGTTTGGATGTATGTAAGAAGCGTAGAGGTCAGAGTTTATTCAACTGTCTAAATGTGATAGTGGAGTTTCAAGGGAATGTTATGCTTTGAGTATTTCTAACCTGTAGGAATAGAATAAATGTTTAATTAATGAAAATTAAATAGGTAATAATTATTTATGAATAATTGATAGAATTTGCAGGAAGAACTGCATGTGTTTTTTTTATATTGTATTGCTTTATCTAATATTGGTTTAATATATGTATGCATATGTCTATATTTAGAATATAATTTATAATATAATCTAGTGTCTAATAAACAAGGTCATAACTAATCTAATACCATACATTTTAGAATAATATACAATAAATTCTTAAATAATTGTCTTCAAATTCTCTTATAATTATTACTAAATATAGAATATTAAAAACGAATATTATTATATGAAAATAATTTTAAAATCAATATCTCTCATTTTACTTTTTATTTTACTATTATATATACATTATTATCAGCACATTTCTGATATGATAATCCACCATTTCTTAGAAGTGATTTGTATCTCACATTTGCATGGCATATCCAGATCTAACCAATACAAATAACCGTTTATCTATTACCAATGGCCAACCTTTCCAGGCATTCAAATTATTACTTATTATTACATATTACTACTTCCGCCCTACACCTAATAGTATTTCATTAGCAAATCTTTTACCAGTCAATTATTTACGATCTCTCTAAATGAATGATTCTACACACAGCCGAAGAGATGCAGGAGAACAAAAACTCACTTGGACAATTAACAAACTCTGTGAAATTATTGTCGAAGGCTGTAGTTGACCTCGAAGGGTGTCAGTCGACTATCTCAACGGACGACAGTGAATCATCTTTTTTATTGGAATCTGACATTTTATATGTTCAACCACGCACATCCGACGATAGTGAGAGACTTGGACAATTAACAAACTCTGTGAAATTATTGTCGAAGGCTGTAGTTGACCTCGAAGGGTGTCAGTCGACTATCTCAACGGACGACAGTGAATCATCTTTTTTATTGGAATCTGACATTTTATATGCTCAACCACGCACATCCGACGATAGTGAGAGAGAAGAAGATGAGATTAGAAACGATAGTAATAAGGAGGAGAATAAGGAGGACCTTAAAAAAATAGATGATGAAGATAGCAAGAATGTAAAAGTTAAGAAAGACAATAAAGAGAAGGAGTTAGCTATTAATGAAATAAATACAAACAAAAATGATGAAAAAATAAAAATAAAGATAGAGAAGGAAATAGAGAAAGAAATGAAAGATAATGAGGAAATTATGAATGAAAAAGTTGCAAAAGAAAAAGATGTAAAAATAAATAGAGAGAAAGAGGAGAAAGAAAAGAAAATTAATGAGGAAGCTATTATTAATGAGCAAGTTATAAAAGAGATAGAACATCAGATAAGAATAGAGGAGAAAGAACAGAAAGCTAATAAAGAGAAGGAAGAAGCTATCAAGGAGAAAATTGCAAAAGAAAAAGATGAAAAAATAAATAGAGAGAAAGAACAGAAAGAAAAGAAAGTGAAGGAGGAAGCTATTATAAAAGCGAAAGAACAGCAAATAAGAATAGAGGAGAAAGAAAAGAAAGTGAAGGAGGAAGCTATTATAAAAGCGAAAGAACAGCAAATAAGAATAGAGGAGAAAGAAAAGAAAGCTAATAGAGAGAAGGATGAAGCTATCAGGGAGAAAGTTGCAAAAGAAAAAGAAAAACAAATCAAAATAGAGCTAGAGGTAAAGAAAGCTAATAAGGAAAGGGAGGAAGCTATTCAATTTAAAATTGCCAGAGATAGAGAGGAACAAATAAAAATAGAGAAAGAGGAGAAGGAAAAGAAAGCTAATAAAGAGAAAGTTGTTAAAAAAAAAGAGGAGGAGGAATTTAAGGAGAGGAAGAAAGTGAAGGATGTAAAAAAGGATATTAAAGAGGGTAGCAATTGTTCATTATTGCATAATATTGCCTATAAAAATCTAGGTACTGCGGAGAAGGTTAGCTTCTCATATTTGTTGAATGATTATTCTCTAGATATATCTAATATATGTTATGGTTATTGATACTGAAGTATGCTCTGCGTTTACAGGTTGTTGAAGTTTGCACTAACACTGCAGGTTTGTTTACATGTTATCTAACTTGGTTTTTGGTCAATTATTTTATACGGATACTCTTCGCCCGACATCCTCGCGCCATTCCAAAAACATTTTACACGATTAACCTACTACTGTTCTCGGGTACATATCTCCTACATACTTATGATATATAACCCACACAGATGTTCCTGTATGTACTGTTACCAGTGCTGAATTCAAAAACATGTTCGATTTTATGAAGGTTATATTGAATATGCGATGATTTGTTATATATATATATATATATATAATTGTGCCATTATCTATATTTACTTTACCCTTAATGTCTTCTTGACCCCGTCACATCTCTCTCTCTCTCTCTCTATTCCCTAATCATTGATCCGCTACCATTGATCAAATGCTATTTACTAGCATCTTCATTCAAATCATACGTCGCTTTGTCGTTCAGAATAAGTTTAGTGAAATGGAGAAGAAGTTGGAGACGCAAGAACGTATCCATGCCGCTGGTAACATTCAAATTATAAATGAGATGCAGTGCCTCAATACCTACTTTAACAAACAGATTCGTAAACTTGAAGGTACTTATTGGTATTTTAAACGATAAAAACAGTTAGTAAATGAAAAGTAATGTCTTAAATTTGTAACAAATTTATTTTATAATAATATGTATAGGTTATAAGTATGTGTATAGTAATGTGTATAGTGTAATAACCTTTAGTTTGTATATATGTTGGTAGTACTTCACTAAAATTAATGATTACTAATAGTTATAATTATATATATATATATAATCGAAATATAATTTAATTCATACATTGAACCTTTACTGTTATTTAACTTCTAGTATCCAATTATACATTATTAGTGAAGAGTATAATAAATAAATATAATATATCTATTATAATTGTAATAATTTACTGAAATGAAATTATTAAAATCTTACCACTCATTATTATTTCAAATATTATGAGTGGCATCTATATTTATATTTTAATTAGCAGCACTGATCCCGAATATAACAATGATATCTTTCACTCTATTTAGATGGCTTGAGAAAGCAGAATGACAAGAATAAGGAGAAACTATCCACTACGATTGATTCAGACATTATGAAGAAAATCAATGAATATGTAATTCCAAGTGAGTGTCAAGATGGCAAACCTCAAATAAATATTAAATTATCATAATTATATATCGTCGAACTAGATGCTATTTATTAATAAATAATTCCTTAATATATTTAGTATTTGAATGTCAAAAATGTATACAAATATAATTTCTTCAAATGACCTAAAAAACAATTTTTATTGTTCTACTATTTTATTAATCTACGTCACAACGGTAAGCTATAATAAACACTACAGACATCAGTGTAAACATGACAAGCATACGCAAATCAATCAGAGATGACATTGCCAAGTCCATGATGAATGGGGACGCTGTTTTGAAGAGTTCAATTGAGAGGATTATCAATTCTAAGGTAAATAATACACACTTCTTTCCCTCTCTACCAGTCAAGCCGAACTCCTATTTAAATATGTATGTTGTATATATATATATATATATATATAGCTAATATAAAATATTCCCTCAATCTACTCTTAATGACCTAAGTTTTATGTGCTGAAACTCTCTGCAGAGTACCATAGACAAGATAGCTCAAGGAGTCACCGGAGCCATGAAGATTCCTCTAGACTATGCGATTCAGAACAAACTTGTTCCAGCTCTCACAGTTGCGTTTAATTCTGTTATTCAAGAGGTCCACAAGAACCTGAGTGAGGCGACTAATCACTGTAAGTCTTCCTCTCTTCCTCTCTTCCACTCTTCCTCTCTTCCTCTCTTCCACTCTTCCTCTCTTCCACTATTCCTCTCTTCCTCTCTTCCACTATTCCTCTCTTCCTCTCTTCCACTCTTCCACTCTTCCTCTCTTCCACTCTTCCTCTCTTCCACTCTTCCTCTCTTCCACTCTTCATCTCTTCCTCTCTTACTATCTTCCTCTCTTCCACTCTTCCACTCTTCCTCTCTTCCACTCTTCCTCTCTTCCTCTCTTCCTCTCTTCCTCTCTTCCACTCTTCCACTCTTCCTCTCTTCCACTCTTCCTCTCTTCCACTCTTCCTCTCTTCCACTCTTCATCTCTTCCTCTCTTACTATCTTCTTCTCTTCCTCTATTCCACTCTTCCACTCTTGCTCTCTTCCACTCTTCCTCTCCTCTCTTCCTCTTTTCCACTCTTTCTCTCTTCCTCTATTCCACTCTTCCTCTCTTCCTCTCTTCCTCTCTTACTATCTTCCACTCTTCCTCTCTTCCACTCTTCCTCTCCTCCTCTCTTCCTCTATTCCACTCTTCCACTCTTCCTCTCTTCCACTCTTCCTCTCCTCCTCTCTTCCTCTTTTCCACTCTTCCTCTCTTCCTCTGTTCCACTCTTCCTCTCTTCCTCTCTTCCTCTCTTACTATCTTCCACTCTTCCTCTCTTCCACTCTTCCTCTCTTCCTCTTTTCCACTCTTCCTCTCTTCCTCTTTTCCACTCTTCCTCTCTTCCTCTGTTCCACTCTTCCTCTCTTCCACTCTTCCTCTCTTACTATCTTCCACTCTTCCTCTCTTCCACTCTTCCTCTCCTCCTCTCTTCCTCTATTCCACTCTTCCACTCTTCCTCTCTTCCACTCTTCCTCTCCTCCTCTCTTCCTCTTTTCCTCTCTTCCACTCTTCCACTCTTCCTCTCTTCCACTCTTCCTCTCTTCCTCTCTTACTATCTTCCACTCTTCCTCTCTTCCACTCTTCCTCTCTTCCTCTCTTCCTCTCTTCCTCTCTTACTATCTTCCACTCTTCCTCTCTTCCTCTCTTCCACTCTTACTCTCTTCCTCTCTTACTATCTTCTTCTCTTCCTCTATTCCACTCTTCCACTCTTCCTCTCTTCCACTCTTCCTCTCTTCCACTCTTCCTCTCTTCCACTCTTCCACTCTTCCTCTCTTCCACTCTTCCTCTCTTCCACTCTTCCTCTCTTCCACTCTTCATCTCTTTCTCTCTTACTATCTTCTTCTCTTCCTCTATTCCACTCTTCCACTCTTCCTCTCTTCCACTCTTCCTCTCCTCTCTTCCTCTTTTCCACTCTTCCTCTCTTCCTCTGTTCCACTCTTCCTCTCTTCCTCTCTTCCTCTCTTACTATCTTCCACTCTTCCTCTCTTCCACTCTTCCTCTCCTCCTCACTTCCTCTATTTCACTCTTCCACTCTTCCTCTCTTCCACTCTTCCTCTCCTCCTCTCTTCCTCTTTTCCACTCTTCCTCTCTTCCTCTGTTCCACTCTTCCTCTCTTCCTCTCTTCCTCTCTTACTATCTTCCACTCTTCCTCTCTTCCACTCTTCCTCTCTTCCTCTTTTCCACTCTTCCTCTCTTCCTCTTTTCCACTCTTCCTCTCTTCCTCTGTTCCACTCTTCCTCTCTTCCACTCTTCCTCTCTTACTATCTTCCACTCTTCCTCTCTTCCACTCTTCCTCTCCTCCTCTCTTCCTCTATTCCACTCTTCCACTCTTCCTCTCTTCCACTCTTCCTCTCCTCCTCTCTTCCTCTTTTCCACTCTTCCTCTCTTCCTCTGTTCCACTCTTCCTCTCTTCCTCTCTTCCTCTCTTACTATCTTCCACTCTTCCTCTCTTCCACTCTTCCTCTCTTCCTCTTT
This sequence comes from Osedax frankpressi, assembly GCA_964035775.1. Classification (NCBI taxonomy): domain Eukaryota; kingdom Metazoa; phylum Annelida; class Polychaeta; order Sabellida; family Siboglinidae; genus Osedax; species Osedax frankpressi. Next base: position 7,484,754 of record OZ038317.1, on the reverse strand, counting down.
TCCACTCTTCCTCTCTTCCTCTTTTCCACTCTTCCTCTCTTCCTCTGTTCCACTCTTCCTCTCTTCCACTCTTCCTCTCTTACTATCTTCCTCTCTTCCTCTCTTCCTCTCTTACTCTCTTCCACTCTTCCTCTCTTCCTCTGTTCCACTCTTCCTCTCTTCCTCTCTTCCTCTCTTACTATCTTCCACTCTTCCTCTCTTCCACTCTTCCTCTCTTCCACTCTTCCTCTCTTCCTCTCTTCCACTCTTCCTCTCTTCCACTCTTCCTCTCTTCCTCTCTTCCACTCTTCCTCTCTTCCACTCTTCCTCTCTTCCTCTCTTCCACTCTTCCTCTCTTCCACTCTTCCTCTCTTCCTCTCTTACTATCTTCCACTCTTCCTCTCTTCCTCTCTTCCACTCTTCCTCTCCTCCTCTCTTCCACTCTTCCTCTCTTCCACTCTTCCTCTCTTCCACTCTTCATCTCTTCCTCTCTTACTATCTTCTTCTCTTCCTCTATTCCACTCTTCCACTCTTCCTCTCTTCCACTCTTCCTCTCCTCTCTTCCTCTTTTCCACTCTTCCTCTCTTCCTCTGTTCCACTCTTCCTCTCTTCCTCTCTTCCTCTCTTCCTCTCTTACTATCTTCCACTCTTCCTCTCTTCCACTCTTCCTCTCCTCCTCTCTTCCTCTATTCCACTCTTCCACTCTTCCTCTCTTCCACTCTTCCTCTCCTCCTCTCTTCCTCTTTTCCACTCTTCCTCTCTTCCTCTGTTCCACTCTTCCTCTCTTCCTCTCTTCCTCTCTTACTATCTTCCACTCTTCCTCTCTTCCACTCTTCCTCTCTTCCTCTTTTCCACTCTTCCTCTCTTCCTCTTTTCCACTCTTCCTCTCTTCCTCTGTTCCACTATTCCTCTCTTCCACTCTTCCTCTCTTCCACTCTTCCTCTCCTCCTCTCTTCCTCTATTCCACTCTTCCACTCTTCCTCTCTTCCACTCTTCCTCTCCTCCTCTCTTCCTCTTTTCCACTCTTCCTCTCTTCCTCTGTTCCACTCTTCCTCTCTTCCTCTCTTCCTCTCTTACTATCTTCCACTCTTCCTCTCTTCCACTCTTCCTCTCTTCCACTCTTCCTCTCTTCCTCTATTCCACTCTTCCTCTCTTCCACTCTTCCTCTCTTCCTCTCTTACTATCTTCCACTCTTCCTCTCTTCCTCTCTTCCACTCTTCCTCTCCTCCTCTCTTCCTCTCTTCCACTCTTACTCTCTTACTATCTTCCACTCTTCCTCTCTTCCACTCTTCCTCTCTTCCACTCTTCCTCTCTTCCTCTGTTCCACTCTTCCTCTCTTCCTCTCTTCCTCTCTTACTATCTTCCACTCTTCCACTCTTCCTCTCTTCCTCTCTTCCACTCTTCCTCTCCTCCTCTCTTCCTCTATTCCACTCTTCCACTCTTCCTCTCCTCCTCTCTTCCTCTTTTCCACTCTTCCTCTCTTCCTCTGTTCCACTCTTCCTCTCTTCCTCTCTTACTATCTTCCACTCTTCCTCTCTTCCACTCTTCCTCTCTTCCACTCTTCCTCTCTTCCTCTATTCCACTCTTCCTCTCTTCCACTCTTCCTCTCTTCCTCTCTTACTATCTTCCACTCTTCCTCTCTTCCTCTCTTCCACTCTTCCTCTCCTCCTCTCTTCCTCTCTTCCACTCTTACTCTCTTCCTCTCTTACTATCTTCTTCTCTTCCACTCTTCCTCTCTTCCACTCTTCCACTTTTCCACTCTTCCTCTCCTCCTCTCTTCCTCTTTTCCACTCTTCCTCTATTCCACTCTTCCTCTCTTCCACTCTTCCACTCTTCCTCTCCTCCTCTTTTCCACTCTTCCTCTCTTCCACTCTTCCTCTCTTCCTCTCTTCCACTCTTCCTCTCTTCCTCTCTTACTATATTCCACTCTTCCTCTCTTCCACTCTTCCACTCTTCCTCTCTTCCACTCTTCCTCTCTTCCACTCTTCCTCTCTTCCACTCTTCATCTCTTCCTCTCTTACTATCTTCTTCTCTTCCTCTATTCCACTCTTCCACTCTTCCTCTCTTCCACTCTTCCTCTCCTCCTCTCTTCCTCTTTTCCACTCTTCCTCTCTTCCTCTGTTCCATTCTTCCTCTCTTCCTCTCTTCCTCTCTTACTATCTTCCACTCTTCCTCTCCTCCTCTCTTCCTCTTTTCCACTCTTCCTCTCTTCCTCTGTTCCATTCTTCCTCTCTTCCTCTCCTCCTCTCTTCCTCTCTTCCACTCTTACTCTCTTCCTCTCTTACTATATTCTTCTCTTCCTCTATTCCACTCTTCCACTCTTCCTCTCTTCCACTCTTACTCTCTTCCTCTCCTAGTCTCTTTTACTCATCTCTCTACAATTTGACCATCTCAGATATCAAACAAGTGAATGAGACGTCATCTTACCTGAGTTCTGAGTTTGTCACTACAATTCAGCCTGTGTTTGATGGAATAGATGACACAAAACTCGTTATTCATAAGATAACCGAGCAGGTATTCAAACAGATTCCACAAGTTCCTATTTATATTGTAGACTAAATATTCTAATGTCAGATTATTAGAAACATTTTTACAAAAGCAGAAAACAAAAATAACATTTTCAATTTAGAAAGTTTATATAATTTTTATATGAAAAATACGTTTTAAATATTGATTATGAGTGATTTATCTAAATATTGTGATTTAAAGATCTTTTAAAAACTGCGGTAGGAGATATAAATATAGGATATGAAAGATAATAAAGTTAGGAGTGTTTTCTTATATTTCTATTTTTTTAATAATAGTTTTAATTTAATTTAATTCATAAAAGTATATAATATCAATAAGATTCATAATGATTGTAAATTAATTTGTAAATAATAATATTTATTTTTGATAACATTTATTTTCAAAATTGTATCTATTTTTAGCAAAAATACAAATATATATATACATTATTCACAAAATGTACTTTCCTATAACTTAACCTAATTCATTTTACAGCATTATTATCTCCATGATAGATAGTTACACTGAAAATGTTATTGTAATATCAAATAAATTTAAATAATATATTTAATATTTTACTCATGTTATAAAATGATTTAGTTTACAGAAACAATTTTTTGTATTGCACTTTTTTGATCTATGAAATAATTTTTGCTAATATTTTCATTTTCAATTCAGTATTGATTTGAATATATAATTTTGTATCTTTAGGAAATAATTATATATATATATATATTACAATTATAATTCATATATTATATTATAGATAATATGTACATTAATCTTTAATATTGGTAGTAATTTAAGAAAAATAGTCCTGATGATACTGTTGGTATTCGTTGCTATTCTGTACAAGTCATATAGTGTTCCTTTCATGAGTTCATCATGACTCAATCAAGTATATATACTATTGATATATTTTGTCTACAGCCAGAATTTTTATCAAATATAATCTAATGTATATCAATAAATTATTAATAATATTTCAATTAATTTTATATTGTATATCAAAAAAATAATTACTAAATTTATGAATTTAAACTATTTAGTTGGCGAAGTAAGTTTTAATATATTATTAATATTGAAATAATTTTTAATATATTAATAACATTTATTATAAATATAATATATAAATTGTATAAAAATTCTAACATTGGATATTGCATTCTCATTATTCATTCACAAAGAATGTTTGTATATTAGTCATGTACAATATTCATTAATAAAATGATGTTTTTGAGAATATTTTGAAATATTCTTTGCAGGATAATATTCAATATTACTATAAAAATGTTCTCTAGATAATAGAAAGTTTTTCTGAGAGAATAAAAACATATTTTACTCTAACTTATTTATCTATTATAAATATTATTCCAACTTTTTTTTAAACTTCCGTTTGTAGCCTTACGATATTGATATCTTAAATATTAATATTGCCATAAATAAATTGTATTTTATTAGTATAATACTTTAAACTACGTGAATTAAATATGATTAGATCTAAATTGTTTTAAGAAACCGTCAATTATTTCTATTCAAGAAATAAATGCTTTTTCAAATATTAAACTTCAAATAATTAATAATTAATACCTCTTATGTCATAAATTGCCCTTAATTATTTTAATCTAATTTCTGAATACGTTTACAATTAATACAATATTTCAGGTGGATGAAAGTCTGAATTCTTTGAAACAAGCAAACAATCAACACAACGTAATTCAATCAGAAATTAAGGATATACTCTCTGGTGTGAATAGATCAATGGGCAAATCTAATAAGATGTAAGTCTTGTATGATCTGTATATTGTGCTAATAGGTGTGAGATAACACGCACTCTTTAATACAATAAAACAAAACGATACCGTACTCTACATTCACTAAACACACATTCTTTTGTAAACAGTCTCTTGGATAATATTCAGTCATTGGTTCAGCAGTCGGTTGAAATCTGCTTTCGAGATCACAAAAACTCCATCAATGATACAGTGAAGGCTGCGATACTGGAAAATATCCATCCCTTAGTTTGTCATACAATTCTGTCAAATTAGTTTTCTTAACATGAATACCACAACAAATACATTTACATGATGTTTAATAGCTGATTTTAGCATGAATATTATATATTCTATACCAATTTTATTTGCGATATTGAGTTTTAATCCGTATCTCAAATATTTTACAAAACCTAGATTTACTCGCTCCAGCGTTATCCGACTAAACACCTACTTAATATATGCGAATACCCTTTTCATGTACATTTCTAGATACTCAGTATATTGTACCCACATGCAACTCCATGAACACCTTACTATATAAACTGTACGCCTCTTGAACTCTACAGGATATGGATGACAATACGTCCACCTCTTCTAATCACTTGACCAAAATGGTCAGCGAGCAGACGCTTCGCGATCTTTTCCAGATGTCCAACTACAATGAAGCTTTCCGTAATGTTAGATTATCATCTCTCTTTATAATTCGATTACTTTAAATCTAGTTTGGGTATTCACTTCGATTTCATGAATAAATACCTAGTAATGTTTCGCGAATTCAGCCTGTTTACCACTTGCCGGTCCTTATCTCAGGCCTTGAGCTCCAACAATATAAACCTAGTAATGTTTTGTTCAATTCAGCCAGCTAACCACTCGCCGGTCCTTATCCCAGGCCTTGAGCTCCAACAATATAAACCTAGTAATGTTTTGTTCAATTCAGCCAGCTAACCACTCGCCGGTCCTTATCCCAGGCCTTGAGCTCCAACAATATAAACCTAGTGATGTTTGCTTGCAAACAAGTTGATCCGAAGACTTTATTCGACGCAGCGCAGTGCCCCCTACAACAAAATGTTCTGTTATCACTGATTCAGCAAATCGGCCAACAACTCGAAACCGACGTGTTCTTGAAACTCAGGTTCCCCTCGATGCCGACAGCATATTTAGCTAGTCGATGTATCATTTCACCTACCCCTTGACGGGAGTCTCTATCCAGCCCACATCCTGACAAACTTCATTATCTGTAAATGTATTGTTCATCAAGTTAATCGACTCAATACTCCGTCTGTATGCGAATAATAGACATTATATACTACTAGACCATATCTACTCCTCGATAACATCTAACCATCGCATCTACATTATTACCATCTTTACGCTACACCTACACTAGCAATGCCTCCACTACCTAGCTGCATGTATTCTCTTATCTAAAGTAACACGTTTATCTCACCCTTACCGATCATTCCGTCCACTTCTGATATGCTCCCGATTCTATCCAATAATTTCTTTCCTAACGGCTCTCTCATCCGTCTATTCTCGCACCGCAGTTACCTTCAAGACGCGATTCTATCTCTCGACCTGGACTGTAAGAAGAGCAGCCACTACATAAACAACGTGTTGACCACGTTGCAGCTGACCATTCAGAATGCGATTCAATTTCATTCCGACATCAAATTGAAAAAACCGTTACGTCTATTAATCATCACCTGTCAATCAATCACTCAAATGTGCAACCCAAATAACTAATCTTGTCATGTATTTAATATTTTCATATTAATAAATTTTTATATATTATTGTACGTCGTATCAAATTAGTTTGTATCGCTACCATCAGATCACAAGGCAAACTTTATTCCTGCGAATCCTTGTAGTAGGAAATTAATGTTGATATTTAATTTCAAATATATTAATAATTCTAGAATAATTTGTAAAAATTATACTTAATAATTTGTTAATTATAACTTATATATATTTAATCTATTTCATAGCAAGAAGCTATTAATTTAAATTCCTACATAAACTAATATTATGCTTGTAAATTCCAAATAAAAATAATATACTCGAATACAATAATTATTAATACCATAATTATACAATAGGAATTATCTTAATGTTCGTTTAAATCTAACATAATAATGTGGATATTTATAATAAAATTAAAATGCCAGGAAACAAAATAGTTGGATTTTTAAAATTGATATAAATAATTCACATTTTTGCGATCCCATAATAATCTATTAGATTTGTAATACTCGATTAAGGGATTATAATCATATATATATATATATATATATATTAAACTTCAATTATAAAATCATATGATATTTGAATTTAATATTTATTAAATATGAATATAATCTTTGATTCCGTAGCAAATATATTCTGTAATTTCGTAATTGGATTTTCACGAGATTTTATATTATTTCGATAGAAATAGTGGGCCACTAAATATACTTAAAACATGTACAAAATTAAAGTAATATTAATAATTGTTAAATAGATTTCTAATTTGTAAAATAAAATATATGAAAGTAATAATCTAAGTACATTATCGAATGAAATAAATATCAACAAGTTCATCATTATTATTTTGTTAAAATTGTAAAATAATGAAAATAAAGTTCTAAAAAAATTATAAAAAACAAATTAATGTTTATAATAAAATAATCTTATATATAAAATATAAAATATTTGGAGCTAATCGAATTAATAATTTTATATTTAATTTTGATAATTAAAAATTAACTTGTATATCTTTTTTACAATTTTATTTTATCCATAATAAATATTGTAATAATGTTGATATAATATTATAATGAGAAAAAGAAATGTATACGAACACACGAGAGAAAAATAATTCGTACTATATTTTGTTTTGAAACTACGAGTCAACGAAATAACGGAGAGCTTGAAGTCGCCGGTTCTTGTATATTTTTTTGTAGGCAAGTCGAGTTTCGAGTGAACGCTGACCCGAATGCTTTCGGGATCTAGATTCATGCGCATCACGTACGCACCTCGCATGTAGAAGGCCGACGAGTGCACGGCGTCGATACCAAACTTGTAGCGTTGCCACGGCAACGAAAGTTCTCCGGCGACGCCGCAACCAGCCGTAAACACAATCGGAAGAACGGTCCACACGTCGTCGTTCAGCGAAAATACCTCGTGGTTCGCGGGTTCGCCGTCGCTGCGATTACCGGCAAACACGTACAAATCGGTTGCCGTTGCCATTAGACACGGGAACTTGTGCGAAAATAGAGGCGGCGACATGCATTTCCACGGCGGTTCTCCGGATTCTAGTGCGAACAACGTATCGCTGACCGAATGGTAAGCGTACAACCGCCGGCCGAAAGACGCGAAACATAAGCCGCGCGGGGTGTTACCCTTCGGCAGGTCGGCGACCCTCTTCAAGGTCGCTCCGGGGTCGTGCGACTTTCCGTAGAAAATGCCCGCGAAGCCGGCGACTACTACGTCGTAATCCTGGAAGTCGATCGGACACACCGTGAGGCTGTTATCGCCGGCGAGTTTCGTGTCGAATGCGACGATGGCGTTGGAGATTGCATCGTAGCGCCGGTCGCCGGAGATCAAAGCTTTTCCGTCGTTAGTCTGGAACACCGACGCGTTTTTGCCAAACCAACAGTCCTTTTTGGCAACGCGCGGCCTATCCGAAGATTGCAAGTTGTTCGAATAGCGTTTGCACAAGTGCTGTCGATTTTGTATGGTGTAAACACCGTTGGGTCCTACCAGGGTGACAACGGGTGCTATGCGTAGGGTTTTCGCAGACAGATTCACTTTCAGAGTGTTTATGGAATCCGCCATAGAAACTACCTGTAAATAATAAGTGCGGGAGATAAATTGATATCTATATCATGCAAATACATCGTAATATATAATAAGTGAAAAATATAGAGATAGGGAAATATAGCTCTATGCAAAATATGTTAATTAATATGCAAAATAGGAGATTAAATGTTTGGAATATTTCTATAATTTGTTGACCTATTTATTGTAAACATATAAATGCATAATTTTACTGAGGGATTTTAAAATTGTGATGGTAAGACTAATGCATTATTTTGTCCTGAAATAAAGAATATTCTAATTTTATATTATCTAAATTTGTACAATATTGAAATTTAAAAACACTGCTATTATATAAACATATATATTGTTTGTATAAACAAAATTAGTGAATGTATTGAATGTGTAGTTACAAATATAAAGGTAATTGTATGAAAATAATTATACTGAGAACATGCATGTCAAAAATGATACGCTTTATTATAAATAATTTAAATTGTATATTCACTAATAGTAATATTTATAATAGCTTTAATATATCTATATTATATATATTTGCAATCATGTATAAGTAGTACTAAAATATAGATAAAGAAATGTCAATATTATTCTCGGAGTAATATTACTGGTTGTAGAAATCGCGCGGTAATAATATTATGTTATTTGAAAGATCATTCAATATTAGATAACTATATCTTTAAAATTCCAAAATCCATTATATACTTAAATAGAATATTAAAAAATTATTAAATAATTTTAAAATTAATATTTAAAAACTAGTCTTCCCTTAAGAACACATTTTCTCCGGTATATCTGTCGACATTATAGACCAACTATACAACTGAGATCAGCCATAGGTTCACTTTAATATACAATATTTCATATATAATTAACAATAGATTGTGAAGGGATCATGTTTATATAGTTTATATATTAGATTAGTAATATCTTAATCAACTATCATCAATCATGAAGAAATAGCTTACTGAAAATTCAATTAAAATAGTAAAATAGCCTTTAAATAATGGCTGAAGCTATATTATTTTCTCTTTTTCCTCTCACTACTTTTTCCTCTCATAATTCTGTATACATCATAAGAATAATTTGAAACAAATATTGTTAAACTCAAACCATTATAGTTTAAAGCAAGAGGAATACGTAGGTTTATAAATAGGAATTTAAGGAATCAACTATATTACAGTGCACTTAATGTATTTTATAAAGAATGAGAATAAGTTCAAGTTCAATGTACATAAAGATTTTATAAATAGTGATTAATGGTGGATAATCTATTTGTGTTGACATTGAAAAGTTGATCAACAAAAATGGACAGATAAATTGAAATTAAATTTGTATCATTTGTTCTACAAATAATAAGAATAAATAAACGTTTAGTATTTTATATTTTTATATTTTTAATAGTAAAATCTAAATACAATTAACTAAATGTTTATTCAAAATATTTAAATTAAAACAAAATTAACATTCTAACCTCGTTTTGATTTGTTTTTATTTTAGAAATCAAGTCCTTTTCACTATTGGTAAGCAAATGATGGCGTAAAAATATTATCAGATCGCAGAAATCTGAGTTTACATTATCAGACTTAATGTGATGCTCCCTCCAAACTAGAATCAGCCGTAGAATGATAGATTCCTAAAATAAATGTGATGAGGATATTATCAATAGATGAACAAATGTAATTACTAGATAATAAAATATATTAAGAATATTGATATCGATAAAAACATTAATATATTAAAAGTAAACAAGACTTGCAAGAGGAAGTAGATTTATTATTTATCGAAATATATATTATAAAATATATTTATTATTACTTATAGATATTACTTAAATAATAAATTATACTCAAGAACACTTAGAAAAAAATATAATATATCCCTAGACTTTAATATATTATAAATATAATAGATCACTGTTATTAATTTAAATGATTTCAAAATAATAGTTCACTTTTTATATACAACGGACGCCTTACATCGCTACACATTCAGTCGCACTGACGTTGGTGTCTAGATATTCGCCGAGGCGCAGGATGCTAGCGAGTTTCGAGGCCGGCAGACGTACGCAGAACTGAAACTCTAGGCAGCGTTCGCATTTCACGCGGCGAAAGTGCATCGCAACGTCGTGGACCGACATGTTTCTGGCCAACCACCGACTCTCGTACAACGAGAGAACGTCGTAGAGTTCGCAGTCGCACGTCTCCTTCGCCAAGCTGAAGAGTAGTGGTCGCGCCCGTTTGTGCAGAACCTCCATCTGAAGTCGGAACGCTATTGCGTTAGTTACGATACGACCACGAGTTATGGTAACCGGAGTTATGGTAACCGGAGTTATGGTGTGAACTTAAATACATGTTGAATAACTGTAAAAATATCACCTTACGAATTATTATATTGATGAGTAGACTGCATTCATGGTACGCAATCAGTAACGTATACGTAGTCATTATTTAATATTGAATATCTTGGAGAATTAGCAAAAATAATAATAGTTCAAGTTTAGTACCTGTAGGAAAGTTGATGTTTTGACCAACGAGATGCAGTTATCTTTGGTGACTTTAAAATGTTTTCTATCGTAAAGATAATCCATAACTTTGAAATTGAATTAAGATGGTTTAATTAACATATATCATATCAATTGTACATTATATCTAGGATATGAATAAATTATAATGATGTTATTTTATAATAGAATTTTGAGTGAATTATAATTAAATATAAATAAATGTATTTATAAAATATAAATTAAAAACTCAATTGAAATGCATTTTCGCTTAATGAATCGGTCAAATTAAATTTGATAATATCGCCTGAACATTCTTTAAACTCATGCCCGGATTCAAAATACTTGGAACAGCTTTTCAATATCAACATGTGACACTAAGGATGAGACAACAGCATTATTTATTTGTTTTACTCATATATCAATAACAAATAGCTCATTCGAGTTTTCTATAATAAGTATATTCAAAGCTATTCACATATTAAAATATTTAATAATAACAACACAATAAGACATTAAAATGCAAAAAATTCCTTATAGAGAATAATTTGAACAATAAATTAATTTCTACATAAAACTAAATAAAATTGTAAATATAGAAAAGTGATATTTAGAAAATTTAATAAACAGTGTTTTTTAAAAATGGTAAACCATAACTGTGTTCTATTCAAAATATATTTCACTTGGAACATAATTTATAATAATTACACTAAATAATATATTTTAAATATATTTTGAACTAAACAAATATTTTAGAACTTGATAATAAATTATCAATATATATATTTCTAAAAATTAAAACAATATTTATAACATGATATAACATGTACATTGTACATTGTATATTATATTAGAATAAATGTGTAATATTGTAATACTAAAATGAATATTTCTTGTATTATATTTAATCTAATAAATATTACGAAGGTAATAATTCTACAATATTCAATATAATAATATATGATAAAATTAATTAAAACTATTGAACATGAATGTTAAAATATATAATTACAAAATAAAATAATATTATTTATGGGCAACTAATGCTATTGAAGAAACAGAATATCATGATATTGATTTTACATTATCCATATTTTAATCAGTTTGTATATTTTAACATTTCTTATCGAATGTCAGTAACTCTAGGATACATCCCAGTTGGATATTTTGCAAATCTATAAACTCATAATTATTATTTGTGTTGTACGTCAATTTAATATTTTTATTATAAAATAAATATTTTTTATATTCAAAATGATAAAATAAACTTTTCAATTCAATTCAATAAAGTTGTGATGTTTATGTTTTTTTAGATAACAAATTTAGTTTTAATATCTTATTTGAATTATAATAATGTATTTTGAATAGCTTGTTATGATTATATAAGTATTATCAAGTAGTCTATCCATTCATATTGTAAGTTTAATAATTGTCATTATGAAGTTAAATATTACACATGGGGGTCAATGAGTCCATTATTAAAATAAATTAGAGAATTATTCGCATTTCTAGAATACTTGAAATTTGTTTCGTATTTGGATTAATATGATCTATTATTTGTTTTGATATTTGGAGTAGGTAGTATTTGGATTAGGTAGTATTTGGAGTAGGTAGTATTTGGAGTATGTAGTATTTGGAGTAGGTAGTATTTGGAGTAGGTGGTATTTGTAGTAGGTAGTATTTGGTGTAGGTAGTATTTGGAGTAGGTAATATTTGGAGTAGGTAGTATTTGGAGTAGGTAGTATTTGGAGTAGGTAGTATTTGGAGTAGGTAGTATTTGGAGTAGGTAGTATTTGGAGTAGGTAGTATTTGGAGTAGGTAGTATTTGGAGTAGGTAGTATTTGGAGTAGGTAGTATTTGGAGTAGGTAGTATTTGGAGTAGGTAGTATTTGGAGTAGGTAGTATTTGGAGTAGGTAGTATTTGGAGTAGGTAGTATTTGGAGTAGGTAGTATTTGGAGTAGGTAGTATTTGGAGTAGGTAGTATTTGGAGTAGGTAGTATTTGGAGTAGGTAGTATTTGGAGTAGGTAGTATTTGGAGTAGGTAGTATTTGGAGTAGGTAGTATTTGGAGTAGGTAGTATTTGGAGTAGGTAGTATTTGGAGTAGGTAGTATTTGGAGTAGGTAGTATTTGGAGTAGGTAGTATTTGGAGTAGGTAGTATTTGGAGTAGGTAGTATTTGGAGTAGGTAGTATTTGGAGTAGGTAGTATTTGGAGTAGGTAGTATTTGGAGTAGGTAGTATTTGGAGTAGGTAGTATTTGGAGTAGGTAGTATTTGGAGTAGGTAGTATTTGGAGTAGGTAGTATTTGGAGTAGGTAGTATTTGGAGTAGGTAGTATTTGGAGTAGGTAGTATTTGGAGTAGGTAGTATTTGGAGTAGGTAGTATTTGGAGTAGGTAGTATTTGGAGTAGGTAGTATTTGGAGTAGGTAGTATTTGGAGTAGGTAGTATTTGGAGTAGGTAGTATTTGGAGTAGGTAGTATTTGGAGTAGGTAGTATTTGGAGTAGGTAGTATTTGGAGTAGGTAGTATTTGGAGTAGGTAGTATTTGGAGTAGGTAGTATTTGGAGTAGGTAGTATTTGGAGTAGGTAGTATTTGGAGTAGGTAGTATTTGAAGTAGATAGTATTTGGAGTAGGTAGTATTTGGAGTAGGCAGTATTTGGAGTAGGTAGTATTTGGAGTAGGTAGTATTTGAGTAGGTAGTATTTGGAGTAGGTAGTATTTGGAGTAGGTGGTATTTGGAGTAGATGGTATTTGGAGTAGGTAGTATTTGGAGTAGGTAGTATTTGGAGTAGGTAGTATTTGGAGTAGGTAGTATTTGGAGTAGGTAGTATTTGGAGTAGGTAGTATTTGGAGTAGGTAGTATTTGGAGTAGGTAGTATTTGGAGTAGGTAGTATTTGGAGTAGGTAGTATTTGGAGTAGGTAGTATTTGGAGTAGGTAGTATTTGGAGTAGGTAGTATTTGGAGTAGGTAGTATTTGGAGTAGGTAGTATTTGGAGTAGGTAGTATTTGGAGTAGGTAGTATTTGGAGTAGGTAGTATTTGGAGTAGGTAGTATTTGGAGTAGGTAGTATTTGGAGTAGGTAGTATTTGGAGTATTTCTACTATGAGATGACTACCTGGAACAGTTTGCTGTAAGTTAAATATTAATTTGGTTCAATAAATGTTTAATGTTTTTAAGTTTCCTAAATCAAGTGTTCATTTATAATTAATCATTTATAGTTAATAAATCATGAACAACAATCTATTGTACTGTATTATATTTATTAAATATAAATAATAATTGTATATATAGAAAAAATTTATTAATTTAATATATTTAACATATTTATAATATTAGGAACAAAATTATTTCAAAATTTTAAGTTGGTTTTTTAAAATTATATATTATTTCAAAATAGAGAAAACTTTTATATAACAATTCAAATGAATTATTATATAATAATTTATTGTAACTCTGTAACTCTGTAACATAATAACTCTGTTTTGCTATATAGTAATACCAAGAGCAATTAGAGATAAATAATTCATTATCATTTGTTGCATACTAATATAAATATTCGGTACTAACTTTAAAAGTTTTGTCACCAATTATAATCTCTAAATCAGCAGATTTATTTTTAAATTCCTTACAAGCTTTATAAAAAGAAGATGATTCTGGAAACCGAACCATTGTGCAGTATTCCTAGGTTTTGTAGTTATATTTAATTTCATCAATGATAAGTTATTGTAGTGTATAATTCATGATATCTATTAACAATATAGGATATTTAATTTCCATTGTGGCTATATTTATATAGTTAATTGCTATAATTGTTTCTAATTCAGCAATAAATATAACAATTTTTATAAAATATTAATAATACAAATATATAATAATATTTAACTTCAGTAATCAAATATTAATTACATTATTTGTATTCATTTATTTGTAATTACTATTTAGATTAATTTATATGTTATTAATACTGTTGTGAAATTTCAGATTGTAATATAAATTGTTTATAAGTTTTTTGAAAATATTAAATTAGTGAAAATTTATATATATAAATATATATATATATATATATATATATATATATATATGTATGTATATATATATGTATATTTATATATGTATATGTGTATGTTTAGTATACATGTAGATATCAAATTGAATATTTATATATTCAATAAGAATAAACATATTGAAAACCATACTATTTTTTTACTATGAATAATAAATTTATAAATTATAATAAAAATGCATATCAAACCGATTTTCTCGGTATAGTTATTTTCACTTGTTTACTGATTTTATATTTGCAATAACTCATTGAATATAGAAGGTAATTTATTATTTTTTATGTGTATTATATATATTTATATAGTTACATTTTTATGTTTATATATAACACAATAATTATTTAGTAAAATATTTATTTTAGTCATATACAATTTTTTTTTAAATACAGTATTTCATATATGAACAAATTAAGAATAAATTGCTAAAAAATAGTGATCTAATTATATTCGTCTATATATTACCAATAAGTAGGTCAAAATTTTAGCTCTGTTCTAAGTATTGAGTATGTTATTAGTAATAAATTAGTATAAAAATGTAATAACTTATTACATTTTTATAGAGCTATATTTCACTATTCCTTACCATGTTAACGGGATCTCTGAGGTTTCCCCTTAATCTACGTAATTCAATTTCATAAATAAAATCTTAATATTTAAAAAAATTTCTAAATAGTCTTATAATTAGTTATATGTTATCACAGAGATAATAATATATTTCATATATTTACTGGGTAAATAAATATAAACACTAATTTCATAACACATATTTAAATAGAATTGTTGATAACAATTTTATTTTATAAATTTTAAATAACAATGAAATACAATATAATCAAAAATATATTACTTATTATAAATGACAATAATATGTATTGTCATACTAATTAAAAAAAATGATAGAATTAATCGTATTGAATTTAATCAATTATTGAATAATTCAGATTAATTTTAATAATGGTAAAAACAGGAATATATTTTCAAGGTGAATTCTTATTTTGTAAATTAACAACACCCATATACCACAGATCGAAATAGTATTTTTAAGATATATATATATAATTACATAATGCTAATATGCGAAGCTTAATGTAGTAAGAATTATAAGATTTATACTTAGAATTATACCATCACACATGCATTATGTTATAAAATCAATATAGTAGATTAATTTATCAAAAATTATTAAACAAGTATCAATCATGAACATTTGTTGATGTTATTTTGTCTTTAATTATAAAAAATATAATTTTAATAATCATAAACAAATGATTTGTATACAAATTTATAAAAAAACTTGTCGGTATTTCTATTGTTAAAAATAAATGCATTATGTTTTAACCCTCTAATTATATATTTATTTTTATATTAAAATTAATTACAAAATAATAAAATTAATTATTTTTATTACGTGATTAATACTTGATCGTGTTTACTGATTCGAAAATATGAATACACATATGTTTATTTAAATTACGTTTATTTAAATCGTTATTTCATATCAATACAATATTGTCATAATTTTAAAACCTAATTGTTTACAAGATTATTGAATAATTTCCATCAATTGTACTTATATTTCATATCTAAAATGACTAATTTATTATAAATTTGATATATTATCTTACTGAATCCCATTTTTCATTATTAGTAATAAATAATATGTATAAATAATAATTAAAGTATCCCAGCGTGTTAGGTTTAATGATATAACATATAAGTTGATTGGTATATATTAACTTAGTAGTATCTTTGATAAATTAATGATATAATAAGAATATATGTTTAATAATATATTTAACTATGTTAAAATATATAGTTACGAGATAAATATGTATGAATAGAATTATAAGTTATTAGATTTAATTGGAAAAAACCTCAAAATTTTAAACTGGCGGTATATAAATTAACTAATCGCCAATAAACCTAATTTAAAATAATTTACAAAGAAATTAAATTCTAATATAAATTTAGATTAGATTATATCTCGAGCAATGGTCGAGGCTCGAATCCTCATAATATAATTAAATAGCTGTACAAATAATATATTTATTAATGAAATTCAATAAAATTAATAGAAATATATATATCTTCCTGAACTATTTTAGTTATAAAAAGCAGTTGTATCATAGATAGTTGAGTATGTAGCAATATATAATCCGTTATTTAGGCCTCTGAAAAATATGTAAATTCCATTTTAAAAAAATAATATATATATATATATATATATATATATATATATATATGTTTATGTATAGTTATAACGGTAAATATATATATATATATATATATATATATATATTTATATATATGTGTGTGTTTGTGTGTGTGTGTGTGTGTGTGTGTGTGTGTGTGTGTGTGTGTGTGTGTGTGTGTGTGTGTGTGTGTGTGTGTGTGTGTGTGTGTGTGTGTGTGTGTGTGTGTGTATAATATAAATAGAACTAATTAATTTGGTTATATCAATAATAAATATTATAACCATAACTATGGTTTAAAAAGTTAAGATGGGTAAGTAAAAATATATACATTCATCTGAAAAATATGTGAGGATATGTTATACTATATATATACCGATCATCTCTTCTTGTACTGTAAAATATGAACAAATAAAAGTATTTGCTGGTAGATGTGGAATAATCATAGACGTATGAGGGAGTTAACTAGTTAAAATCTATGGAGATACTAGATATATTAGTTTATGCTAAAATATTAAAAATGTAATGCATGAATAAGAGAATATATAATAATTGTTATACTAAAATAGTCACCAAATACTTTAGTTTACACTGTATATACATTATATGTATTTTATAGTATATATATTCCGTACTATTTAGCATAAAGTAAGTAATTTATCTAAATGTAAGATGCTACAATTAGAATAACAATATAAAATATTGGATTTTTCTCAATTATTACCAACTAACCTTACTATTTATGCAATTACAACTCTGTACAATTTTCCCTTGTCAACATATTATCATATTACCCTATTACCCTATTATCATCGGATTATGTAATTTCGTTAATAATAATATTAATAGTAGTTTGCAATTTAATTTATTTTGAGATTAAATTAGTATCTATAATCGCCATTATTAATTATAATTATTTATTTGGAATAATTCTATAATATTAAACTAAACTCAATATAACCGAATCGTTAAACTTATATATATACATGTATATATATATATATATATATATATATATATATATATATATATATATATATATACATATATATATATACACATAATAAGTCATTTTTATTTGAGGTATTAAACAATACTTAATAAACATAATTATTGTCTGCCAACAATGATATATATATATAGATTTGTAGCTAAAAGAAGCAACCATTGATGATGATTAGTTTCGACTTCATTTCGGAATTCTTTGATCGCGTAAAATCTGCGGCCGCCTACAGAAGTTCTTACAAATTGGATTTCTTACATTATAGTATAGATTGTAATTACTTACTATTGCTAAACGTACACACATATGTTTACGTTACTATAGTAACCGGTAACTACTAGTATATATGCATATTTAAATACATATATGTATTATCATCCATAAATAATATCAAATATATATAGTATGGAATTCAGAAGTATGTTATTGAAATTGAAATTAAACAAGTATATGTACTTGAGTAAGTATTGGTGCCCATAGGTAACAACCTATGTTCACCTGATTGACTTTCATTATTTACAATGATCTGATAGGATTAAATAATATAAATAAAGGAGTAAATAGAGTTTATATTAATATATAGTGATAAAGAAAGTATATATATATATATATATATATATATATATATATATATATATATATATATATATATATATATATATATATATATATATATATACACACATATATATATATATATATATATATATATATATATATATGTATATTCCATAACACATACTATATGATAGAAACGTTAATATATATTTGGTCTTGAATAATGATCCCTATGTCGAATTTGACATGCCAACCGAGAAATCACCGTCATAATATATTTATTGTATCTTAATGTCTTATTTATTTATTTACTCAATGGAAATCAATTAATTGCCGACGTGTTGAGGAGACGTGTAACCGCCCAAGCGTGACGTTTCTCGGCGAGGCGTGCTTTTCTGCGTGTGGCGTGCGTTTCTGCGTGTGGCGTGCGTTTCTGCGGTCGAGCTCGTGAATACCTTCAATAAGATCACCGGAAGTACGAGTAACCACCACTGCGAATTCGTTTGGATATAGCGGTCTTTGTATTCTACACACGAGTTAGTAAGTGTGCTATATTATTATCCTATTACCGTTATGAATTACAATATGTTAGTTAAAGTCATATTTACAAAGAATAAATTATTTCCATCATAATTACTATGTTTATAAATAAATAACTTTGAACTATGTATATACAGTTAAAGTATAACGTAATATTTAAACAATTTCAATTACGATTACTATATTTATATATAATTAACTTTATATTGTTGAATTACATACTTTACGTCGAGTAAGATGACCATGTATTATTACTCGTCTCTATTGACTATAGTCAAAGTAACTATAGCTATTGATATGCACAAACAGACCACATTTGTTAAAGGGCACCTATAGAAATATCTACCTATATTATTAATACGGTGATTACATGTAGTTCAAATACAGTACGTGTAGGCTAGTTGCAAATCTACTCCTACTTGTGTTAAATACCTATGCGCTATATCAGTATATAAGTATTACGTAATATATATTCCGAAACTAGACGTATGCGAATTCACCTAGCCAACGGTGTGATGTAATAGTTAATGTAATACAATATGTGATGTCTAACAAAACTGATTCGCTGGAATAAAAGAAATGATGATAATGCAAAAAATGAAAATTCCTGAAAATTCCTGAATTATTTGCTGGATTGTTGTTATAGTTTTCTATTTTATGTTTAACTATAGCTTTATTGTTATATATAATATATACATGAAGACCAGGCATGCTAATGTATATACTGTATATAGCTAATATAGTGTTTAATCGCCCGTACCTTAATATAAGTACGGGCGATTAAACACTATATTAGCTATATACAGTATATACACTATATA
>OZ038317.1:7422499-7459999 GCA_964035775.1 Osedax frankpressi | reverse complement strand
TGTTCATATATATATATATATATATATATATATATATATATATTTGATTATTTATCTAATCTATGCCTTTGTCTTGGAAAACCAGATAACCTAAACAGTGACAGGCGATATTCTAGATGAAGATATACATCGGCTCTTTATATTTTATATTTCTATGAGTATTGAATATAATTATACAGTATTATCAATTATAATTAATAACATATAAAACAAAGTAAGTAGCTCTATTTAGTCAATGAGCAATGCATATTTTAGTTTAAGTACTATTACTGTATAGAGTATTATGGCAAATCATATTTATGGTTATGGTTTACCCTACAATAAATATGATTTACTCTTTTATTCTATAGTGCTGATGTTATTACTAGAATCGATTAAATAGGATACTAATATATTTATAAATACTACTTATGAATACTGCAGAATGTTGTGTTCCCTAATTTATATATTCTCTTTATATAGATTCGACTACGACTCCTATTCCACTCATGGACCCGGGATATCCTAAATCTATGATTACGATTGCAGTTCTAGCGTCTGCGATAATCGTTGGTATTCTGTTGGCGAAGGTAGTTGATGCCTTCCATGACCGACAATCTATAAGAGATGATGCGAGCGATATCAGGTTTATAAAT
This sequence comes from Osedax frankpressi, assembly GCA_964035775.1. Lineage (NCBI taxonomy): Eukaryota > Metazoa > Annelida > Polychaeta > Sabellida > Siboglinidae > Osedax > Osedax frankpressi. The sequence continues at coordinate 7,459,364 of OZ038317.1, read as the reverse complement.
GATTTGGTTGGATGGCATGTAGGGGAAAGCTATTTTCATATAATTATTATATTACATATTTCGCAATTTCTTTGAATAATGTTTATATATATAAGATATTCTTTATTGATGGAATAAAACTCGATTGTAATCGGTGTTATTAACAATAGTTTATAGTTCTTTATAAGTCATTATAGATAGTGTTATATTGTCTTCCTAACTAAACATTACTTTTATATGAATATCATTACCTAAGTCATTTTGGACTTATATTATTTTATAGATCAATATAGTGATACGAAATAGGAAAATAAAAACCATCTAAATATAGTCAATAGCGTTATTAATAATTCCTATAAAACGTTTCCTATTTTTCTAAATAATTACATTGACTATTTAAGGATAAAATTATTAGTTTAGATTCCCTAGTAATCCTTAGTACCAGTAAATTTGGATTATACTTATAGTTTTATATATCGATATCAATTCTATAGAATTTTGTATATATTTGATAATAACATTTGCTCAATTATAATGGATAAAATATGACTATAGAACATAATGGAATGCCATGTCTAAAATACTGTGAGATTAATGCCCAGTTAAGAATCAGGGTTAACTGATAATCTTGGAGAATGTATCAAATATATATTTATATATTTAGAAATATATATTTAAACTAAGAATATATATATCGTAGTATATATAATATATTTAGCATTATGAAATATAATCTATGGATTACCAACGTATGTATACCACCATAAACTTTATTCTTATTACGTACATAAATTGTATGATATAATTTAATAATGGAGTTACTATAGTTTAGCATACTTTAGTTTGCAAAAGTAATTCTTGCGATCAAATTTATAGAATTTTGAGTTTCTTGAATTTATAGAATTTATAGGTATTGAAATATTATACTGAATATTTATTTTATACATATATTATACATATACACAATATTACCTTATATACTATATATTATATGTTATATTGGACAATATAAATTGTATGACATTAAATTATGATGATAGATTATATTGATTATTGAATGTATTTTCTTGATTAAATAAAAACGTTAACAATTAATAATTCCTTCCCTACAGTTATATAAATTTAAATGTTATAATGAATATTTCTTTTATACATATATTGTACATATACACAATATGACCTTATATACTATATATTACATGTTACAGTGGACAATGCAAATGGTATGACATTAAATTATAATGATAGATTATATTGATTATTGAATGTATTTTCTTGATTGAATAAAAACGTTAACAATTAATAATTCGTTCTCTACAGTTATATATCAGTACTCGAGTGGTGGCTCCACTACCAGTATATATAGTACTGTCATCTGTAATATATGTTATAATATTATATAGTATACTCTACAAAAGTCGCATAAATACAAGTATTATCTATCATGAATCATATTAATTTAATCAATGATTCACTTAAATATTTACGAAAATTAATATAATTATTATTTTATTACAACTCAATAACATATATAAATAACTAAAATACATATATTAATTAACGAATAACTTCTCATATTTATTGTTTATTATTTAGCTTTTTGAAATCAAATTCTAATGTATTATGATCATCTTGTAATTCATTACTACTAATATTGAAATTAGATTACATTTATTTAAAACTAAGATTATAAATACTCGTTAATGGTTTAATTAAATACAACTTATATAAGTTTTATTTACTTACCTCAACAAGTATACTTGTTATATATATGATAAAAAGAAAAATCTAAAATAATTATATTTATTATATTGTCACAATAATTGATACTAGACGCTATCTATACAATTCGCTAACGTGACAATAGCGACTACACGAGAGATTTGTTGAAAGAACAACTGGCGGTGGCTTTTGTAAAAGGACAGCAACAGGAACTGCAACCAGAAGAACTCGCAAAAACATATTTTAAAATGTGGGCTAAAAACGCTAATAAGGTTTAAAACTATATAACAAATATCATAGCTGCAGTAATATTAGAATATTAATATATATATATATTATACAGCATTAAAATAATTGAATTACTAATGATATATAGCCAATTAAATTAATTACATTTAAATTATTGATAAGTTAAAATATTAATAAGTTAGATCGGTAACTGAAGTTTCATTATTAGATATATCTATATTATAGCACAAATATTATATAAAATTAATAATATTAAAACAAACTTATTTGAATTGAATATAATAAATAACATTTATTCTTTCCGTGTCTATAAAGTGCAAAGATATATCCTTATAATCTTCCCTGTTCCTTCAGGGTACCAAGTCCGATTCCGACGACGCTGAAAATGGTACGATTTGCGATACACGTCCACCGAGCGAATCGGGCTCGGTGAACATCAGTTCACTGCAACCCCACATGCCATACGTGATTCCGAACACCCCTACCCAGTGGACTCTACAGACTTCACCCGTGACCCCGCGTACTAGCCCTATGCCGATAAAAGGTGTTCTAACGTATGTCTATTTTAATGAATACAAATACTGGGAATACCATTTCATATCGTAGTAGAAGTAGTTGATAAACATTGCGACAATACCTAATTAAACGTGATTCAATGCTCACTGCATATTTCGTTTGATGTTATTAACTAAACTTGGAATTTGTATCTCACCACTGACACTGCTACCATATGGATTATATAGAATATGTTCACTAAATAATATATTAATAATTCTACTCCAGGCATAAATATATAGCATTCAATATATTCCGGTTCCCTGCATCCAATAGAATTATATACTACATTGGTCTTATATACATGCAGAATATACATAACTAATGCAGTATGTGTTTATTATAACATTCATTATGTTCTGAATATCCCAAACAAATCATCTAATGTCGCTATATAATCTCACGCAGAAGAATCTGCTTTGGCGCCAATAGAAATTGCCGAAGAGAAAAAAACTTCCCAAAAGTCTGCGAGGAGTAAAAAGAAATAGCATCCACTAGAGAACAATGCCCCTAGTGTAAAAGTGATATACCCTATTCAAGTGTCAGCAGTCTTAACCACCCACTTATACACGAAGACGTACAGACGCAAATAGGCACAATAAAGTTTTATAAAGTAATTTGATTTCATTATTTTCATTATATCGAGTTGATTTTACGTCGGTGATTATCACGCGAAACACTTACGGAAGTCGGCGAGTGACTTTTTAATACGACAACGGTTTTAATAAACCACAATATTATTATTTTAACTAATATTATATAATGATTATATTGTATATTTTTTAATAAAACAAGATACACTTGGCTAAATTAAATATTCATTTTTATATAAATAGTAAATTCAACGATATTGTTAATTTTTTTAAACTTTAGTTCTATTTATTGTTGAACTAACGAAAAACATAGAATCATCGATATATCATCTTACAATATTAAGTTATATAAGTGATAATTTATTCCAACAATCATAAATCTTTTCGAACTCCAAAACCAGCAGGTTTGGGTTCTTCCAAAAGGGTGGTGAGGCCATCCAGGGGTTCAGCGGTATAGCGTTTACTTCTGTGAAATTGCGTACAAATAATTAATCAATTGTGCAATATGTGGAATTTTAATGTGTATTTAGTTTGGATTAATAACAGACAAATATTGTAGAAATGATAGGTTAGTAATCAATAATTGGTTAAAATATATTTAGTAAATATATAGATTGAGTTAGGGGTTAGATATAGTCGGGGGTTAGCTAGAGCTAGGATAACCTAGGTCCGGGTTTTGTCGCTTTTCCTGCTTTTAGATCGTCAATGATGTTAGACATGTCTTCTGGTGTAAGATCTTCCTGGAAAACGGAGGGAAATTTCATAAAAAAAGGATATATAGAGAATGTTTAATCATCTGTTTAAATATTATAGTATCTAATTATTACTACATAAGAGAGTTTGTATTTATTCTCAGTATGAATTCATTTACTGGGATAGAAATACGAATGAAAACATAATGTAAAATAAAAGCAATTAATTGACATAGAATAAAATATATTATGAATTTACTATCTCTACAATTTTACTACTAAGTGATACTGATTTTATTTCTAATCTAACAACTCACCAATATTTTATAATGTATGCAAACATTATATATCACTAAAGCATAGATATTACATGCATAATACAATATACTATTGAGGTGAGTTTAGCCATTTGGCTAAACAATACAAGGGTATACTTAAGCGAATATAGCTTTACAATAATACACCATGGTGATATAAGGGTTATGCAATAATACACCATAGTATTACAGGAGGTTATGCAATAATACACCATAGAGTTACAGGAGGATATGCAATAATACATCATAGAGTTACAGGAGGTTATGCAATAATACATCATAGAGTTACAGGAGGTTATGCAATAATACACCATAGAGTTACAGGAGGTTATGCAATAATACACCATAGTGTTACAGGAGGTTATGCAATAATACATCATAGTGTTACAGGAGGTTATGCAATAATACACCATAGTGTTACAGGAGGTTATGCAATAATATACCATAGTGTTACACGGGGATATGCAATAATACACCATAGTGTTACACGGGGATATGCAATAATACATTGTATTATTGTGCCACCTTTAATGATATAATTGAAAATTTATAAATTTATAAATCTAAATAGTTAAAAATGACCAATTACATAACATTAATACATAATATTAGTTAAAGTGTATCGCATAGTATACAACTGTATATAATACAACATAGTATACAACTGTCGATGGAAATGATTAATTTTTTAATTAAGTAGTCTTTGAATAAGTGATACAATGGGCTATTAATATTGATTAATAATTCATGTCAATATTAAGATGATTCATCATCAATCTCTTGTTACTAAATATTTCAAATACAATATATTCTATTATATTACATATATTGTATATTATATATACACTATATTGTATTAAAACTGAGTGACATAATCCATCACCGACGACATCATATTAAATAATTGACTCGGCAACAAAAACAACCCATCGAACAACCCATATGACCTAACATCAATGCGATGCAAGAGGCGCCAATTCTCGCGGGAAGACTTACGTAATAATCGTCGTTGATCTGTACGACGGGAGCATTGACACAGGCTCCCAGGCACTCCACCTCCTCGAGACTGAACAGCTTATCCTTGGACACCTCGCCGGGACTCAATCCTGCTCGGGGGGGGGGAACTCGGGATGTTAACAAATTGAAATGAAAAACAAAAATGCAAAATGAATAGTTAATAATAAGTTAATAAAGAATAAATAATAAGTTAATAATTAATAAATAATAAGTTAATAAAGAATAAATAATCAGTTAATAATTAATAAATAATCAGTTAATAATTAATAAATAATAAGTTAATAATTAATAAATAATCAGTTAATAATTAATAAATAATAAGTTAATAATTAATAAATAATCAGTTAATAATTAATAAATAATCAGTTAATAATTAATAATAATCAGTTAATAATTAATAAATAATAAGTTAATAATTAATAAATAATCAGTTAATAATTAATAAATAATCAGTTAATAATTAATAAATAATCAGTTAATAATTAATAAATAATCAGTTAATAATTAATAAATAATAAGTTAATAATTAATAAATAATCAGTTAATAATTAATAAATAATCAGTTAATAATTAATAAATAATCAGTTAATAATTAATAAATAATAAGTTAATAATTAATAAATAATCAGTTAATAATTAATAAATAATCAGTTAATAATTAATAATAATCAGTTAATAATTAATAAATAATAAGTTAATAATTAATAAATAATCAGTTAATAATTAATAAATAATTAGTTAATAATTAATAAATAATCAGTTAATAATTAATAAATAATCAGTTAATAATTAATAAATAATAAGTTAATAATTAATAAATAATCAGTTAATAATTAATAAATAATCAGTTAATAATTAATAAATAATAAGTTAATAATTAATAAATAATCAGTTAATAATTAATAAATAATTAGTTAATAATTAATAAATAATCAGTTAATAATTAATAAATAATCAGTTAATAATTAATAAATAATAAGTTAATAATTAATAAATAATCAGTTAATAATTAATAAATAATCAGTTAATAATTAATAATAATCAGTTAATAATTAATAAATAATAAGTTAATAATTAATAAATAATCAGTTAATAATTAATAAATAATCAGTTAATAATTAATGAATATTAACTTAATAATTAATAAATAATCAGTTAATAATTTATAAATAACCCGTTAATAATTAATAAATAATAAGTTAATAATTAATAAATAATCAGTTAATAATTAATAAATAATCAGTTAATAATTAATAAATAATAAGTTAATAATTAATAAATAATAAGTTAATAATTAATAAATAATCAGTTAATAATTAATAAATAATCAGTTAATAATTAATAAATAATAAGTTAATAATTAATAAATAATCAGTTAATAATTAATAAATAATTAGTTAATAATTAATAAATAATCAGTTAATAATTAATAAATAATCAGTTAATAATTAATAAATAATAAGTTAATAATTAATAAATAATCAGTTAATAATTAATAAATAATCAGTTAATAATTAATAATAATCAGTTAATAATTAATAAATAATAAGTTAATAATTAATAAATAATCAGTTAATAATTAATAAATAATCAGTTAATAATTAATAAATAATCAGTTAATAATTAATAAATAATAAGTTAATAATTAATAAATAATCAGTTAATAATTAATAAATAATCAGTTAATAATTAAAAAATAATCAGTTAATAATTAATAAATAATCAGTTAATAATTAATAAATAATCAGTTAATAATTAATAAATAATAAGTTAATAATTAATAAATAATCAGTTAATAATTAATAAATAATCAGTTAATAATTAATAAATAATAAGTTAATAATTAATAAATAATCAGTTAATAATTAATAAATAATCAGTTAATAATTAATAAATAATCAGTTAATAATTAATAAATAATCAGTTAATAATTAATAAATAATCAGTTAATAATTAATAAATAATAAGTTAATAATTAATAAATAATCAGTTAATAATTAATAAATAATCAGTTAATAATTAATAAATAATCAGTTAATAATTAATAAATAATAAGTTAATAATTAATAAATAATCAGTTAATAATTAATAAATAATCAGTTAATAATTAATAAATAATCAGTTAATAATTAATAAATAATAAGTTAATAATTAATAAATAATAAGTTAATAATTAATAAATAATCAGTTAATAATTAATAAATAATCAGTTAATAATTAATAAATAATCAGTTAATAATTAATAAATAATCAGTTAATAATTAATAAATAACAAACCAGTTTTCTCTTTAATAATATCAAAGATGCTGCCACATCCACAACCTCCCAACATACATGGTGTAGTTCCACATACCAACAGACGGTATTTACCCACTGGGTCTCTATAGGGTTTGACTAGGATTAGGGGGCAAGGGTAATAAGCATAAATGGTATGCAGAGGATTATAAATATGCACATTAAAACACAATGTTGATAGTAGTAAGTGGGTTTGAATGTGGATATTAAAATGTATAGAAATATTAAAAAGAATATCTAGGCATAGAAGTCGGTGGCAGGTGACAGGTGGCAGGTGGCAGGTGACAGGAGTCGATGCAGAAGTGTGGCTAGATTTAAGTAGAAGCTAGATATGAAGGTATGATTAAGGGAAGATAAGGAATTAAACCCAAACCTAAACCTAAACCTATTGAACATGGTGTAGAAGCTAGCTATGAATGTATGATTAAGGGAAGATAAGGAATTAAACCCAAACCCAAACCTAAACCTATTGAACATGGTGTAGAAGCTAGCTATGAAGGTATGATTAAGGGAAGATAAGGAATTAAACCTAAACCTAAACCCAAACCCAGACCTAAACCTATTGAACATGGTGTAGAAGGTGGCTACGAAGGTATGATTAAGGGAAGATAAGGAATTAAACCCAAACCTAAACCTATTGAACATGGTGTAGAAGCTAGCTATGAAGGTATGATTAAGGGAAGATAAGGAATTAAACCTAAACCTAAACCCAAACCCAGACCTAAACCTATTGAACATGGTGTAGAAGGTGGCTACGAAGGTATGATTAAGGGAAGATAAGGAATTAAACCTAAACCTAAACCCAAACCCAGACCTAAACCTATTGAACATGGTGTAGAAGCTAGCTATGAAGGTATGATTAAGGGAAGATAAGGAATTAAACCTAAACCTAAACCCAAACCCAGACCTAAACCTATTGAACATGGTGTAGAAGGTGGCTACGAAGGTATGATTAAGGGAAGATAATGAATTAAACCCAAACCTAAACCTAAACCTATTGAACATGGTGTAGAAGCTAGCTATGAAGGTATGATTAAGGGAAGATAAGGAATTAAACCCAAACCTAAACATATTGAACATGGTGTAGAAGCTAGCTATGAAGGTATGATTAAGGGAAGATAAGGAATTAAACCTAAACCCAAACCTAAACCTATTGAACATGGTGTAGAAGCTAGCTATGAAGGTATGATTAAGGGAAGATAAGGAATTAAACCTAAACCTAAACCCAAACCCAGACCTAAACCTATTGAACATGGTGTAGAAGGTGGCTACGAAGGTATGATTAAGGGAAGATAAGGAATTAAACCCAAACCTAAACCTAAACCTATTGAACATGGTGTAGAAGCTAGCTATGAAGGTATGATTAAGGGAAGATAAGGAATTAAACCTAAACCTAAACCCAAACCCAGACCTAAACCTATTGAACATGGTGTAGAAGGTGGCTACGAAGGTATGATTAAGGGAAGATAAGGAATTAAACCCAAACCTAAACCTATTGAACATGGTGTAGAAGGTGGCTATGAAGGTATGATTAAGGGAAGATAAGGAATTAAACCTAAACCTAAACCTAAACCTATTGAACATGGTGTAGAAGCTAGCTATGAAGGTATGATTAAGGGAAGATAAGGAATTAAACCCAAACCTAAACCCTAACCCAAACCCAAACCTATTGAACATGGAGTAGAAGCTAGCTATGAAGGTATGATTAAGGGAAGATAAGGAATTAAACCCAAACCTAAACCTAAACCCAAACCCAAACCTATTGAACATGGTGTAGAAGCTAGCTATGAAGGTATGATTAAGGGAAGATAAGGAATTAAACCTAAACCTAAACCTAAACCTATTGAACATGGTGTAGAAGCTAGCTATGAAGGTATGATTAAGGGAAGATAAGGAATTAAACCCAAACCTATTGAACATGGTATAGAAGCTAGCTATGAAGGTATGATTAAGGGAAGATAAGGAATTAAACCCAAACCCAAACCTAAACCTATTGAACATGGTGTAGAAGGTGGCTATGAAGGTATGATTAAGGGAAGATAAGGAATTAAACCTAAACCTAAACCTAAACCTATTGAACATGGTGTAGAAGCTAGCTATGAAGGTATGATTAAGGGAAGATATGGAATTAAACCCAAACCCAAACCCAAACCTATTGAACATGGTATAGAAGCTAGCTATGAAGGTATAATTACGGGAAGATAAGGAATTAAACCCAAACCCAGATCCAAACCCAGACCCAAACCCAGACCCAAACCCAGACCCAAACCTATTGAACATGGTGTAGAAGGTGGCTACTTCGTAAATGCGGATGCGTGGCAGTTTCAGGTAATCGGCGACGTAGTTCATCGCGGAGATCGGCAGCCAACCGGAGTTCTGGCGTTGCGCCAAGTCTAGCAGCGGGATGGTGGCGGCGTTCGAATGGCCGACGGGATAATTGCCGATAATGGCCTGGGCGCGCTGACATTCAAAAAAATTGGCTTTACATCAGGGTTGAATATTCACATAGATTTGAGATGATACAATGTATTATGATGATGGGTTTTAGGTTTGATTATGAAGATGGTTAAAATAACAATACGTCGTACAGTACATATTTAATATTGATAGTTTATATACCTTGATATTTTCATCGGTAAAGGTAAATTTATCGGATTGCTTATTTTCTTCGGTATTTCGATGCTAGGTTAAAAATAACAAATTGAATTATTTAGTAAATTTATATAAATATTGATTATGATATTACCACAATTAAGATTAATTAATGTAATATTATTAGAAACCGGTTTGTTCCATATAGTTAAACGTAGGAAACTATAAACGGAACCAAATCTAACCACGAAAAGTTTATCACTAGAGAGTACAGCGGATGATTGAATAGGCCGTACAAACTTTGCCTAGAGAAGTAGAATCCACGTAGGTTATTAATTCATTTATGCATATCATTAATTTAACTATATTATATACAGTAAAGCGCTAAATGTGTTACTTTTTTTTTATTCGATTCATACTACTTATTTTCCTTCTAAATCATTCCTCGGAAAATAAAGATAAGATCAAATATATATTTAAAGAATTGAAATTTATACGGCACAATCTATTCTCGTCTCATTATGAATGTAAGTATATTAATTAGTAAAGCAATTAATAGTGCTATTACTAATACTGCTTCAATAACGCAATATATATGATTTGATATAATGCATCATATTAAGCAATATATATGATATATTTCATAACAATAGTTATACGCATATAGACAATCAACGCATAATAAATAATATAAGAATACTATGTTTTGTTTTCTATTAAATTAATAATAAAATATATAATTATTAAATATATATATATATATATATATATATTACTACAAATATAATATTATTTATTATAGATTAGTCGCTATACGAGTCGTTATGATATTGTTTTTATTTATCAATATTAATATCATTGCCGATTTTATATCAAACTTCAAATTAATTGAATTTAAAATTAGCTAATTAAAATTCGTTTGAATTTATAACTCAGCATTAGTGGAATAAAACATCATTATGTCTACGCATATACATTATAATAATGCAAATAGTATTTTAGCCTGAAGATTACACAGGAAATATACATTTTTATGAAAATTACATTATATTTATATTCTTATTTCTATTTTGAATACAGACTTTTGTAGAAATCTATATTTATTATTTTTTAAAATATATATTTTATTATATGATAACATATATTCTATATTTACAAATTTCATATTTACCAAAGCGTTAATCTTCGATAGAGAAAACATAATCAAATAATTAATTACAATTACGCAAAGTATACTAATAACAAAGATTAATCTCGGTAATATTAGCTAATAATATATTAAATAAATTGTACCAAGGTTGACAATAATTTTATAAAATATTTAGGATTTTGATAATCAATGTAGAATAGGATTTTTCATAGAGAAAATTATTTATAGATTTCAACAGAATTAAAGTATGAATAGATGTATTAATTTAAATAAGGTTTATTTATTTATTATATGTGGAGTACTACATATCTACGTGGATATGCAGGGTAATAATATCTCACTATATGTGCTTTTGGTGTTATGTTCCATTATGAAACAGAATAGAAGTATATGCTCAGATTCTTATTTTGTTTTATAAAAATGTATGTTTATTTTAATGATTTCTATGTTTAATTATATATATATATCTATCATGTTAATCTGGGGTATTGATAAAAAAAATTATTATTTTTATTATATAACAATTTAATGAATTACTATTTATCATTTTTATTAAACATATAATAATTCATATTTTAGTATGTGGTAGTATAGTTATTTGGTTTCAAATGGTTATATATTACCCAATATTATTTTGTAATCTAAGATAATAACCTATTGGCTATTACTTTTATATATTTAATGACAGCTAAATTATAAGAGTACATGGATATATATTATTATCGGTGTGTCATATTTCATTAGTTATAATTAGTTAGCAAGAGTGAGTCAATTTAAATTTTAATATTATCAAAGTAAAATCCAAGATTACGTTTGGTAATCTTGGATAAAAGTGAAGGTTTAATTATTAAATACGTGTTTTTATATAGAAATCAAAGGATCCTATACAAAATGGTAATATATTCTATGTATGTAATAGTATGTATGCAGTTTTCGATAATGAATTATATATATATATATATATATATATATATATATATATATATATATATATATATATATGTATATATATATAATATTAATGATTTCCGAAACCGTTTTTTATGTTCCAATATATTAAATAAATTATGAATAAAATATAAACTCATATATATGAGTAATAATAATATTATTATCACTCTTTATATATTAACAAATTGTTTAAAAACGTTCATTAATTAACATAGTTATTTTACTTTTCGTTGAGTATCTAAATACACCTAAAAACAGCGCACCCATCTCACTATATGTATGTTTAATATAGTTTACTGAGAAATTCGTGATATATAACATTTATAACGTATTAGCACTTTTTAAAATTACATTTACAGTTATATGTAAAAACTAAAATATTTTAACTTTTTTAGAATATATGTAGTCGATATTATGATCTAATAAATTAGAAGGCTATCAAATAATATAAAAGTATTCTACTAGGAGTTGATGCAAATGAATTACCAAGCTTACATTAGGTATTAACTTATAATAATAAAAATAAATACTATATCTTGAAGCCTGTTCTCATATATCTGACATTGTGAGGTTCACATACATGGTAAACCCCCTTTTTCTAGTTGGAAATCTATTTATAGCAAATTAACTGATAATGCTGTTAATAATGGTTTTTTTGCTAAAATATACGTGTAAATATAATAAAACGTGTTAGTGATCTAATATATATCACATTTGATGGGTTATTAGTAAAATGTATTAGTTGATATGTATTATGAATTATAATTTTATAGCTTCATTTATCAATTACCAATCAGCAGAAGAACCATAAATATAGATTACTTAATTATCTGAACTTCACAAAGAATTTTTTAAACTCTTAAACGCCCTTAATATAAGTAGAATTTTTTGTTTTATTAGCTGATATAAGTTGTTTTTTTTTGTAAATATATAGAAACGATAGCTCTTATCCTACTAGATTTGTTATGAAGATAATATCAACACTTAATTTGTAAATTCTATTACCGTGTTTCAAAATAATTACTACTAATTATTCACAATACTTTTATAATGGATTTTTAACCGGTTAAATAAATAAATTTTGCTTATATGACATTATTTATGTTATAAAGCTATTGTATTAATTTGATGATTATTATTAGAGTAGTAACCTATTGTTGTTATGATTGTTGGTCACACAAAGTATGTATTTACTTATGCTAATCTCTAATGAGTCTATAACTTTGCCCCTTACAACGGGAAATAGTTTGCATACAAACTCTTTTAGGAACTGAATCCAATAATCAAATGAAACATATATAAGTACTCGATTTAAATCTAACTTAAATATCTTCATTGGTATTTTGAAATGATCGAATTCGATTAAAATTGAATATGTTCAATACAACTGGAAATGAGACATGAAAATATTACTAAATTATAATTGAATACGATTAATGTTATGTTAATGTATATTCACGAATAATAATTAAACTGATAATTATTATTATTTATAATATGGTAATAGGTATATTTATCTATGTATATTTATGTATATATACATAATTTTACATGACATCGACTATATTAAATACACCAAATGGTAGAGTATTGATAGAGCTCGTCGTTTATATGCATTTAATATTCTATATGTAATTAAAATGATGGAAAGTAAACGATATAATTATACAGATATATTTAATTTATAGAGTTATTAAATGCTTCTATCTTAATATATTGGTGGTATATAACGATAACGATTAAGTAGTATTTATTAATACTATATTAACATTATAAAAAAGTCATTAGAAATTATTGAGAAATTATAATCCACTAATAATGCATTTACACAACATTGATTAAGCATTAACCAGTGTGCTTTACCTATTTAATATATATTGCAATCATATAATTGTAAAATACGTTTGAGGTTTAATTTAAAAAACGTAAAACACAAAATTATCTAATCGTCGGTAAAAAGTCAAGTTATAATTTTACATGGAAATTCATATGTCGTATTATTATTATTTAAGTATGATCTATATGTGAAAACATTTCAAATATAATTAATATTAATATAATATTTCTCCTATTATGCGTGCTTCACGTGAAGAATAAATAATATAAATAATTTTAAAATTCCAATTCTATTATCATGATTGCTCATATTTTAAAATAAATAAGATCAGTATTATACCTATGTATTATGTATATTATACTTTTATTTATTATAATATATGTTAAATATATTTAAAATACCCCATTAACATTAACATTAACAAAATTATTATTTTTTTAAAAATATTTATTGTAACTATAGTTGCATATAATATATATATGATATTATTTCAAAATAAAATATTTTATAAATAATTTATATTAACAAATTAAATTAATACCATAACCCAATGATAGTAACTAAGTTAGCTAGCAATTGTAAAATAATTGTACATTATATCTCATAATCTATACAAGTATATATTATAATATAGATACATACCCATATCTACCCGAATTTCAATTTTTGGAGAATATATACTAAGAAATAGTTTACGAACTCTATAAATGATGTAAAAATAAGCGAAAAAATAAAAAAAGGCTTTTAATCGAAATATTTTAATTTCTTGTTTTATATACATAATTATAACAACTACAATACTTTGTTTTATATATATAACATTAATGTATATAAAAAAACAAGTTTATATACTATATTAAATAATTATACATTATTTATAGCAAGGCTGTGGGTAATTTCAGTATGCCATATTTTTAACAAAATAATTGAATACCTATTTAACTATGCATACCATTAAATTTAAGATTCTATAATTACGGAATATATCCATAATTAATAATATCAGTTTAAATAATAGTGATATATTTACTGAAAAACCTGTAACATGTTTACATATATATTTATAAAATCTTCATAAAATAATTATAATCTTTTGAATAGGACTGAATATAATCCACACTTGAGGAAACATGATTTTCCCTCTCAAAGGTTTACTACAATTTATAATCATACAAATAGATTAAGTAAACTAAATTAATTAAGCCATAATTGATGTTAATTCTCAATTTTCATCTAATAATATTTTAACTAAGCTATTTACAAAGTTAGTAATGCAATATAATATATTTTTATAATTATGCGGAATACATAAAATAAGTGTGATTTAGTAAATATACAAAAGTGTATAATTGATTTTAATGAAATTCAATATTTACCTTAAACGTAAATTTTATATTCATCAAATGATTCCTCAATCACTAAATAAGCATTAAACATTATGAACCATACCATAAAAATTCATATAAGGTGATGAATTTGTCAAATATTATTTTTATTTACATATTTTATCTAGTAAATAAATTTGAAGTTGTGAAATCTGCTGAAATTTAATAAATTGTCTCCATCAACCATAGAACAATTTCAAGAAAATACTGATTTGTAACAAAATAACCACAATATTACTCGAAGATAATCTTTTACATGGAAACAAATTATATTTAACTATTTTAAATAAATTTTAAAACTTGATTAAATCATTCTTTATTAATGAGGATATAATGTAAATAATAAACATTTTATCAATGATTTAAAACAAACATTTATTTGAAATAGTACATATTAAATATAATACTATATAAATTATAGATATAAATAGCTATCTTTATAAGATTTCCATATTTAAAGAAAATCAAATTTTGTTATAAATAGCTTTTTTTAAAAGTGTATTTTTATACAAATAACAATTGACTTAAAATCAATAACAAAAATACACCAAATTTCAATATTTTAATAGTTCACAATCTGTAAATACAAAAAATTTAATTAATATATTTGACTAATTAATATAAATAGTTTATAAAATAGAAACAACTTGATGAGTTTATGATTAAAACATTAACTTTATTGCATATTAAATAATTCTAGGATACCGTATTGCTATTAGATCGATTCTAACCACCATCCTGACTTGTACGCTGCCGAAATTAAGATCGCTCAGGCCGTCTACTGCATTGTTCGCCGATTTCAGTTCCACCATGGTGACGAATGCGAATCCGTCGCCGGGTCTCGCCGAACTATGGGCCAGATCGACGCGCAGCACGTCGCCGAACTGCGAGAACAGCGCGTAAATATACTGCTCGTCGTAGGCATCCGTCAGGTGGCGCACGTACACCAGCGTTCCGCTGGCCGTACGCCGCAGACTCGCCAGCGGACCTTCGACGGCGGTACGCTCGAAAGTCGTGCTTATCCGAGGCGCCGTGTCCAATTCGCATCCGTCGCGTAGTTCCGTTGGTTCGCGGCGGCCTCCGCCGCGGCCGCCGCCGGAAGAGGGTCCGGCGACGTCGTTGTTGTTGTCGTCGGCGTAAACGCCGCGTTCGGCTAGTCTGTACGGCGTCGAAGACGGCAACCCGGCGTCGACGACTACGCTGCCACCGCGACCTCCGACGTGACCTCCGCTCTCGTGCCTTACGAACTGCCCGTTATGATAATGGCCGTTACCCATTTCCAACAGTCCTTTGGTGATCTCGCGATCGGAGCAGACTGCTCGATTCCCGCCGACCCCTCTTCCCGTCCGCCGTTTTACGCCCTGATTCTTCGACGAGCAGATGCCCTGGGCTAGAGAATGCGCCTTCATCTGCGTTCGTCTTTGCTGTTGTTGCTGTTGCTGCTGCTGTTGCTGTTGCTGCTGCTGTTGTTGCAGTTGTTGCAGTTGCTGCTGTTGTTGCTGCTGCAGTGCATTCGCCAGTCGTTGGTTCTCAAGCTCGCGCAACAGCGTTCGTTGTTGATCTTGCATCTGCCCTTGAGTATTGCTATACGTCGGGTAGACTCGTTGGTTGTACTGCGGTTGGTAGTTCAGCACATTGGTTTCAATATCTCCTGGTATATATTAATATAAAATATTAGATTATGATAATTATAGATTTAATAGAAATATTGTTTTTTATATTATTAAATTTAAAATATAACCATTATAATAATAATAAGTAAATGTATTATTTTACAATGCTAAATTTTATACATAGTTAAGTTTTAATAAATTTAAGTAACTTAAATAATTTGTAAAAAACTCACCATATGCCATGTTGACTATTCTTTGAGTTTCATTTTGTTCTGCTGCTTTGGATAATGCCAAAGCCTGGTAATGAGGTATAACTCCACTCTGATTCATTGCAACTTCTCTGGGGTGAGCGAATTGCGGGGCCTGTAAAATGTTGGTTAGTTTTCCAATATAAGATCTATAATGTATATATATATACAATAAAATGATAGTAGTAGATTTACAATATCTATAATGCACTATAGGATGATGTAATAAATTTAAATTCACTTTGTGTTTAAAATATCTAAAAATTTATGAATAAATGAATACAATGTATATAAACACAAGAAAAAAATACTAAAAGTTTAACTCCATATTTAGATATTATGAATTTTCTTTACAAATATTATTATACTATTTTACTAGATAAATAGAATAATTAAGATTTTAATAATAATACCTTTTATTTCATTCTAAAAAATATAATATTTTAATTGAATTCTTTGATTTTGTAAGACGAATATACCGATACGGAGTTAATTTGATATAAATACCTGGTCGTTAAAAGAGCCCATTATAATAACTTACAGCATTAATATCGATAGAATATTAATTTACCTGAAAAGGTACGGTGCGTACCCGGTTCATTTCCATAGCATGCCAGACGCTGTCCAAAAGTAACTGCTTGTCGGTGAGCTCTACGAGCAGATTAGCGCCTCCGGCTTCAATATCGAATGGTCTGCCGTTGGTGTCGCGGATGACCGCGAACGCCTGGCCCGGAAACTCGAACGTCAACAGAACACCCGTGTCGTAGTCGGCCCACAGCGGATCCGGCTGCTCCTCGCCGTACATGCCGTCGAGCCAACGCAGGCCGACGATGCTGCCGTAGGGCTCGAAGCGTCGGCGAATCCGGTCGACGCCGCACTCGCGCGGCAGAAACTCCACGCACACCGTGGTGTGCTCGCGGCGGCGCGTCTGCGACCTCGTGAACTGTCGCGCCACCTGCAGGCGACCGTTCGCCGACGGCCGACGGTCCGTGCCGTTCGCGGCGAGGTTGCAGTTCTCGCCGCCGGCGAAGTCGACGAGCCCGTACGTCTGGGAGGTGTGTTCGATGGTGCGCGTCTCCGCCCGCACGACCTGCCCGTACGTCGAGTACAACTGGCGCAGGTGGTGTTCGGTGTAGCCGCTCGGTAGGCCCCGGACTAGGATTTGCTTCATCCAGCGATTGCGCTTCTGGAAGATTTGTAATTCGTTCAGACCGTCGATGAAGGTGTGATGATTTTTAAGCGTAATATCCATTCTGCAATGTGATATCGGAAATAATTTAACTAGTAACTTATATTATATTATAACTATTTATGTTTATTGAGTTTGTATTATAAAAATTCATATAATAATTGTATTATATAATTGGTTAATCTAAACTAATGAAAATAATTATATGTAAATAGTTCAAATTAATAGATATTAGTCTTTTTAATGATAATTATAATATATGTTTTTTCTATATTTTTATTCTAAAATTATTCTTTAAATTATATATATATTAATATGTTAAACTCTTTTCTGTGGAAATCTTATAAAAACAATAAAAAATAAATTAATATTTTAATATCAAATATATATTGATAGCATATTTGTTCTATAATAATTAATATGTTACCATAACAATATTATATTATTTATTGAAATAATTAATCTAATATCGTGCTATACTTATATTGAATATAATTATATTAATATAATAAGTTGTATACTATAATAGTTTTATTACACTTTATTACTAGTACTATCATAAATTTATAATAGTATTTTCAAATTAAAATTATTAAAATATGTATTATTAAAATAGATTAAAGTTTAACTTCGGATTAATGGACTTCAAAATTTTGCAACAATAAATAATAAAATTGTATTTAAATATATTTTACATCATTTACAAATTATTATGCAAAGGTAATTATTGTTTATTAAATACACTTACTTTCAATATAACGTAATAACTTTTTAATTTTTTATCTTAATTTATATTAATTACTTTGTGATATATGAAATGTAAAAATGTTTATCCTCGAAAATGCTGAAGATGTGCTGCAAATGGTATTCTATCACGTGACATATCTATAATCTTTATATATTCGATTTGAATAATAGATACTGTTGTATCTTTCAATTTAATAGATTGAGTAGATGTGTACAAGTATCAACACAACACATTAATAATTGATAAATTCAACAATTTAAGTATACACTTTTACTATATTTATCTTCCGTGATTACTTAAAACACAGGCAGATTATAATATTGCATGAATAATTACCGTAACATGAACAGGACAATAATTATTACGGTATTAAAAGATTTAATACAATAAATTGTACATGTGTACCGAGGTATCTTGATACACATGCAGAATATATTTTCCTATATGAGGATATCGATATTAGTATGCAGATTTGCATAATTATAAGAATATATTCTTTTTGTTTAATATTTAAGACACCAATATAAATTGTTGTTTTATAATTAAGCTGTAGTAAATGCTATTAATCAGATGAGATTATAATAATTGATATATATATATATATATATATATATATATATATAGTAATTTAAATTTTAATTATAATAACAATAAAATATAAATTATATTAAAATGAAAAGTAAATTGATGATCAATTTCGATGTTATTTGAAACGTATGCAATTAATTCGCATATATTTATTTTAAATGTATATTCCAAAATTTGTTTAATTATTAATTAAAGAGCAAAAATATGTTGGTAATGTTTTGTAGGTTTGGTCGAATTATCTTTTGTGGTCGTGCCTCTTGCATTCTCATTTAGAAGACACTCTCCTTGAGTAATACTAATATCGATATTTCTACACCTTTGGCGGGCATACACTATTTCATTTTCGTTGACATGCGAGTACGCCATGAATATTTCTTTTTGACTCTAGTAAATATCAAAATTTAAATACACTATCATTTATCTAATTGCATATTGTTGTATTAAAAATAGAACCTTTCTACATAGTCTAGTATTTCCTTTTTCATGGTCCTCCTCAAATCTACGAATTTTATTGAAATCGATTCCTGTATAAATAGTTAATAATATTAACATTTAATTACACATATACCAATTTCAATAAATTCATATATACACACATACATATATATATATATATGCATATATACATATATATATATATATATATATATATTAATTGCATACCTATTAATTCCTTTTGATCACTTCGTATTAATTTATATTTACTAGCGTATTTACATGTGACTACGTGGCCCTTGAGACCACTAGGTGTTGTATAATGACGGTTGCATCGCAAGAAACCAGGACACAAAAGGTGTGGCATTACGTATTTATTATATTGATTTTTTCAACAGTTATTAATTCATATAACAATTTTATAAACTTTTCATAATAAAAATATTTAACTTTTCTAAATTAAAATATATCTAAATTAATTCCTTATAAAATTAAATTAATAATATATTATCATTATATTATTTATTATTATTATATTAATACATTAACGTACATTTACAATAAACTAGATATTATTATGCAAACTCTAATTAACAACCAGTTACAATTTAATTTGTAAACATTTCCATTTTCATAAAACTTTACAGAACTTATAACGGTTTTATAATTTTGATAGTTCTTTACTGTTTTTTTGGCATTTGATTAACATATCACATTTCATTGTATAAAACATGCAAATGGTATGTTATATACCTTATGTAAGTAAGAAAAATCGACAGTTTATTGACAATTACCATTAATATTTATAAGGAGGCTCATGATATTCTAACATCTGTAGATATCTCTATTTACAAGAACTAAGATCCTAGAACTTATCATTATGTAATTGAAAATATTATAGTAATACAAATAATATTATTTTGGTGATCAAATTATTATTATCACTGCCTCTATTTGCTACAGGAGAAGTATTATATATATATATATGTATAGCATAATGATATATAGTAATACATTTGTATTTAGACAAAATATTGAATATAAACATTTATTATAATATATTATAATAATTGTATAATATAATAAATAATTTTTTAAAGCATACATATTAACGTAGACATGTATGCAATATATATATATATATATATATATATATAATCAATGTTCAAAA
This sequence comes from Osedax frankpressi, assembly GCA_964035775.1. NCBI lineage: Eukaryota > Metazoa > Annelida > Polychaeta > Sabellida > Siboglinidae > Osedax > Osedax frankpressi. The sequence continues at coordinate 7,438,038 of OZ038317.1, read as the reverse complement.
AATATTAATAACGTCATTAGAATTGTAATTTGATATAAAATATAATAACGTACAATTGTGTACAATAAGGATATGATATATAATCTGTAGATTTATTTTATCTAAAAATTGAAAACACATGTCTCATTTTTTAATAAAAATATGAGCATAGAACAATATAAAAATAAGTATTCAATTTTTATAAAAATTGTTGAATGCAATAACCGAATATTTAAAAAAAATATAGTTCGTAAAGTGTAGTTTATCACATTTCAATCTTTAAATAAACATAAAAATCTAAATTAAATTAATAATAAAATAAAAACATTATTTATTTAACCGATATAGTCTTAGTTCGTTTATATAGAGGATTCCAATTCAGTTGCAATAGAAGGTTCTGAAATTTGACCCGACATATTCCTATATCCGTCAACTTCAGGATTCGACAGTTGAAATTCGATTTGCATCTTATAAAGTTCATTAACTACGCTACCTGATATTGGGTCGTCTACCTTATTAGAATCTTCATCGAAATGCTGGGGTTGTGGTGACGGTGTACGGGGAATAGGTGAATGTGACTTCGGAGAAGGTGACTTCGGAGAAGGTAACTTCGGAGAAGGTGACTTCGGAGAAGGTGACTTCGGAGAAGGTAACTTCGGAGAAGGTAACTTCGGAGAAGGTGACTTCGCAGAAGGTGATGTAGCGGACGTCGGAAGCATATTCACCGGAGACGTAGGTAGGGGTTGATGCGGAGAAGGTGATCGCGGGTGAACCGTAGCCATGGTCACCTCGATTAATTCAGTTTCCGTTTCCCCTTCGACGCTGGAGTCGTCGAGGCTATCGTACGGTTCGTTAGCGGCTTCTCCGTCGGCTCCCTCGCGAATTGTTTTGTCGTAGTTCTGGGAATCGACGATTCCGCTAATCGTGTTAAAGTGAGGCATATACTTGCTTTGCGAATGGTAGACTCCGTTTATGGTAGCGTCTGCAACCGATATTGATTTTAGTGAGGGAGATTCCCCGAAGGTATTAACAACTAACTATTTTATAGAATTTTTAAAAATACATTTATAAAATTCTATAGAATAAATATATTGGTAATATTGACTCCACTATGACATAACTTATTAAGTACGATACATTGTCATTGACTTCATTACATAACCTTTATCTATTGTAATATCTTGATATACTTCCTCCATATATACTTTGTTAATTGTTGTGTTATCGCCTATCTGTAGTAATGTATTTTCAAAATGTATATATTATAATTTGATTTACAATGCAAATTAGCATATCTAGAATCGTATAATGAATATAATATATCGACAATATATTATCCCCAGATGCAAAAACCTGCATATTATTGATATCAGCAATTCGTTGCTTGTTAGCTTCTCGAGCGGCTCTTCTAGAATCGGAAAACCTTCTTCGACGAAACAGAACAATAGCTGCCAATATTGCAATGACAATAAATATTGCAGCGATGATTCCTAGAATAATACCAATGGATCCTTCTGTGTAGTGGAGTTTTCGCATTCGATCTCGACTCACACATATATATATACACAAGTACCCTGCACATCTCCTTTGTAACCGTAGTTATAAAGTACTCACAGAATAACATAGGAATTAGAGAATGGGATCATAGAACTAGAACTTTGTGAAAAATAACGTTGTTATTTTTTTGTCAAGTTTAGATGCAAAAATTAATGATGTTCATACGTAATTATAATCATGTTCATATGGCATTATAATTATTAATAAACGAATAGGATAAGAATGAGGTAGGGCATAAGTAAGGAGCTAACTTTCATCCTGGTAGCAATTCACCTTAAACCTACATTTTCCTGTTCCATCCTTTGTATCCAAACACCAACTGCATTCTTGAACTTTATTGCATTTACTAAAATGTTCAAATCCTCTTTAATACAGATACTTAATAATATATATGGAATAGTTACAAATATCATCATCTTTGAATATTTAATATAATTTATATAGAATTAAAACTATAGTAATATATTATTAATGTAATTATTATTAATAACAATACTAAATGTTATTTAATATTGTATTAATAAATCTAAACATTAATTTTAATATACAAAAAAGCGGATAATTAATTATGAAAGAAAATTGTATTCATAAGATATACGAATGTAATATGCTATCAATATTAAAGAAACCCGTAGATGAGCAGGTGAATATCTAGTCGGCCCGACTTAATTATTATCACGAAACAGATTATTCAACGAACTCGGGGAGATTGCGGGGTCGCGAAACTAACGCTTGCTTGTAGAAATTCTCGCAGGACATTCGTTTACACACCAAACCCTCGGCCAGCAAAACCTTGACGTACGCGGCTTCTCCCGCGTACGGACGTTTGTAGTCGATTACGGGTTCGCTCGGTATCGATATCTTATTGATGATCTGGGCGCTGGGGCAATCGCGCGGTGGCAATACGATCAAAGACTATGTTTACTTCAATAACTGTAGTTTAGCATAACAAACGATGGGATGTATTATAATCTCGATCGATCGAGTGACGTATTGTAATATATACCTAATGCGGTTGTTAAATCACCTTTTAAATGTGTTCGCACACTGGTCATAAACGTCGATGCCGGTGTAGCACGGACTGAAGCAGTCATTTATTTTAGGTGTCTTGGTACAGGCTTCCGTCTCATTGCGAAAGCGCTAAGTAAACGGCGACAATATATTTTCTCTATATTTTAAATATGTAGATTTATAGGGCTATTAAAAAACTAAAAGTAATACATTTATCATAAATATTTTAAGTATATCTATATATTTGTATATATATACATATATACAAAATATATATATATATATTAATTTTGTTTTAAGTGATACATATCGGTGATACTATCAACTCTAAAATGAATTCTAAGATTACCTAGAATTGATAGGGGTTCTCTGTATGGTTAGATGTATATAGGGTTAGTGAGATCTAGATTAAATCTAATTGTCTATGCTTACACGTGGTATTAGCAATCTAATGTATGCGATATTACTTTGACACGATGGCGAATTTGATCACATAATAATATGTTCTATTTTAACGTTTATATTCAATACCACTCCTACTCGCGAGTATTTCTCGTAGGCGAACTAACGGGAATGCTATCGCAGGCAGTCGTCGCCTTCGTCCTGCTATTCAGCTTCACGAAACCGATATAGCAAGCGGTGTCCGGTATCTTCTCGATCCTATACTTCACTCCGCTGGAGCTGAGTCGGTCGACCGCGATACGAATGTTCAACTGACCGGCCGAGGGATAACGATTACACGCGAAATGAAGGGGGGGGGGAAACACGATTGCACGAGTAATGTAGTTCATAATTTCCCATTGATCGAACATATGTTTTCATAGTGAGCATTAATATCTGTTCTTATGCTTGGACTAGCACACGATATCATTATTTAAAACGAGATTCCAAAATAGTATTAATATAAAATAAATATCATCTCATAACAATGTTTATAAACTACAGTGAGTATACTCGTCAGGGACAACGCATTACTAACTACTAATATTACTAAATATCTATAGAAAATGTTAAGAATATAGAATATTCATAGATTTAAATTATTTTAAATAAATCCAGAGTTTTTTTGCATCCAACATGTTTCCCATTTAACCCGATTGCAATAGGTACATATTATTTAAAATACCTTCCACGTAAAATAGCGTCTCCTAGTGTTGAAATCAATGCTGGAATGACTTTCTAAATGTTTGCTGCGAATTAAATCTCTCGTCATTTCTGGTTCCTGTAATCCAGGTGAGGTTTATAATCCAGGTGAGGTTTATAATCCAGGTGAGATTTATAATCCGGGTGAGGTTTATAATCCACGTGAGGTTTATAATCCAGGTGAGGTTTATAATCCAGATGAGGTTTATAATCCAGGTGAGATTTAGAATCCGGGTTAGGTTTATAATCGCTATCGTGATTATCATTGCAAGTTATCCAATAATTTGTTTGTATAGATTAACAATATATAGGATTGTGAATAATACTATTTATAAATAAAAATGCTTATTTTATAAGTAATTGAAGCAGATTAAGAATTTATTCACAAATATTAATATTATATTTTGATTCTCATGTACATATTAATTGATATATTATCTTAATATAAATAATATGCAATTTATAAATATTTCACAATTTGATAATATATTAACTTTCTCGGCTATGTGAACATATCTAATCTCGGAATCTCCACCAGAAAAACTCTTGTGATAAACAATACTGCCTGAGGAATCGAGTAAGAAACACCTGCTCAGAAAATAATTGTGTGTGATTATGAAACCTAATTAATCTTAGTGGTTAAAATAGCATTTGTATTAATATGTAATATTATAGAATGATATATTCGCCAATCAATCTAGAATATTAAAATATAATGTATTGTTAATTTATAATATAATAATTTGTTATTTATTAATAATATAATAATAACGTTCGATACTTGGATTATTAGTTAATTTAATTATATTATAAATACACTACACAATATATTTAAAAGAAATTTTGACATACTAGAAATGTGTGTGACTTACACGTTTTCTTCGAGCTTACACGATGGATTGGAATTTATAACTAGATTCTCAAGTCTGGGTAGATAATAGTCGATAGCCATGACACCAACGATTGTAGAATTTGATTTTCTGTGTAACGCAAAAAAGTAAAATTAGAGAAAATGTAGAAGAAGTTGAAGGAAGAGGAAGGATATGGTGAAGGAGAATTATAGTGAATGGGAAAGGGAGTATGATTGAGATGGATAGAAAGAGGGATAGTGAGAAGGATAGTGAGAAGGATAGTGAGAGGGATAGTGAGAGGGAGAGGGAGAGGGAGAGGGAGAGGGAGAGGGAGAGGGAGAGGGAGAGGGAGAGGGAGAGGGAGAGGGAGAGGGAGAGGGAGAGGGAGAGGGAGAGGGAGAGGGAGAGGGAGAGGGAGAGGGAGAGGGAGAGGGAGAGGGAGAGGGAGAGGGAGAGGGAGAGGGAGAGGGAGAGGGAGAGGGAGAGGGAGAGGGAGAGGGAGAGGGAGAGGGAGAACAACTCACCTTTTATCACTGAGAGTGATAGAGAGAGTGATAACGACTCCATTGTCACCTTGGTCATTATATGGCGGAGTAAATACAATCTTTCCTGGAAACGCTATTGCAGATTTGTACCTAGAGATAATATTATCAATAGCGAGTAAAATTTAGAATATATATAGGGATTTATTTTTTGACACACATAAAATATATATATATTATAAAACTTCTATTTTGTAACCAGTATATTATTTCATAGTACAAACATATAATTTAAATATATATTATTATGTACTCCATAACTGTGCAATATTGCCGGTATTAACTTTTTCCGCCTAGCAAAACACTATCAATACTCTAGGAACGTGGCAGCGTAATTCCAACCAATCACGTTGAGTGGCGTCGAATTGCTTAGCGATGATCTCGCCGGGATACATTCGATAGACGCCGTTCACGAAACCTACGTAGATCCAAATCACTCCTCCTTTGTGATAACTTCTAGACCAATACTCGTCGAGATGTTCCGATAGAGCAACCATCTGCTTAACGCCGTACTGTGACGTGGTAGTAATATCGAGCGATTAGCGTAAAATAATAAAGCAAGATACAGATAATTCATTAATAGATGAATAGGTTGATATAATTAATTAAGGAGTAAAACAATTAGCTAACTGATTATTTAATTAAAAAAATATAGATTATATAAATGTATATTTTTCAATCGGGAATAGATAGTTAATAAACTAATATTACCATATATGGTACTTATACATTTATAGTTAGATTTTTTACTCAGTTCCACCAATATACTAATTCAATTGAGAATACAGGAATCTATAAATAATAATGTTATATTTTCATCAGCGTATTAACATTATAAGAAAATAAATCAATATTATGTAACCCTGATATTATGAAAAAATATCTCCTTATTCTCAAAAAAAGCCTTATATTTTTCGTACATTTCTTTTTCGATATAGTTAAAATAATTCATCGGTTGAATAAAAGCATGGCCACTCAATTTGATTACAGAATAATCTAAATGTATGTGGGTGATTTGAAAGATTTTTTATATACAGAGATATTTGGAGAAGAGGGAGAGAAGAGATATGGAGAAGGAGATGGATATATTGACGTTCCTTTAAATTGTATACTTGTTCAAATTCATTATATTAGAGTAACCAGCCACTACGCATACGTAACTGACCCGTAGTTCCCAGATGACCATTAGACAGGGCACACACGGAGGCAGGCTTTATCAGATCTATACGGTGGTAGTGGAAGTTCTCAACCTGTGAGTACGTACAAAGAAATTCAATTGCTGCGTTCGATTAACAGTCTCATGTTATTCGAAGCAATTCAATTGAAATGCTATTATTCTAAACACTTTCTGCGTATCGATTCAACGACTTCTACTGGTGAATGATTATATAACCTTAAGATTAGTCTTGACTTGTGCTATTACTTTGCTGTTTTTAGCGACGACAACGCAAATACTTATGTCAGTGCCATTTATCTGTAGAGTGTTATTTCTGGTAAAACATTAGATATATATTTTTAGAAATCATTTCCTTTAAGTTTATACTAAAATAAAAAGTATACGGCCTTATTCGATTACATATTTATATCGGCATTCAAATTTGAATACAACTCCTACAATCTATTTGTAATCACCTATAGCGTATTACTTATTATAATTATAGATTGTAAATGTGTGTAAACAAATACTTATATTGTACGCGAGGGTAGCGCGGATAGATATCACTATGTGGCGTGTAACCTTTTTGTAGATATAATCAGCAGTAATGATTTCATATCGGACGCCCTGTCGCTTGGGGTCACCTAGAGAAATAGCTTGTTTCCTAGTCACCACCTTTTGACCGGATCTGCCTCTGACGTCATTTGGTTTTATCAAAATAGCATTTCATTTACAATATTTACCTATTGTTTTTATTATTATAATACTATTATTTAATATAACGGTTGTGTACATTTATAGATGGGAACATATAGTTATATATATTACGTTCATATACCCACATATATACACACACCCACACACCCACATATATATATATATATATATATATATATATATATATACATAGCATACATACACATACGTATACATACATTCTTACATTAATACAGATAGACAAACATATGTACACATTGTGTAGTACGCAATCACATATACGTATATATGTATGTATGTATGTATATGTATGCGTGTGTGTACATATATGTGTGTATGCGTATGTGTGAGTGTGTGTGTGCGTGTGTATATATATATATATATATATATATATATATATATATATATATATATATATATATGTATGTATATGTGTGTGTGCGTGTGTGTTTATGTACGTGTATATTTATGTGCGTGTGTATACATGTGTGTAGGTAGTATAGTCCTATTTAGTTAAACGTTTGTGTTGAAGGTGATGTTATGAAAATTCAAAGTATAGTCAGACGATAGTTTTATCAGTATTGTGAATGTATATATGATACAGTATGTATTTATACATATTTATATGCATTCTCAAAAACATGCATACGTATATAATATATCCTATCATATCGTCTGATAAAAAGATGTAATAAGATGTAAAAACGAAAGTATCGCTACAATTGAGTATACACAATATTGTAAATATTTTACAAAGAATTCTAAGGTATAATAATATACTTCGGATAAATAACTACTTCTTATAATATTAAGTAGATTCTAGATTACTATCCGGGAATTTAGCCTACAGGCTAGCAATGTCAATGTCTTGTATACTCAAGCAAACGCTGGCGATATCAATAGTACACTCAATAAGTTGTATACTCAATCGTACTCTAGCCTAGTTTATAGAGTAGGCTATAGTCTACTCTAGCCTACTCTAGCCTACTCTAGTCTACTCTAGCCTACTCTAGCATACTCTACCCTACTCTAGCCTACTCTAGCCTACTCTAGCCTACTCTAGTCTACTCTAGCCTACTCTAGCCTACTCTAGCCTACTCTAGTCTACTCTAGCCTATTATAATCTATTCTAGCATATTCTAGCCTAATATAGCCCACTCTAGCCTATTCTAGCCTATTCTAGCCTATTCTAGCATATTCTAGCCTACTCTAGCCTACCCTAACCTACCCTAACCTATTCTAGCCTAATCTAGCCTACTCTAGCCTACTCTACCCTACAATACCCTACTCTAACCTACTCTAGCCTACTATAGCCTATTGTAATCTATTCTAGCATATTCTAGCCTAATATAGCCTAATATAGCCTACTCTAGCCTATTCTAGCCTATTCTAGCCTATTCTAGCCTATTCTAGCCTACTCTAGCCTACCCTAACCTACCCTAGCCTATTCTAGCCTACTCTAGCCTACTCTAGCCTACTCTAGCCTACTCTAGCCTACTCTATCCTACTCTAGCATACTCTAGCCTACTCTAGCCTACTCTAGCCTATTATAATCTATTCTAGCATATTCTAGCCTAATATAGCCTACTCTAGCCTATGCTAGCCTAATATAGACTACTCTAGCCTATTCTAGCCTATTCTAGCCTATTCTAGCCTATTCTATCCTATTCTAGCCTATTCTAGCCTATTCTAGCCTATTCTAGCCTACTCTAGCCTACCCTAACCTACTCTAGCCTACTTTAGCCTACTCTAGCCTATAGCCTATAGGCTAGAGTATACTCTAGCCTACTCAAGCCTACTCTAGCCTATTCTAGCCTACTCTAGCCTACTCTAGCCTACTCTAGCCTACTCCAGCCTATTATAGTCTACTATAGCCTACTCTAGCCTACTCTAGCGTACGTCATACGATGGCCTACTATAGAGTACTCTAGCCTACTCTAGCGTACGTCATACGATGGCCTACTATAGAGTACTCTAGCCCGTACTAACGCCTTCATGTCCTCTAGTATGCCACGCAATTTGCTGTCGAACTCGAAATTAGAAATGTCTACGAATTCAGACGCCGCCGTGGAATGCTTGCCCTGGATGGAGGCCATTAACGGGTGCAGTAGGGTGCGGCCGGTTCCGTCAACGATGAACACGTAGCTACGCGGGCCGGCAGCTAAGTATAACGCGGACTCGAGTAGTCCAACTACGTTGAGGTCGATGCCTGTCGAACGAAACGGGCGCAATTCGTAAATCGACGTGGGACTCTACTTTAGCGGAATCTAGAAATGAGAATTTAAATGCATCGCGAAACAGTGAAACGACCTGCAATTCCCATGAATGTCTGTTCGTGTCGGACAATCTTGGCCGCAGTTATTATCAAGCCTGCGTGGATGGTAGATGGTAGGTTAGCTCTACTCAACGACGCCGATAGATGGATCGTAGTGTTCTACTTATAACGTATCTTGTTTCGTATGCATATGAATGAATCTTATATATATGGCACTCGTTCTCTCAAACGAGTTCCCCTAGATATTGTAGAATTGAGATTTGGTATTGTCAAGACGGCCTACATTCTACTGTTCAGACGAATATTCGCTATTAGTTTTAAATTATAAACGGTTATAAATGTCCTCGATACAAACCGTTATTAATCGATAACAAGAATTCAATATATGTATTACAATGGCTAATGATGAGTAATCTATATATTAATTAAGAAAGATATATATTTTAATATATAATATAGTTATGAATATATTTACACTAGTTCATAAATTACATATGCAGTCCCTGTTCATATTATATATATGAAGCCTTTTATGTAGTTTTAAGCCTTTTAGCAATATAATATATAAATTCCTTATACATTTCGCATAAATATTTACTAGTGCATTCGAACTATATATATATATATATATATATATATATATATATATATATATATATATATATATATATATATATATATATTATCATATCAGTAGATCCGAATGAACTTTTTCAAAGTTTGTGTATAAATCCATAGTAAATTGTTCACCTGTCATAGAGTAGTCTTGATACGGAGAAGATACGGTAATGTCCGTGGATTGCCCGTACGTTAAATAGCGGTAGTAAGTGATGAACTGCAGTGTGAGGGCGTTATTGCTAACTTCTTCGTAGTAGCCTCTCTGAGAACAATGGCATCGTCAATATGTGATTGTTAATTGTTTACGCAAATGCTATACGCATTTAGACGTATGTGTAATTAAATAAACGTTTACAACTATATACTGACTTATTAAGCTAACTTTAATTTCTCCAAAACTAGGATCACTGTATGTCTGATTTGCTATATTTCTTAATAGTTTTTCGGCGTTTGCTAGATATGTAAGTTTGTATGAGAGGAGAGGAGAGGAGAGAGAGGAGAGGAGAGGAGAGGAGAGGAGAGAGAGAGGAGAGGAGAGGAGAGGAGAGGAGAGGAGAGGAGAGGAGAGGAGAGGAGAGGAGAGGAGAGGAGAGGAGAGGAGAGGAGAGGAGAGGAGAGGAGAGGAGAGGAGAGGAGAGGAGAGGAGAGGAGAGGAGAGGAGAGGAGAGGAGAGGAGAGGAGAGGAGAGGAGAGGAGAGGAGAGGAGAGGAGAGGAGAGGAGAGGAGAGGAGAGGAGAGGGAGAGGAGAGGAGAGGAGAGGAGAGGAGAGGAGAGGAGAGGAGAGGAGGAGAGGAGAGGAGAGGAGAGGAGAGGAGAGGAGAGGAGAGGAGAGGAGAGGAGAGGAGAGGAGAGGAGAGGAGAGGAGAGGAGAGGAGAGGAGAGGAGAGGAGAGGAGAGGAGAGGAGAGGAGAGGAGAGGAGAGGAGAGGAGAGGATAACACTTACAGTTTGGTTTTCCTACTCTGTATGTAAGAATCATGACAGAGTTGTTCATAGCACTGTTCAATTCTTTAATCAATTTCAGAATGTGATCATGGGTGGCTGTGATCCCAGGAGATATCAATAAAATTACTTTATCTGTAAGATGTGTTTAAGGTGATATATAAGAGTACTTTATTATATATAACTATATATACCAATTATACATAGAATTCACCTTGTATATATTAGACTATGCTATGTCTTTGCAATCAGTTACTTTAGATATATATAAAATAGGTTCTATTTTAAACAAAACAATATGTTTACTTCATAATTTCATCTACATTGCAATTTGTATCCGAAATACAGTTTATTGTATCATCTTGCTTACTTCTATTGATGTTAATATCAGAAGAACCAAGAATTTTGAATGCATCGGTGAAAGCTTTCGCAAAGTTTGGAGCAGTATTAGAAATATCGGCCTCCAGAATTTTCATGATTTTCTGGGCAAAAGTGATGATAGAAAATAGAAACTGGTTATAATTTAACTTAAAAATATTGTTTAGGTGTTATATTGTTTAAAATATTGTTAGTTATATGTTTTTATTAACATTCAGCATATTATATTAATAATTAATATAATTTATGAAAATATAACAATATCTAATCAATTAAAACATATATATACCCGTTTGTTTAGCTTAGTGACAACTGCCAGTTTGGATTGGTAGCATCCGATAGCGCTCTTCGGACTCGCGGAGAACAATACAAGTCCAAACTAGATTATTAGAAATAAAATATCAGAGAATACAAATATGAATTCATATCAGAGTAATTATTATTCATAGTCATTTAAAGAATATTAATCTATTTATCATTGAGTTTATTTATATTACTATTTAATCTAATTATTAAACTACTTAATTATTAATATTGCTATTTAGTTTATTGTTTGCTATTTAGTTTTTTAGAACATATTTTTAGAGAATACTCAATTTTGAATATTATTTTTTGAGTAAAATTCTACATAAACATTTATTTAAATTATAATACACTTAAATAATATTTATTAACATTCATATAGAATAATACTCATATATTTGATATAAGAGAATATATATAATATATATATATATATATATATATATATATATATATATTTAGCATATATATATTTAGCATACATACGTTATAGTCATTTAGTAATTCTACGAACTCTATCATATGGTGACAGATTTTCTATAGCGATTTTAGTGGCATTTATAGCTTTTTCGTATCCTCTATGGGTATTATTCATGTATTGCGAACGGTCGATCATTATGACGACATCCTTGGGTTTGGGTGAAATCATCCGGGAGTACCATGGTCTACATAATGGAAGTGAAATAGAGAAGGTATTATATATTAGTGAAACAGAATTTTCAGTAGCATAATATAGTGGCGAAATTTTAATTGCCTGATAATTAATAACTCAGATTAATTATTTATTAATAATTTAATACAATAATATAAATAATTAACCGAATAATTAATTAATAAATACAACTATACAACTTATGAGTAAAATGAAATAATTATTACATTAGCTTAATAAGTATAATTCATTAATAATGTAATAAAAATGTATCTAAAATATGATCATGATTATATATATATATTAATATGATATACTGGTCAAGTAATAATTAATAACCTTATTCTAGGGTCGTAATCATTACATTTCTGACTCAGCGATTCTGGGTATTGTACGGAGACACCTTGTTTAGTAGAGTAATACTGCCACTGTACGAGGTCAAGGTTCATATAATAGCTATATTGTTAGAGTATAGCGTAGTACTGCCACTGTACGAGGTCAGGGTTCATATAATAGCTATATTGTGAGAGTATAGCGTAGTACTGCAACGGTACTAGGTGACGGTTTATATAATAGGTTTAGTATATATATTTACATGTTGTAAATGTCTCTACATATATACATTGTACACCGTACATTGTACAGTGTACATTGTACACTGTACATTGTACACCGTACATTGTACACCGTACATTGTACACCGTACATTGTACACCGTACATTGTACACCGTACATTGTACACCGTACATTGTACACTGCACACTGTACATTGTGCATTGTACACTGTACATTGTACACTGTACATTGTACACTGTACATTGTACACTGTACAATGTACACACTGTACAATGTGCATTGTATACGGTACAGTATAAAGGATATAAACTAAAGCTTACTATATATAGTGAAAAATATATTTTATCAGTAATATGAATTGACATTAAAATAATTATTCTTTTTATTAAACCAACCATATACCATGTACGGTAAGAACACAGAACTGTAATATATACTAATAGTATTACTATGTTAGTGGATAGATACGAAAATATATTTATTATACCATCCCCATAGGTATATATATGGTACTATTATATATTTAGCAACATTAATATGAAATTTAGTAACGGGTAATAGATTCTTTACAAATAATGGCTTAGATACAAATGACCATTCAAACCGTGATGTGACCATTTTGTTGGGTGTTTATTTTGGCGGTTTCCAGCATATTCTTGCTGATGGTTAGAATTTCGCCATCGTGATCCAGGGTCGGGTATCTGTAGCACAACGATAATTTGTTTACCTGGAAACCGTTAATAAGGCCGTTAATAGAACATTCAATGAGGTCGTGTATGTGAAATGTTAAAAGGAATATGCCTACCCTGAACAGCGTGCATTGGATACTATCTATTGTATAATAGCACTGTCCACTATCCACTTTCAAGTGTAATTGCATTTAATTTATACATTAATGCAAGGCATATCGATTTACTATATACATATTACGATGAATCTCTTAAAAACTTTCATCGAATTTATTAGTATAATTCGTAACGGTGTCATGCATGGGTGATTAAAGTATGCGTATTTATTGCGTAATTTGGTAATGAGGCATTACTCAATATAGCTACTGTGAACTGTATACAATATACATAATGTACACTGTATGTGTAAAGTGTACCGTGTAACGTGTACCGTGTACCGTGTACCGTGTACCGTGTACAGTGTACCGTGTACCGTGTAGTGTACCGTGACAGTGTACCGTGTACAGTGTACCGTGTACAGTGTACCGTGTACAGTGTACCGTGTACAGTGTACCGTGTACAGTGTACCGTGTACAGTGTACCGTGTACAGTGTACCGTGTACAGTGTACCGTGTACAGTGTACCGTGTACAGTGTACCGTGTACAGTGTACCGTGTACAGTGTACCGTGTACAGTGTACCGTGTACAGTGTACCGTGTACCGTGTACCGTGTACCGTGTACTGTGTACCGTGTACCGTGTTCCGTGTTCCGTGTTCCGTGTACAGTGTACCGTGTACCGTGTACCGTTACCGTGTACCGTGCACCGTGTACCTTGTACAGTGTACAGTGTACAGTGTACCGTGTACAGTGTACCGTGTACAGTGTACCGTGTACCGTGTACCGTGTACCGTGTACCGTGTACAGTTTACAGTGTACAGTGTACCGTGTACAGTGTACCACTGTACCTGTTTTAAATACAGTTATCTCTAGTTAACAGGACATTTCCTTTACATAATATCGTCAATCGTGATACAATACGTGGGGAGAACACACCGACTCACCCACTGCTTGTAAAGAAAACTGTAAGTTGAGTTGCCGATCCACGGAGAGTACTTGCAACACTCGTTGAATTTAGTCGTATAGTTTCTGTACACTTTCTTGAGGTAATCGGATTCAATCGTGGAGGTGAGTTTGTGAAGAGCAGAGAAAGTAGAGATAAACTTCTTGTTAATATCATCGTATACCTATAATAGTATATGCGAAATAGAGAGAGCGAGAGGGAGAGGGAGAGGGAGGGAGAGAGAGAGAGGAGAGAGAGAGAGAGAGAGAGAGAGAGAGAGAGAGAGAGAGAGAGAGAGAGAAAGAGAGAGAGAGAGAGAGAAATTGAAAGTTATAGGTAGAGATAAATAGAGAATATTGAGCTATATAGAGTTAATTCAAGAATGTAAAAATGTCACCTACTGGAATTTCTATAGATTCAGATTATTCTTTGGGAATAAAATCAAATTTAGAAAGTTATAATAATAGACATGATCATAATAGTGAAACTTAGCGTGAGATATCTGAAAACAAAAGTATAGTATCCGATGTAAATTATTATTAAAAACTCAATAATAATAATCAAAGATGTTATCATTTTGAACTTTATATTTTGTATTTTGCAGCTTTATCATATTTACATCATATAAACATTGCATATATTATAGTAGCATTTAAATATATTATAAACCATATTATATATATATATATATATATATATATATATATACATAATAACTTAACAAACTAACTAATTTAAATATTTTCTTTGGTTCGACTTTTTCTATTTGAATGTTTTCTTTCTCAATATTATCCTGTGAAGAACATACATTAGAAATAAATAACTCGCGTAGATTATTTATTTTACATACGAAATTCAATAGTCTAGAGATTTATATATATATATAAACTAACTATATTCAAAATTATATATATAAGTATACAGTAACATGCATTGTAGAAAATAAATTGCATCTATAGTATAGCAAAGGTATATAATTATAATATGTGCTCTTTAAGAGAAAGATTTAACAGATATAACATAGCCACAAAAATACCTGCAACAAATTATATCCCATTAGATTATCTCTTTCCTTAGTTAGTTCTTCAGATATGCTGTCAATGTTCAATT
>OZ038317.1:7399862-7422299 GCA_964035775.1 Osedax frankpressi | reverse complement strand
CAACACTGGTACTCAATAATTCTATTTTATCATTTTTCGGATGGAATTTTTGTAACCTAACTCGTCTGCAAGTTATTACCGTAAACACCGTAATAGTGTCTTGAGAGATAATTGATGATTACAGTGAACTTTAGTGTGTAATTCAAATTCGAATGAATGAAAGAATTGTACTTTATAATCAGTTTTATTATTTTATCGTATATATGACCTTTACATTATATTATAACTTTTTATTAAATATTATCTTTATATTTTATAATTTAATCTTATTTTTATATCTGCTAATTTATATTTATTTTTTATATCTTATAATGTATTACATCTGTACATTTTATAGTTACTATTATTTTTTACAAACATATTATATATCATTATATACACCTTTTACTATTACTATTTCACATTATTTATTAAATGCGAAGTTATATACCATAGTTATTTTTTGTTGTCTCATTCAATATGATGAATAGATCTAGAGTATTACTTATTTAATTAATAATCAATAACACCCTCATGATATATATATATATATATATGAGTGTATACGCGCGCATGCGTGCATGCGTATATGTGCGTGCGTGCGTATATGTGCGTGCTTGCGTGCGTGCGTGTGTGCGCGTGCGTGCGTATGTCTGTTCTTAGCTTATATTATGAAACCCGTATTGAGCTTATAACATTCAGTTTGAATTACATGCATATATAATGCACACTGCAGTTTGTATGCTAGAACAGTATAGGGTCTTTTCAGAATAGGGTATATTCAGATTACCTTGTACTTCGCAAACTACAGTTACATACATAAGTAATGGATGTCGCGGTGTTAAGTATATAATATACATAGAAAACTACGGACACGCACGCTATCCGTATCGACTTTAAGCCGCAATCTCCCGCTAATGGATACGGGCTATCAGTTATGTAATGCAGTGCTCGGATAGCTGTCAGAATAGAGTCACCCGTATAACACCGAGAGTATAAATGCCCGACGGTCGGAAGCGAGATTATATATCCGCAGTAGTATCCATCCGACGAAGACTCACGTACATACCTACACGCATACATACATCCATACCTACACACATACATACATACATACTTATATCTATACACACACCTATACATACGCACTACTATATTGCTAAGCCATTACGAGTGCGTACTATCCCTACTCTGCCCTAGATTATAAAAACTACCATGGCTGGACTGAAAAATAAAGTTGTGCTCATCACAGGTTGGTGTCTGCAATATTACACGTTGAGGATATAGAAGAGCATACGTCAGCATATACGTCAACATACGTCACTCCCATGAGATTATATCACTGCCTATGTGTAGCCAGTGAACGCGATGGTGTAAGATTTACGTAAGCACAGCCATGTAATATTTTGTAACATTCTTTGATGCGTTGCAAAAAAAGATATTAAAAGTACGGAATTCAAAAAATAAATAACCCGAATTATTTGCTGGGTAGTTAAATATATGATTTAATTGTTTTCACTATAATATATATATATATATATATATATATATATATATATATATATATATATATATATATATATATATATATACTAAATACTATATTGCTTACTTTCCTATTTCTCGACTACTAATATTGAATAGTGATGTTATTAGTATAAATAAACATATATCAATAATACATATCTCATTTACACTAAACCTTATTATTTACATAATGTTATCCCATGCAATGCACTTCTACTAATTCAGACTGCACTTACGCCCTCTACCACTATACTGCCTCCCACTACACACCCGTTTATAACTACTACCTCCGCCTATAACTACACCCCGCCTCCTATGCGCTATTGTCTCCGTAGCTATGCGCTATTGTCTCTAACCACGCCCACCGCAGGAGCTAGTTCCGGTATAGGGGCCACTACCTCTATACCGCCTCCCACTATACAGCCCCCCCTCTTTAGCTATGCGCTATTGCCTCTTTAGCTATGCGCTATTGTCTCTAACCACGCCCACCGCAGGAGCTAGTTCCGGTATAGGGGCCACTACCTCTATACCGCCCCCCACTATACAGCCCCCCCCCCTCTTTAGCTATGCGCTATTGTCTCTAACCACGCCCACCACAGGAGCTAGTTCTGGTATAGGGGCCACTACCTCTATACCGCCTCCCACTATACAGCCCCCCCCCCTCTTTAGCTATGCGCTATTGTCTCTAACCACGCCCACCACAGGAGCTAGTTCTGGTATAGGGGCCACTACCGCAGTTGAATTTGCTAGGTACGGTACCCGGCTGTCGCTCACCGGACGTAAACAGGAAGGACTCGATAAAACGGTTGCGCGGTGCCTGGATGCGGGTCTTAACCGCGACATGGTAGGTATAGGGGTCAGTAGTCACACCCTATTGACATCCCTGGATATGTCGATGGTAGTCAGAATTTAGTGGGTTTAATGTAAAAGTCAATATTGCCTAGAGTTGTAAGGTTAGCGTGAAGTGAAGTGTTTGGATCGGGTATATGGTGGTGTTTACAGGTGGTGTATAATCTAGGCACTTTAGAGAAGTAGTCACTTACACGGGATATATTGAGAGTATACTGTGAACACATACTCTGAACACTAGTATACTGTGAACACTATAGTTTTGAGAGTATACTCTGAACACATACTCTGAACACTAGTATACTGTGAACACTATAGTTTTGAGAGTATACTCTCAACACATACTCTGAACACTAGTATACTGTGAACACTATAGTTTTGAGAGTATACTGTGAACACATACTCTGAACACTAGTATACTGTGAACACTATAGTTTTGAGAGTATACTCTGAACACATACTCTGAACACTAGTATACTGTGAACACTATAGTTTTGAGAGTATACTGTGAACACATACTCTGAACACTAGTATACTGTGAACACTATAGTTTTGAGAGTATACTGTGAACACATACTCTGAACACTAGTATACTGTGAACACATACTCTGAACACTAGTATACTGTGAACACTATAGTTTTGAGAGTATACTCTGAACACATACTCTGAACACTAGTATACTGTGAACACATACTCTGAACACTAGTATACTGTGAACACTATAGTTTTGAGAGTATACTCTGAACACATACTCTGAACACTAGTATACTGTGAACACATACTCTGAACACTAGTATACTGTGAACACTATAGTTTTGAGAGTATACTCTGAACACATACTCTGAACACTAGTATACTGTGAACACATACTCTGAACACTAGTATACTGTGAACACTATAGTTTTGAGAGTATACTGTGAACACATACTCTGAATACTAGTATACTGTGAACACTATAGTTTTGAGAGTATACTGTGAACACATACTCTGAATACTAGTATACTGTGAACACTATAGTTTTGAGAGTATACTCTCAACACATACTCTGAACATACTCAAACAGATATTTCTGAGCATAGGCGACGTAACTGTTCAAGATGACGTTACGCGGATCGTGGAGAGCACCGTGCATCATTTTGGTCGGCTGGACGTACTGGTCAGTGAATCCTTACCGTAGATCTGAGAACAGATTATTTTGGATAATTAATGTTATCATAGAAAATCGAATATGTTATAAGAGCATCGATACTCTGATCAGACTTGTAGACTTTGTATTAGTATATATACATTATTTAGCATATGTTGTGTATATATATATATATATATATATATATATATATATATATATATATATATATATATATATATATATATGTGTGTGTGTGTGTGTGTGTGTGTGTGTGTGTGTGTGTGTGTGTGTGTGTGTGTGTGTGTGTGTGTGTGTGTGTACAATGAATTGTACATAAAGATATCCCGCCCATTGCGTAATGCAAATAAATCCATTGTAAGGTGAACATCGCTGGTGGACTGAAGACAATGCGATTTCATAATTGCCCCGTTCAGAAAGTTACTGAATTCTATCACTGGAACGTCGTCAGTCAGTTCATGATGAATACTGCTGCCATGTACCATCTTATCGAAACTAAAGGTGAGTCACGCATGAGTAAATAGCAGGCGTAGGTTCATTTGATCGAAGACGGAAAAATAACTAAATTAGTCATACGCGTAGAAATCTGTGACCTACTAAAGGGCGATTTATGTAAATATATTATGGATTTCGGACAATGCTCTATTGTTGTTGATGGTGTTGGACACGATCGGCGATCATTCAAAATTAAATTACAATGATCCTGTTTTCTATCAGAGATCATTAAATGAATGATCAATGTATACTGTATAATATACAGTATATAATAAACAGTATACACACAGTACAATATACAGTGTATATTGTACACTGTGTACAGTGTATAACGTATACTATACGATGTATAGTGTTCGTAGAGAAATGATATAAAATAATGTATTTATATATACTATTGAAAACTTACAAATATATAATTATATCTATTTAAATGTTGGTATCTTTGAGAATATCCACATACTCCACATATGGTTATCGAATAACAATATTCTATTCAATAGATCCCTCATAAAACTAGCTTATTAATAGTTATTCCTTAATTATTATTGAACTCTACGATTCCTAAAGGTAACATTGTCAACATTGGATCCATGAGCGGAATAAGACCGGTTAGTCTTAATCCTAGAGTTATTAGAAATCCAAGAGTCCATTAGAAATATCTATCTTCGTAGAGTTCTGATGATCCCAGAATTCCTAGAGATTATAGAGTTCCTAGATATCCTAGAGTTTCTAGATATCCTAGAGTTCCTAGATATCCTAGAGTTCCTAGATATCCTAGAGTTCCTAGATATCCTAGAGTTCCTAGATATCCTAGAGTTCCTAGATATCCTAGAGTTCCTAGATATCATAGAGTTCCTAGAGATCCTTTATAGTGCCTAATGTTACATCACATAATTAAAACTCACATCACTTGTTATCTAGATTAGTTATGATGGGCATTTTATATTTAACGAAATACCTACTACGTATTCTACTTAAGTATAACTTTTAAGTATAACTTATTAAATCATCACACTCCTAATTTCATCACCCTTCTTTACGGCAATTATTGTTTAATTCAATCTAATGCTATACTAACTATAAACTATAGTTTGATTATGCTATAATAATTGTTCAGATTAACTTGGTAATTTTTGATAATGGTTATACTATAGTATATTATAATATATGTTACTGAACAACACTCAATTTACCGAAACATAAATATTAATTTGTAATACAAAAGAACCAACATATTAAATACATTTCACAGATATCAGACGTATTGTATTGTTATTGTTAACCTGTATTGTACTTTGTCATTAGTATGCATTATATAACTCATAATATATCGCAGTATCCAGCCCTGTTCCCATTCTCTACTGCCAAGGCCGCAGGGGCACACGGCACTCGGTGTCTAGGTCTAGAATTGGGACCTAAGGGGGTCAGAGTGAATTCCGTTGAGTTAGTAGATGTGCGCATTCTTCCTCTGGGTAGATGTAATGTAAGTATGCGTTGACCTGGTTACAAATAAATACTTTTATTAAAGATGGAAATATCGTACCTAAAACTTATCTATTACACTGAATCAAACTACGAAATTAAGTAAGTTTCCCGAATTGGTCGACATCCTTTATACAACCCGATGCACTTTTCTTACAGTAACTAACCTACGGCTCTTAATTCTACACTGCACTAACTTACTACACCCCTATATAAACTACACTAACCTACCACTATTAACCATCCCTACCACAATTCATTATTATCCAATACTTTTCACCTTACCTTTCTAATTACCCACTACTTTTCACCTTACCTTTCTAATTACCCACTACTCTTATACCAGAAATACGTTATTACTATTATTAACTGAGTTATCGAGTTTATAAAAGAAATCGTAAACCATAAACACAAAGGTTGCTGCATAAACTACTCGATTTGATCTCAATAATAAACACGACGTAATATAAGTAATCCCGTTACAAAATTGATCTCATCAACGCAGTTCAAATGAACTCCTAAACACAGACTAAATATTATATCAGCGATCACTTCTTCGTGCGTTACATTGCCACTCAATTCATCTATCTACAAGTAAGCGTATTGTTACGTAACAAACCGTTAACTACATACCGCACAACAACACAATAGACCCGGTAGCATTACCGATACTCAGCTGTGGAAGAGGTCCGGTATTTGCCCCACAAAAGAAAGGGAGTTGGCGGTTAGTGTTTACCCGTACGAATTCCTATCAGCTGTTCTAGCGATCCTGGTACCTCGATAATAACTGCCCATATCGTTACACCTGCGATATAATCGTGCCGGTACTCCATACAATATCGAGATAACTATGGGATTAAGCGACCATCGAAGGTAAATACCTTCTCGGCCTAATAACGCCCCTATCCACAACTACTCGTCGATACCTAAAACGCGTCTAAGTACGCCCGTCAATACGTGTATACGCATTCTTTACGCTAGCGTTATTTACGCTAGCATTCTTTACGTTAGCGATCTTTACGCTAGCGATTCCGCCGTAATAACGACCCCCGCCGCCGTCAGCACCACGCGAAGAGCTGGCCGTTGTACCCGATGAAGAAACTCGGCAAGACCCTGGATGTCGCTAACGCCATCGTGTTCTTGGCGTCCGATGACGCCGGTTTTGTGACCGGCTACAATATGCCTGTCGACGGCGGCATGTCGCTTACCGCGCAGACTATGATGTAACCGCGACGATGACGTCATCGCGAGGCGGGTGGAATGCCTGTACCCGGCTACGGCCAGGATTGTCTTGACGTGAAATTAATTGTATCCGTATTTCGGATTGCTTTCCGTAATGCGGTTTTTGCAACGTCGTGAATACTAATGATACATATGAGTATACATTAAGTTCATATAATATAGTTGCGGTTTACATGTTTAGGTATTTTTAATTTTAATAAAGTTACTCATTCATTTTGTTTTGCTAAATGTTCAAATATATTATCATAACTAATATTGTGAATTAATTACTAAATTAGTGGATATCCACAGATCAGTTTATTATATAAATTTCAATATGAATTCCGGGTAGGAAAAAAAATGCTCCAATATCTAGATAATCGAATTAAGGATTATTAAAATACCCACCCCCCGATGCTAATTTTGTTTGTTTATACGAATGAATATCCCTAGGAGCTTTAGACCATAGGTAACTTAACTCAAGAAATACATCATATAAGAAATATTAATTTTACTAAATTAAACCTGATAGTTCAAATATATGTATGTACATGCTACAGAGAATCATAGGAATAGATGTGTTTAGTATTATTACTTTAGAATTCCTTATTCAATAGATTATTCTAATGATATATTAGAAATTATTATACATACATTTGTATATCTAATTTTAACAAAATACAACAAATATTTATAATTCAATAATGGAAAACCGATAAATATATTGAGATATGAAATATGTTAGATATGATATAAATATGTTTTAAATTAAATTATATTTCCTAGTACAAACTATAAACAATTAACTATATCTATAATATATATCTGTTAAATAAATAAATATCTATATATATATATATATATATATATGTATGTATGTATGTATGTATGTATGTATGTATGTATGTATGCGTATATAAAGGTATGTGTATATATGTGTGCATGTGTGTATATGTATGTATGTATGTGTATATATGTGTGTGAGTCTGTGTGTGTGTATGTGTGCATATGTTTGTTTGTATGTATATACATGTCAAATATGAACATTTAGTAACGTTGATATATATTCAATTATTCAAAATGATTATATTCGTAGAATGCATAGCAGTTAAATGATGATGAATTGTTAAGAAAAATTAATAAATAATAATTTATTTAAAGAACAATCATTATAGAAAAATAATATTAGAATAAAACATTGAATAATGATATTATATCAAAACAAAGTTGATATACATTTTACAATGCACATTGTACAATGTGTACAATGCACATTATATATTATGTTTAATTAAACTATGGTCAATATTAATTATTTAAATACTTAAAGTTTAATTATAGTATACATTAATTAAGTATACATAAACATATATTTACATATATTATATATACTTATGCAATTGCTTTTATATATATATTAATATTGCAATATATTGATAATCTTGATTTGAATTATATTTTAACAATACAAGAGTAACAGTATTTGTTTTCATATATTATTGTAATATATGAAAAAATAATACATATTAATAACTTGCATCGTACTTCATTACTAATAATCATTGTATAAATTATAATCTGAATTAAAAACATATTAATAAACTGTTGTATAAGTTTATAAGTTTATAAGTTTACTTACCGATATGTAATGCTGTAATACTTACCGATACAAAATACAACCCTTCCTAGCATGTTAATATGAATTTTATCCAAATAAAATGTATCATATCAAATATACTCCAGACAACAACATCATAACATTATATATATATATATATATATATATATATATATATATATATATATATTTATAATATTGTGAAGTAAAATTATTAAAATTGTGTTCAAAATATTGTTATATAATATTGTTAATTAAAAAGTATAGAATATTTTTAATTTATTTTAGATATGTTGAATATACAAAAATTTTATTTAAATAGATGCCTAAAAATAAAAATACAATTATTTATTCATATTTCAGATTATGAGAAATATATTAAAGTTTGTTGAATTTAAATTTATTTTTATTAATATTTAATATTAATAAAATACTGATATTATTGAACTTATATTGATATTAAAGATTACCTGGTAATCTTGGCTGCTAATATAACAATCGTTATTTGTAATTTATACGAGAGAATATTATATATCGTATATATAACTAAATAATATACGTATATAATAAGTAAATATATAATTGGAATATCGATATTACGGATATTTCGGATCCATATTATATTAATATCTTAATATTAAATATCCAATAGGGTAAATATTTTATAAAATTTAAAATGAACTAATCTGAAGATGACTTTTCATTTCTCGTAATCTCATAATCATAACTTTATATACTAATATAACTTTTAAAATTATATTATATCTTTAAATAATTTATCCTCGTATATACGTATATATATTATATACGTATAGTATACGTATAATATAAGTCGTATACACATCTATATAATCTACTGATTTAATTTCGTATGCATTTCACATACATATTATACTGGCCAATAATAGAATATATTTTGTCTAGGTAAATTAACATACTAATACTAATAAGTGATGTTTAATATTATTAAATATATTTATATAAAGTATTTTAGTATTACCATTTTTAATAGTATAACTAGACAATACATTTATATTCTGTTATTTATTAAAGTATCTATTAACATAATATTAAGTTACTTCGTAGTCTTTGAATAACCCTTTTTGACCTTATAAATTATGTCAATTTTGATGTCAATAATAAATATCATATTTTGATAGTCATCGTTGAATATTAATATTTTGTCTATTTTATTCTTATTACATATACTATTTGCTTGTAATAATGTCTAATATATTACTATAAATATAACTAACCAGTGATGGTATGGTTTATTTGATGAAATACATAAAAATGTTTCTTACTTTTAAGATCTTGTGATATTTAAAAGAATTTGTTATCATCAGGAAATATTATAATTCCATATTTAACTAAGTTATTCATCAAACATTGATAATATAGCTTAGCAAATTTCTGACATGGCTAACTTAAATGTAACTAGTAAATTAGTTGTCCCTCTAGCTATATGGGGTCAGCAAGCACCTACACATTGCATATCATGTCTGGAAATGTCACCCGATCATTGTATATTAGCTACCGGTAGTAACGATGGTCAGATTTGTCTATGGCATGTGGATAATGATATGTCTGTTAGTACGTATTAATATATTATTATTATATAAAATAACTATATTGCTATGAACGTAATTACCTATTTAAAATAGAATTGAAAATTAAATTATTACAGAACATTAAATATTAAAAAAAAATGAAAATTAATTCTCCCCACTATTGTATAACTAATACCATGGGCCAACATATGTTTTCAATGGAAACACATTTAATGATCTCATTATAACTTTAAAATAAATATTCTGTGAAATTTTCAACAAAATACAAGCTATTCATACAGAAATGTTTCCAAAATTATAATATTTTCACATAAAATTCCGAGTCGTAATTAGAATTTTGAGTTAATATAATTGAGCATAGTAATAGTTTGTATAAATATACTGTTTGTATAAATATGACCAATATATCGAGAAATGATAATTAAGAATGCGGTTTCAAAGAATATTATATATATACTTTTTAGAGATTATATGAGATAACTTAACAATAATGATATGTTGTGTAATTCTAATTTAGATAATAGTAAGTAATATTTACTAATACACAAAATGTGTTATGTATAGCTAAATACTTTGTTTTAACAGTGTGCATATGTGATAGTTCCAATATATGCAACTGAACTAAATTGATTCATTCAGCTATATGAGATTACGAATCATCCGCCAAGACTAGACCAAGATTGTTTCAATGACAATACTACTAATGCCACGCAGTTGCAGCCTAGAACCATGTTATTCGGCCACACTGCGGCCATCACATGCATGACCATGACCACTTATGATAACCAAGTCAGCCATTTGATTTCTGCATCGGACAGTGGGTAAGTAGACACTTACCTTTGTCTTGATTATATCGGCGTGGAATAATTTACTTATCGCTTATATTTCCTTTGGTAGTTGTTCGGTATACATCCTAATTTTGATTGAATTAAATTATTTTGTAGATCTTTTGTATTTTTACGAAATCAAATTATAACATTAAAATTTACATTACATATAATTCAATTAATATTCCACGAGTTTTTTTATTTTGAAATTATGTATACCGAAATTTCAAACTATATTTAAATCAATTTATATCATATTTGTAATACATATTAAACATGGTTTCAACAATAGATTTCATCTACACTTATATAACCGTTACTACTTTTGTGTGTCCCACGTTTTAGGGAGATTGCGCTATGGGATTGCAAGGACGGACAGTGCCTGGAATCTAGGAAGACAACCTACACTCATACGGCGATGAAGGTTAGCATAGACACGGCAAAGACACGACTTAGATACAGCTTAGACAAGACTTAAATACAGCTTAGACAAGACTTAGATACAGCTTAGACAAGACTTAGATACAGCTTAGACAAGACTTAGATACAGCTTAGACAAGACTTAGATACAGCTTAGACAAGACTTAAATACAGCTTAGACAAGACTTAGATATAGCTTAGACAAGACTTAGATACAGCTTAGATAAGACTTAAATACAGCTTAGACAAGACTTAGATACAGCTTAGACAAGACTTAGATACAACTTAGACAAGACTTAGATACAGCTTAGACAAGACTTAGATATAGCTTAGACAAGACTTAGATACAGCTTAGACAAGACTTAAATACAGCTTAGACAAGACTTAGATACAGCTTAGACAAGACTTAGATACAGCTTAGACAAGACTTAGATATAGCTTAGACAAGACTTAGATACAGCTTAGACAAGACTTAAATACAGCTTAGACAAGACTTAGATATAGCTTAGACAAGACTTAGATACAGCTTAGACAATACTTAAATACAGCTTAGACAAGACTTAGATACAGCTTAGACAAGACTTAGATACAGCTTAGACAAGACTTAAATACAGCTTAGACAAGACTTAAATACAGCTTAGATAAGACTTAGATACAGCTTAGACAAGACTTAAATACAGCTTAGACAAGACTTAGATATAGCTTAGACAAGACTTAGATACAGCTTAGACAAGACTTAAATACAGCTTAGACAAGACTTAGATATAGCTTAGACAAGACTTAGATACAGCTTAGACAAGACTTAGATACAGCTTAGACAAGACTTAGATATAGCTTAGACAAGACGTAGATACAGCTTAGACAAGACTTAGATACAGCTTAGACAAGACTTAGATACAGCTTAGACAAGACTTAGATACAGCTTAGACAAGACTTAGATACAGCTTAGACAATACTTAGATACAGCTTAGACAAGACTTAGATACAGCTTAGACAAGACTTAGATACAGCTTAGACAAGACTTAGATAAAGCTTAGACAAGACTTAAATACAGCTTAGACAAGACTTAAATACAGCTTAGACAAGACTTAAATACAGCTTAGACAAGACGTAAATTGATCATAGACACACATTTAAAAGTAGGAAGAGTAATGTACATGTATTGACATCATGGTCTGATGTAATAATGGCATTGACAATGCGTGATTTATCTTGCAATCATCTCATCGCCCTTTCCAATAGATACATTTCACTATTGTATTACTGTATACGCAAATGCGTGATTTATCTTGCAATCATCTCATCGCCCTTTCCAATAGATACATTTCACTATTGTATTACTGTATACGCAGGTGAGATAAAGCTCTCTTCGGCTAGGCCAATAAGTAAATTCAATACGTGTTTATGTTTAAATTGCGCATACATCACGCTTTTATGATTTTAGTTATTTATGATGCTGGGTTTACAATGGCTGAATAGATAATGATGTTGTGCATGGTATGGTGATTGTGTAGGATGTATAACGATGAGTTTTATAACCTATAGAATACATGTTTATAATAAGGGTTTATAGAGATATTGTATGATGTAGTGATAGTTTTACATTACATATATTTTATACATTCTACACTCCGATGTATATCTATCATCATGATATTTACCAATTAGTTATGATTTACAACTATCTTATAGCACTAAGTAACCCATCATTTCTGCCTCATCACTAACAGGTCCATATAATAAGCTCTTCTTCTCCCAATACTTCTTCGTATAATTTCCAACCCATCTTACTTGGATCTCGCCACACGCCCCATTACTTTCCAGCTCCACAACTGTATCCCCATACCATAGCCCCATCATTCCACTTCCACCATGTATTACGCCTCTCCAGTTCTACATCGTCGTACCTGTCACTCAAGTGTTCTATAAATAGATCAGATCTGCCTCCGACATGTAATTTACAACTCTGGTCTATCTGAGTTTGTCGGCGCATTTTCAGTTTTCTCATTAGGGTACATCATTAGGTATACGTTGTAAATCATGTCGTGGTTCTAGAGGCTTCGTTAACATTGCCGAAACCAGCAATGTTAACTGGTAATAACACAGCCGCGGCAGTAGGTCTAAATACCTGCTGCGAGGGATGCATACACTCTTATTACTGGTGTTTTCCCCGATACAACATCGAATCTGAACATGTGTATACTATGTTATAAAAGTGATGAATTATTATTTTAATAGCTAACACAATTAGTAAACCGTTAGATCGCAATAATCTTTCATTGTGTATTTTAGTTATTACAGTTGGTATTGTTATATTATAACTATGTATTTCAATATATGATTATTTTTATGGTGTATATAGGAAATCATATTACATATATATGATTAGTCAATGAATAT
Source organism: Osedax frankpressi (assembly GCA_964035775.1). NCBI lineage: Eukaryota > Metazoa > Annelida > Polychaeta > Sabellida > Siboglinidae > Osedax > Osedax frankpressi. The sequence goes on along the minus strand of OZ038317.1, from coordinate 7,408,759 downwards.
TTGTTCTTTACCAACATCTAAAAAAGTCATTATTCTGTTATCACTTTATTAAATCTCCTCTCATTTTTACACAATTTGACATAACCACAATATTCTTCATCATATTTTGAATCCCATTAGACCCACTCAAACCTGATCTCCTACCTCCACTATAACTCTCCCTCTTTACCCTACTCTACATGCCCATACACTTTGACCTCTCATTCGTCATCTCCTATCCCCTCTTTAACCCTAAAAAGGTGTAGAACACACTGAAAAAACGCTTCGTTTTTCAGATAGAAAAAACGTAAAATATAAAAATGGATTTAGAGGTGTCCACATTGAAAACGCAAGCGTTTTTAAAATATGGCTTTTGACCTTTAAAATTTTACAACGAAAGTAAAATGTAAATAATTATTTTAAATTGTTAAAGATGAGATGGATAGAAAAAATAAGGAAGGAATTCACTGCTAAAATTGTTATATAAATCGCCTAAGAAAAAGAAAAAGGGGATTATGGTCATAATAATATAAATATTTGACAATCATATATATTAATAAATATAAATTATTTGTGACAATTAATTAAGTGCTTTTATATTTTCTATTCATCTCTTGAATGAAGTCAAATGTTTTTTCAGATAATATTTTAAGAATATCTGAATATCTTTAGATTCAACTGCATATTTATTGATTAGTTGACCAAGAGATGCACAAAAATCTACTGTTGCCGACTGATCCTTATTTTCTAAGGATTCTATTTTATTTAATATTTCTTCATATGGATTTATTTTCTTTTTCCAAGTTTTCTAAATTTATCACTGAATCTGTATAAATATTATAAATATGTTATAAATTTAGCAAAATAGTATATAAACAATAACGCGTGCTATAATTATTAAAATGCCTCTGCGATTAGTGTGGTTTAGAAAGGGCTAGCTGCGATGTACTTGGAGTCGACTGAATAGAGTCTGGTATTACGCAATTCCAAAATCAGTGGATTCGAATCTACTGGACTCAATATTATATCAGAACAATATTATATCAGAACATTCTGATTCAGAGATTACTCCATATTCTGATTCGAGGATTACTCTAGCTACAGATAGCTGAGATCCTGGTTCTGCCACTTCTACAATATTAAGTAACTGTGTAAACCTCTTTATGTATAAATAATACATTTTTTAAATACTATTTATTATTAATTATTAAAGTGAGATTAATACAGATTATTAAAATATACTTATTATATACAAACTCTCTGAAATACTATAAATATCCGAAGAAATATTTGGTAGCTTTTCTAATGTTTCATTAATAAATTTCATGTCTAAGTAATTATATATTGATATGTTTAATATAAAATTATATAATGGATATAATACTTTAAAATATTTACAATATACTTGGATAATATAACAATAATATAATAATTTTATATATTATAAAGCAAAAATAGTCGAATGTTTATAATTATATATAATATTAAAACTAAAATATCTTGTTTATTTGTCTACCCATCTTAATATTGCCATGTTGGATATTCAACAGAATCAACTCCATTTCCACTTTTCTCTTGATTATAATTATCTTTATTATATTTAATTTTTATAATAATCTCATGTACTTTTCCATTTTGTTTTAACCATATTTTCTATATGAAAAATTATATTTTAATTAACTAGTTTGGTTTTATAAATAGATTTAGTTATTTGTTAAATTAGGGATATTATTCTAGAAATACATGAATTGTATATTTATATCAAACTAATTTTATATTAATATTGAATATATTTATATATTCTATTTTAAAAATAATATTTTCTTAATTATTTATTAATTTTATTTATATCTTATATTAATTATAATAATTTCTAAATTAATAAATATATTTATCATATATTAAATATTCTAATAATAAGTTATTAAATTAACTAAATAAACCTGAAACACTCATTTCATTAGCTATATGAGCAATATGTTTTGTCCTCTGTATCCTATTACTATATAATTTATCTGATACATTCCATATTGATTTCTGTATTCGCATAAGTTTAATATATTTTCCTATATCCATACTTATTTAAATTAAATATATGTATTAAATTAATTAAATAATAAATGTATCACGTCGAGAGGTGAAAGTTCATTACGCCAGCTTTTTTCGTTTGTATATCATGTTCTATGCCAGCGTAAAAATTAAATGCGGCGTAATTACATGTCTTTTTTGGTGGGAATCGAATTCCGATCGGAAAAATGACGCTTTTTCAGTGTGTACACCTTTTAGGTAAAACTCACCACGGTTCATCCCATATCTACATATGCAAACCATGCTCTTACACTATAATTCCCCACCCCTGGATGTAGTCTCATCAGATGTTGAACACAAGGGAACCTCGCATCATCTGCAATGGCACATACTCCGAGATACAGGTTAAAGTTCACTTTTAATCTATGTTTTATACTTTAAAATAATATGTATTATATAATAATTTTAATTACAAAAAATATAATAAACTTTTATTGTTTATATCTTAAATAAACTAAGTTAAAAACTATTTAAAATCTCTATTTATTGCTAAATTTGACTTTAAAACTTATTACTTCTTTGTTGTTAACCATGTAAATTGACAACTAGACTTGAATCTTTGCACAGATCTTAGATTCACTGTCTTTGAGGATTATCGTGCGTCTGACGGCTCGCATTCAATCTAACTGGATTTCTGCCTTGTGTATGCTCAGACCTGTGAAACAGGAAGGTTAGGCTTGGTATGTGTGAGTATGCGAGTGTGTGTGTGTGGGATGAGAGTGTGTGGCTGTCTGTTATGAGAGTGTGATAATTATGTAACAGTGTGTGAGTGTTTAGATGTTCTGATCTCAAGGCATCGCAATTTTATTTAGTAATTTTATCTAAAACTATCCTTCAAACCTCACTTCCTTCAAACCTCACCTCTTCAAACTTTACTTCCTTCAAACCTCACTTCCTTCAAACCTCACCTTCTTCAAACCTCACTTCCTTCAAACCTCACTTCCTTCAAACCTCACTTTCTTCAAACCTCAATTCCTTCAAACTTTTCTTCCTTCAAACCTCATTTCCTTCAAACCTCAATTCCTTCAAACCTCACTTCCTTCAAATCTCACTTTCTTCAAACCTCAACTCCTTCAAACCTCACCTCCTTCAAACTTTACTTCCTTCAAACCTCACTTCCTTCAAACCTCACCTTCTTCAAACCTCACTTCCTTCAAACCTCACTTCCTTCAAGCCTCACTTCCTTCAAACCTCACCTCTTTCAAACCTCACCTCCTTCAAACCTCATTTCCTTCAAACCTCACCTTCTTCAAACCTCACTTCCTTCAAATCTCACCTTCTTCAAACCTCACTTCCTTCAAACCTCACTTCCTTCAAACCTCATTTCCTTCAAACCTCACCTTCTTCAAACCTCACTTCCTTCAAACCTCACCTTCTTCAAACCTCACTTCCTTCAAACCTCATTTCCTTCAAACCTCACTTCCTTCAAACCTTACTTCCTTCAAACCTCAATTCCTTAAAACCTAACTTGCTTAAAACCTCACTTCCTTCAAACCTCACTTCCTTCAAACCTCACCTCCTTCAAACCTTACTTCCTTCAAACCTCACTTCCTTCAAACCTCACTTCCTTCAAACCTCACTTCCTTCAAACCTCACTTCCTTAAAACCTCATTTCCTTCAAACCTCACTTTCTTCAAACCTCACTTCCTTCAAACCTCACTTCCTTAAAACATCACCTTCTTCAAACCTCACCTTCTCCAAGCTTTACTTTCATTTCCTAATCTTACTATATGTTCTGTAATAACATATTACCTAGACATTCTGAAGCACTTTATATATTTGAAATATTACAACAAGTTACTTTACTTTTACTCCATTTCATTACTAGATTAGTTGCACTTACACCCTATTAGTCTCTTCCTATCCCCAAACTCTTTTCATATTAAACTATCCCTATTCTCACTTATTGATGATCCTCCCACATTACTAACCCACCTCTTCCCCTTATCTTATCTCTTCTTATCTTATCTCTCTTTCTCATATATCCTCTTTTCTTATATCCCCTACTTTATCTCTCCTTCTCTTATCTCCCCCAATGTGTCTCCCCTCTCTTACATTCCCTTATCTTATTACTCCTTCTCTCACCACCCCTTGTCTTACCTCCCCTTCCCTTATCTCTCCTTATCTTATATCTCCTTATCTTATCTCCAGCTGATGTAATTGTGGCCATGTCCAACAGTGGAACTGTGAAGGTGTGGGCAATTTCTACAGAACTCTCCAATGATACTGTTAGTGTAGTCATTACCTAGTAGTAATTAGTAGTTCTTGAGGTATTCAGTAATACTTTGTAGTACTTTATTGTATCCAGTCATACCTAATGGTAATGATATAGGTGTATAAAAGTACTCATTTGTATTTAGTAGTCCCTAATGATACATAGTGTTTCTCTTAATAATACTTATTTGTACCTAATTAAACTATTATTATTACCCAGTGGTACCAAGTGATACTTACTTGTTCTCATAGTTAATATTAGTTATACTCATTAATTAGTTGTACTAGAAGGTATTTGGTGTTATTTATTTACACTTATTGATACTTAATCATACCTAATAATTTTAGTAATACATAGCGATTATTATTATTATTTTTATTGAGACAAGTAGTACCATTAGTGATTCTTAGTGGTATTTAGTGATAATTAGTAATACTTAGTGATACTTAGTGATACTTAGTGATAATTTTTGGTACTTAGTGGTACTACCCGGTACTTAGTGGTACTTAATGGTACATGGTGGTACTTAGGGGTAGTTAAGTGTACTTAGTTGTACTTAGTAGTACTTAGTTGTTCTTGGTGATACTTAGTGATACTTAGTAGTATTTATGGTACTTAGTTATAATTAGTAGTTCTTAGTTGTAATTAGTTGTAATTATTTGAGTTTGGAGATACATGCTTGAGTTTTAGTGTAGTCTCACCACTAAAATACATTAATATCCATTAATATTCATTAAGATCCATTAAGATTCATTAAGATCCATTAATATCCATTAATATCCATTAAGATCCATTAATATTCATTAAGATCCATTAATATTCATTAAGATCCATTAAGATTCATTAAGATCCATTAAAATCCATTAAGATCCATTAATATCCATTAAGATCCATTAAGATCTATTAAGATCCATTAAGATCCATTAATATCCATTAAAATCCATTAATATCCATTAAGATCCATTAATATCCATTAAGATCTATTAAGATCCATTAAGATCCATTAATATCCATTAAGATCCATTAAGATCCATTAATATCCATTAAGATCCATTAATATCCATTAATATCCATTAAGATCCATTAAGATCCATTAATATCCATTAATATCCATTAAGATCCATTAAGATCCATTAATATCCATTAAGATCCATTAATATCCATTAATATCCATTAAGATCCATTAAGATCCATTAATATCCATTAATATCCATTAAGATCCATTAAGATCCATTAATATTCATTAAGATCCATTAATATCCATTAAGATCCATATGGTTATGTCATTCGTACAGTAATATTAAGAGCCAGGCCAGATTATCAAATTTGAACATACATTGGTACTTTTCTCATATATATTCATATGCTGAAGGTATAAATAATCGCATGTAATTAACATAGCAATTGAACACAATCATTAAACCCGACCATGATATGTGAACTCCGACCCCACAGCTAAATTCAGCGATTGCCGAGGACGAGAGTAAGCAGTTGAGGTGCCTCGGGGCTCAGACTTTGACCTGTTGTCCGTACAACCAGCGTACGGTGCTCATCGTCTGCTCCAAGTACTGGCAGGTGTGTGTCCCCCACCCGCAACCCCCACTCGCAACCCCCACTCGCAACCCCCACCCGCTACCGGAGCATGAAGCACTACTTGCGCGCGCCCCCTAGATTGATTCGAGATCAATAACCAGTTTAGATATTTTCAAGACTATCTAATCTATCACTAAATAAAGATGAAATACAAAATCTCTAGTTTTTAGCATCGACTATATTGTGATATTTACCATCACTATCTTCTCCTCGTTGCTAGAGATAACAATATCCATGTACCGCCTAGAGCCCTCCTTTCTTAAAAATGGGCTGAGCCTAATTGTCACCTAGCCACGCCTCTCGGAATAAGCCACACCCACTTTCCGCCCCTTTAACAACCGACCACATCTCGTCTATTTCGACCGACGTTTAACGCATAATTAATTTCACGGCCTTAGCCTTGTACCGACAAGTATCCTATCTACTTATCAATTGTACCAGCGAGTATCCTATCTACTTATCGATTGTACCAACGAGTATCCCATCTACTTATCAATTGTACCAACGAGTATCCTATCTACTTATCAATTGTACCAACGAGTATCCTATCTACTTATCAATTGTACCAACGAGTATCCTATCTATTTATCAATTGTACCAATGAGTATCCTATCTACTTATCAATTGTACCAACAAGTATCCTATCTACTTATCAATTGTACCAACGAGTATCCTATATACTAATCAATTGTACCAACGAGTATCCTATCTACTTATCGATTGTACCAACGAGTATCCTATCTACTTATCGATTGTACCAACGAGTATCCAGTAACTAGCCGCAGTCCGGATTCGCAAAACTCGCGAGTCATATCTCTATATAGTAAAGGAATTGTCTTTGATTTCGTCATCGGTCAAACGCCGCTCTTTTATTATGTATAGATTGGCGCTAGTAATTACCTTCTAAACTGCGTTAAACTGTTGGATGTCGCAGTTGCAAAAATATAATATTCTCTGTAGATTTATTTTAATAAACCGCAATTTTAGCCGTAATTATTATGACAATTAAAACTACAATGTTATTATATTCTATTGTCCTTTCTGCTATCCCCCTGTTTCATTTCGTGAACTGTATTTTCCTAATGTGATATTCATTCCCTCTTCTCTATCGTATGTTTGTATATGGCTTGTGTTGTAGTCCTGCCTAGCCACGCCCATCCAGACTTAACCACACCCACATTGATGAAACCATACAAACTTCTACTTAATTCTACTTATACTTATTCTAGATCACACCTACTTAATTCCATCTACTTAATTCCATCTACTCTATGCTATCTACTCTACTACCTACTTTACTCTACACTATCTACTCTACACTACCTACACTACATTACCTACTCTACATTACCTACTCTACATTACCTACACTATATTACCTACTCTACACTACCTAGTCTACACTACCTACTCTACTCTACTCTATTATGTCCTACATTATGCACCTACTCTATGCTACCTACTCTTCTCCACACTACTCTACTCTGCACTACCTACTTTACTCTACCTACTCTATGCTCTCTACTCTACGCTACACCTCACAATACACCTCATTACAATCCCTCACCACTCCCCAACGAATAAATACCTCTGGCCACCCCTGTAAACCTTTGCATCTCCCTCTCCTTCTCCCTCTCCTACCTTCACCTCTCTACATTTACAAAATCCTCATTTATAAACAATACGACCTCATATTGACATTCCATTCAACTAATTCCCATTCTACTCTAAAACTATATTGCGAACTTCTTACGTCGACCTCTATATCCACTTTACCTCTTTTTATACACTAATCCCTGTTTCCTACATTACTACACACCTCTACACTCCCTGTACCCATTGTAATCCTTTAACCCCGCTGCGACCTTTACGTCCATTCCCCTCCAGATGTACTCCACGAACTACGTGCAGGTGAAACAGCGAGGTCTGCATAACGAAGCCCACGTAAGTCTGCCGGTTAATGGCCTCGCCCCTTCGCTAGCCACGCCCCTCCCGCCACGCTAGCCACGCCCACAGCGTCCACACATCCCATTCCCTTCAACGAACATCCGCATCTCGTCTTTCTATTGCTTCGTCGGTGTCCTTTCCCTCCGACCTTCCAAGCATTACTGCGAACGGCTTTCCGCACTGCATCGTGATTTACAAATGGGTTTTTTTTAGTTGTAGCGCTTTCCATCCATTAGCTTTTAACTTTGTATTATCTTGATGGATTCGTCAGCATTCGAATGGCCCCTGCCTTTCTATCACAATTTGCATGTTTTTTTCTCTGTCACCAACTTTCGTGTGGTGATTTAATTTCGATGAGATTTTTTACACGTCAACGATTTATTTTCCTTTCTATTCATTATTTACATATGTTTGCACAGTATATATTGATTTGTTGATTATTATTTAGATTCTGCTATTTTATTGTACAAAATAGATATTTTCCAAAAATCTATTTTATAATAATAATATTAGTTGATATATATTGTAATTCATCATTTATTAAGATTTCTCTTATAACCAAAAAGAATTATTGAAATTAAAAATAATAATATTAATATTACTTTGCCACTAAATAATATATACACTATATGACCTCAATTATTAAATCTGATATTATATATATTATATAATAATATATTTTTAAATAAAATTATTCTTTGATATTTATTTTTATTTTTCGACTCTAATCCATCAATATTATAAAGTTAGTATCATGGGAAAAGTACGGTGTAGTCTAGTAAATGGTCGTCTTGATATGTAGTCTAGTTAACAGTCATTAGATGACCTAATCCAATTGCAGTAATTAAGTTCACCGAAAGTAGACCACTAGAATACATAATCAGGGTCGTTATTCCTCGGTGTACCTGATTTGATTTGATTTGCGCGAAACTCGAAAAAATCTGTTTTCCGTTCCGCGGGCGCTTCACTCGCGACATTCGCAACCACCACGCTCCACGTGCCTTGTAGATCTACGACGCCGGCGATTTCTCGCTTCTTTGCTCGGAGTCTTGTCGCCGTGGCAATCGTTGGCTGG
>OZ038317.1:7201187-7399662 GCA_964035775.1 Osedax frankpressi | reverse complement strand
ATATTTACTTTAATGATGTATTTTTATCAATAGGCATTACCAAGGTTCGAGTTAATTATAAAATTACATATATTAATAGTTAATCAACATCTTTTTTCATTTGATTTATTATGATGCTTGTGATTTCGTTAATTGTTTATCTATTTTAAAACACCACTAATTTGTTTTTAACTAGTGTTATGTCGGTTGACATTTAATCGAAATCGACATAGAAATTGACGCCGATAAAAATAAACATAAAATTGAAATTGATTTAAACATTATTTAAATTAACATGTTACTCATCATTCAACAAAGGTCGCGGATTTACCGTGTGGGAACCGTATTTGGATGTAAGTGCGGTGTTGATGGCTATACTTAGACTCTGCGTGGACGCGGATGTACTGGTACCCAGGTTCGTACGGTGTAGTGTATGGCTTTAGTGTTCATTTCGTAAGACACTATGTCGAGGTTTGCGTGGGTATAGCGCTGTTTAGATAGCTGTGTGATGATACATACATACTATTATTATGGTGTATCAGCTTGAGGTAACTGAACAGTCTTGGAGTTTATGGATCATTTTTATCTAGGGTACATTGATAACAAACATTGATAAATGTTTCGATAATTTATAAAGAATTTATAAAGGAATAATATATTTTTAGAGATTCTCCAAAATCTATGATGATTAATATTTATGTAGACCACGATTATGATTATTATTTATGTAGATGTAGCCCACGATATGTGGGCTACATCTAGACCACTTAATCCCTAAACCTCTATTACCAAACCCATACTCCTATGTGTCTAAAATATCAACATTTCTACTAATCAATATCATATAACCGCCCTTTACTCTACTAACCAACGTAAAGTGCACACTTATACTCCTTGCAAGCCTTCGAGGTAACCAACCAAACCCTCCGTCTGGACACACTCCGTAATGATTCCCATACTCCAACAGTCTTCCCATCAGTCTTCCATTGTGCGCTAAAGCAGACTGCTGTAGGTCTGCTAGACACGCCCTCTCCTTGATTGCTACCAGCCGACCTCTGGCTTTCATCACCGCCATGGCCAAAGAGGTTTTCACCCATTCGCTATGTTAATTCATAATTCATAAAATTGTAGTTATGAAAACCTATTTATTTAATATCGAAACACAATTAAAATTGTAGTTATGAAAACCTATTTATTTAATATCGAAACACAATTATTAACTTTAGAATTTTCAACTTCTTTGCAAACTAATTGATTTAATTTCTTATGAAATATGAAATATTCTTATTTATTATATTAATATTTAATATGAATGAATTCCCTTGCCATACATATTATATAATATTATATAAATATATTATTAAATAGTGTTCGTATATTATATAAAAGTTAATTCAATTACAATCCGTATATATTACGAACCCAACCCATTTTCATTATAATTACAATGACTTTTCGCTACTCTCGGCAACCAGGTGGCCAGACATAATGCTCGGCTCAGCGGTCAGCCGATCGGTCACTCGGCTAGCGGTCACTCATTGACCGCTATGGCGTCCAACTCTTCGTCGTCATCTGCCAGCGGAACTCCGCCGTTGGTCAAGTCCAAGTCGGAGATCCTCCGCATTATAGAGCTCCTCATCGAGAAGATTCCCAACGACATTTGCGACCTTATGATGGAGGTAATCGACACTATTTAAAGACGTCCTTTTTTAATAACGAAATTTATCGACATCAATGAAATACGCAATCGATTAACCAACGCGACCTCTTAACCCGACCTCTCGAATATCCAGGTAATGGATATAACTTTGCATTGTGTGGATTCTAGTGCTGCCAAGGTGCACGGACTCAAGGAAACATTTCCGCCGATTTTTAAGTTTGTCCGCAGAAATCTCGTTTACATATTCGCCAATGTATTGTAGAGTTTCGCGGTGCAATTTCTTTTGAATTCGCTAACTCGCTCCTCCTCTCTTCTAGGTTCTCGAATGTTGCCTACTGTCCGGAGACTAAGAAAGCCTGCGTTGGCGCCCGTAATGGCAGTATCGCTTTCTACGATTTGAAACATTCCAAGACCCAGATTACAGTAAGTTCAAGAATTCAGGCTGTATCGCAATCGGTGATTTAGATCTGATAGAATGTAGTTTTAATATTAAATATTAATAAATTTAAAATAACTAAAACGTGGTTCACCGAATAATAACAAATACTAAAACTGTCAAATATTAATAGTATGTCAAGTGACTTGAATACAAAATTATTATATTTGTTATGTTTATATTCCATATTATGGTTAGAAATAAATCAATTTTATAAATTTATTTAAAAACTGAAACTCAATTTCTTAAGAATATTGATGATACACTAATTACATAATTTAATATAAATGATTTTTTGATAATACTTTTACTAATATTGATTATATTATAAATAATACATACTCAATTTTGTTTATAATTGTAATTGTTCAATTTTGTTTAAATATCTGGATATTTCAATTTGTATTATTATTTACAACTATACAAACTGTTTGGTTAAATCAACTAAATGTATAATAGATCATATTTGATCTTAATATATACAATAATAAATAGATTGATATATTTTGATATTATTTTAATATTTATCATAATAATTAGAAAAGAATACATTTTATTTTGTAGAATATTGATTATCTATATAAAAATTCAAAAATGTATAGGATTATAATTGAATTATATATATATGCAGAATATATACAAAACACCCATTTTTACAAATCTCCATACAACTATTGTTATTTGTTAAACATATGTTAAATATATATAATAACATTTTATATAGAAATGAAATATTAGAATATAAATCTTATAATTATCAATATTTTACAACAATTTATATTTTTGGTAATAATTTTACATAAAAATGAAATATTAGAACATAAATTCTATAATTATCAATAATTTACAACAATTTGGTAATAATTTCTATGAAAAATTAATTGATATTATTGATAATTTTTAATTACTAAATTATGATTCTTACTAGATTAATAAAAAAAATGTAATTCTAAGTTTGTAAAGTAAATTTAGTAACTTGTAAGATCTCCATACAATATAAAATATTGAATTTATTTCAATTTATAATTAATAATTAAATAATTTTTTTGAAATAAACCCTCATATAGGTTATACTTTTAATATATAATATTTATGAAATTCTGATTACTCCGATTATGACTCAACACACATATAGTAAATTCTTTGTCTTAAATTAAACATTTTATAATATAATATAATATAGTAGAATATACTTGTTAATAAATTAAACACTATTTTAAAATTAATCCTTACAATATATTGTAAATATATAATGCACTTTTGCATATATTGTACTAATATTATATGCTCTTATCATCTATAGATGTTATTATAAATATTATATAAATAATGATATTCAAATAAAGATAACATTTAAAATCACCCGCAAAGTTTTTCATATTCATAATATTTTACTTCTAAATATAATTATTTATCTCATGTTCATGTCTATACACAATTATAATGTTCTATATTTATTAATGTGATATATTAATTTCACGCAATTCTCATTCATTCAAGAATCATATTTATAAGAAATGTATCGTAGTTTATTTATTTGAATGAAAATAAAGTAACATTTCAATGTTTTAATTATGCGTAAAACTGTATCCATTGCAGCTATTGGCTGGACACAAAGGACCCGTGTCCGCAGTAGCGTTCTCACCTCAAGGTCGTTACGCAACCTCTTTCTCATTGGCCGATGATAAACTGCTCTTCTGGCAGGTTTGTCACTAGGCATGTGATTCTTTACCGTCTATTTACACGAAGGGTCGGTCGGGTTTACATATTTCCTGTTTAGTTTCTAATTCCATATTCAATTTCCAACTGGACTCGCAATTTTACTAATAATGATATTCGTAAGAGTTATTCATGATTTCAATCAATCTAAAATAATATCACAATATGAAATGGTCGAAGGCATATAAATCTATTAAATATATTTTTTATAATTCCGACGTGTAAATATTTTCTATCTAAGAATATAATAAATAAAGAATAACTAATATTCTTTATTACTATTTTACATAATAAATTGAAATTCCGAAATTCTTATTAATGCCTTTTCTATTTAAATAGTACTCAAAGTAAATAAACAAATCTTTTTATACAATAACTATATTCACCTGCATGTGAGTCATTTTCTACATATCATTTAATCATTGTCGAGTTCAACTTGACCTTCCCATTTACGACCTTTCACCTCGTGGTGTAGTATTTACAATGGCTTTATATTAAATTCACTATTTTCACATTTTTACAATAATTATATTAATCGGAATTAAATCGTTACAATAGATTATCCATCGCAAACAATAGATTCACTCCATTCCTCGCTCTCCCTATCCAATATATTTTCTAATTTGTTGAATAATTCACTATTAATGTTCTTGTTTTTCATCCCTCGCAATACTTGCCTATCCATTGTCTATCTACCAAGTGCCATTACCAACCTTATCTCTCTTCCTTATCAAACTTACCTGGCTTATCACCACACTGCAATGTTTCCGCCAACACCTTCTTCTTATAACCGACTAGTACCTCCTCTTGTATTCAAACGACTCGTGAAATACCCGCTAACACCCACCCCACCCCACCCCCTCCCACCCCCCCCGCCCCCCGAACAGCTAGCCTCCACTTCGCTGTTCGGCATCGGCTCGCAGCCGACTAAATGCGTGCGTTCCTATGCCACGCCCACTCTGGACATGCCGGCGACGACGTCACGAGTTCGTCGAGTCCGCCTCGTCTGGATCGACTCGAACACCTGCGTCCTGTTGGCGGCCGACGGTTCTGAAGCTCGATATCGCATATGATGTCGCGTGCGTCATCCCTCCTAGTGGTGGCGCCACCGAAGTCTGCGGCCGAGTTGCGTTCCGCCGCCGTTTAGTAAATAATGTCGTCGTCGTCGTCGTCGCCGCCGATGGCTATTTATAGAATGTCGTCGTCGCCGAGGGCTATTTATAGAATGTTGTCGATACTTAGAGCTATTTGTAGAAGTGAGTTATTTTTAGATTTGTAAAAACGGCAAGGATGTGCACGTGGTGGAGTGATTTGGTCGTATCTGTTTTAATGTTTTAGAACATTGCGTGGAGCATCTCACCTCACTTGGAACTATCCAGAATCTCGTAGGATCTTCGGCATTTTCCCTATTTACTTTGTATCCGAATAGCCGGATATATCTGCATCCATGTTTTACCCTTAATCGCCCCGCCGCTTTGCACAGATTGTAAATAAAATGAACCTAACCCCTCTCGCAGAAGAGTCGATTGTCGCTTCGTCGATCTTACATCGCGACGGTCCAAATGTTACTAAATCCGATTGTGTCGATTACGAACGCTACCACTAGAACGCTGTAATTACGGCGTCCACTACCTATCAATGTATTAATCCCCCACTAACCTGTGCCCGGCGACTTCTCGTTCCTTATCTATTATTACTAGTCACGCGTTCTTTTTATTCAATTCCTCCTACCGTCGACGGAATTCGCTAGAGAATTATTGACATAGAAACAGTTACATTTTATTAGAAATTACTTCGTTATAACCATATATTACGTGCATCGTGCATTATTACTTCATATTATTCATATTCTCTATCTAGCGTGTATATCGGATACCCCTACATTCCCTGCCCTCTAAATCCCCGTAATACTTTGTCGAATATTTTACAATTGTTAATTCTTATTTTATCAATACTTATTTAACCATAGAAATAAATGCTAATTTATTTTAATATCTTTGTTTTTATGGAATTTTAATAATTATAAATGATATCAATTATTTCATTTAATGGGGAATATATTATATAATATCCATTATCATTTATAATTAATCTGATACATGTACATTATTTAACCTATAACAAATTATTATTTATATTTTGATCATAAATATGTTATACATTGTATAATAATATATATAATATATATACATTAATAATGTATTAATTAGTTTAAAACATAATTAAAGAAAATGTGATATAAGTATATATTGTTATAATAATAGTAATATATACTAATGATTTACCATTTTATATCTACAATTTTGAGCATTAATAATATACTTTATTAATATTAATAGCATACAAATTATCATTATTAATAAGTATATGAAGATACAATGTGTAAATGATAGAAAAATATTCTAGATTCTTCTTTCCCATTTAACTAATTCTATTTCAGTGATGAAAAATTTCCTTTTTGTCTGTAGGAAAATTCCACTTCCGGTTAACATTAGACTACTACTATCATTCAGAAACAATAGAAATACAAAATTATTAATATTTATTAAATATTATTGGTAACTTTTTTGATTATATAAATATAATAGGTTCATACTATTTTCAACAATATATTATAAAATATGATATAGATTAGTTATATATATATATATATTGTTTATATATAATACAAGCGTAATGTTAGAGAATGTAGACACATTGGACTTTGGTCTGGAATTCTAGACAAATAGAGTTTTCTTATAAACTATGTCATCAGATTGTATTCTCGAATCTAGAACATTCGTATAAGCAATAGTTTTTAGTTAATCATCAATCACACGTTCGTTTGCATTTCTTTTATTAATTGAGCATTGTTCGGAGATAGATTAATCATTACATTGTAACACTATCATAATCACTTTATCTAGTACCAGGCAATTTCCGGTGTAATCCATGGAGTTATTTCGTAAATACTGTTGGCAGTATTTACGAAATAAGACAGTTCGTTCACACGACAGATAGACGCTGAAAAAATGTTATTTACGAATCATGCGTGTATCTATGTGTAGTAAATTATATAACGTTTTCAAACCATGGCGTACCGAATATATCGTATCCACGAAGCTCATGCTATGAAAATATGTGAATATCGAGCAAAGATCCAGGCTATAACCTGTTGTACAGTGTACACAGTGTACGCCGTATAGTTTACGGGTATAACTGAGTGTAGAAAGTAGGCGACAGCCGTGTATTCGCAGCCAACGGTGTAGTGTATTGTTTATGCATTCCGCTTAATCCGTTTCACGCCGTTGAATTTGTGTTAGCGAAGCGTGGAATGTTATCTGCCACGTGACACGGCGGGCGATAATGTATATTGTTCAAAGGAAACTGATCTATAAAATAATTATAATATTAACCCGGTTATTGGTGTTCTCTTAAGAATTCGAAATACGTAGTATGCTTGTTGTGAAGGAATAACAACTTTGATGTATGGTGATGAGTCAAATATAGTATCAAAGTCCAGTATAGCATGAAACTGCAGTAATTATTTCAATAAGATTATACAATGAGTTTCATTCATAGAATGTACCATATTTCTATGATTTTATGTAATATACCTAAAATTCTGCAAATTATCTAACAATCTTTGGTTTAAACGGTGTATACCGAATACAGTTTAACTTGTATACAATGTGCGTTATAAATATATTACAAATTATATATTTATTTCATTTGTGGCATTTCTTAGTTTATTTATATTATTTTTAATTATTCTGGCATATTAAATGTTTTACAAAATAATTATATACCTGTGATATATAACTATTACTGCTGATTCAGTAATAGTTATATATATATATATATATATATATATATATGTGTATATATATATATATATATATATATATATATATATATATATATATATATATATATATGTATATATATATATATAGTTTAATAACTATATAGTTAATAAAAGTAAAATCAAAATAATATCGACTTCCATAACTTACAATATAACTTCAATTCATATCAAGTTAAATATAATTGTCCAGTTATTTACTAGAACCAATATTTTATTATATTTATTACACTACATACAAGTTATATGTAAGTATTAACACTGAAACCGTATTAAAATTGTTTTATAACAACTTACCTAGAACATATATGTATATTAAACTGAACTTAAGTTCACTATAGAGCCTACAGTGTAGGCCCTACATGGAGCTTGAGTTCAGTGTTGGGCATGGACCATACAGCATGCCCCCATATGCGATGTAGTACAAACTTTTTAATGCGCATGTATGTAAACCATGGCTTGGGTTTGGCTATTTTAGTACGAGTTTAGGTTAAGTGTTTGGGTTACGGGTTTAGCTATTGGGTTTGGGTTATGGGTTTAGCAATTTGGCTTGGATTATGGGTTACATGTACGTAATATCGCAAATGAAGCAATATTGCCTTTAGTAATATAACTTATATTATAGATATTGTGGTAGCTTTCAACAATTCGTAAATAAAGCATATAATATGAAAATGTTCAAATATATCAATTTATTATTATATCATTATTCCTCAGGCTTTCATAAATCTTGATATCCTGATAATTATATTTTAAACAGTACACTGAATATCCTCGGAAAATCTGTACATTTTCACAATTATATTTATTATATATACTAGTAATAGAAATATCGGATATTCTGGAAATATTCTCCTGGAATAATTTCAATTGAATTCTGTCAACTTCGTTTTTGTTTATTTTCGAAAGTCAAATTTTGTTTTTCTAGAGTAAAATTATCTTTTTTAAAAGTTTTATCATTTCATATTTCTAAAATTATTTATCTGCGCGGTTCTGGTGACAGTTCAATGACAACATACTAGTTTAATGATGAACTATAACCAATAATGTAATGATCTATAACATCATTTATGGCCAGCAACTATATATTTGAATGTATATATATAAGTCGTAGAGAGGGTATTCCTTGGTTATATAATTTAACCGAAACAATGATAGACTATATAATATTCCATTGCAATACGTTATATAATATACTCTAACTAGCATCTTAAGTAATAGATGATGGCACCGTCACAATACTCAGTACAGTAATTCGATATATAATAATGTCTATTTGTTTTCCCTGAGTGTTTCCGGGTACGCTATCGTTTACATGATATCATTTCTAGGTCAAGGTCAAGAGGTCTCCTTTATAAAATTAGCGCTGGTTGCAAGTGATACATTAGATTGAAAATAAACAAATTTAAATACAACATTTCAGGCAAGTCATTAAAATATATTTATTGTAGTTTTACTATAGCTTTGTAATATTTTTACTATATATTTACAATAGTTTTGAGTTGTAATATTTTTACTATATTTGTATTATAGCTTTACCGTAGCTTCATTTAAAACTAACTATAGTTTCATTATAGCTTTGTAATATATTTACAATAGATTTATAATAACTTTATTATAGATTTACTTTAGCTTTACTTTAAAATAATTAACGCTTTACTGTATCTTCGTAATATTTTTTGCAATAACTATAGTATAGCTTTACTGTAGATTTACTTTAAACTAACCATAGTTTCATTATAGCTTTGTAATATCTTTACAAAGTAGCTTTGTTAAGGTAACTTTACTTTAAAGCAACTATAGCTTTACTTTATATATAGTAAATTAATTATGGTAAGTATAAATATAGATAGATAAATATCTATATACGTATTTACGAGTAGAATATTTCCACTGAAATAAATTTTATAAAAAACAGATAAGACAAAAAAAACCAAAATACATTATTGCAATTTGACAAAAAATATATCTTATTTATGGCGCATCTTAATTTTATTGGCATTACTAATTAGATATAAATACAAATGTAGTTATTTTATTTTTATATAATTAAGTACAACTAGGCATCCAAAGTATGTCAAAACTTTTGAATCTTATTTATCTTCATTAATAATCCAACTTCTTCTATTCAACTATTGAATTCATTTACATTCCAACAACGCGAGTATATTATTATTTAGTACCATAGTATAAAGAATACGCGATGATCCACTGTTACATAAATCTTTTAGAACGATAAGTATGTGCCAACCAACAATTGAAAGTAATTAAATGAAATCGTCGGAGTGTGAATTTAAATTACCTATGATAATGCATTAACTTTTTAACAATGTATAGACATAGATAAATACATATAGATAACTACTATAGATACATATAAATGGGTAAACATATAGGATATAGAAGATGATACTATTCAATAAGGTGTATACCGTGCATTGTTTTTATTGTACAACAATAGTTATTCAATTCACATTCACTTCAATCATATTCACGAGTACGGAGTTAAATATATGTGAATATATTAACGCATTATCGTCTGTATAATATAACACTATAATACCACCTGCATATTCTCGTCTGCTTTGCAATGCAAACAGTATATTTCCACAACTACGGCAATGCGCGGCCATCAGCATTATCTTTAGCGTCGGAATTTGTTTGAAGATTTATGCGGTTTCGACTTTTTTCTAACGATTGGACTATGAATCGTAGACTGGGTTTTACAAATCGCACGGGACGTCGTTGTCGTCGGCATTGAAGCAATACGTCGGCTACACTTCAATAGGTCCACACGAGAGTGGTGTCGTTTATAGACGGACCTACACACATACTAGTCGGCTATGATATATACTTATTTACACACACACACACAAACACACGCACACACACACACAAACACACACACACACACACACACATACACACACACACACACACATACACACACATATATATACATATATATATATATAAATATATATATAAATATATATATATATATATATATATATATACTAGTGTATATAGTTTATTAAGATTAATATATAAGCAAATTATATAAATGAGCAAACATTCTTATTCTTTTAAATCTTTAGATTGTTACAAAATATTTACATTAAAATATATACATAAATATATCTTAAACTATTGCATAGTAGATATTATGTATAATGCTCACGGTACATTATATTACGTACAATGTAATATATACAATGTACACTTTACAATATAATGTGTACATTGTACATTAAACATCCTCATTTAATTCAATTGAATTCCTATAAGCATTCACAGAAAAATAAACGACAGGTGTGAGTGTGTGTGATGTGTGTCGGTGAGAGAAAATGTATATGTGAGTGAGTGTGTGAGACTAGGTTTTTGAGTCTGTATGCGTGTGCGATGCGCACTGTGCGTGTGCGTGTGCATGTGCGAGTGTGTGAGTATATGATTGTATTAGTTAATATATTTGTGTGCGAATGCGTGTTTGTGTGAGTGAGTGTGTGAGACTAGATTTTTGAATCTGTATGCGTGTGTGTGTGTGCGCATGTGCGTGTGTGTGAGTATCTGATTGTATGAGTTAATATATGTGTGTGCGAATGCGTTTTTGTGTGAGTATGTATGCGTACGTGTGTGCGAGTGCGTGTTCATATGAGTTTGTGTATGTGTGTATGTTTGTATATGTACGTGCGTATGTGTATGTGTGGTGGTGGTGGTGGTGGTGAGTAAGTATTTATATACGCTCATACAAAATCTTCTAGACTGTCTCTGTTTAAAATCCTTATTAACGTGTGTTGTATGCTCTAGGAACCTAACACACCAGGGAATATACCGTACATCAAGTCGAGATCTATATTTGGGACTAATAATAATCTGAGGTTTTCGTTAATCACACGCCTACGATCTGTGGTCAATAAACCATATTTTAGTAGATTCTCAGATATGTTGTATAGGCTTTTGAGGTGGAATAGCATCTATGTGACTCATACAGTATACTGAATATGATATGATATGACACATATATATATATATATATATATATATATATATATACGAGAACATCCCATTCATAGAAAGACATGTATAAAGTGGTTATAAGTTATAACTAGATGATTCACTTAATTTTCCAACTGTGGAATTATTTCGTGATATCGCAAAGTTTATTAGTACTTACATAACCGTAGTTACCCTTAATTGTGCAATATCCGATATTAAATGAAATATATTAATAATATACTACATTAGATATTAATATGACGCTGTTATTCAGTATATATTAATATAATACATATTAAATATATAATCATATATTAAAAATTAATATATTAAATCATACTAAACATTGTTACTTATATGATATTGATATAAATGTAATTTATATTACAATAAATTAATATATGATAAAAACGTTAACGTATAATCATCACAATGTAGTAATAAACACCATCACAACAAATACTAATAACTCATTTAATACTAAACTAAACAAGTCAGATATTTAAGATATTATATATATGTACGCATTGTAAATACTAAATATTCAAAAATATCGCATTTTATTGAATTTTTATAAGAGATATATATATCATATTTCAATCATCAATTCATATGTATCATTATTAGTACACGTTAATTATATGCTTAATATTATCTAGTATAAATGTGATGTTGGTGGCCTTATATATTACTCAATATTTAACAATATTCTAATATTATGATTGTAATATTACTTATTATAATAATTAATATTAAATATAATCAAATTTGTAATTATTTTTATAAACATTAATGAATCAGAAGTATAAATAATTAATGTATTTACAAATATGTAATCAAAACAAACTTAATTGAGCCAGGACGAGTAAATAAAAAGAAAACCCAATGATCACGTATGCAAAAATAACAATTAAAATATATACTGCGTATTATAAGATTCTTGTTGGCAATAGATTTTAACTAGATAAACAATACATCCTTAAAATAATCATTTTCATGTATTCATAATTTTAATCAAATCTCTCGAAGACTATATATTATTACAATGGTATCTATAGTAACTACGTTTATCTAACATAACAATAAAGTCAAGTTAATGTAACTATGTGAAATATATTTTATGGCAATAAAAATTATGATCTAGAATTAATAAGTGAGTTAATTGCTATTAGTTTGAAATAGTTATCACTATAATTCTATAGTCATTGGTATTCACAAATACATACGATAATGTCAATTATTTTACAAAATAGCAGACGTAATATTTTATATTTTCTAAACAACTATTTATAAAACAAAAACTCAATTATGCAATCGATACATGTATATTTATATAACATAGATACACTCATGACATATATTATGAAACGTACTCAGGTTATAATATTATGTCATATTGTATAGTAGTCAAATATTATATGAACTTCTAATATGTGTTACATTATATAGAATAACGAATTATGGTATATATTAAAGTAACGAAATATATTAAGTATATTATATTAGAGTAATTTAAATATTATGTATTAAAGTAAATACGATATCACTTTAAATCCAATTTCATATTTATGAGCGATTTTGATTTTTTACACAACTTTCTGATATATAAGATGAAAAATGACAAAATATAAAGTTTCAGTAACCAAATACATTGCTATGGAGAGAATGGTATACACGATATGATCTATTCATCATAAACCACGTACAATATAACTGTGCACAGTGCACACCATGTATGCATACCTTATATATAATTTCATTTTTTAAACATTATGTGGTATAATATAAATTGTACGGCGTATATACTACTAGCCATAAACAGCCGTAGACGTTTTAGGAAATTGATACATTTTATATGGAAATATGCACATCAAAGTAAATACTAAATTGACAAATGTACATTTATTATTATATTATAACTTATATATATAATTCTAAATCTTTAATTGTATGTTATAACTGCCATGTTAAATACATGCTATATCAGAGTCAAACTTATTAACTCATATTTAATATCTAGAGTTATTAATAATATACATATATACACATATACACACTGTTTATATATATATATATATATATATATAAATATATATATATATATATATATATATATATATATTTAATAATAAATAAAGTATAATGGTAATGGTATTATTATTAATATTAAATTAGTAATTTCAAACAATCTTGATTTAAACTTAACATTTTATATAGACTCATATTTCCCTATTCATTACAACGCGATCGCTGCGGTCTTCCCTTAATGACAAAATGTAATATTTTTCTTTTAGTGCACTTAAATTAAATTAACTGAGTATACGTATAAACACACACACAAACACACACACATACACACATATATACATACACATACACACTCACTCACCTATATATATATCAAGAACTACAAATCAATTTTAAATTAAATTTATTTTTTACATTTATTTAATACGATTGGGTGCTATTTCGATAATATCATTATTTTATATATTTCATGGACTTGACTCAGAATCTGATTACAATATATATCCAGATAGAATACTCATATATAATATAATACTCATATAATGTTCAAGTATGTTATCTCCCGATGCTTAGTTTTGTAAATAAGTATATACATTGTTACATAGGCGTATACAAATATATAGAAGTTTCTATGCTCTACAGTATCTTGTATATATATATATATATATATATATATATATATATACATATAAACAGTATATTGTATATACAAAATACTGGATACTGTCATTTATCTTCGCTAATACCGGAAATATGATATTTATTTCCGTTATTCATCCGGAGTTTTATATTACTAATGTTTTACAATGCTCCGTTTTATATTATAATAGTTACGTTATGTTATGTAACATGCATAATAAGTGTATGTTATTTATACGTATACGTATACGTTTGACAACAGTGTAATATTAAATAATATCAATGCTTATCTATTGTAAATGATATCAAATATAAACGTACAACATTGTACTCTACTATTGTTATACAATATGCTATATGATATAATTGAATATTAATGGGATATGCAAATGCAGTATATTTGTTTATATAAAATTTAGAATAATCTACTTAATTTATATAAATATAAATATTTACAATTGTTGAATATAGATTTACATATTCGTAAATTCGCACTTTTTATAAAATAGCAAGATTTGTGGATATATACTAATATTGTTAATGTAGCACGGTTATATTATATAATATGGTTAATATAGTGAATTATAAACATTGCCACCATATATTTATAAACCTTGATATATAATATATAATAATAGAGGTATATACTATAGAAGGTTATGGAAGTAGCAAATCAATGTATGTATATATATATATATATATGTGTGTGTGTTTAAATTGCGTGAATACAAATAAGTCAGTATGTACTGTAACTAAGTTTTCAATGGAGGCCAATAATTAATATGTACGCTAAATACGGTCTAAAGTTATAACAATGTCGTGTATATATAAATCAAATTCGCAGTACACGTGTATACAAGTACATTGAACTGTGTATAAAGTACAGTCTACATTGCACACCATCCCCGTACGATGTACACAGCCTGATATGTTCAAATATGTGAAGTATTAAAAAACAGACGATACCGACTAACGATATCATGCTATATACAGTCACGATCTTTATATCGCATATATAATTTAGAATACCTAAATTCCTCTTCCTTTTTTACGAGAGACAGCAATTATATTACTGTATCGGCATTGTTCTTACAACACTCGTTTCCCATTGTATGCGACTCGTGTATCTCCGCACGGTACCCCCCGAGATATCGTTGTCTGGGTCGTATACCCTTAGCCCGCGTACATAAGAGAGTAGACAAGATACGATGTAGCCTAGTGTAAGGGCTTCACGATTTTCACATAATCGCGATATCTACCTATTCTGCGTAAACCTGCAGATTGGAACACTCTGGTTACCGTACGCCATTTGGTAATCGGATAGTCGTATGGTAGAGGAGTAGACCACGACGTGAACGCCGTACGGGTTACTGTACGCCGTACAGTGTACGGGATATCTGCAAATTGACCCAGATTCACGGTCAAACTTATTCGTCTTCTTAAGGAATACGTGAACGTATTCGTAGTTCATCCGGTAAAACTATATTTTATATATGAAATATGTCGAAAATATGATGTTCGTTATTCGGGCAGTTTATATATTGGTTGGCATTTATTAATAACATAAACTACATATGTTTAGTTTATTTTATGATTGATCATATCGTCACACAAATATCATACAACTCATATTAGTGTGTAGTATGTATATAGTTTCCAAAGGAGTATTATAAATCATTATTAAAATAATAATGAGTTATTTGTATGAATAATAATAAAAATAAGTAATTCAGAGATTTCTTTATTAATTTACTAATTTCAAAACAAACGCAACATTAAGTTCCAATATTTTATCTAAATAATTTTAAATGATTTGTTTCCCATAATAGTAATATATAACGTAATTGGATATACTTTATTATATATATATGTTAATTATGATTAATATGTAATTGTTTAATTATAAATGAAATAGGCACTATCATTTATAATAAACATCATAATGGAAAATTTACAAATTCTATATATAAAAATATATGAATTTAATATAATTTAAAGTTATACATAACAGATTAACAAGTTTATTTATTGCCTACAAATTAATTAATATTTTCATAGATAAAGCAGATATCCACTTATAAAAATAATCTAATCTAATTATTTCCGTAGAAAAAAGCAGAAGAAATAGATTGTTTTCCCACAAGTTCATTGCAATCATTCCGTTTTTTAATAACTTATTATTTACGATAAGCAGGCGATAAATATAATATGGATAACTATGGAAAATTTTGTAAAATAACATAAATCTTTATCAGCGACAAACAATTTACTGTAAAATATTCGAAATATTCCGCGTATTCAAGTGAGGCGTGCGTTTTCACGTGACCAAAAAATCGTATATAAGCAAGTAATTCTGATCATTTTTATCATCATTCAACAAGAAAATCTTCATTCAATCAACTAAACTTTCAATTATGGTAAGTTTTTTATTATACACTATCTCCAAATAATTAATACATTATGTATTAATTATTAATATACAGTAATAAAATATTTAAAAATGTATACAGGTTGTATTTATATATTATGTAGTATACTAATTTATATTATATAATACATACTATGCTTATATAGTCTTTCATATACTTTATAAAGTATATAATATTTGTTATGTTCAAAATATTACTTATATGATCTCAACTAAAAATAGGGTACTTTCCCTTATACATTTATATTAACTATATATAGTTACTAAATATAATAATTATACTTAATATGTTTAATATTAACTAGAATGTACAATATATCGATATTATAGTATCGAATTATTCAAATATTTTTCTTTATTTTTGTTTACTGTATATAATATTATACTAAATTATTGGAAACTTAAAAACGGCCATATTTATCTTTATAATAAATTATGATATTAGCGATTACGTTTAACTATATATCATAGAAATGATAGCTCAGAGATAATCTATCATAAGGAGTATGTATACATATAATAAATTAGTTAAATTATAATTTAATTAATATTAGTTGCGATCCATGGAGCCGCCGTTAAACTAAGTGTATGGTAAGATATTTCATAACTATACCTAGGTGTAGCCAACGTATACTCTATGTTAGAGTAATCCAGATTTCTAATTATGAGGTTACTTCTTGATTAGCGTCACTAACCACGCATACAACCTCGCAGACCGATACCGTAGAAACTCCCAAGGCCGCCGTCGTCGAAGAGACTAAACCAGTAGTCAAGGACGAGACCGATGCTCCCGCAAAGGTCGAGGAGAAGACAGAGGAAAAGAAGGAGGAAGCTGAATCCGAAGAAAAGAAAGAGTAGATGATCGATGAGGCAATTGCAAAGGTCTTTCGACCAGCAATGCAGGCCTAACCAGAATGCCGTGCATACTAGTATGCTGAAGTTTTGGCATAAAGCCAGCAAACTTGTTGATGCTAACAGATTTCAAAATTGTTGATGTTAATACCAACAGATGGACACTCCCATTCAATGATCAAGCCATGTATTCAATAATAAACTAGGATTTTTTACCTAATAAATATTTAAGTTAAATTGCGAACTATTTACTTTCATTTAGTTTAGTGGAAATTCAGAGTAGTAAATATTATTCGAATACTATCTTTTAGAGCAACTTACAATGTATTCGAAACATATGGGAATTAATTTTAAAAGTTTACATAAATGATTTTATATATATATATATATACATATATATATGTTAATCAATATAGATATATCTTACATAAACTATCAGTTTATTTATAAAATATGTTGCGGTTAATATATTATACAGTTTACGTTATTAATTATACAGTTATATATATTGGTAATTTAATAATAGATGATATCAATACCGTGCTCGGCATTTAATTATCCTATAGAATACATATAAGTTCAAATGAATCGTTTGTCTTTTCAATATAAAAGTTATATATTTGTATTACGATATGGCAATATAAAACGTGAAATCACATGTATTGCTTACGTAACAGAGGTTACATTATCCAACAGGATTCTTACTAGAGGCAAACATAACGTCAACATATCAAATGACAGATATCCCCACTTGTACGGCTTAAAGAGAATCATCTTATGATATCCATGTTGTATATAATTACTAATAAGATAGTGATATTCATACCCAATTACTATCTAATTCCTATCCAATTCCTATCCAATTCCTATCCAATTCCTATCCAATTCCTATCCAATTCCTATCCAATTCCTATCCAATTCCTATCCAATTCCTATCCAATTCCTATCCAATTCCTATCCAATTCCTATCCAATTCCTATCCAATTCCTATCCAATTCCTATCCAATTCCTATCCAATTCCTATCCAATTCCTATCCAATTCCTATCCAATTCCTATCCAATTCCTATCCAATTCCTATCCAATTCCTATCCAATTCCTATCCAATTCCTATCCAATTCCTATCCAATTCCTATCCAATTCCTATCCAATTCCTATCCAATTCCTATCCAATTCCTATCCAATTCCTATCCAATTCCTATCCAATTCCTATCCAATTCCTATCCAATTCCTATCCAATTCCTATCCAATTCCTATCCAATTCCTATCCAATTCCTATCCAATTCCTATCCAATTCCTATCCAATTCCTATCCAATTCCTATCCAATTCCTATCCAATTCCTATCCAATTCCTATCCAATTCCTATCCAATTCCTATCCAATTCCTATCCAATTCCTATCCAATTCCTATCCAATTCCTATCCAATTCCTATCCAATTCCTATCCAATTCCTATCCAATTCCTATCCAATTCCTATCCAATTCCTATCCAATTCCTATCCAATTCCTATCCAATTCCTATCCAATTCCTATCCAATTCCTATCCAATTCCTATCCAATTCCTATCCAATTCCTATCCAATTCCTATCCAATTCCTATCCAATTCCTATCCAATTCCTATCCAATTCCTATCCAATTCCTATCCAATTCCTATCCAATTCCTATCCAATTCCTATCCAATTCCTATCCAATTCCTATCCAATTCCTATCCAATTCCTATCCAATTCCTATCCAATTCCTATCCAATTCCTATCCAATTCCTATCCAATTCCTATCCAATTCCTATCCAATTCCTATCCAATTCCTATCCAATTCCTATCCAATTCCTATCCAATTCCTATCCAATTCCTATCCAATTCCTATCCAATTCCTATCCAATTCCTATCCAATTCCTATCCAATTCCTATCCAATTCCTATCCAATTCCTATCCAATTCCTATCCAATTCCTATCCAATTCCTATCCAATTCCTATCCAATTCCTATCCAATTCCTATCCAATTCCTATCCAATTCCTATCCAATTCCTATCCAATTCCTATCCAATTCCTATCCAATTCCTATCCAATTCCTATCCAATTCCTATCCAATTCCTATCCAATTCCTATCCAATTCCTATCCAATTCCTATCCAATTCCTATCCAATTCCTATCCAATTCCTATCCAATTCCTATCCAATTCCTATCCAATTCCTATCCAATTCCTATCCAATTCCTATCCAATTCCTATCCAATTCCTATCCAATTCCTATCCAATTCCTATCCAATTCCTATCCAATTCCTATCCAATTCCTATCCAATTCCTATCCAATTCCTATCCAATTCCTATCCAATTCCTATCCAATTCCTATCCAATTCCTATCCAATTCCTATCCAATTCCTATCCAATTCCTATCCAATTCCTATCCAATTCCTATCCAATTCCTATCCAATTCCTATCCAATTCCTATCCAATTCCTATCCAATTCCTATCCAATTCCTATCCAATTCCTATCCAATTCCTATCCAATTCCTATCCAATTCCTATCCAATTCCTATCCAATTCCTATCCAATTCCTATCCAATTCCTATCCAATTCCTATCCAATTCCTATCCAATTCCTATCCAATTCCTATCCAATTCCTATCCAATTCCTATCCAATTCATATCCAATTCCTATCCAATTCCTATCCAATTCCTATCCAATTCCTATCCAATTCCTATCCAATTCCTATCCAATTCCTATCCAATTCCTATCCAATTCCTATCCAATTCCTATCCAATTCCTATCCAATATGTTGATCAATATAGATATATCTTACATAAACTATCAGTCTATTTATAAAATATGTTGCGGTTAATATATTATACAGTTTACGTTATTAATTATACAGTTATATATATTGGTAATTTAATAATAGATGATATCAATACCGTGCTCGGCATTTAATTATCCTATAGAATACATATAAGTTCAAATGAATCGTTTGTCTTTTCAATATAAAAGTTATATATTTGTATTACGATATGGCAATATAAAACATGAAATCACATGTATTGCCTACGTAACAAAGTTTACATTATCAAACGGGATTCTTACAAGAGGCAAACATAACGTCAACATATCAAATGACAGATATCCCCACTTGTACGGCTTAAAGAGAATCATCTTATGATATCCATGTTGTATATAATTACTAATAAGATAGTGATATTCATATCCAATTACTATCTAATTTATATTCAATTCCTATCCAATTCCTATCCAATTCATATCCAATTCCTATCCAATTCCTATCCAATTCCTATCCAATTCCTATCCAATTCCTATCCAATTCCTATCCAATTCCTATCCAATTCATATACAATTCCTATCCAATTCATATCCAATTCATATACAATTCCTATCCAATTCATATACAATTCATATCCAATTCATATCCAATTCTTATCCAGTATCAATTCAATACGTATCCAGTTCCCATATTATCGAAGTTTTTATAGAAACTATATAACATATCTATTCCTATATTGAACATAGTACTTTTTGACACTAAATACTATCCCGACAAGTAATTTTAGCATATCTTATCTTTAACGATATTCGATTGTGAAATATGTAATTTTCTACGCATAATTTTCAAAAAATAATTGAAATAAGTATCATATTATAATGCAAATTATATGAAACATGGTTAAATCACTATTTAAATTATATAAATAATTTATTTATAATCATTTTATTAATTTTCATTAAGCAAGTCAGTATTTATTCCCCGACGAATTATTATTCTATTTAGATACAATATCTTATTTAGTTTTGACAATGTAAGAGATAAAAGTTGGATGATAATTAGGATATTGAAATATATTTCCTACGGTGCATATAGATTATATTTGAAATTCGCATAATTATTAATTTAATTGGTATTTATAACTGAGAAGTAATATGTAACCGAGGATTGAGCTACGAGTAGTTGCAAAAGTGATATAAACTGGCGTCGAGAATAATTAATATAATATAATTAACATAATTAATATACTGGTATAGTTGAATTCCAAAATGGAATGAATTAATGGAACCGTTAACTAATATTTGAAGATCGGATACTTACATAATGATGTAAGTACTACATTACAAAATTTATTTTTAAAATCTATTTCAACTCTATTTTTCGTGTTAATCGTGTTGGGTATATTATTATATATATACTATATATATATTATTGAATACCATACCAACTCACTTATCTACCTTTATACTACGAATAAATTGTGTAGATCTTTTTTTATATCAGACAAATAAAATTGTGTATTTTTTGAAAATTTTAATTAGAGGTAATTTAAAAATCATAATTTAAACTACAACTTTTAAATAAATAAAATTAAATTAAATAATAATAATACCGTATACATCATAAAGCATATACACACATACAACGCTAACTCTCCGAAACTATTGGAAAACTCCAATAAAATTATAGAAAACATGAGTTACAATAAAAAATGTATACAAAGAGAACTCAAAATCGAAATAGAAACTAAAACAAAGAAAAAAACAGGCAAACAAGGAAAATCCAAAAAGGTTTTTTGAACGATCTAGGTCTAAATTCACAAACCTAAGATAACAATCCAAAGAGTATATTTTTCTTATATATTATTATATTTATTTGATTTGTATGTGTATATAAATGATATTTTTAAAGGATATTACTTCTTACGTGAATGCAAATTTAATTCAGCTCTGCTTTTAATAATACATGCATAAATGTTAATGATTAAATCATATTTATTATTATAATTTAATTGATTTTTCATTTGGTTGAAAAAAATAATAAAAATAAAACCCATAGATTATTACAGTCAATAAAACAATATACTAATTGTTTTATCTATGAGATCAGCACATCAATAACCCAATATCAATAGTGGTAGTGGTAGTGGTAGTGGTAGTGGTAGTGGTAGTGGTAGTGGTAGTGGTAGTGGTAGTGGTAGTGGTAGTAGTAGTGATAGTGGCAGTGGCAGTGGTAGTGGTAGTGGTAGTGGTAGTGGTAGTGGTAGTGGTAGTGATAGTGGCAGTGGTAGTGGTAGTGGTAGTGGTAGTGGTAGTGGTAGTGGTAGTGGTAGTGGTAGTGGCAGTGGCAGTGGTAGTGGTAGTAGTAATGGCAGTGGTAGTGGTAGTGGTAGTGGTAGTGGTAGTGGTAGTGGTAGTGGTAGTGGTAGTGGTAGTGGTAGTGGTAGTGGCAGTGGTAGTGGCAGTGGCAGTGGTAGTGGTAGTGGTAGTGGTAGTGATAGTGGTAGTGGTAGTGGTAGTGGTAGTGGTAGTGGTAGTGGTAGTGGTAGTGGTAGTGGTAGTAGTAGTGGTAGTGGTAGTGGTAGTGGTAGTGGTAGTGGTAGTGGTAGTGATTATTAATTTTTTCATTCATGAATTAAACTCTTTTTATTATTTATCTCATAATTTTTTTTATTCATAGTTTGTATTTTGTATACCCACACATTTGTTTCATCGTCATGAAATTTTGTTTTCAAAAACCAAATAAATTCCTTAAATTCATTAAATCAATAAATCATAATATAAATTATAATAATATACATAGTTTGACAAAATTGTTTTTGCATGCTAAAATTCTTAATTTATATTGAAATTGAATATATTCACACCGCCTATAATTATAATATTAACAAATTAGTAATGTTTATTCATAGTTTATATAAATAATTATAAATCTATAATTTATATAATATAATTAGAATATAGTGTTTGTGTATAAACTTTGACATCTGTTGTTTAAAATAATTTTTAAATTATAAATAATTTTAAAAAGTCATTTGATAATATATAAGAATTAACAAATAAACCAAGTAAATATAAATAATAAAAGTTTAGTATAGAAAGTAATATACTACAAAATATGTAAACTAATATAATGTATTCATATATATTTAAATAAATGCCCACTAAATATATAAGTTATTAATCCCTGTCGTCAAGGTAATCAAACTTTAACTTTATGATAAATATTTGAATTATATTTACATTTTAACTCTGCGTTAATATTTATTTCATATAGAAGATGTTAATAAATCCAATAAATATATGGGTGAGAATCAGACCATCTACTGTACCAAAAGAAAACTCTTTTATTAAGACTGGAAGTGACAAGGTAATTCAATTTCGTTTAAAAATAAACGAAAAAATAATTTATAAATAAACTATACAATCTATAATAAACTATTAAAATATAGATATCATATATAAATATATATATGAATATTTAATATTAATTATAAAATTAATCAATACACTAAATAAATTCAATTTTCCTTATTTTATATTTAGCATGTCAAAGCTTTAATATTTAAAATGTTATTAAAATATTAGAGAATCGAAATTGAAGACACTTCGATAAAGAAGGAAGGGGTAGCTAATAATGTTAACAACAAATGGTATTTCGATGTCGATGGAATACTCGAGCACAAGACGCAAAAGGACACATACGACTCTGTAGCTTCTAATATCGTAGTATCGGCAATGAATGGACAAAACGGTTAGAACTTTAATTAGATTAATTGAATGACAAATAATATCATCATATATAAATATTATATTTTTGCTTTATTAATCAGATTTAATTTTTCTTCTAATCGTGCTCTCAGGTACTATAATGTGCTACGGACAAACTGGTAGCGGCAAGACGCACACCATGACGGGCAATGTAGCCGTACAAGGCAACCAGGGTATCATACCACAAGCTTTGGCACATATATACCGTATCATTGCTAATACCCCTGCGAGACACACAAGTATCAGGTTCAGTTACATATAAAGCTTATATTCCGTATAAACATTACTCCGGATAAACAATTTCAATTGTTCTAATCAATTTCAATTATTCTATATAATTACATGTAAATAGTATGATTTCCCATTATACATTTCATTAAAAGAAATATGGTTGCATTTATTAATTTATTATAATTACCATGATTCAATGCTCTTTCAGAATCAGTCATATCGAGATATACAATGATACAGTTCTGGACCTATTGAATCCCGGTTCGCATGAGAAACTCGTTATCCAAAACGACAGTACACTCGGAGTATATCTTCGCAACTTGACATGTCATGTTGCTGCCAACATAGAACAGGCTGCCAATATCCTCATTAAGGTGAACAGTAGGCTGTGGATAGGTGTATGTATTATGGCAGATTTATTGAAATTTATTTAAACCACAATGGAAATTGTCGTTTGTCTGTAAAATTACTTATCAAAGTGAACTTTCAATCAGGCTCCACGGAGATGTATATGTTCAACTTACATTGGTATTATAGTGGTATATATGTTGTTTTATAATTCCATATAAATTATATGTTATTAATAGAGAAATTTATATAAAACCTTCAAATACTATTTTTTTAAAATACAATTTTGAAAAATGAAACTTTGATCATTTTTCCTGATCTTAGATAATAATTCACAAATATTGACTTCTTTCTTATAATTTACGTTTGACCTTGTAGGGGGAGGCGAGTCGTAAACTAGGCCAGAATCGGTTAAATGACCACTCATCTCGCAGCCATTGCATATTCACTGTATATGTGGAGAGTCAGTCTCGTCTGCAAACAGACTCCAAGTACCTTACATCAAAATTACACTTTGTTGATCTCGCAGGGTCGGAAAGGGCAGAGAAATCAGCGGTTGGTTTAGTTCCTCTCTTATCATTAAGTATTTTTATCCTGGTAAATTTATTATAATGAAAATATCCAATACATCATTAAATACTATTTTTAAATGTTTATTTAATATAATTATTTTAAATTTCAATTTGTATCATTGACATTATTTTATATTTTTGTAAATAAACTCTTGCAAATTAATTGAAAATATATTTTCTAAATCTATCATTTATTTATTATAGTGTCCTTTACAGTGTCCTCTTTTTCTGTGGCATTAGAGTCTCAGTGTTTCAATAGTTCCCTGCCCCTTACTCCCTTAACCCCCTTAAACCCCTTAACCCCGTCTCTATCTCCAGTGTGTAGTTCAGCATTATAGTTGCAGTGTATCAATAGTTCCCTGCCCCTTACCCCCCCATTACCCCCCTTACCCCCTTAACCCCGTCTCTATCTCCAGTGTGTAGGTGTGACATTAGAGTCTCAGTGTATCAATAGTTCCCTGCCCCTTAACCCCATTAACCCCCTTAACCCCGTCTCTATCTCCAGTGTGTAGGTGTGACATTATAGTTGCAGTGTATCAATAGTTCCCCCATTAACCCCCTTAACCCCGTCTCTATCTCCAGTGTGTAGGTGTGACATTAGCGGAGTCGCAGTGTATCAATAGTTCCCTGCCCCTTAACCCCATTAACCCCCTTAACCCCGTCTCTATCTCCAGTGTGTAGGTGTGGCATTAGAGTCTCAGTGTATCAATAGTTCCCTGCCCCTTAACCCCCTTAACCCCGTCTATATCTCCAGTGTGTAGGTGTGGCATTAGAGTCGCAGTGTATCAATAGTTCCCTGCCCCTTAACCCCATTAACCCCGTCTCTATCTCCAGTGTGTAGGTGCGGCATTAGCGGAGTTGCAGTGTATCAATAGTTCCCTGCCTCTTAACCCCCTTACCCCTCTTAACCCCATTAACCCCGTCTCTATCTCCAGTGTGTAGGTGTGGCATTAGAGTATCAGTGTATCAATAGTTCCCTGCCCCTTAACCCCCTTAACCCCATTAACCCCTCTTAACCCCATTAACCCCGTCTCTATCTCCAGTGTGTAGGTGCGGCATTAGCGGAGTTGCAGTGTATCAATAGTTCCCTGCCCCTTAACCCCCTTAACCCTCTTAACCCCATTAACCCCATCTCTATCTCCAGTGTGTAGGTATGGCATTAGAGTCGCAGTGTATCAATAGTTCCCTGCCCCTTACCCCATTAACCCCCTTAACCCCGTCTCTATCTCCAGTGTGTAGGTGCGGCATTAGCGAGGTTGCAGTGTATCAATAGTTCCCTGCCCCTTAACCCCCTTACCCCTCTTAACCCCCTTAACCCCGTCTCTATCTACAGTGTGTAGGTGCGGCATTAGCGAGGTTGCAGTGTATCAATAGTTCCCTGCCCCTTAACCCCCTTACCCCTCTTAACCCTCCTTAACCCCGTCTATATCTCTAGTGTGAGGCATTAGAGTCGCAGTGTATCAATAGTTTCCCCTTTAACCCCCTTAACCCCATTAACCCCGTCTCTATCTCCAGTGTGTAGTTCAACATTAGAGTTGCAGTGTATCAATAGTTCCCTGTCCCTTACCCCCTTAACCCCCTTAACCCCGTCTCTATCTCCAGTGTGTAGGGGCGGCATTAGCGGAGTCTCAGCTTATCAATCGGTCGCTCGCTTACCTCGAACAACTCGTCATACACCTCGAGAGTGGGGTTCAGCCGACTTCGCACCGTAACTGCAAACTAACTCACCTGCTCGGTGAGTGCGTTGGAGGTAACAGCAATACCGTATTGGTTGCAAATATCCGCGCAGAGAATAACAATAATCAGGAAACGGTTTGTAATTTGACAGTTTTCTAAAGTCTTTTCGGTATAGGTTTTGTTCATCATACGGGTATAGGAATGGCTACGTTTTCTCGATGGTAAATATGACCATTATTCTTTGAATAGTTTTAATTATTACATATAACAATAAGTATAATATATTTGTATACATATTCAAAGTATAATTTCATTTATCGGTATTTTCTTTTTATTTCCTATAAATTTGTAAATAAATAGTTGTCGACGCTGCGGCTTGCTCAACGAATGAAACACATAGAAATGACACCAGTTACAAATCAATTCACCAGCGACGCGGTTAGTATTGTTATAACTGTCGAAGAGGATAAGAGGATGACTATAAGTGTAGGAAATACATATACAAATGAATTGTGTTGATTATGGTAGGAGAGGAGGTAGATAATTAGGTGAAAATGTTTTAGGTAGAGTTTATTTAAGATGAAAATATGAATAAAGAAGTATTGGAAGGATGAGATAATGAGAATGTTTCTATATTCCAATTGTTATGTTCATGTATCAGCACTTGCTTGAATTCAAACATTACATTGCTGTATTTTAATTTCACTACAATTATACTTAAAATACAATTACACATATTCTGTTGGGTTCTCAGATTAGGAATGTGTTCATTTGCATACTTTAATATATTCACACTCAATTTGCAGAGTATTTTTCGCTCTCAATAATTTATCATTAACATTTATTGTTCATTGATCAGTCATTTCCTATTCATTAATTATAGGCATAACATTTATAAAAGTGATAATTTAAATTAAACTATAGTTTAGTTTAAGTATAGTTTAAAAAAAGAACCCTATACCCAAATAGTATGATTAGATCCATAATCGATATTCACTGCACCCCGGCCTAGTTAATACTGCCCTGTTTACTTACAGGACTGCATACGTAAACTAGAGAATACGGTCGCTGGTCTGAAGAAGGAGTTGGCGATGAAAGATGTGCTCTCCAACACAGGATGCGTGTCCTACGACACACTCAGCGAACAACAACTTTATGAAATCGATCAACAGGTGGCGCTCTACGTCGACGGCAACATTTCGCAGCTAGATGTTAGTTACAGTATCAGTTGATCTATATAGCAGTAGTCTGGACATTGAACACAACGTTTACTACTTAAACAATACTCTTATGTTGAAATGAATTTAAACTGCTTTGATACATATCTTTATGTGCCTTATCTATAATTCATATTAACATTTCTTATTCACTAAATCATCATCTGGTCATTATTTCTTTATTCGCATATTTACTTATCTCGTATTCATGATTTAGGTTAGAATATATTTATATTTTAATAATATCAAATTCAATTTTAATTAACTTTGCATAGATTTGTAGCTTCATTCAAACATAACGTTATTTTAAACTAAATAAATTGCCCATTGACACTTAGATTGTAAATTTTCATCATGTCATGGCTACGTTTGAGAGTTTCCGGGATTTATATAGGTTTGTAAAGATATTTATAAGATTTATATAGGTTTGTAAAGATATTTATAAGATTTATAAGATGTATATAGGTTTGTAAAGATATTTATAAGATTTATATAGGTTTGTAAAGATATTTATAAGATTTATAAGATTTATATAGGTTTGTAAAGATATTTATAAGATTTATATAGGTTTGTAAAGATATTTATAAGATTTATATAGGTTTGTAAAGATATTTATAAGATGTATATAGGTTTGTAAAGATATTTATAAGATTTATATAGGTTTGTAAAGATATTTATAAGATTTATAAGATTTATATAGGTTTGTAAAGATATTTATAAGATTTATAAGATGTATATAGGTTTGTAAAGATATTTATAAGATTTATATAGGTTTGTAAAGATATTTATAAGATTTATAAGATGTATATAGGTTTGTAAAGATATTTATAAGATTTATATAGGTTTGTAAAGATATTTATAAGGTTTATAAGATTTATATAGGTTTGAAAAGATATTTATAAGATTTATATAGGTTTGTAAAGATATTTATAAGATTTATATAGGTTTGTAAAGATATTTATAAGATTTATATAGGTTTGTAAAGATATTTATAAGATTTATAAGATTTATATAGGTTTGTAAAGATATTTATAAGATTTATATAGGTTTGTAAAGATATTTATAAGATTTATAAGATGTATATAGGTTTGTAAAGATATTTATAAGATTTATATAGGTTTGTAAAGATATTTATAAGATTTATAAGATTTATATAGGTTTGTAAAGATATTTATAAGATTTATAAGATTTATATAGGTTTGTAAAGATATTTATAAGATTTATAAGATTTATATAGGTTTGTAAAGATATTTATAAGATTTATAAGATTTATATAAGTTTGTAAAGATATTTATAAGATTTATATAGGTTTGTAAAGATATTTATAAGATTTATAAGATTTATATAGGTTTGCAAAGATATTTATAAGATTTATATAGGTTTGCAAAGATATTTATAAGATTTATATAGGTTTGTAAAGATATTTATAAGATTTATAATATTTATATAGGTTTGTTATGTATTCAATATAATGAATTGCTCTAATATTAAGGATTTAATATTTGTATTATACCTGGATAAAACCTAAATTATTAGCTACATATAGTCTAATATAATAGCTATGTACTATATCTGCAATCATTATTAGGAATCAAAAGGAGATGATCGACCAACGCCTAAAGGAGAGAATCGATGAAGAGCAGACTAATCAATTGAATCAGCCGACCTCCATTGAACCTGGTGACGATACACAGGTAGAGTGTTTACTAAGTCCACGAGGGTACACGGTGGGTGTAGGTGGTTATACACGCACAGCTATGGGGAGTAACGAAGGTCGATGTTTCGACGGTGATATGGGGAGTGGTTTCGCAGGCGGTGAGAGCGTTGACCATACTGGATTGCGAGGCGAAAATGCGGATAAATTATCAATTTTACTTGACATCGGCAAATCAGTTAATCGAAAACTCCCCGCAACTACCGATGTAACAAATACTGCTATTATGAAAATAGAAAATATCGCCAACCTCGGACTATATGCCGAACAAACTAATTCCTCTAGGAAGAATAGTACAAAACATTACAGTAGACATAAAATAAATAGACGTGTTAGTCTAACTAAAAACTGTAAAATTAAAAATAGATCATCAAGTGTTAACGATAAACTAGAAAATCAAAATAATAGATCAACTAGTTTTCACAACAAATTTGAAAATACAAACAAAATTTACAATAGACTTGCAACTAACTTTGACAATAAAAAGACTAGATCAGCCAGTTTATATGAGTTTAAAAAAGATTCAATAATGAGGATTGGCGATACAAATTCTACCAAATTATATCATGGTGACCACAGTGAAGTAAAATTAGTCTTAACTCCAAAATGCTTGCAAGCTGTTCACTCAAAGAATAGAAACTGCACACGTATCAATAGAACGACAATTAAACTTGATTCTTTCAAGAGAAAAAAATCAGTTTCATCCAATGAAGTTAATTCTATTCATAAATAAACATTCAATCGATAAAAAATAATACCATCAAAAAAATGTGTTGGAAGGAAATTGTATTATTTCTTGAATCATGCAGAAAATCTTTTAGAAAGTTTTAAATAAATTATCAAAAGAATTTTATTTAACTACTTTTATATTATTTATATATCATAAATTATTTATATAATATTTATTTTCTATCATTTAGAACAATGCAGAAATTTGTTTTGACATTCCTGTAAGTAAAGCTCTCCGAACTATCTTATTTATTTGTGACCACTATAAGTAAATATAAATTAGTTTATTAAAAATAATCAATCTAATACAAAATTAATATAAATTTAACCTCTACTGTTTAAATCTATTCTCCTAAACTCTGTTTTCACTATCGCCTTTAGAATAATTTACTAAATAATAATGTATATCAATTTTGTGTTGCAAGCTTATTTCCATTTTATAATCAAGTTTAAAGTCAATTGCTAATTACCTTTTTTCATTAAGCTCCTAAAAATCTATTTTCATTGTATCGTTTGTAGATCCAATTTTATTTCAAACTTTTGACCTAGAATTTCATATCTTCAGGTGGGCGAAATAAACGAGTCGGGCGGTTTTGGTCTAGGACCTGCAGCTCCGGGCACGAAAGCCGCAGCCTCCTCAGTTGTCAATCTCAAGAAGAAAGAAAAGAGTAAAGCGAGTAAAAAAGATAGATCTAGGTTTAGTGTGCCATTAGGGAATTGTTTCATAAATTTCTACAGAAAATCAAATATAATTACTCGGACAACTCGGCGAATGTTTGCAAAATAGAAAGTTTCTATTTGAAATATTTTTAATTTAATATGAACTAATTATTATAATTAAAACTTCATAAAATTCTCCCTATATATTAACTTAATTGTGTACACCATATTCTTTACCTTAATCAACTAATTGTGATACTCGCAGTCCGAATTTAAAATCAGGCAGTCCGGTAACTAGAACAAATGAAACAGAAAATCGAGACGAAGCAGAGAGTCCGAACAGCGTCATCAAAACTCGTCCTAGGTGAGAAAATTCAGAGAGATTTATATACAATTTATATACAATTTGTATACAATTTGTATACAATTTGTATACAATTTGTATACAATTTATATATTAACTTAAACTAGTATTATATTTACTGTAAATATTTCCACATTTTGAAATAAATTTTATTTTATTTTATTTACAGAAAAAAAAAAGTGAGGATTAGGTTTTGAAATATTTTAAAATTGTTCATTATATGTTGGTTGTTAAATACAAAAACAAATGCATCAACTAATCTCCTGTATATACACCTTACCCCTTGTCTTAGCACACCACCGCCTCAGAGTGAAGCATTCGAAGATTTCAAAAAAAATGCTGGCAGCGAAATCAAGAAAATTTGTGATAATAATCGAGAGGTTGAATATTGATTGTGAAATACTACCAATAGATATATATTTCCATTATCTGAAATAATATATTATTTTCCTTTATTTAAATCCAATTTAAACTTAAATTATATTGAATTAAAAAAACGTCACTTCTACCGTGATTTTATTAATATTCCCTCTAAATTTGTGGATTATAGAAGATGCTATTTTACAATCACTTATTGTGTCCGCGTGCATAAAATACTGAAATCATTTCCATAATACCATCTATACAAATTAACACTTTTGATCATCGGATTGAAATTCACAGAACTTGCAAACCAAAATGCGCGCCTATGGAAAACTAGCGAAGCAGATCAATGCAGCTAAAACTCAAATCACCGACTGCCGATCATTCTTAGGAGAAATCACCACCTCGGACAACCAATGTTAGTAGAGAATAAATACTATTGAATAGAAATTCAGAATTTCACTGTTATATGAATTTTAAAATGACTGAACTATTGCGTATGAATATATTTGCTATATGTCTCTGTATATGGAATATTATATTGATTTTTATATAGAGTAATTCATATTTTATTTTATAATCAATTATTGTATTATTCCACTGAGAGTTGGCTTGAGATTCTAAAAGCTGCAAATTCTGTTAACACTTTAGACTTGCAAGAGACAACTGAAATGAATCAGGAAATTATCTCTGAGGAGGAGTTCAAGGTTCGCCAAAAAATCAAAGAAGCCAGTTCCGGCTATAAAATAGATTTTGAAGAGTTGTCAGCTCTCAAGATTGAAATCAACTATATCAAGAAGAAAGTTGGCCAGAGCAGACATAGATTGATTAAAGGTAATGTCGGACATCATGAAATACAACTTATAAAGAGTGACTATTAATATATTATTTCTAATCAATTCCAAGCATAATTTTTAATATCATATTTAATATAAATATTATCATATCATCTAAATATATAATGATGAATATTTATGACTTTAAGTTTTTAATATACTTGTTGTAAGACTCTAGTTTCTTATTTTACTTATTAATAAGTATTATTTAAATTTGAATATACATTTAACTGCGAGAACTTCACAGAATTTGAAAACTGGTACAATGAGACATTTTTATGTGCGCCCACCGATGGCCAATCAGAACCCACCGCCATTGACCTGGGCTACGGAAATAAACGTGGCATTGCTACGCAGAAAATCGTCGATCCAAAAATGGTTTCTTTGGAGAAACTACAATTACAGACTTATGATATTTCTTTTAATATTTTATTAACAAAAATTATATTTCAGAGTAAAACAATAAAAAGTATATTTTCTATATTGTTATTTATCATAGTTAATTATATTAATATTTATTATATGATATATAAAATGATCTATATATAATATATAATATAATATATAAATTATTATTCCTTTTTTTAATGAAAATCTTTTTAAGGTTAACTTATATGATCTTTAATGCACTTTATAGAATGAAGATGAAGGTGAGATGTTTGACAGACTTCAAAGAGAATTGTTGAACAACAATGAAGACCTCATTGCCTTTACAAAAGCAAAAATGAAAATGAACAAAGAAGTAATAATATTTTATATTAACTATTTTCAGATTATCTATATATTTTATATTTACTTTAAATTAATCAAATTAATTAATCAAATAACTCTAATTAGGAGAAATATGGAAAAGCTCTCGGAGCTAATTACAACACTATTGGAGTGCCAAAGAAACTAATCAAAAACCAACCACCAACGACTTTAAAAATAGAATATTAAACTAGACGCAGATGATACGAAATACAATTTATTATGACACTATTATTCATTTATTTTTGAAGTAACCCCGATATTAAATACCATTTCTTATTCGAATATTGTCGATTATATAAGGCCCGTTTACAACTAGTGATATTAATTTCTAATAATCAAATTCCACATATAACCGAGATATTATTTTATATGATTATGATATTGCACCCCGAGTATTATAAACCATTGGTATTATCATACATGTGATGTTAATTTATAGAAATAAATATATTAAAATTGTATGCATCTCTTCAGATTGTATGTCAATATGGATTACCCGACGATATAAACAGCTTTGCAATAGAGCATGCACTCATTTTGTAAATTCATTTTAACATAATATATTCTACTCTATAAAGGAGATACAATTGTAATAACCTCAGCAATAATATGTATACATGGGATATTTAGCTACAATCAGTTACTAAATCTCGATCTATCTGAGATCATTTATCATAGGAATCTATTTGTATACAAGCTTAAATTTGTTGTAGTGTAATTATATAATAGTTGTTAATAAAGGTGAAAATAATTATAATATTACATTATATATTGTTTTGATGAGTAATCAGTTTAGTTATTTAATCATTATTAGTTTTATAGTTAGTTAATTGCAGGGAATATGTTTTTCTATTTTGCAAGATTGATTATTATTTCTTATTTTACACATTATTAATGGATTAAGTAATTTTTATTAATACAATAATTACTATCTAATGTGTATGTAGAGTGCAAATAGCTTATACGATATAATAAAAATAGAGAAGTGATATATAATGTTAGTTAGTTACAGTATTTTGTAGATTTTCTTGTCGAAGTTTTATTTGAAACAACTGTTAATATTTCGTTCAATAAGAAATACTGACATTTCATTAAATTAGTTAAATCATTAGTTTTGATATTGATTTCTATATGATGTTAATTTATTTTTTTTATTTATCTAAATATATCTAAATATATTTATATTATGGTGTATCAATATACTTAGAGTAGTATCAATAGAAAATTTCATTAGCAAAATTTAGATATAACAATTATCTCTATTATTTCCTAGTAAAATATGTAGTTTAAAGTATTACTATGTTATTGATGTAGTTATAAACAGCTATTCCACATTTAGTAGTATTAAATGATAAATTCTATAAAATATTATTATAATAAGTATTATAATATTAATAATAATTATAACATATTATTAATGTTATATTAGTAATATGTTATTATTATAATATATTATTATAATATATTATTATAATATATTATTATAATATATTATTATAATATATTATTATAATATATTATTATAATATATTATTATAATATATTATTATAATATATTATTATAATATATTATTTTAATATTATTTTAATATATTATATTAATATTATAATAATAATATTATATTATATTAATATTATTTTATATTAATAATTAATATTATATATTAAAATCATTTTAAAATAATATATTATAATAATAATATATTACTAGTATAACATTATATTATTAAATGATATATTATTAAATTTAATTATTAACATATTATAAATGTTATTAGTAATTTCAGATATATAGTGTCAGTTTAGGTGGATTAGTCGGATATAATAAATATATAATATTCAAATTCTTTCAAAAGATATGATTAATTTCAATACTTTGCGTTATGTATTATATTAGTTCTAAAGTATTATTGTAACCCTCATATATACATTAGAACTAAGAACATATAGTAAATAATAAGTAATTAATAATAATAATAATTACAATAATATTAATAATAATAAAGTAATCGGGTATTACTAACTCATTTTAAATCTATGATTATTAATTGTTTCTGTAAAATATTTTTGGTAAACTAAGACATTCAAAAGGTGTCGTGGTTTGTATTTATTTTAGTTGTCGACCTTCATCATGGCTGGAATGAATAAATTATCAATTTTGGTTAGTGTTTTCGATATAAAATATTAAATAACTTATTTATAAAAAAAGTTTATAAGATAAATATATTATTTATAAATACAACTGTAGTGTTATATTTCAAAATTAGTTTAAACTAAATTGATTAGTCTAGTTTAAAAATATATATTTTTAAAATTACAATTCAAATTTTATATATATAACATATATATTATTACGTTACCTTACTTTAAAATAAAAAATCTAATTAATTTAATTTATTATATGTTGTTTTATTTGCAGATAATTCTATATTATAATAATGTATATTAATTG
The DNA here is from genome assembly GCA_964035775.1 of Osedax frankpressi. Classification (NCBI taxonomy): domain Eukaryota; kingdom Metazoa; phylum Annelida; class Polychaeta; order Sabellida; family Siboglinidae; genus Osedax; species Osedax frankpressi. The sequence continues at coordinate 7,363,628 of OZ038317.1, read as the reverse complement.
TTAAATATAATATCCTTAACAATAGATTTTTCTCATACATAAGAGTGAACAGATATATTCTACTATTTTAAACTATTTTAAATTGAAATATAATCAATAATTTAGATAATTTGTTTGTATACTAGATGAATTAATGTGCATTTATTTATTTATTTATAGAAAAACATCTTTAGAAACTTGAAGTATAAAATAATATAAAATAGTAAGCTGCTATTTAATTTATGTTTAGATTACAATTAAATCATGAGATCTATATTTTAATAATATTTTAGTGAATTACATGTACCAACGAGTAATTCAACATAAATTACTCATGAGTACTTGTGGGTAATTAAGTTAATATTTTAAGTAAACTAGTTATTGAATATATAACTTGTCATTTAAATAATGTATTTCATATAATATTTATATATTAGAAATTAGATTATTTTTAATAGATTAAATATAATTATAATTAGTAATAGTTACCAATCTTTTTCATTATTTAATAAATTAAAAATACCTAAATTATTGGAATATTATCTATGCTAATTGTCTCCTATTGCCTATCATATTCGATGTTCTCATAAAAAATATAGGCTTATCTAATATTAAATTCAAACTTATTGCATGATATAATATAATATAAGCATTGATTTAACATAATTGTATGTACGAGTTATTAATAACTATAATAATAAAACTAATAATAATTTTAATATATAAAATTGTTTAATTTAACCTTATAATGAATAACAATCAGTAATTATAAATTTATACTGTTGTATTAAAACTATTACATTATTTATTATCAATTATTTTGTGAGAATATATTTTATAAAAGATTTAGGCCTAAGTTTTATTCAATATTTATTTTAGAATGTTGTTAGCGGTATATTTTTTAAAAGAATTTAATCATCTTGTAGATGGATTTAATTTACTATTTCAATGTGTATATAATACATTAATGATCCCACAGACTAGGCTATTCAGTTCGACAGTTTCGGTTCAATCTAGACTTGTTAAGGTTAATAAAATTGAATAATAATCATTTTTAAAACACCGAATGTATATTGTATACAATCACATTTTTTTAGTACTTTTCAAACTTTGCTAAAAAATCAATATAGATACCTACTGCTGTCAATGGCATTGAGGGACGTTATGCTCATGCACTTTATTCTGCCGCTACGAAGAATAAGAAATTGGATGTTGTCGAAAAGGATATGATTAAGATAGCAGTTGGTAGTATTCTATTTCATGTCATTTTGATAATTTATTTATTACTCAGAAAACAATCCAGATAATAAAATTATTATATTGTTTAATAATATTAAATTATATGTTTTATATGGAAACTAACCAAATTTTATTTATATTTTAATATTGTTTATGATACTATAGTTGCTATATAATTACTTTATTTCGAAGAATAATATTTAATTATCATTATAATTTCTGCAATTAAATTAGTTTATTTACCTCGAATTACAGTTTGTTTATATAATAGTGCATTTTGTTTATCTCATAGTGCAGTATTGTTTAACATTGTTAGGGATTTATGGAGACAGATCCTAAATTTTCTTCTTTTGTAATCAATCCTGCAATCAGACGCAAAATAAAAAAAGGTAATTATAAAAACTATAATATTTGTATTAATTAATAAAAACAGAAGCATTTGTAAATGTCTTCCTAATATTATTATCTTTTTTTAACAGATGCTATCAAAAATATTCTCAAAAAACAAAATTGTTCGGAATTGACTATTAATCTCTTCGGTAGGTATTTCAATACTATTTATATATTGTTGGTATATATCTTATTAACTTATTCGCTCAAACGTCAGCGTGTTTGGCTGAGAATGGTCGATTAAAGAATGTTCGTGGTGTATTCGTCAACTACGCGCGTTTGATGTCGGCCCAACGAGGAGAGGTGAAGTGTGTGGTCACTACCGCCAAGGTAATATCATCTTAACATTCAGCGAAAACTACTAATTCATTTATAAATATTTCCCAGAGCATCTTTTAAACTTCTTTCTTGTAAACTACAGCCATTGGATTCTTCCATGACCAAACAACTCGAACAGACGCTTACAAAATTCTTGAATCAAGGAGAAATTCTTAAGCTTGAAACGAAGGTATTTGTAATAAATTATAAATATTGTAACTATTTAATCAACATTATTATTGTACACCTATATGAATTATTATTATTTGAATGTAATCAATATTCACACTAATACCAGGTGAACCCTGCTCTTATCGGAGGTATGGTAGTCAATATTGGAGATAAATATGTAGACATGTCAATGGCATCCAAGATCAACACTTATACAAATCTTATTAAACAATCCGTATGAAGTATTGCACTTTTTTGAAATAAAGTACTGTTATAAATTCTATTTTTAAATTAACAATTTAAATAATACAAATTGCCAGAAAGTTAAATTATTAACTCTTAAGATTAATTAATGTCTTAGATTTTGTACTCATTAAAATCACTAATATAATAATTTATTAAAAATCATAATATAATAAAGAAACCATTATTTTTAAAAATTATTTATTATTATAAAATTGAAAAGTATTTCGAAATGATAAATCTAAAACTAAATTATAGAAATGTATCTGAATTATAATATAGAAATTCATACATGTAAAATGTTTGATTTAAATCTTTTTATATCGATTCCTGTAAAATTTACATTATCTAGTAAACGATGTTTTCCACATATTCCAACCAATCTTATCAACCACTCATCAAATAAAAGTGAATTGTATATTAGATTTGCACTAAATGATCGATAATTCATATTTTTCATTTGCTTGTAACTGCATTTCTTGATATACATTATGTCTTTAAGATATAGTGAACAACAACCTATTTTAAAAAATAAAATATACTGATAAATGAATTTTAATAAAATAATTATTTCCTAATTCTATATTTATACATAATATTATTTAATCGAAATTGAATGTTTTTAATATACAAAATATAAATACTTATAGTAATATTATAATTAGAACATAAGTAATTTTATTATACATTGTATTAAGATAAGCATGTAAAAGAAAATAAATTAACTGTTATTAGGATTCTGTATCTTTTTGAGAACAGCTTTTTGACCACATTTTGATATATACTCTGCATCACTTCTTTGATATTTATAGTCTTTCAAAGCATAACAATATTTCTCCAAGGTGCAATGTATGTCATCAATAATCTGAGAGGAATTATGTTATATTATTTATACTATATTATTAACGAAATGTATAGAAATATACAATAAAATCAACGAATCTTAGATACTTACTTTCAACATCGACGGAATCTGAAGATTTATAATTTGACTTGAATCTAGCAAATAAGATCTGAGTAGATCCTGAGGAGAAAGACATAATTCTAAAAATATTGGCAATATTTTCTTATTGAGTGCATATTCATTGGCACAGAAATTCTCCAATTTTTCAAACATTATTTGCAGAAATGGTCCTGATTTGATATGCAGAAATATATTTTAACAATTAAATGAAATCAGTTATTAGGTATAACTTATTAATTAAAACTAAATTCTCAATTATTTGTATTTAAGATGCCAGCTTAGGGTGAATAGAATAAATGTAATCGATAACTTCCTTAATGAACTAAGGAAATTTTAATAAATTATTTACATTAAGGTAATTGCTTTTAATGGCTCACCGATTGATTTTCTGATTGAATCGTTGAGTTCTACATTTGTTTTTTTATTGGTTTTGGCTTTCTCCAATGTTCCTATATTCTTATTTGTGTTGTTACGTAATGCTCGAGTACCAATCTTCACATTATTCTCATTAATCTTGATATTGTCGTCTAACCTCATATCTAAATTTTAAATTTGGTTTAAAATGTAATTAGAATTTAAACTCTGCGTAATATCCTTTATTTGACCTGTTTCTGAAATGTTTGCGCTACAATCGTCAGCAATTGTAGTCGCAGCTTCAAAATGATAAGTACGTTTCCACTTCAACAGTTGGCCTAAGTTTAGGCTTACCGTACTCTTGAAGGCATCCCTAGATGCACCGCTGTTAAGATTTAATAATTAAGTTTAGTGAGAATATTAATGTGTAATTCGTAATTAAATATATTATAAATATGTAAGTGTATGATTGTTATTGAATAGAAATATTAATAACTTTTTATGAATGTAATTGTTGAGTTTATTTGCACTTGTAGCAAATGATTTTTGAGAAAATGAATTTACTGTAACAAGATTTCCTAATTCGAAATTCAAATACGAGGTCAAATACCTAGATTGTCGAAAAAAGGAAAATTATAAAAATGTTAATTCTAATGTAAGATAAGAGTTGTACGTTATTATTATATTAGTATGTTTATTATATTATATTAAACAAAATAACTAATGTATGAGACAACAAATAAATTTGGATAATTTTAGTAATTGTATTTACCTAAATATAATTTCATTGGTAAGAGTTTCATTTTCTATTGAAATAAGCGTATACATTAAATTAAGTGCAGCTATTTCCAACTGTGTGGGGAAAACAATATCTATATAGTATGATACAACGAAGTCAGTTATATCATTAGGGATACCTATGATATGTTACACTAATTAAATATCTACAATTATATAAACCCATAAACATAAAATAAATAATAAACTTAAATATTTGTAATACTTTAAATATTATCAAAAATAAGAATAATTTTCTTTTAACGATAATTATAACGATATTTTTATCATTATTTAATATTAAAAAAGGTATTATAATTCACTATGTATTATATTAGCCATATAACATATATACTTGTTATTATGTATACGGTTTATTACTTTTCACGATATGTAATGTTTCTATATAAATAGTAATACCTTTCCTTCGCTTTTCGCATTAGTCATAATATTATTCAAACGAGTGGCTTTATCTTGTAATAAAAAATCTAGTATTTCTTCTAACAAAACCGTTTTGCATGTTTCTCTCACAATTAGGTCAAAGTATGATAATGAGCTTATGACGTGATACTTGTTTACCTGCTAATTATAAGAGTACCTTATGAGAATATATTTAAAAATAATAAATATTTATAAAGCAAATATTATATAATATATATATATATATAATTATAAAACACATCATATGTAGAAAAAGCCGTATGTCATACGTTATAATATTCAAGATACATATATATATATATATATATATATAGATATAAAATGTGTTGAATATAAATTGTATCAAAATAGACTAGAATGAAATAAAAAAAAATACATTATTAAAAGTAATAATAAGTATATTTACATACCTAAAATGTCTTATTATTGATTGGATGATATTTTAATTATAAACTAACAAGCTGAATTGTAAATGGTTGTTTCACGATTTCTAATATTTCACTTCTAAAAGATAATCTTAACCTAGAGATTATGACAGGCGGCGATACCTTAATATATAAAGTAAGGGTAGAGTAAGTTTACATTTGTGATAGTGTTGTAGTTTTACTGAGGAATTAACACATATTTCTATATGCTAATGTAATCACAGTTAATAACATGTACATTAAACCCGAATTAATTCAATGAAGAAATGTAATGCAGCATCGAAATATAATATCTCTGGGCTTCGGATATTGAACATTTCTATGTCAGGTATATCCGACTCTATTGTAGTACATACATACATTACGTTGTAAAGATCTAGTGTGCCTTTAGTCACTTCCTGAAAATAATATAATGAAATAATAAAAATCTATATATAGATGTAGAAGGTTAGATGAAAATTGTTATTTTGTACTAGTTAATATTCTACTATATTTTATACTATAATATAGTTGAATCAAATATTATCATTAGTAGAAATATGTTTGCCATTAGTGTTTACCATTAGTGACTGAATTTACAAGTGATAAAATATTCTAGTATAAAATAAGCTTACTTTCACGAAATCAAAATTACTCGATACGTAATTACTTTCTATTTTCCACATATCGCACTTTATCAATGTCAATATCGAATATTTCGCCTGCTTCGACTTACTTCCTTTTAAGTAAACGAACTTCATTAGAACTTCTAATATTTGTAAACTGTAAATATAAACGAAATCACTTATATGAATTTATTATTTATTATTAAATAGTATAAAAAAAATTAAGAATATTATCGTAATGTAATTATAATATAATGTAATATAATATAATTATAATAATGTATTTAATATAATATATATTTCAAATATTAAAATTATATTCTTTTACATCATATTGAAATAAGATGGATTTGAAATGTAATAGATGCAATGCAATAAATTGATATTTAACATATTTAACAAAGTTCGATTCTTTGAAATACCTGAACGACTCCCGTTGGCGGGCAAATTTCTCGAACATCGCAGGTGTGTCGTTGATTACCTTTACCACCTCGGCTGCGAGTTCAACCACCCTGCAGTTCATTCGTAAGTGTTCTGGCATCACTTTCTTTTGTAGTGATAAATTCATCGTGCTATAGATCGGTATATCAGTCACCTTAGAACTACACACCTATTGAAGTGTAAATATAACTATAAATAATATATGTGTGTTATATAATACATTCCTAATTAATATTTATTATTATTCTTTTAGTGAAACTATCTTATCACAAATATTAATAATAATTGTTTTTCGATATATTATTTACTCGCAACGGAATGTATTACGACAGATCTTAAAGATTTAAATATTTTCAATGTAAATTCTTTATATTATGTTATATAATATGTTACAGTGTCATTTTTTTGGGATTATTATATAACAATCATATTTATATATAATATTATATCATTTTTTATAAACCAGATTATATTATATTGTAAAAACGAATTATATATAAATATTATGTATTGTGATATACTAATAATAAATACAATGTTCTATATACAATACACATATATTATATATTATATGTATATATTGTTACAACATTAGGAAATAATATTCAATTTATATGATCGCATATTATTATTTTAAAATTATATCAAAGAATACGTGACAATTTGTTGGTTTAAAAAAAGTTCCCAATATATAAAGAAGCAGCATTTAATATATATATATATATATATATATATATAGTCAATATATACTTGATAATCTTGTTTCACAATACGAGTGATTGGATAAGCAATTTTTTAATTGAGATTTATAACAATATTCTACGATTTAATTAATAATATATAAAATAATATAATTATAAATATATCTTTAAATAATTTACTATAACAATATTTAAATCCTTTATATATGCTATACTTATTAATATATGTAGTCCTAATTAACTTAATAAGACAGTAAGCAATAAGTTATAAGTAATAAGTTAAACAAGACAGTAAATGTTGTATTTATAATTTGTTAATTTTATACGAGTATTTTATAAGCTATATATATGTCTGTATAATGTATTCTGATCATAATTTGTTGGTAATCTTCCATAATATTGAATGTATCAATACATATATTTACTTATACAACAATATATTAACATATACAACAATTTCAATCTATAGTATAATATAAATAATATAAATATAAATATTAATAAATATAAATAATATGTTATCATTATGCAACATATATTTTATCTTATTGATTCATATATACATCTAAAATATACATATATTATATTTAATATTGATGTAAAGTCAAAAACTAAAGCTATTATTAATATTAAAAATAATATTATAATATTATAATTATAATTATATAATATATTATTGAATAATAAGAACTTGTGACGTAGGTTTATAGGTGGCGTTTTGTTTGTTTACATAAAATTAAAAAAAATGTAATACAAAGATGTTAAGTTTATATGTAAAGTTAATTTTTGTTATTATTTATTCAGAATTATATGTACTAGTATAGTGTATAAATACAGAGAATTAGTAAAATGCTGTCACTTGTACTTTAAATTTAATAATAATTATTAAAATAATACATTATTTAAAATAACCCATTTTAATGAGTGAGTTATCAAGATAGGTAATACCTCATTAAATTTCTGAGTTATCAATATAGGTGGCAAACCCATTTTGACGTTTGTAATATCAATATGGTAATAGCCATAGTTAAATAGACCCATTATAACATTTATCATATCAAAATAATACCCACCTCATTTCGATTCTGAAAACACATTTGTTTATACAATATAAAAATGGGAAATTTTTAACAGTGTAAGGTAAAAAAAAATATTGTCAAGTTTAATGATATAACTGAATCACTGAACATGGATTATACTTTTAAAATGCACACTTCAAATATTTATTTCGAATATCATCTAACAATATCGTAGAAAAATATTTATAAAGCACAAACCTCTTTTAAAAGCTTACATGCCTCGTTCATCATCTTACGATGTTGACCGTAATAGTCGGAACTCATCGTTCTCTCTACACTGTACATTAGATCTTCGTAAATATTGAAGTACTGAAAAGGAGGTGGCGGTGGTTGCGGTGGCTGGTTGCACTCCAGAATACGCTTGTCCCGTTTTGGAAACCATATCATCGTAAGTCGATTCTTTAGTAAACTATAACGCCGAACCAACTTTAACACCAATCCTTGGTCTTCCTGGAGTAAATGAAAAGGTTGATAATATCCACAATGATCAATGAATATATTTATTAAGTTGATTGGGCGAAATAAAGTGGGTCAAATAATAATATATTATTTTATAAAAGTAATTGATTAATTATAATAACATTATTATTTTTAACATAATTGTTTTCCTTTATTTTAGATACTATATTTACTTGACATCGATATAATGTCTTTTATGTATAAGTAGATATAAGTAAATATTAAAATATACTAATTTCCTAATCCCTAAATAGTTTGTATATTATTATTTAAGAATTTAACAAACCAGATTATTTATCAGTATGTCGAAAAGCCTAGTCATGTATAGTGTAATATTCTCCATATCCTGTGTGTGTGTGTGTGTGTGTATGTGTGTGTGTGTGTGTGTGTGTGTGTGTGTGTGTGTGTGTGTGTGTGTGTGTGTGTGTGTGTGAGAGGTGGGGGTATGTGTGTGCGTTTGGGTAGGTGGCTGTATGTCTGTATATTTAACAGCGTGACTTTATCACTATACTTAGTATATTATTAGCAAACAATTGTAGATGATTTATAAAGTATCATATAATATACAATATGTACCATAAATGTTCTTGAATTCATTTGTTTTAAAGTAGTATTTTCTACGGATACCATGAGAGTTGTCACTAGATCAAAATGCTTCTCAAACGTTTCTCTAAATACTCTTTCTTCTTTTGCATACTTTATCTTTTCAGCTATATCTAAAATCAAATATAAAAATTTGTATATATTATATTATGTCATTTAGATAATATATATAGACAACGTCAGACATATATTTAGCTTATGTATGAATTGTTAGGTTTCATAATTAGCCAGCCAAAATAAATTGTATACATATTTACAATAGTAGTTAATATTATTTACAAATAATAATAATAATAAATTTTAAATATTATAAATAAGTATTACAAATATATTGTTTAATTATCCTTAATTAATTCAAATACAATTATTTTTAATATATAACTTGTATGGTTCTAAAAAATTATTTTATTTGGCATATGTATTTAGAACATATTGTTATCATTAAAATGTAATCGTAACCATGCGCATTTCTTCGCGATATCCAATCCATTTTATACTTAATATCGGTTTGTTATTATAACAATACTCATACTAGTAAACAGCCGGTGTAAATAAATATTACAAACATTGTTCATATTTTTCGTTTCATTTAAATCGTATAATTATTGTATAATTATTGTAATATGTTGTATTCGTAGATTATTTAATAAAATTTGTTATGGAAATGTATATGTTTTATTTGAAATAGATATCAAGATATAACATTATTTTTCCTTATAATAAAGACTACAACTACAAAAATATAACAAAAAGTTATATTTTTCACAATACAAGAAAAACGATAACAAATAATAATACATATAATCTAATACATACAGTTTTAATAATACACATAAATAATACAATTATAAAATACAAATTGCAGTAATGGTATACATATTATACATATCATATGGTAGTGGGAGAACCACTTATATATAATATATATAATATGATATATAATGTTATTCACGTATGATATTTAGTAAATAAAAATATAACAATAATATAACGAGGTTGCATAAAAACCTGCTAAATAATAGTTCATAATTATTAACTATAAGATATTTATTAACACAATTTTAATTTTTGTATCAAAATATTATAAGAAATACAATATAATGATAACGTCTATGATTATGATTACTACAAAAAATGGTATAACAATTATAAAAACAAACATTCATAAAAAATAGCATCATAAAGCTGCAAAATATCAACAAATTATCTAAATCTAAAAATATCTTTCCAGGGCATATTATAATGTTATATTATTACTGAATAATGTATATTGCCAATAAATACTGGCCAAACTATTTGAAGGCTATTTTAATTTTAACCTTTTTTAATTTTGTCAGTATAAAAGAACAAAAATAAAATAAATAATAATAAATATCTCAGTTATAAATAACCTTAAACTTTGTAATAATAAGTTGTTCCTATATTTATAATATTATCAAAATTAATATTCGTCATAAGTAATTTAAAATTGTTATTAATCATTTCCCCCAAATAACTATATAATAATAATTACCCCAAACTAGCTATAAGTTAATTATTTCCCAAAAATAATTATAAATTTTAATTTAATATATATTCCATATTTATATCTTATTGACATATTATATGTATTATACTATATGTGTCATATTATATGTCATATTATATGTCATATTATATGTCATATTATATGTCATATTATATGTCATATTATATGTCATATTATATGTCATATTATATGTCATATTATATGTCATATTATATGTCATATTATATGTCATATTATATGTCATATTATATGTCATATTATATGTCATATTATATGTCATATTATATGTCATATTATATGTCATATTATATGTCATATTATATGTCATATTATATGTCATATTATATGTCATATTATATGTCATATTATATGTCATATTATATGTCATATTATATGTCATATTATATGTCATATTATATGTCATATTATATGTCATATTATATGTCATATTATATGTCATATTATATGTCATATTATATGTCATATTATATGTCATATTATATGTCATATTATATGTCATATTATATGTCATATTATATGTCATATTATATGTCATATTATATGTCATATTATATGTCATATTATATGTCATATTATATGTCATATTATATGTCATATTATATGTCATATTATATGTCATATTATATGTCATATTATATGTCATATTATATGTCATATTATATGTCATATTATATGTCATATTATATGTCATATTATATGTCATATTATATGTCATATTATATGTCATATTATATGTCATATTATATGTCATATTATATGTCATATTATATGTCATATTATATGTCATATTATATGTCATATTATATGTCATATTATATGTCATATTATATGTCATATTATATGTCATATTATATGTCATATTATATGTCATATTATATGGTATTTATTTAAATATATTTTATATTTAAATTTTTATTGTGGATTATACCCCCATTAATTTAAGGGTATACCCTATAATTTTATATATTTCTCAAATATCTACATATATATTTGATAAATTAATAGAAATTTAAACTTGGTAAAATTCACGGAAACTAATTTTAAATGTATATTGATAATCCCCTAACATACTCTTTCCTTGTGGAAATTAAAATAATTTTTCATAATAAACTGTAAATTAATATTTTATTTATGTTTATGTGCTCTTTTTTTAATGTTAGATTAATAATTAATTTTATTATTAATTCATTTGATTTATCAACATTTTTTCATAAAAATAATATTTGTAATAAAAATAAATTGAAGTAAAATATTAACAATATAATTAATTTTCTTAAATGAACATTAATAATGACAAGATATAAAATAGTTAACACTTATACATTTTAGATAATATAATCAATTAGATAAGTCAATAATAGATAAATCTTTTTTAAAAAAAACAGAGTTTCATTATATCTATCGTTTTTTATCCAAGTTAAAATATGCAATGGAAATATCGGGACATGATTAGTACATTATAAAAAAAACTTAATATAAAGGCTATTAAATAATTAAAAATATTAGACAACAAATAATACTCCTTAATTTGAAGACTTGACCGCAAATATAATTATTATAATTATTTACTACATTTTTATATTCTATTTATGTTTATTCATATGTTAATATTGTAATATCTCAGATCATAAAAGCAATAAAAAGTTATATTTTATGCAATTTAATTTATAAAAGAATTAATTATAAAATTTAAGTTAAATTATAAATTCGTTTATACCTTAAATCAATTATATTTTAACAAACTATTTTTATATAGGTAGCAAAATTTATAATGCAATATTATTTAACACTATTAATTGTAAAGTTGTTATCAATATTCGATCTTAGATATTTAAAGATTAAAATTTAAATCAATTTGAAATCTGAAATTTTTTTAAATGTTACTCTTTTAAAAAATATTTGATCTTTGAAGCATTATAATTAATACATTTATTTATTTTTAATCATATTTTTAAAGGTTACTTTATACAAATAATAATTATTTTTATCAATCTTAAAATGTATATGAAAATAAAATGCGTTCCAATAGTTTAATTGATTAAACAATATTTTACATTTTTATATTTTATAGTTAGTTTTTCTTACTAATTTTTTTCTTATCATATTTAGTTCAAAATTATATTATTATATATATTTTTAATTATACAAGTATTATTTTAAATAACATGATTGTTTATTTATAATTAATGAATGTTAAAATATTGTGTTGTTAAACAGATCACTGCTAGCAGATACATATACTATGAGGTTTCGACATGATTACGTAAGATGCCTAAACTTTCAGTTATGCTTTGTAGAAGTTAATTATCTATAAATTTGTAATATTCCTTCATTTAAAATATTTTGATTAAAAAAAGTTCCATAACTAATATATTATAATATTAACTTCATATAGAAATAAATAAATCATTGATTTATGTGTGTATTGATTATCTGGAATATATACAAGCTATATAGTTATTTACTATGCTATATTTACATTTAAAGATAAGATAACTACAATATAACTGTAAACTCATCGACATGAAATTTTAATTGTCTCTGATTATTATTAAATAATCGTGTTCTAATAATAGAACATCACGCATTCGTATTAAATATAACTACGTCGTAAATTAAAAGTGGAATTTTTCAAAAATATCATTTAGCTTCTCGATCGAATTCAGTCACGATTTCTTTTTCAGTAAGTACCAATGTTCAGGTTTTTCAAAGAAATATTATTTAGATTATTCAATAATGTGATAGTTTTATTGATTATAACTAAATGATATGCCTAATTTGTTTATAATATATACAAATAATGTATAATACATATATATATATATATATATATATATATATACTATATATGTTTTTTTAATTAATACATAATGCATATTATTCTCTATCTTTATATTTAACTACTATAATTAATCTAAACTATTATTACTTATAAATAGCATATAGTTGTCAAGATGGCTCCCTTGAAATGCATTTCCATTTGTATCATTCTAATGGCGACCTTTACGATGCCAACTGCAGGTATATATATATATATATATATATATATATATATAATATATTACAGTTCAGTTAAGGAAGTAAAGTTAAGCATATAGGCTATAGATGGTTTATAAATATATTTGATTAAATCATTTTCTTTAGAAATATATGGTTATTTTAAATAAGTCAAATATTAATAATATTATATTATAGTGGTATTAATTATAATACTTTCAATTATATTTATGCACATATTATATATATATGATCACTTTATATAATCAATATTTCCAGAATTTACTTCCGGAAAGTTATGTTTAACTCCAACGTGTGTTAATACCGGTTTGTATTTGTATATGATAACATTTCTGAGCTTTGTTATTGAGAATTATAAAAGAGATTTAATATATAGTTCAAACTTAATAATTTAAAACAAATACTTGTTTAAAAGTGTTAATAGTTAATAGTTTTTATTGTAAACATCATAAATGATAGTATATATATATGTAAATGTACATATGTATATATATATATATATATATATATATATATATATATATATAGATATATTTATATATTTATATATATTAGAACACATGCCTTTTATCTAGCCGCCGACCTCATTCAGTCGATGAACACATCAGCGGACCCTTGTGATGATTATATGGAGTACGCATGCGGATCATGGTCCCAGAATAACCACGCCCCACAATGGAGGACCAACTACTACGGGACCTTCTACCAACTAAGGGATGACGTTCTATTCAAGTACGAAGGTCGGTAGATGTGTGTATGCGTGTGTTTGTGTATGAGTGTGTGTGCGTATATGTGTACATTTGTGTGTGCGTATATGTGTACATTTGTGTGTGCGTATATGTGTACATTTGTGTGTGCGTATGAATATGTGTATACTTAATTTACCATCTATTGATATTCTGGTTTATTGTTAAAGTTATATAACTGTCGAGATTCTAGAAAATAATTCCTATGTTATCAATTTAGAAATCTATATATATAAATCTCAACTAATTGGATTATTAAAATTTGTATTTAATATATTATTTTATCATTTATAATAAGAAAAATATGTATATTTCCATTTGATATGAAATCGTATCTTATTAATATTAACTTTTCTTAATATATTTTCTTAATATCTAAACTTTAATATCTAAAGTTAATATTTGTATTTCATATTCGCCCATCATTATCTATTTAAAGTTGATTTATGGCAAATCGTGTATAAATAGGAACGTTAATATTCATTTATATTAATGCATTATTATTATTATCATAGATATAATAATTTAATATTCGAGCGAAAATAAGATATGACTAATAAATGTGTTGTTAATATCTTAACTCTCTTAATAGTTTTTCAACGAACTATTAAATGTTTTAATTACATTAAATCTTTTTAATATTATTCTCATTTTCAATGTGATACTGTTTGATAACACCCACATTTAACAAATATATATATATATATATATATATATATATATATATATATATTTGTTATTTGTGGGTTATATTATTATATATTGTATAGGTATGGTTATGTTACTATATCTTAAAGAATGTAAAATAAATTACTTTATTTGATAATTAAATGTGTATTGTATTTAATATCTCATATAGTGTAACTTTATAAATTACTATATAAATTATAAGGGGATGCCGACATTGATGAATTAAAAAATAAAAATATATTTAAAAAAAATATTATTTCATATTTATCATATTTAATATATTATTTACAACTTGTGAACATTTTAGAGTTCAATTCAATTAATAAATACCAAAAAAGCACTTTTAAAATTAATCCTTCATTAATAATTATAAAAATATAAATATAATATATTTATATTTTTACTAATGTATGATGAAATTTACAAATTTTATAACTGAATTATTTATTATTATCCATAATTTGCGGTAAGTGTATATATGTGTGGATCATGTGATTCTAAAAATTATGTAACTTTTAAAAATATATAAAATTATAACAAATATATGTCTAAATCTAAATATATATTAGATCTATAATATACAAAAGCTCTCTATTTTCTTATACTTATAAATCTACTGCATATAGTAAACAAAATTAGGTTGATATGTCTAGTACTTTTTATCGCGATAGAATTATTAATTGAGTGCATTTCCCTCTTACATGTAAAAATCCACAGTGTCAGCATCCCTGTACACTATAGTGTGAACCCGGGTGTGAACATTCATGCATAACCCGACTATATTATTTTGATGATTTACATCATATATTTTTAGTATCATTGTTATTTATGCATTATAATATGACATATAATATATAATTTTGCTATATAATATATCTAAGTATATATATATATATATATATATATATATATATATATATATATATATATATATATTGATATTAAATAATATATAAATTAATAGTTATATGTACAGTATATATAATATTTAATTTAATAATACACAATAAAATAATAAAGTGCAAATGATATCAATAACAATAGTTCTATTAGGATATATGGGTGTGGAAAAAGATATATATATATAATTTATATACACTAATTATTTTAAATGGTAGGTCAAAGTTCGACTTGTTGAGTTGATCGAATTAGTTCCAGGGTTTTTTTTAAAAAGAATAGAAATGTTGAATTTTATGAGATTCTCTAAAATATAACAGTGTGGAAAAATAGTAAAAGTGACGTATATATAACTATAGTGACTATAGTCTCTATTGTGATTATAGTCTCTATATTGACTATAGTCTCTATAGTCACTATAGTCTCTATAGGTATACCCTAGAAACTAGGGTTGATTTAACCCTCAGGACTACGCCGAACAACTCTCTATGCAACTTATCAATCAATTCCGATGTGACCTCCATTAACACTTGTTGACTTTTCAATATATATATATATATATATATATATATATATATATATATATATTTAATAATTTAATATCTAAATAAGTTTACAAAACTATTTATAATTAAAAATACGATGATATTAATATGTAATTAAATGAATCCTATATTGTTACACCATATACAATATAATTTATATTTCAATTGTATTGATATTACTCGGTGTATATTGTATTATCATTACCATTTGTTAAATCTAAATTTTAATGTTACTTTGTTATATTAAAGCTTTGATGGCGGAGCGAGTAGTGAATACAGACGTTCAAGCAATTAAGAAGATGAAAAATATGTATTCTGCGTGTATTAACCGAGGTTATAAAGTATATTAATGAACTTGAATGATTGGAAGTAATCATTTTAATATATATATATATATATATATATATATATATATATATATATATATATATATATATATATGATTATTAATTATTCAGGCTTATCAAATAATACATTCTGTTATAATAATAAAATACCTATATATAATTAAATAATGAATTAAATTTATTTATAACAGAGCTTATTAATAAGAGAAAAGGAACACCACTGAAGAAGCTGTTAAAATCTCTAGGAGGTCAATTTTTAAAATGATTTCATTTAAAAACGAGTTATTTAGTTATAATTAAAATACCTGATACATAAATATTATAAAGATTACAAATATATCAGACTAAAATAATAATACAAATTATATAATCAACATTTTTGATTCTTTGTAATCAACCTATCTAGTTATATTTTCAAAGATAGTAACGGTGTAAATTTACTCGAATATCATTGTATTACAATATATATTTTAACTAAATAATCATAATTGTTGTATATACTTTCTACAAAACCCACGCATCCTCATAATCCCACATCGGAATGTTCATCCTAATTGCCAACCTCCTGATCTCAGGTTGGCCCGTATTGGACGGCAAATTCGAAAGTAGGCCTTCTATTCAGAACTTCGACTACATCGATCTGATGAGCAAGCTTAGTTTGAAAGGATTCAACACGTTGATCTACCGTGGCGTATACTCTGGGTACGGGGAACGCAAGATGTATCTCCAGGTAACCATCTCTTTGGCAGCATTGGTATCTTAAGTAGAGTCCTTATATGATCCATCTACGAATACCTACAATAGTACATTTAGATAAAGTTGTATATTCAGATTACATAAAAAGATAATTTAACCTATGTATTATGGTAAACTATAATCACATATCATAAATAAATCTTCAACAGTTCGATCAATCTCCTTTGATGTTCGACTATAAGTATTTGACAACGTCGAGCGACTTCATTTACTATTATAGACAATTTGCTAGACTGGTTAGAATTTGCTTTTATTGATACAATTTAATTGATACAATTTCTAGTTTAAAATTCAAATTTATAACAAATTAATTAGTAGATTTAATTAAAATGATACTATCAAAGATATAAATGTTTGGAGTACATTTTATTAATAAAAATATCAATTGTGTTTATAAATAAATCAGCTGAGTGTGCAACCCGGTGTTTATCAGAACGAAAAATCAATGACATATTACAATTGACTTCATTTGCAACCAATAACTATTTCTATAGATGGCCAAGGAATTGGGTGCTACTGCTCCAGATTATGAAAAACAAATGGACGACGTTGTAGATTTCGAGATTGCATTAGCTAAAGTCAGTAAAATATTCTTTCAATGATTAAATATTAATAAACGTATATATTATATTTAGTTACACTTATTATAGTATATTATTAGGGTTAAATTTATAATAAATATATAATTTAAAAAATTCATATCATACATATTAATTAATTAAATAATTGTATGTAATGTATGTTTAATAATATATATATGAATGCACTTTCATGATATCGTATTATTATGTTATATTATTTATTATCCACTTTCGATTTTAGATTACTGATTCGCCTAAACATAGAAACTGGGATGCTTTGTATCATAAATATACTTTGAATTCTTTCAAAAAAGAAGTTACAGATGTAAGTAATCCACGAGAATTGATTAATAAAATAAGTAATGCATTACTGTACTACTTATAGATATTTTTATATGTAGACATAGCACATAATGATATATATATATAGATGAATATTAGTAATAATTTATAAAACTCAATAGAAAATAGATATGACACGTTTGATAAATAATCAAATGAAGGCGATAAATCTCAAAGAATTCACCCCCAACCAAAAATTCATAACTTGGGCCAAACCCGAATTCTTCCGGAAATTCGCTACTCTGATCGAAGCAACGCCAAAAAAGTTTACTAGTTATAATGTGTAGATAATAATTGTATTTATTTTTTTTTTCAATCGAAAACTATATTTCATATATTAACTAATAGAGAATTAATATATATAGTAATTATTGTATTATTTATACTTAATCCATTTCTAATATTTGCATTTATTAATAAATGTGAATTCGACTAGAATTCTGATGAACTATATGATGTTCAATGTTGTCTTTTACACTGCCGGGTACCTGGACGAGAAAACATTTGGCTATATATACCACGATTTCGTTGACGTAAGTATATTTCATATTCATAGAGAATATATCATATTAATATCAGGCTATGTTTACCGAAGTTAAGTCTATAATTTTAATATAGTAATCGTCAAATATTATCCACATCGTGTAGTGAATTAAGTAACGCGTTCTCGGCCTACATTAATATTATAGATACATTGGTATGTTTGCAGGTGGTCTGGCCCGTAGCACACGCCACTCCTTCACGTAAAAGACTCTGTTCCACTGCCACCAAACAATCGATGGGATGGGCGGTCAGTCGCGCCTATATTGACCGCTACTTCGAAAAAAGCGCTAAGGGTATCGTTAGTACTTCTCGCAGGTCCTCTAGAATTCCAATAACGTCTTGAATTTAGGGGAAGTACCTATAACTAAACATATCACAAATATTCACGAATGTTTAACATTATATATAATATATGTTTATATGTATATTATTATAGTAGAGGATCCAAGTGTGTAAATGCATCACCAGTAATAGGTTTATAGATTATTAGGTAAGAAATAAATAATTATTATATAAGTTATATATATAAGTTTAAATTTAAACTTATTAATAAGTATATATTCATAATATATTTAGTATTATCATAAAACTAAAAGATGCGTATATGCTAATATTATATGTATGTATTAAGGCAGAATCACTGGTAGAAGATATCAGAAGTGTATTCGTCAATATGTTGGGCAAAGTTGCATGGATGGATTCTAGAAGTCGTAGAACAGCCCAAGAAAAGGTTTCAGCCGGATTAGTTATAGATATATTTATATTATAATCTAGTATTAAACATAAGCATGAATAATAGTATTATATATATATATATATATATATATAGATTTGGAATTTCCTATTACAACTATTGTGATAGAGTAAATAGGAAATCAAAACTAAATTAAAAACAATATATAATATATAGATTTACTAATAATGTATACTGTATGATTTACTACCTTAGATACACTAAATAATAATGAGGTACGACTCTAATCACTATACAGGCTAAGGCTATTAGAAAACATGTCGGTTATCCCACCGACCTCCTAAATAACAGACACCTGAATGAAATGTACAAAATGGTTGTTATGAATTGTATTAATTATATAGTAGAGTATACTATAGTAATATATATGATAAACCTTTATTGATATATGATCATTATTAAAACTCGAGTCATAATAATAATAGTTGCTACTTATAAATATATTTAAGTATGTGAATCATATATTGCTGAATACTGATGTTTATAACTAAATATATATCTATCGATGTATTCTATGTTAATAGTTAGTTGTTCTCTTATTAACGTTTCGAATTAAATATTTGTATAGATAATCTTCGTTAATTACTTTGAAATAGATTAAAGTAAGCCCAAAGAAGTACTTCGAGAACATAGTTAGCGGATGGGCTGGATACTTTCAAAATAGCCTTAGAAAAATCGGAAAAATTGATAAAAAAGAGTTAGTTCCATATATAATACATTCATTTCGTAATTCAAAATATATAACTATAGCATATAGTTTAATTACCATCATTATATAATGTAATGCACTATTAGAATATAATGTCGTATGTAATTCATTCATCGAGATCACGAACAAAGTTTTATGAGAATAATACATGAGTAACTAAATAATATATTACTTTAATATTGACCATCTGTCCAGATGGAGTGTGCTTCCAATTGTTGTAAATGCGTTTTACACCCCTTCCCAGAATAAGATATGTTAGTACTATATATCCAATATTTGTCTTTACTAATAACTTATATTGCGTTATAAGCATGATATATGTATATATACTCTTTAAATTATATGCGAAATAAAATAATTACATCAATAAATATTTTGTTGCAAACTTGACATTGCTTTAATAAATAAAGATAATTAAATAAATCATTATATCACACCCATGTAATACTATTATATATTAATAGCCGTTCCAGCAGCAATTCTTAGACCTCCGTTTTACAGTAAAGATTATCCAAAGTTAGTATTTTAAATCGATTTATATTGTCCAAGTAATCATGGGTAAGTTATTAAAATGAAAAAGTTTTAGAATTAAAAACAATTTTTACAAATAATTCCCTTATTTCATATTTCATTAATAATTTAAATATTCTAATTATGCAATCCTATTTAACATTGAAACTACTTTTCACGATTTAAATATATGGATAATTATATATATATATATATATATTACTTATGGGTTGCAGGTACTTGAATTATGCAGGAATTGGAACTGTTTTAGGACACGAACTTACACATGGCTTTGATAGTACTGGTAAGTGTGTATTTTCTTTTTATATTTATAGAAATATATTATAATAACATAATAGTTTATAATATACATTACATTTAATTTAAATAGTATTTATTGAACCAGATATTTTCACATCTGCTATATATTATAGTATTATAATATAGTAAATATAATTTAATAATATGAATTAATAATTAATAATAATTAATAATTATGGTTTACTTAATTAGGTAAGAACTACGATCTCCATGGAAATTACAAGAAGTGGTGGCCACAGAAAGTACTCGACAAATACAATAAGAAAGCATTCTGCTTTATACACCAGTACAGTAAATTCTACATCCCGGAACTCAAGGAATACGTAAGTAATTATGAGTAATGTACACGCGCTACACTATACATGTAATACTCCCTAGTAGTGGAGCATCTCTGTTTAACATTTGAAGTATGTAATTGATACTCAAACTAATAAACAATTATACGTGCATATTCGATAAGTTTTTGTTTTAGAATGGAAACAGAACAAACATAGTGTGATTATCATTTTTGAAGCATGTTATACAATAAAATTAAATATTATTACTAAAGTTAATCACTAATTAAATAATAAATTATTAAATATATATATTGCGCATTTACTTATAACATCTCGTTAATATATAATAAAACAAATATATGATTACTATATAATTACTATAGCTTGATGGAAAGATAAACCTCGATGAAAATATTGCTGATAACGGTGGTATACTGGAAGGTTTCACGGTCAGTTGCAATTATCATAAACTAATTATTAATAGTAATTCAACATAGATACAGAAAGTAGCCATACTAAAATTATTATAGGAAATGAAATGGTAAATAATATATTATTAAACACATCTAATATATACATTTGTAGTATAAATTATTATTTAATCATTTGTAATTTATTTATCCTTTATATATCATAGATATTGTTCAGTTGTTAAATATTCTCTCTTATAACAAAAGGCTTATCGGAATTACATAAAGAAAAGAGGAGAAGAAGAAGATACGCTTCCGGGATTAAACATGAATAATAATGAATTATTCTATTTAAATGTAGCCCAGGTTAACAATATATATTTCAGACGTTTTAATTAATTTTATTAAAATATTATTAAATAGTTCAGATTTACAGTGTTAGGCTGTTTCGATATTAATGGAAGCTGGACAATATTAATATAATTAATATTAATTATTCAAAGTTCTAAATATATCTAAATAAAACAATTACATATCCTAATAGTAAATATAAACGTACTAATTGAATTATTCTATAATAAAACTAGACTTTCTGTACGGATATATTCACAAAAAAAGCTTGGAGATATTTCGCTGATGAAGTCCATTCCCCAGATAGATACAGGCATGTAGAATTTAAAAACTATATTTACACATTTACCTAAACGTTCAATTAGATATAATAAATTTATGAACGATATCATTATAAATTAGATATATATCCAATGAGCATTTAATTAAAATAAAAAATTAACTTTAAAAAGTTATATGTATATTTAAAAATAATAATAATTAATATTTCATTTCAGAGTTTGGGGTTCAATGATAAATTCTGATGATTTCGCAAAAACTCACAAATGTAGAAGAGGATCAAAAATGAACCCTTGGAAAAAATGTAAATTGTGGTAATCCAGAAAATGGTGAATGTTTTTATAAACATTTATTATTGAATAAATATCAATTTGCTTGCATACTAATTTACAAATGTTTTTTTATATATTTACTGATTATATAATAGGCTAATTCTAAATAATAAAATATAAATAATAATTGTTTGAATAAATAGATGTAATATCATATATGTACTAATAAGGCATTCTTTTAAAATTAAACAATTAATAAGGCACTAATCTCAGTAATAAAATTATAGCAACAGATATATATAGATAATTAATACAGACATTAATAACGCATACATTTTAATGTAAATGAACCTCAAAGGCAATTTTATGTATAAAAATACAAAATACAGAAATCGATTTGATTTGACTTATAAATATTGAAAATTCTTGCAAATTCAAAATAATACACAAACCGATAAATATAATTGGAACACTAGGACACTATAATTACATGGTGCCCACGAAGCTAGAGATAGAGGGATCCGTATTCACGGGTCGATGAATGAAACGAAGATGTAGCGAGTACCGTGGGTGGTGGGAAGTCCTTCATGGTAGTGGGTGACCCGTCCGGGGTTCATCAGCAGCCAACCCTTGCGGGTGTTCGGCAGCGAACAGTTGTAGCGAATGAAACGGGGACCACCTCCCTGTACATTATCATAATAGTGTATATCGTATTTACAGTGCTATACTCACCATCAATTGATATATTATTATTAATTATTTAAGATATTTAATTTAAAATGTTCAATATAAAAAAAATTGTAAGCATATAAAAAGAGTCAAACGTAATAATATAAATTAATAGTGACTAATAGATAAAAAATATATATCAGATATTTCGACTAGAAAATAATATAAAAATGATTTAAAAAAAAACCTGGAAGTCTTTGCCGGCTCTATTCAGTGCCATGTTTACAGTAATTGTGGATGCATCGTGGTGGGGACGTAAACGATCTTGTTCTCCGGGTTTATACCTCACAACAAAGTTCATATGAGATTTACCCTGTGATAATTGACAAAAGGAATTGTGAGCGAAAATAGTTCAATTGAATTAAACAATAACATAAATGTTATAAAATTATAAAAATAGGAACAAAATAATTTTTTTTTAATTCTATATTTCACTATTTTGGATTCATAATTTATAAATTTACATTAAGTGTTTAAAAAGACGTATAACTTATATTAATATAATACAAAGTCATATAAATGAAAATAGGAATAAATAACAGTCATCTGTTAATTAGTCAAGGGCATATGTTAGAATTTCAATTCTTACTAATAAAATAGGTATTTCGATTTTGTAGTCTAATTTTTGTATATTATTTTTATTATTACTTTTAGTTAAACTGATTTAAAAAATAATTAAATTAATTAGTTTTCTGGAGGTGTATTTTTTAAAAATCTGTATTATTTAAATTGTAGACTAAAATATGATATTACTCTAATGTATTTATAACACGCAATAATGTCATTGTTCCTATGCTGACCTCCATTGTGTGTCCTGTAAAGATAGCACTGCTGTACTGCGCAATGTATTCCTTGACCACATGTAACCAATGCTGCTCCCAGCCTATTTGATTCATGTGTATATCGACAGTTGGTACGTTCTCGTACCCCCCTACAATGCGTTCATC
This sequence comes from Osedax frankpressi, assembly GCA_964035775.1. Lineage (NCBI taxonomy): Eukaryota > Metazoa > Annelida > Polychaeta > Sabellida > Siboglinidae > Osedax > Osedax frankpressi. The sequence continues at coordinate 7,338,865 of OZ038317.1, read as the reverse complement.
CTGTATAATGGTTTATAGGGTTCATAGGGGTTAATTGGGGTTCAAGATAACCAATCGCTATTGGAGCCTACACTTGCGGCGTGAAGTTTATATTTTAAACATATATTTTATATAATAAGGCCAGTTTGGTTGGGAGATCAATTTAAATTTGTAATCAATTTGGGATATGTTTTATAATATAACTATAACCCCTCAAGAAACCAGATGATGATATTATGAATTCTTCTACAAGTTTCTCTTACAAAAAGCATTCCAGCATACAATACGTGTAAGTAAACATTTGACCTCATTACCTTATAGTTATCACGACCTCCTGACCACTGTCCGAAATGCTCCACTTCATCGATCATGTCATCGCAGAACTTCTCGGACATCAGGGGTAACCAGTAGACATCGGGGCACGGCTATTATTGTACGGGTGAAAGATCAGAAGAGCTTATCGATGAGATAATATGAATAGATTAAATCTAATAAACTATAGAGAGGGTGTCGTTAAATATGTCAATATTTATTTCGAAGATAATTCAATCATTTAAGATTATTTTTGTACCATTTCGTTTTTAAGCTTTAATGCAAGTTTTTCTGCGAATAATTCATTAAGATATTTCTTTTCCCAAGTCTGTAAATGAAATATTTATTAGAAATATTTATTAATAAATGTTACAATTCAAGAAAAAAAAATAGTATTATTATTACTTAAATATATTCTTCATATAAAATGCATAATTATTAAAATGATTATAATCAAATATTGTTATTTTAAAAGAACATTCTAATAATTTAAATTCGTAAACAAACATATTTATTGTTGAAGATCTCATACATATCAGGATGAGCTTTGTTTTGGACTTTTTCACCATCGGTAACAACTAGATGGCCAAAGTATTGTCTATTGTCAATATAAATGAAGATTTTCTGTAAATAAATAGAAATTCATTTTAAACTATATTTACAATTCAAAATGATTTATAATATAATTATTTTATAATAATAAAATAATAACAAATATATGTATTGCTTTACTATTGTTTGATTGAAAAGTGAAATTATATGCTGACTAATCAAAATATATCCATAACAAAGTCAACTTAAGTCTAGTTTAATTTAAGTATACTGGTAAAAGGTGGATTATTGCAGTTTTTATTTTAATTCGAGCTATAAACCAAGTTAATATAAAAATGTAGTGCCTAAAATAATAAAATAAACAAATATGTCTTTAAATGCATTTAAACGTAATTACATAAAATATAAATATAAACAATATCACCCACTCATACAAATATATATATAGTACATCAATAATGTAGTCATGTGTACATTCATATACACTATGTATGCTAAGCATTGCAAATTATCACCTAAGAAAATATAATCGCTTTATGTATACATTTATACAATGATGCATAAATAAACATTTGGATTACACATTTAAATATATAAATTTCATTTTACAGACATGATAAATGAAATCCTAGAAGTATTATTTTCTAATATATTCTAGAAACTAGATGATAATATATTTTTAATTCAAATTTAATATTTTCACTATTATTATATAACAAAACACTAACATTACCTGGATGTTTTCATGTGTTTATAATTTAATTTTAGTAATAATTGCAAGTATTTTTTTAAATATTTTTATATTTTAAAAATTAACATATTTTAAAATATCTATTTCAAAATCAATAATTGTATCATCCTCTGTAAACCTTCTCTCGGATTCTGCTAGCAAAAGCTATGTCAGTGTCCGTTTCTAGTTTGCTATAGGCTCCCATAAGCTGAGGCAGGGTTCTCTTTGCTTCGATAAGATAGATATTAGCCACATGTGGTATGACCCACATTCCTCTGTATATGGGAAATGTAGTTTATAGGTTTTTACGGATAATATATTCCAAAGATTTTGTAAAAGTAATAAAATACTTATTACTTTTACTAATAATATTTGTAAATATGGTCAATGAATTAAGAAAGATTACATTTTACTGCATTTAATTGGGAGATTACAGTCACCAATATTGACATATAGGGATTTATACAGTTATATAAAATGTAACAAATTATTCAACTTTTGGAATATTGCCAACATTTTTTGACCTACTTATAGTAAACACGAATTTGCATGTTTAAACATAGTATTTTTTCAATACAATATTGATGTTACTTATATGACTTTTTTAATCTAAAATTTCATATTAATATTCTTAATATATAAATATCAATAAATTATATTATTAATAAAAAATAATAGAATATTATAAAAATTATATTTGATGACTGCTAACTCCACTTAAAGTTCCTAATACGTTATGCTTTACACTTTATTAAACCTTACCATTACTAACCCATCTCTCTTAAACTAACCTCTCTCTCTTCTACATTAAAACTAGTGCCTCACTACACACCAAAGTCCGGCTCCAGCTTCCTTTAAGCGCAATCCCCCATAGAATTAAAGGCCCGCCTATTACCATAGTTACGCTTACCCCGCCCCATCGCTAAACCCGAACCCTACCAACCGGCGAGCGTTGTTTACGATGAACTCGTAATCGATGCTGCGTTTGTAGAAGCCGTAGCTGTCGACCCCGCCCCAGAAATTAGTCCAAAGTTTGCCGGGCCTGGCGAGCATGGGCGCCACGACATCGCGATTAGCTGTCACCAGGTGGCGCAGGGTAGCGTTGTTCTCGATCTGCGCGGAGCCGTCGACGAACAGGAAGTAGTCGACTTTTTTGTCGAGAGCTTCGCGGCTGCACAAGTAAAGGAGTTTAAATGGATTGAATTTGAGAAATTTAAGGCAACGTCCGGGAGCTAGCCGTTGGTTGGGTTTAGCTTCTCGCGAGGTAATGATAGCTTGGAAAGGTTAAGATGTAGGGTTTAGATAAAGTGATAATGTAGGTCGACGTCCACTTCACAATTTTCCTTCTAAATGTTTATAAATGCGCATTTTAGATAATAATGTCTTAATAATAACATCTTGATAATAGTAATAATATAGTCATCCTAAAGGTTGAATCCTATAAAGGCTAATAACATGGCATGGTTGCTGGCTTCGGCTTCGGAAAGACCCATCTTAGTCTCTTGAACCTCGAAACCAGAGTATTCGTTGGAGAATTGTTTACGGAAGCTTTCGACGGCAAGACGATTAGACTCCGACTGCGAAAGGAGAGTATTTTGAAATAGGAGATCTTGCCAACGTAGATGAGACAAGAGTAAGTAAAGTTTACTTGCAAATGGAATGGAAGAGTAAAAGTAAGGTGTAAAGATGTTGTGAGGGAATTGTGTGAGAAAGTTGTATTTAGTTTATGAATATTCTCAGATATTACGGTGGATTAAAAGAGAGTAGAAAGTTACGAGGTAATTAAAGAACAGAGGATGAAGGTGCTGGGAAGAGGAGGAATTAACGGAGTTAATGTTAGGAAGAAAGGGATAGGGTACTGCGCAGTTATGGACATAATTAAGAATACATTTACATAAATAATGCGCAAATGATAAAGTTGGTAAAAGAACTGTGAATTTAGGAAATACCGGAGATTAGAAAATAGTGAAGATTATTTCTGGAATACATGTAACATGTAAACATGAAAAGTTTGTAGAATTGTTAAGATCAATTGTAGTATTAATAATTGTTTATCATATAAAAGATATTTAATTTAATTGATATTTAATAGGTGATAGAATATTAAATTAATCTAATTGAAAACACGAATTAATCTAATTGAGGTTTATTTGATGATAGATTGATTGATAAGGTAGACATTTGAAAAAGTAATTAATATTGCAAAAGTAGCTACAATCGAGGGGAGAGTCGATGAGAGGAACATAAGATAGATAGTGTTTTACATACGATATTACTGTATGTATGTTAAACACGATAAGATGTTACAAATCATCAATTGCCAATCTAGATTGAAACTAATATAATAGCTATATTGAAACTGTAGTTAAAGTCAAGGAAACGCACAACTTATATGGACTTATTGTGGTGGAATTGATACCTGATTTAGTGCCCAACTTACATATGATTTGATTTATGGAAAATGCCATACCAGCAAAGATAAAACACACCGACACTTTTTATAAGCAAAACGTTTAGTTTAATTAGACGCATAAGATTAATTACAAATAAGGAATCTACGAATGTTGCGGTGTTTAGGGTGTTTTTATAATAATCTTTGCCCGTATATACAAGACATAGGTATACGTAGTATGTAGTTACATACGTACGATGTTTACATAGGATAACTCAATAATCGTATCATAACATTGGTATAAACATCGAACGCGGTGTAGTTTTTTTAAAAATAATCAAATTAATCATCAAAATAAATAGCCTGATATAATTTATATTTTCGCAATTAGTTGTGAAAAATACACGTCATCTAATATAACATACGTAATACTATGTTTATACAGGAAAAAATAAAAAGTGCAACAAAATAAACAATATTTATATTATTAACCGTTTGTAATTGATATAATAAAGTTATTCGGTTTATGTAAATATTTACTTATTAAAATTCGAAGATTTAGTATGTAAATATTATTATTTTTTCAGAAATAAACAAACTGAGCTAATTCCATTGATAAAAATGCCAAACGGTTTACTGGGTGTAAACGTGGGCGACCAAATAGTCTAGGGAGGTGTGCGAAAAGCACGAGTGAGATGTATTACATAATCAGGGGAGATTTTTATAAAATTGAACATAATGCTAACATAACTCTGACCTAGTGGCAGATATGTTGAGTATTTATTTTAATTCACACATTCCCTAGGCTAGACACATGCTATATATATATATATATATGTCATCTATTCAAAAGTCAAAAGTATAGATTCCATGGAAAATTTTAATAATACAACGATATTAAAAGTATAATACACACATACATTTATTGTAATTTTCTGAAATTTAATTAGTGTTTAATCTTAATTATATAAAATCTAATCCAAGAGAATAAATCAATAATCAAAGTGATGAATTATTATATAAAATAATTAAAGATAAACCATTATTATATATTAAATATATTATATTTATTTAAGTTAAAATTATAGTATTTAAAATATTATAATTTATATTGTAACAACCCATATTATAAATATGGGTTGTTACTAGTATATCAATAAGTATATATATATTATAGCATTGTACTTATTATATATAGTAATTATTACTTTCTTGTATACAAGAAAATAAAATAATTAAAAAAAATGTTCATTCAATACAATAGATATATTGTATATTATATTTAAATATGTCTCACCTGGAAATATATAAAGATATGTATTCTCTCCTTGGGATAATTTAAATTGGCAATATTGTTAAAGAAGAAATCGGCAAATGGATTTTCTTCGTCCAGGATGAGTGACATAAAGATAGTTGGCATTTGAGAGTCCTGTGTAGGTAAATATTATTTAGTAATTTACTTCATTGGAATGATATGTTAGAAAACAGCGTTGTAATAGTTTTAAATAGGATTTTTTTGATGTGGTACCTTAATACATAAAATTATGCACTCAAAAAAGTGAAATTACCCGGAATAATATTTGCCATTAAAATATTCTGTATCCCATAAATTCTTTTGTATCATGTTAACTTTTATATATATCAAATTTGTTTACAAACATTTTTACATTACTCTGTTTATTATCAAATATTAATTACAATATAAGTATTTCAGTATTTCAGTATTTATTTAACTTATATATTTAAAAATAACAAATTAATTATGTTATATTAATTCATTCTATTTTTTATGAATTGCAGTCAGGAATGTTTTATACTTATAATTATTAAAATCTTTAGAATTATTACATTTTATCTCTACACTATTTATATATATATTGTTATAAGCAATAACTTGTGCTTGTTCTATATAAAACATATATAATTAGGTCTAAATTAACTATTATATTTTCTTAATAGTATTCTTAAGCATATATGTAACAGAGTAGTATTTTAGGCAGATGTATAATTTATAGTATCAAGTTATAAATATAACATAAATGAAAAATAAAATAGTTTTATTAATTATAAGTAAAATAATAATTAATATTTATATAATAATATAAATATTATATGGCATCCAATAATATATATATATATATATATATTAATATACAACATAATGGTTGAACTAATCTAATAATAAATTTAATAAGAACAATTTGGATACACAAGTAATATTATATTTATATAAATCATATATATTTTAATAATTAATTTTTAATATCAAATAAACAAAAAATACAATATTAATAATTATACAAAATAAATTTATTATATTAAAATATTGAATATTAATTGGTGAAGGGTGAACATCAGGTGGATCTCATAACAGTAATTAATATAGAAACTTAGGAAGAGATAGTGATTGACTGATGGCATTACAGCAAGTTATATATATATACATTATAAGTGCTTCCGATGTGGAAAAAAGATATCAACTCAGCCCGAATGCCACTGTAAATGTAAACATTGAAACATAAACACGATTAAGGTCACATGACCCACAAATCCGATGCTATAAAAGCCGACGGACAGGCAATCTACGGCTTTTATAAACTCGAATAGTGGAGACAAGAGACATGTTCATATAAATACCAATAACAAAAGGTTAGATAACCACTAGAGCGTAACAATAAAGGTAATGCTAGAATAAATTTACCTTCATCTTATGTAATATTAAATAAGTGATTTATAAAGTATAATATTATTCAATAGCTACTTTACTGTATTTAGATTTATTATTAATTAAATTATTTAGTTAAATTTATTATTCTTATACTAATATTAATATTGCACTTTATTTGGTTTCAGATGAGATTTACCTACATATACATTTGCATATTTCTTTCAATTAATGAGATCAATACTAAAGCAATTGCAAACAGTAAAAATGATAAGGTTAGAAATAAAGGATATCAAATTATTTAATTAAAATGAAATTAGTTTAATAATTTAATTACTAATATTGATTATAAATAATCTATTAGATAAATGATAAAAATAATTGTAAAAAACAATTTGGTTAAAAAAAGTGAAATCTAAAATAAACATTAAATAAGGAAATATAGTATTATCTTTGCACACTTGAGCAATTGACCGAAGCTTTAACAATGGAACATAAATATTTAAAAATAATGATGACCTATAAAGAATTGGCAAATAGCCAATATAAAGATATAACACTAATGGCATAAACAAAAAAAATATACATACAATAGTAGTGTAAACAAGATTTCTTCCTTATTTCCCAAACTTCCACACCTTCATGAAAACTATTACTATTATAATATCTACCAAAGTTTTTTCCAGGCTTCTCTTCCGAACTAATTCAATTTTCACTTCAACTTACTATTAATTCATTATAATTAATTAATTATCATTACACTATTTGCATTCCTTGATTCAATCTTCGTTCTTTAATAATCTCCAATTTCATTAAACTTTAAATAAGTTATTAAAATATCAAAATTCTCCCTTAACTCCTAATTCCTTATAAAAAAAACCTAATTTCTAATTGATACCTGAGAGGGTCTACATTTATATCTGCCTTACTCTTCCTATACTTTATTCTATTATTTACTTTTTCCTTTAACAATTATATCAATGAATTAACTTTATCTTTCAGTCTAAAATGATTTTTTTACATTTACCTTTAATTTATAATCTTTGCAAGTCTAATAAAACTACTCGGAAGCCCGCTTTCGACCACCAAATCGTGCACAATCCTCCATTCGTTCAACGCAGAGCTCTCGCAATCGTGTTTCTGAACGCATCTCCCGTCGCTTGTAGGTCTACGATCTGTTGAATCCGGTGCCCACGACCCCCGCCACACCGCTGGCGCCGTCTATAAACAGCATCAAAGCCGATGCGTCCGTCGTAATCACTCGGTGGTTTGCTCGTCGTTATCTTGTCTACCTGTTGGCCGACGAGACTCTGGCCGCGCAGATCACCACGGCGAGGTCGCTGACCGCTTTCACCGACCTCCTGCGCATGGTTAGCTTCGTGATATGGCGTCGGGGCGTCGTACCGAATGAAATGATAATTCTTGCGAAAATATGCGATGGGCATCAATATAAAACATAATATTAATCGATACGATTAAGGAATTAACAATCTAAATCTAAATCTAAATCTAAACCTAATCTAATCTTTGACAAATCACAACCGTCGACAGTATTATGTCTGGGTTCAAGTAGAAGAAATAAGAGGGAAACAAAAGTTTGGCCGGCGCCCAAAGGCGGATGCTTCGTCGGCGGAACAACGAGAGGAATCACTGTCGATATCGTCGTCGGATAACGCAGAACAAAGAAATACTATAGTTCAAAGGGTCAGCGATATCACCGGCGATATGGACGACTTCATAGGCGCGGCATTGATTCGTTTCGCGAAGAGCATTCCGAAACAGCACAGGAAACACGTAATCGAAATAATCGGCCGCTTGTGAACCCGAAGGTGAAAACGATGCGATAACGGGAACGCAGATAATATTCGCCCGTCATGCAAATAACAACAATTAGTGATACATAAAACATCTTGAATAATATATACCTCCCAAACACACAAAACACACTTTTATATTTATTTATTTATTGCATTTGCGTACAAATTTCATATGATTCTTTTACAATAAAGAACTATTTTTACTGATGCATAATTAAATATTTATATACCAAATAAGAATATTTAACTATGTTATTTAGATAGATGGCGTATAATGATTAAATAATACAATTAATAAAATTAGAATAGAAATTAATGATTTATTGAATAAATTGTTAATGACATTTTAATTTTTCCAATAAAACCAAAATGTTTATTAAAATTATTAGAATCAAACCTCGATGTTAGTGATATCCTTCAAATCATCTTTACAATACTTGCAACCTTGGTCAATTGTCCACTCATCGGCCAAGTAATTTGCCAACACATCAAATTCAATCTTAGTAATTAGATTGGTGCTTATATTACAAATTAAATTGTATTACATTATAAAATATATTGACGCAGTATTTTAAATTCACAATATTAAAGATAAAAAAGTTTAATTTTAGAATAAGTGTATGTTGGTATTTACATCTAGATGTTTATGCCCCGAGGAATATTGCTAAATTAGCATAATTATCGCTATGTTTTGTGTTTACAAAAGATTTCTCTAGATCTAATATCACAACTGATCGATGTAAAATGTCATCTTAAATCTATTAATATTATGTCCTTGTTTATAAAATAACATATAAAAATATATAAATATAATATAACTAACATAAGATTAATATATATATATATATATATATATATATATAATATAGTATATTAAATAAATAGATATAACATAATATAATATACAATTTATTGGATAGATTACTTGATAATATTTAACAATATTATACATTCTAACAGTTCAAAAGTTAATAATGTCTATACATTCTGACATTACTAGACATAGATTCTAACTAATTAATTTCACATTCATTTCTCTATTATAGAAGATTTTCAATTTAAAATTATAAAACACCGACGTAATAATCTCCGCATTATTTCGTAAATTATTATTAAATTAAATTAATTATTATTTAATTTGAATTTTAATAATATAAACTAATTCAATTAATAAGAGAAAACATATCTACATGTTATGTAGGAGATAAGATAAGATTCAAAGGGATACATATATTGTTTTTATAGATAAAGAAATTGATATTACAAGTTAATATAGTTATTTACTTATTATTAATATATTTAGTATATGATATATATATATAATCATACGTGATATAGTAAATGATTTTAAAATGATTATTATAATATCAGTTTAATCACTTTTATCTTAATACATTTATTATATACATATATATATGCATCATATTATAGGATATTATTTCTTCATTTTAATATAATTTAGTTTTAATGATACAGTAAATAATTAAGAATCTATTAACAATTAAAAAATATTTTATAAACAATTGTACTTAATCTTAATGTTATTATAAATTATTTTGATATAAACATGAATTTCTATATACTAGAAGGATACCTATAATTAGAAAAGTGATATATAACTAAATTGCCTTGTATGAATAAAACTAAACTATATTTATTTTATGTAGAGCATGATTATTTTTTAAATATTTAAATATTAATTTTAATTAAAACTTTCTTTTTGCATAGTCAAATCGGTATAGTTTGCATAGTCAAAAAGACTTTTTATAGGTAATCGGTAATTTTTACTATGTGATAAATCTATATAAACCATTGTAAAATAATTGTATTATTGTTATAATATATATAATATTGGATACCATAGAATTAGTATTAATATTTAGAATTAATATTTTAGAATCAATATTCATTAATGAAACATAATTTAAGAAATATGTACTCAAAAACCAAAAAGTAATTCTTTATAAATAAAATATTATAAAAGAATTACACTTATTCTGCACTCAGTGTACTGGGTACAGAAGAAGTTACTATAAACTCATTTTATTGAATATTTGTAATTAATTAATTAAAGAATTATAGTTATTTTTATATCATAATATCTAATATGATTTATTTATATATATTTTATATACTATAACATAGTAACATAATTTAACCATCATTTAATTATAACATTATTATCATACAATTGCATATTATAAATTATAAAGTTAACGAATTAATAATAATTGATTATTAAATTAGTAATTTTACATAGCCATATTTTATTAAAATATAACAATATAATAATACTATAATTAAAAATTATAATTAATTAATAATTATACAAATTAAACTTTAGATAAACACTTTGACATAAATATAATTAATAAATTTGATTTCAAATTAGAATAATATATAATGATTATTATATTTAAATCGGTAGTGAATATTATATCAATAATTGATATTAGAATACAATGTAACAATGGTTATAGTTATTTAACAAGTTCATTTTAAAAACATTAATTTTATTTCTTTTCAAAAAATCCATCAAAACAAACATAATTTTTGATAATTATATCTAATAATTGGAATTTGACATTTTATTAGTAAATAAATATTAACTTTATAATTAATTATATTAATTTTCAGAAATATTCTAAAATAAATGATGTCATTTATTATAATGACATATTTATTATTGTCTATTTATTAAAGTTTATCAAGAATATTAATAAATTAAATTTATATGATTACAATAAATATAATTTAATTAAATAGATAATGAATAATATATTATCTCTAATCAATTCAATATTGTCCTGTATTGTAAACAATTATTCAATGTAAATACTTCAGAGAATTGCAATTGTTTATTTACTAATTAAAAATTCATTTAATATAAATATATGCATTCTTAAAATATACAAACTTTGATTGGTCCATTTCCATGAATAACTAGTGGTTTGTTTGAAGTCTTATTATTAAACAAATAGGAATGTTCCTTTTCCAAGACCAGGGTCACTTCATCTAAGTGTAAAGAATTAATGAATATTGAATTTCACACTAAATCTAGAGAACATATATAATTGTGATTATTGAAAATCTTCAATCATAAATATAATATAAAATATTATATTTGTTGTCTATATATAAATATTGATTTAGTCATTGTTGATGTAATACTTTGTATGCCTAATATGTATTCACATGTATTCACATGTATTCACATGTATTCACATGTATTCACATGTATTCACATGTATTCACATGTATTCACATGTATTCATGTATTCACATATATTCACATGTATTCACATGTATTCACATGTATTCACATGTATTCACATGTATTCACATGTATTCACATGTATTCACATGTATTCACATGTATTCACATGTATTCACATGTATTCACATGTATTCACATGTATTCACATGTATTCACATGTATTCACATGTATTCACATGTATTCACATGTATTCACATGTATTCACATGTATTCACATGTATTCACATGTATTCACATGTATTCACATGTATTCACATGTATTCACATGTATTCACATGTATTCACATATATTCATATGCATTAATATATACTCATATGTATACACATGTATACACATGTATTCACATGTATTCACATGTATTCACATGTATTCACATGTATTTACATGTATTCAAATGTATTCACATGTATTCACATGTATTCACATGTATTCACATGTATTCACATGTATTCATATGCCTTTAAAATTATTTATATCTAACTTAATGCACCATGTAGATTCTGGAATATTTCTGTTTTAGTGTCAAGTTTAATTGACAAAGATTTCTGCAGTAAATATAATTAGAAATTAAATTGATATAAATGAATCTAATATCAATTCTATATAACTATTACATACATATTTAACTAATTAGAGTTTTCATAGGGAATTTCATTAATCATATATTTTTTAAATTTAAACTAAATAAATTTGCAAATAGAAAAAAATATTCACTAAATAAACTAAAATATTATAACATCAAGTTTGGAAAAGAAATTACTATAAAGATAATCTTAATTGAGTGTTATGGCAACTGACTCTTTGTTTAGTGTTGAGGAAGAGTTTTGTGTAGAATCTTTGGTCGTCGTCATTGTCTTTGATGGACTCATAAGTCAATGCTTTATAAACAGTATCCGCGTATCCGATGAAGCCTTTTGAAAACGCAATTTTTAATCAAATATTTACCATTAATATATAATTATAATAAACGTAAAATATTGATATCTATATTTAAATCATATAAGTATCATAATAAGGTAATGAGAGTTTACGTAATTAAATGTATCTATATATAACCGTACATATAGAATTAGCAAACATACCTCCTGAATTCAAGAATCTATATTCTTTTTCAGAAACTCCTGGATAGATATCCTGTAATATTGATTTAGTTCAAACATCACATTGGTCAATCCACCAATATATATATATATATATATTAATCTGTATAGATCACACAATAATTACCCATATATTATATAAATTATAAACAAGATTAATGAAGTTTAGGGTCAATTTGGGTTAATAGATCAGATAGATAGACTATTGGGTTTATTTCAATAATTATTCAACTGAATAATATATGTATACAAATGCATTACATTCTATTCACTATTGTATATTATATCTAGACTATCACTAAAACTAATATACAACATATCTATCATTTGATATCCACTTCAGATATCTAAAATATGGAAAATATTAAACATATAGAAGAAAACAGAAATAAATATAAATATAATTAGGTATATTTAATTTTAACAAAATAAAATCAAAATTAATAAAATCAAATTAACTTATATAACTTTGTAAATAGGCTTCTAAACAATATAAATATCCAGAGATTTATAATAATTGGAATGGTTTATTATTGAAAATATAGAAACAAATATTTGCACATAATATGATCAAGTTTACTCAATCAAATATCTTTTACTAAACATAGATAAGTATAAGTATAGAAAATGTAACATTATTTGATCATCTTTATTGACTAAGCACATTATAAATTAGTATTTAGTTAACATTAAACATTTATAAAAGCAGATAGTAAAATCTATAAACACTGAATCATGAAGATATATTCGGATATAAATTATCAATAATATTTTAAAACAGAATTTAGGCGAGGTAAGAAAACCGGTTAAAATATTTATGTTTTAATATAAAAAACATTGATTTTAAGTAAATTAGATTTTATATAATAAATTATGAACAAATTTAAAAATTGATATGTAATAGATTAATATACAAATTGAATTAAAAAATCAAATTAAACAAATTGTACATGCAATTAAATGTATTATTTTATTTAATATGATCTTACACTTACTATAGTAAATTAGCTTATAAGCAAATTCTATATAATATAACATATAAAATTTAGGTATTTTAAGAAAATATAGTTACATAGCTAAAATTTAACTTATTTCTTAGATATAAATTAATATTAAAATAATGAAATAAATACAATATAATTTTAAAGTTTTATAAATCATAAATCAATATTTTTTAATCTGTTTCAGATTGTTTTCGTATATAGATATTTATACGCATTAAACATAAATTTGTAAACAATTACAATTAAAGAACAATATCAAAGTGTGGTATATTGTTTACACTTAGAATAAAACAATAGCCATAAGAACATCAAAGGCTAATAGTTACTAGAAAAACTACTTTTAAAAAAAAAACCACACTACAATGTTAAAGGTTATATTTAAAGGGTATTTTAATATTGTTGAGTAATAGACTATTGAACATGAACACCCTCGACCATCTCGACATTTTCAAGTCACAATTTGAACTGTAGAAAGCATTCATTACTTAATAACCTTCAGGTGACGGTCAGGCCAACAAAAGTCTTCGGCGGAGAACACCAGGCGGCTTTGAAAGGCAGCAAACTTGTCGAGAATATCTTCTTCCGTTGCAGCGATCACAACATCGTAACTAAATATCACATCGAGATCACGTGGGGATTGTAAACAATATAAATTGAATAGTAATCTATATTATTTATTTAGTAATACAAAATAAGAACCAATAAATTCAATGTTAGCTGTTTGTTCAAATAGTGTTTACAATATTCTACAAATGATTCTATCGGATATTTCTATCATTCACTGCCATACTCAGCACACTCTCTATACAATGTATTAATCAAATGTATATAGGAAGAGAATTTTTTGAAATATAAATACTTTCTAATTTTGACAATCAATAATAAATTGACCTAAAAAATAAAAATTACTTATTTCTGCATATACAAATAATTTACTACATTTAAAAACTTACCAAATTAAAACTACTATGATAATTCTACTCTATGGTATTCACTACTTAAATAACTCTACTCTATAGTATTTACTATTTAACTTTACTTAACTTTAAACGATCATACTCTATAGTATTTACTACATAAACAATCATACCGTACAATAGTATCCACTACTAAAATAACTACTCAATAGTAATTATTACTAAAGCAACTCTACTCTATAGTATCCACTACTAAAGTAACTGTATTCTATAGTAATCATTACTAAAGTAACTCTACTCTATAGTATTCATTACTAAAGTAACTCTACTCTATAGTATTCACTACTAAAGTAACTATACTCTATAGTATTGATTACTAAAGTAACTCTACTCTATAGTATTGATTACTAAAGTAACTTTACTCTATAGTATTGATTACTAAAGTAACTATACTCGTTAGTATTGATTACTAAAGTAACTCTACTCTATAGTATTCATTACTAAAGCAATTATGCTCTATAGTATTCATTACTAAAGTAACTCTACTCATTAGTATTCATCACTAAAGTAACTGTACTCTATAGTATTCACTACTTAAGTAACTCTACTCTATAGAAATCACTACAAAGTAACTGTACTCTATAGTATTCACTACTAAAGTAACTCTACTGTATAGTTTTGTACTCCTCTATAAACAACTCTATCCAGTATACTACCTCACTCAAAAACTATCCAGTGAGGTGATTTAAGTAGGATATAATCTTCGATTCCAATATAACTCAACTCATCTTTTTAAATATATTGTAGTAATGGGTTAGTGTATAAAGTATACAATATTGTAAAAAGTACAGCATATTTCTATATATTTTTTTTCTTGGTAAGAATAGATAATAGCCTAAACGAATTCTCAACTAAATAAGATTCTTACAGCTGTTTTATGAAGCAAAAACAGAGATTCTATTCTTAAAATAAACATTGTTTTGAATAATAATACAATTATGCAATTGTATTATGGGAAAATGTGTATTAATTAGTTTAAATGAATATATTGTTTAATTACCTGTCAACAAACATCACAACATCTTCATCTTTAATCTTAGCCAGACTCAGGGCATCGGCTAACAAGTTAACCTTTTGACCTCCTCCTTTGATTAACCGGAATAATTATAATATATAATTTTGCAGTAAAGGATTAATTTATTTAATAAATATTATAAATTATATTTATATATTAAATATTTGTTTACATAGAATACTGTAAATATTTAGTACCACAGACAATGATATTAATAATTAGTTTTGCCAACAATTGTAGATGCGAAAAATTAGGGAGGTGAGTCTAAATAAAAACCAGTGGTTATTTCCATATCGCCGCCACGCCATTGCTCTCCGACGCCGAGTACTGTCACCTGGTGACCGTATCGAACGGCTGACCTCTTGAACCTAGAAAACGCGGCATTTTTTTCAGTGGCTACGGTGTAGACATGTAATTCTGTAGGGTGCGGTAGTAATATTATTATTAATAAATGAGGGTATGGGTATAGGTTTGAATGAGCAACACATAGTTAGGGATGATTGAGTGTTTAGATATGAGATTGCATTGGTAAACTTGTTAGATGTGAGGTTACTCTAAATTCAGGTAGTATAATTAGTCGTACTGGGTTCCAAAGGTAAAAAGTGTAGATAACTAAGATATTATTCAAGATGAGTATAAGTAGAGTAGAGTATCAGTTTGTTCATGTACTAGGGAATATAGGTTGAATATATAAACCTATCAATACTGTATATAGTTATATATATATATGGAGTATAAAGGGGGTATATAAAACTATCAATAATGTATATGATATATATGGATTATTATCTGATCAGGGAAAAATGTGAAATAATTGATGATATCATTTATAGAATTGCACAAAATGATATAAAACAAAGATGTAAATTATTCTTCTTTATACCAAAGTTAAAAATATGTTTTGTATTACTAATAATAATGCATATATTTAAAACTAGATGTGATTATTTTGTAGAGCTTCATATGTATTTAAATAATTGATCAAAGTTGATGAATATAACAATATCTAATTTAAAAGTACAATAAATTATAATATTACTATTCTATAATGAATTTTAAAGCTTTGATGGGTATTTTAATGTCAAATGTAAACTTATATATATCAAATATCTCATTCCTCATGTATGTATATGTATTTATATATATTTATATGGGTAATTATTATACAATAAAACAAATTTTATAAATATAAATCTATTAGTCATTCTCTCAGAAAGTAAAAAAATACAAATAATAGACAGGATATATTAATTGTTAGAAAAGTGAATGATATCAATGTAACGTCTATTGTAGATTGCTTATCTCGTAAAATAAAGGAAGTTAGAAATTTCTACAATAATAGACCCTATGATATTGTGAATCTCACAATAATGATATAAACTCTATACTATATAATAATCAACCTCAGATGTTTGTCTTATAAATGATATCATATGTTATAATATTATATCATCATGATAATATATATTAAATACTTTGATGGATTAAATAAATATATATAATATATATAATATATTCTCAATATAAAAATAACAAAATATTATAATAAATATTATATTATAATATATATAATTTTATTATCAATATTTATAATTTAAGTTATAGATATAGAAAGTAAAAGCAAAATAAAAGTAAAAGTAAGTTATTTGTATACATAGTAAATTATAGAAAAATATAAATACTAATATATAATCTATAATAATATAAGACGAGTTCAGCAAACCCCAGTAAGCGCCGAGCCAGATCAATAGCTCCTACGACTTCAATATCGAAGATTTTGTGGCCAAAAATCCTGACGACATATTCGGGCAAATTTTGAGAATTTAAAATAATTTATTTCTCCAAAAAAATGTATTTTTAACATTTTGTCCTTTCGTCAACCAAGTCCTTATTAGATTTTATTTAACGTTGGGAGATAGTAAACTCGGCGAGTTTCGGAATTAACGCGTTTTTTTTAAAAAACGTCGTACAACCGTTATAATAAGATTTTAACAAAATTATATATATCATAAATATATAATAAATATTAATGATTGTGTATTGTCAATTATCAACTTTAACTATATTGTTTGCTAACTTTTTAGATATGTATAAATTGATTAACGTGAGTAGTATCACGTAGGTCCTAGATATATTCAAACAAAATATAAACATATAATTAACTTTACTATATATATAGTATACATATTTATAATTGTTAGTTAAATATTAATCTATATATTGGGCGCTAACTCGGAGAATCCTTTTGAAAACTAAAATTAATACAATTTAATGTAAATATACATATTATAAGTTTTAGACGCATTGTATTTTATAGAAGTTTAAATTTATTTATATCATTATCAATCCTTGACAGTTCAACTTTGACCTAGTATACCATATTAAATATATCATATCTGATTATGCAATCCAGGATTTTAGTATTAATGCACTTTAAAAAACAATTATACACATGTGTTGTTATGTATATACCAACATAATACAATTGTAATCATAGTTAAATTAATAACAGGTAAAATTCATATATTTGTGCATACAAATGTTTGTTTGGATTCTCAAGTATGAATTAAAATTAACAAAACAAGCCTACATTACACTTGAATACAGGTGAAATTTAATGTAATAAAATGTGTAACTAGTATTATTAGTTATGAGTATTATATAATAACTCATAATTTTTTATGTCACCTATATTACGGAATTCAACATAAATATATATATATATATATTAAATATATATATATATATATACATATATAACTATGACCAATATTACTACATGATACGTCGTACACGTTGTAATTAATTCATATTTGTAATCTTTGGTATACAATATTTATTAACTAGCAACCCTTATAAACTACAAATCTAATGTTTGGCAATTGTTTGAGTGGTTGCCAAGGTTCTTTTGAACCAACTTACAACATCCATAACATTTTTTTAAATTGCAGAAATTATATTATCGAAAGTTCTATTATTCAAAATTACAGTGCACGTGCATTCTTCATCGTCACCATTATAATCATACTAATTAATATGATAATACTAATTAATAGGTAATATAATTAACATTTTTTTAATAATTTCAAAAAACTATTAGTTATATATGCGTATATTTTGTTTATTTTATTAAAATGTTATATCTAATCTCACCTAGGACTAGAATCCGCATACATTTTGATGCAGATATTTTATACACATATTTTTATATTGTCAGCAATTCTTGTTGGATCACCGCGACTCTCTATTTTCCAATTGCATTACTTTTCAAAGTATTTAGTAAATTTATGATAACATTCATATTGTATATAAAGCTAATTATGTATTTGTATAATAAAATTATATTTAAAATCACGATTAATGTTGCATATCTATTATCACTAAACGATAAATATAAATTAAATTATATATAATACTATATTTATAAGAATTTAATATTTTGTTATTTTTAATAAAATCTAGATATAATAAATATTAAACTTTGTATTATTAATTATTAGAAATATGGGTACCACTTAATACCCAATATTATTGAATAATATGTTTTAAATAATGAGCAATATTTTGTAATGAGTAAGATTGTATATCTAATCTTAATAAAATTTTTATATTTACGAAAAAGAACAATATTGTGTATATAACATATATATATAGGTATTATAAATAATAACACATGCATAATAAGTTATTTATATATAAAGTGTACACTGTACACTGTACAGTGTACAGGTTAATTTCAACCCATTTCAGATATCTAAGATCTAACTAAATATAAATTCAAATCTATATTTAATACTTTTATTGATATATTATTATACCTATATTATCTTACTACTTATTGTACTATACTAGTTCATTTTGATACAGCTAGTTTGCACATGAGTATATTGATATATATTGTTATAGGTTTGTATAGTGTAGTATATATAGTAAAGATCAATCATACATTAAGCAGGCTATTATTTGTCTCATAAAAATGGGCCCGCTGACAAAAGTCTACTTGTGATGTAGTTCTCAATTCCTAGAAGTTTTATTGCGAGGAATCTTTGCAGTTTGCATTCCTTGTCACCTGCAGCTAGGGCGAATATCTAGAAAAATTTGAGTTGGGTACATGACGCTACTTAGGCCTGGAAATCAGGATTTTAAAGATACGATATTCTGCAAAGTCCTGTTTACGTGTTAAACCTAATGTGAATAAAATCACAATACTTATATTAAACTTTTGTGCATATTTCAATGAGGCATTTTGAAAGTATTTAGTTGGTATTGATATGTATGACTTTTATAATTAATGTGGTGGACTATAGTGTGATTTAACACAAATAACGTATATTTCGGATAAAGATATATAATTTAAAATATTTTTCAATCGACTGATATCTGATTAGTCAATTCAATATGTAAAAATGTGCGTTGATACGCATTAATTTATATATATTATAAGTTTTTTATATTACCTCCTCTATATTTATATTGATTATCTATCTACCCAGTATTCAATACTAACTCGATATATACCATATAATTGCTATACCCACATATTATATTTAAATAATCTTTGTTAATTAATACCCTTTTGAGAATATATGGCATTAAATCAAAATATTAGGCTATGGTAAGAGATGCTGTGAATTGTGCTAATTTGTTTACAAATACTATTTTAGTAATTTTTGCAATTTTCATGTCTTTGTGGTTCAATAACGGTTGATTAAAATTTTATAGATATTTAATTAATCTCTGTATAGTTTTTATTTGTAACGCGCTGATATTTCCGAATGTTTTGTTGATTTAAATTGATCTCAATTATATTTGTATTTGTTACACGAGGATATTTTCAAATTTATATCATTAAGATAGTTTATAAGAAGTTTCATATAAGAAGTTTCCAGATATTATTTTTTCATAAATATATTATTCCAAATATTTTTAACATTATAGAAAAATATGAGGACAATGCATTTATTTACGGTATTCAAATTAATGTATATAACAATGGCAACGCCCAACAAAGTCCAAGACCCGTCTGATCATAGCAGATAAATATTTCTGCTGATTTCATTTCACTCCCTCAAATATATTATATATTTATTATTCACATATGTATATAATAATATACAAATATTATTTAATAATAATATAGTATATATTTTTAATTCTTTGTAATATATATATGATATATATTACCACATATTATATTTAAATAATCTTTGTTAATTAATACCCTTTTGAGAATATATGGCATTAAATCAAAATATTAGGCTATGGTAAGAGATGCTGTGAATTGTGCTAATTTGTTTACAAATACTATTTTAGTAATTTTTGCAATTTTCATGTCTTTGTGGTTCAATAACGGTTGATTAAAATTTTATAGATATTTAATTAATCTCTGTATAGTTTTTATTTGTAACGCGCTGATATTTCCGAATGTTTTGTTGATTTAAATTGATCTCAATTATATTTGTATTTGTTACACGAGGATATTTTCAAATTTATATCATTAAGATAGTTTATAAGAAGTTTCATATAAGAAGTTTCCAGATATTATTTTTTCATAAATATATTATTCCAAATATTTTTAACATTATAGAAAAATATGAGGACAATGCATTTATTTACGGTATTCAAATTAATGTATATAACAATGGCAACGCCCAACAAAGTCCAAGACCCGTCTGATCATAGCAGATAAATATTTCTGCTGATTTCATTTCACTCCCTCAAATATATTATATATTTATTATTCACATATGTATATAATAATATACAAATATTATTTAATAATAATATAGTATATATTTTTAATTCTTTGTAATATATATATGATATATATTTGAAAATATCTGGGGGTAGCAAATAAAAGATTAATTGAGAACAATTCATACTCTATAAAAATTTAAGTAACCACGTATTTATAAATATCTGTGAATGGGTAACAAATAATAAATCAAACTTATATGAACCACAAAGACATGAAAATTACACAAATTATTAAATATAATATGTAAATAAGTCAGCATTGTTCACAACCTCTCTAACCAATACCAAAATACTTTAATTAAGATTAGCATAATATAATTTAGCATGTCTGATTTAGAAATTAGTGAAGAAGAAATAGACGTTGAAACAGCTGCTGCAGATGCAGAAGCAAATGTGACAGCCTTAAAAAAAACTGGTGTAATATATTTAAGCCGAATACCTCAATATATGAGCGTAAAGAAAGTTCGTCAAATATTTGAAGAATATGGCGAAGTTGATAGGATATTTTTGCAACCTGATGGTTAGTCTGTTTTTTAATAATCAAAGATTATTTAAAAGAGAAGATGGTAGTGCACTCGTGTAACATCATACCACCACAATTATATTTATAAAAATTCTGCCAAAAAATAAAGCTCGAAAAAGTGCAGCGCTATTCTATCTAATCAAATTCAAATCGGTGATTTGGGTCCAATTAACCTGTGATTTGAGGTATGCAACATTTCAATGATTGTTAATTACCTTGTGTCACTTTTAAACTAATCCATATTACTATTAATAATACTTACTATGATTTATACTAGTGAATACATGATAGCTTATACATACATATAAAATAAAATAGTATATTTTATAAATTGTTATATATATATGAATATATACGTATATATACATAAATGTTAATAATAATATGATATCTAATAATAAGTGAATAAAATGTAATAAACTTATGAATATTATGTATTTATAACGATATTTACTTTTTTTAAACAGTCAAATATTTGTAATCTTAAAATAACTATTCAATTAAAAGGACATATGTGATCATGCACCACATTTTCGGCGTAGTATTTGGATGAAGGCATGGCAATATATATATATATATATTGTATGCTATTCTTTTTATACTATTTAAATATCAATAACAATCAATTCATACATCTATATATATTTTATAATTCATTCAAACATTAGATATCATAGTAAGTATTATTAATAGTAACGTGACCTAGTTTAAAAATGAGATAATGTAAATATTATTTAACAATTATTGAAATAAATTCTATGCACTAAAGTATTGTATTTCTGTAAATTAATAATCAGGATATATAAAATTGAGATGTTATGTTTATTAATATGATTGCTGTTAATATACAATTATATTCCTGGGTACTTTTATATTAAATGATATTTACATATTCCTGTACCACCTACATTTACACTTATTATTAACATAATATAATAAGTATAAATGTTGATCTACATGCTTGCATACTAATAGATTTATTCCGGAGTATAGTATAATTGAATATAAGCATGCTTTATATCGCAATATAGAAATATATTTTCTACTCGGCAGAGAAAAAGATGAAGACCTCAAAACGAAATCTGTTCACCGAAGGTTGGGTGGAATTTCGCCGCAAAAAGATTGCGAAACGAGTCGCCGTAAACCTAAACAATAACCGAGTCGGCGGGAAACGGCGCAGTCGTTGGTACGACGAACTCTGGCAGATCAAATATCTGTCGGGCTTCAAGTGGGCGAACCTCAGCGAACGGTTGGCATACGAACAGGCTATACGAGCGCAACGCATGCGAACCGAGGTGTCGTTGGCGAAGAAGGAAACCGCATTCTACCACCAGAACTACGACAAGAATCGCATAATTCGGCGACGAGAGAAACGAGCCCTCGAGAACGGCGAGGAGTTTAAACAACGCGATTGGGGATTCGTACAAAAGAACACGGAGGAAACGCTCTTGAAAAAGAAAAAGACCAAGAAGAACGTTCATCAAAATGTGAACAGGGCTTCCGATAATAAATCGTTTTTACAGAATTTATTTTCTGGTGGAGTCAATTAAATATTTTCATTTATTATTTTAATCGGAATAATGTTATTTCTAAATAATCTACTATTCGATATCGAAAATGTACATATTTGAATCCTTTTTTATATAAAATATTTTTTTATTTGAATGCAATTAAATAATTACATTATCAATTTTATTCACCAAATAAATAGAAATAAAAAAATTGTATAGTTGGTATTTAAGTAATTCTTATTGTCTTTGTGTAAAAATAAATTAGATTAGAACGTATCTGATTAACAAAAATAGACAATACAATCTTATCACAAAACCGCTGGCATATCGTAAATTGATTGGTAAATGAAATGAATTCAGTAACAATAATACGCTAACAAAACAGATAATACAAATCGTGTAGAGTAAAAATAATTAAAATGTAACAAATGTGTTGCACGCCATAAAGAAAAGGTTCAGAGAAAGCGATGAGTTCACGGATTCTCCAGAGTGTCGTGTCGTATAAAACTAATTGACTGATTACATTACGCCGGAGTGGAAGTGGAATCGGAGACTGATACAGATCTACTACTGGAGTGAACAAGTCTTTTTAAAGTCGGTGTCGAACTCGTCTTCGATTTCGCTGCTGTCGAATGACTTGCCTTTTAAGCTGGGCATAAACGATTCAACGTCCAATCCCTTTCGTTCATAGAATAGGATGTATGCGGATTTGTGGTCAATGTCAGCTTCGTTTACTTCCTGTATACAGAAAATTTGATGATATAACTATATGTAAAATACTACGTTATAATCTTATTATCATCGGATAATAAATTAAAAAAAATTACATAACAATAAAATATATTTATTATTATTGCAATTTGAATAAAAATGTTAACTATTTATATTTAAAATATAGTAATATATTAGAATTAAAATACAAAATTTTCATGGACAATCAATACAGCTTATATTTAAAGATAAATATTTATAATTACTGTGAAAGAATACATATTAATTAAATAATAATAAAATTTTTTATATTTAGAAAAAAACAGATTATAATTAAATAGATTTTCTTTAAAATCCTACAAATAATTATATTTTTCTATAATTAGACTTTATTAGATTTAATGTAAAATAGAATATAGATTTTATAATGAATCATAATTAAATGAAGAGAACCGAATACTAAATGTAAATGTATGATTCATAGATTCATACCACGTGACCCACCTTGCAACTACTGTCGTTGAAACAATACCACTTGTTGAGGGCAGTCTTTGCATAACACACGTAATGACCGGCACCCATCTGACCACTATGGCACTGCAATGGGAATTAGTTATGCGAGGGGTATGGTAGGGAAAGTACGAGGGATAGAATTGGTATATTTGGGCAATGAGTTGGTATCGGTATAAAAATGTTAGTAATGGAAGAGTAAGTGAGATATAGAGATATAGAGAGATTGAGATATAGAGATAGAGAGATATAGAGATATAGAGATAGAGAGATAGAGAGATCGATGAAGAGAAGAGGATATTACGTCTAGAGAAAAATACTTACAGATATTGCATACAGATCATATTCACAGTTGAGGATTTCATCGCTGACTCCTGCAGATGTTATGAAGATTAGTAATAATTGAACTCAAAGAAAAACTGATACTTTTATATGTATTTATATTTTAGTTCCAATTTATTCTATTTCGCTGTAGTTCAAAGTGAACTATTTACAATTAATTAACGAAATACACAAATAGGAAAAGTTGTTTATCATTAGATAAAATTGAGGAAATAATTTCTAAAAGAGAATAATTGTTCAATGTTAATGTGAATTAAGATTAAGATAAATCCTATACAACCATAAAGTTTCATAAAGATCATTTAAATTTTTAAGATTGTAAATTATTTTCAATTTTGTAACAAATTAAAATGATAAGTAAGAAAGTAGATAGACCGTTGAAGTTTTGGTCGGGTGTTTCATTGCAGTTAATGTCGTCTCCGGACTTGATGCCGTGGACGGAGACGTACGACGAAGGATTAAAATCCACAAACGGAAATTGCACAGATTTCTGAGATTTCACCCAGACATTATTGACGAGTTGGAAGCGCTTTAAGTGGATCACCTGGAAATAAAGGTGATTACATAAGATGGAAGATAGCAAAACATATAGCAGTGGGTTATTACATCAAGAATGATGACATCATTTCAAGGGGACGATTTATTACGCATAAGAGGAAGGAGTGATCATGTAGAGGAAAATGATTCGTCTCAAAATGTGAAGGTTTGATTATGTCTGATATAGGTGTTGAGGGTATTATTTCTTTATGGGTGATATGAGGTTAGTAAGGAGGTGGTATTATGAGGAGATAGTAAGGACGTGATATGAAATCGTAGATGTCGGGGTGGTATGAATATGACAATGGGGTGGTAACAATATACGGGAGTGTTATTTCAGAAATTGTTAGTATACTAACTACAGAAATGATCAAATATCTAATTTCATATGAATGTTATTTATTAAATATTAAAAATACTCCGAGACATTAGTTTGCCGATACATTCAGTCAAAATGATTTATGTCTCAATATCTAGATGTCATTAAAACTCAGTAGAAGTTGGTACAGATCTACTAGGAGTATACTAGGAGTATAATTTTATTGTATTGACCTTTAACTAGCTGTACGGCTAGAATAAGTTTAGTTATTCTTATTCGTACGACCTTCCTTAAGTCGTAGTAGTAACAGATTAATAACCGTCATCCCAGAGAATTATAGTTATTTTTGTAACAAAAAGTAAAATTAAAATGTACAGCTTAACAATTATAATACAATACCATCACATTTTGTTATCTTTGCGAATACACTATAATCTACACCAACAATCATAATGCAACACCATCACGATACCATTATCTTTGTGAATATTCTCTAATTTGGACTACAACATAAGCGGTATATCTACAATAAACACAATTGGTATTGACTAATTAAAATAATTATTAGATTAACGCTAAAAACCAGAATTGGAGGAAGTTTCCAGAGGTCAAGTTTCTTGAGCGCCAATTGTGGCTTTTCGCAGGAACCGCAGTAGTAGAGTTGATCGCTGTCGAGGCGTTCCAGCGACGTGAAAGCCTGCAAACACTCTCGCAACGAAATCTCCAAGTCGGAATCGGAGTCGACAGGAGTTGTAGGCTGATCGGTGCAGTTCTGGTGGTATTTCAATTAATGGGTATTGATAGAGGAGATAGGGCTAATTACTGGAGGTAAAATGTGGGGTTAATTGTAGAGTCATTGCGGGGTGCAACGGTTTAAATTATATTATTTACAGTCCATATGGAAATACAATGTCAATATATGAAAATATACATTTGAAATGAATATATAATAATTTCCATAATACAAACTATAAGAATAAATGATAATTGATAATTGATATTTATTATATAATAGTTATTAGTTATTATATAATAACTACTAATTAGTGATGTATTCGCATGGGTGTATTAAGTTTAATTATGAAAACAACGGCAGACACAACGCTTGGTGAACCTTTTCCTGTTCGGTCTGGTAGCGAAGATGCAAAGCTGTGGGTTCCCAGTCAATAGCAACGCTAGGCGTCCTGGACTGTAGGAATTTGTGGTCATTGTTGGAGATACTGCAGCCTAGACAATACCTATTGTAAAGAAGGCGTGGAGTATAATGGAGAGGGTCTAATGTGGTGTAAGGCGGAATCTATATGGGGGGGCAGGATAGAATGTATGAAGAGGATATTTGTGAAGGGTAGGGTGTAAAGGGACGGGTGTGAAGGGTAGGGTGTAAAGAGATGTGTGAAGGGTAGGGTGTAATGGGACAGGTGTGAAGGATGGGTACAAAGAGATGTGTGAAGGGTAGGGTGTAAAGGGACAGGTGTGAAGGGTAGGGTGTAATGGAACAGGTGTGAAGGATGGGTACAAAGAGATGTGTGAAGGGTAGGGTGTAAAGGGACAGGTGTGAAGGGTAGGGTGTAAAGGGACGGGTGTGAAGGGTAGGGTACAAAGAGATGTGTGAAGGGTAGGGTGTAATGGGACAGGTGTGAAGGGTAGGGTACAAAGAGATGTGTGAAGGGTAGGGTGTAATGGGACAGGTGTGAAGGGTAGGGTACAAAGAGATGTGTGAAGGGTAGGGTACAAAGGGACGGGTGTGAAGGGTAGGGTACAAAGAGATGTGTGAAGGGTAGGGTGTAATGGGACAGGTGTGAAGGGTAGGGTACAAAGAGATGTGTGAAGGGTAGGGTGTAATGGGACAGGTGTGAAGGGTAGGGTACAAAGAGATGTGTGAAGGGTAGGGTACAAAGGGACGGGTGTGAAGGGTAGGGTGTAATGGAACAGATGTGATGGGTAGGGTACAAAGGGACAGGTGTGAAAGGTAGGGTGTATTGATACCATATATCGGGATAGTAGAGATTCGTAAGAGAGGAGTATTGCAGAGAGATTTGAGAGGACAAGATATAACAGGTAGTAACTATAGATATAACAGTAACTGTTGGTGTAAATTAGGTGAGAGGAAGAAGCTTGGTGAAAATAAAGAAAATGTTTGTTAGGTGAAGTTATTCTGTAACAGAGTAATGTAAGAGAGTAATGGTGGGAAATTGTATAAAAATGCAAATCATATAGTTAGTAATGGGGAAAGTTATGCAAGAGGGGTGTTATTTAAGGAAGGAGTATGGCTGGGGTTTAATGGTTAAAGGTTAAAGTGAGGCTGATATTATACAGAAGATTATTGTAATAAGGGTAGATAAGAAGATGATATAATATTCTGAAAAAGATTGAAGATACACGGAGATACAGGGAGATATTTGGAGATACAGGGAGATACACAGATATATATGGAGATATAGGGAGATACAGGGAGATACAGGGAGATATATGGAGATATAGGGAGATATATGGAGATATAGGGAGATATAGGGAGATATAGGGAGATATAGGGAGATATATGGAGATATAGGGAGATATAGGGAGATATAGGGAGAGTAAGTCTCAAGAATGTAAAACATTAATATATTATAAAGGTAGTTAAAATAAATATAGGTATAAGTATAATATGGCATGGAAGGTTTTTTTAGAGGTACCCAAACCAACCAAAAGATTTAATTATTGTACAATGTTATGTAATTATTTGAAATCAACAATAAAAATAATGTAAATAAAACATATTTGCACTTTTATTATTAAAAAAAGACTACAATGCCTTATGAACATGATAAATGATATTTAATATCTTATTTAATGCGATGATGGAATGGATTCAAATAGAGATTTACATATGTATGAAAATGTAAGATAGTAACCTGGTCCAAGGGCATACGGAACAAGATAGTCCATTTTTAGTAACCATCTTCAAAGTGAAAGGGTAACTCTGCCCGATATCTCTTTAAGGTAATGAACAATAAGTAACGGAGGTAACACAATAACACAACAGAAGTCGGTGAATTATAATTATAAAATTAATAAATAAGTTATCAAATCTTATTATTTATTTAGAATATACGATTTATTATACAATGTAATATATTTATATACATATATATATGTATATATATATTTATATATATATATATATAAATATATATAAATATATATATGTGTATATATATATATATATATATATATATATATATATATGTGTGTATTACTCAAACCCATCATGGGCGTGGTTATCAGTTTCGGGTGACATCAGACGAGCTACTTGGTGCCAAACCGAGCTGTAGAGGTCAGAGTTCAACATGTGGCTTGATGTCGCTACTATGATCGGTGTACCAAACAGCGCAGGACGCGTTTTCATGGCTGACAGGAAGTAGGTGTCCATGTGATACTGCAGAGATGGGTCAGAGGTCAGTCGATGGGTGAAATAATTTAAAGTCGCCATTCATTTACTGCTTACAGTGTAAATCTCTCGAATAGAAATTAATAATATTGTAAACATATTGATGAATGATTTAATATTAAATTGTTATATTTGGTTGTTGTGTGTGTTAGAGTAATATTCTATATACAACAACAACAAATGTATGTAAAATCAGCAATTCCCTAGAAACAATGTTTGTGAAAGGACTTAGTTAATATGTATAAAGAAATATGAAGTTAATATGTATTATTTGAGTGGATATCTGATATCTAGGTACTTTTGACAACGCATCTAGCCGTACATCTTATGTGTATATTCGTAAAGAACGGTATACTTTGAACGCAGTCGACTGTGCCTGGAAGTACCTGGATATATGGCTGCAACGAAAGCGTCTGCGGCAAAAACCATTTTACGATGCACCGCCACAACGTAGTTGAAGTTCAAGGTTCGTGGTTTGGCGGCGGGTTGGGGATTGATCTCGGCTCCGCCTCCGCCGACGGGACTAGACGAGGACGGGGATAATAGAGCGGGAGGCCCGGCTCCGGTATTGACGGACGGCTCCCCCCCGTTGGTCAGCGTATTGAGGAGCAGGGGAATCGAGTTGTTATGGGTCATCGCGTTCGCGTGGGGTGTTCCTAGACGGTTGGGGGGAGTGGGAGTGAGGTGAAAGGATTTTAGGGGACACGAGGATTGAGTGCATGTGACAGAGTTTGAATGGATCCGAGTGGGGTTAAGAAATTGACGGGGTTTGAAAGGTGTACAAAATATGAGGACTGCGAGGGACATGAGAAGTAAAGATAGGTAATTGGCAGCAATTCAATTGGGAGAGGTTTAGTAATTAAATGGAGTATAAAGGGTTAAAAGAGATGAATCGTAGTATATGTTGATGGAAGGTTATGGTGATAGAAGGAAGGAATGTATAGAGGGTCGCAAAGGGAAGGGAATGCACAAATAGTGAGGCAGCGAGGGTTACTGGACTAAACCTATTTTATCGTGCTCAATGATATTTGAGAGTTGTGTGGTGATTTCGTAGGCATAAAGGATTCCGTTGATACTAGGCTTGAAAACACTGTCATCTTTTGGAAAGTTCTGATGAATGGCAATTTATAAATTATGGCGAAAATGGCGGTTTGCAAATTAAATTATTTCAGTGTTTTCTACTACTTTAAGCTTTACACAGTTTAAATATATAACAATATATATATGTATTTATATAGTATTGTAATCATACATAAGCTATTTATTAGAATTATTCAGAAATTTAATACAAATGATCCATTTAATATTATTAATATTTATTTTGTAAAGGATTATTTGCGAAAATAATAACAACCTTAATGATTGCACCCATGACCTCAAACAATAACATTGCCTTGACTTCTGAACCATTGACCTCTTGAACTCGGCAAAGGTTGTACAGTTTCCGTTTGATATCACCGTAGGTGGCGTTATTAGGCATATGAATGATGTAGCGATTCGGGGTGCTGCCGTCTAGTGGTAAAACTGTGAGCAGTGGTGAGTGATGGTTATTGTGGTAGAGTGGGGATAAGGGAGTTAAAAGGGAGTGAAAACAGGATAAGGAAATAAGGATAATCTATGATAATCATATGTAGATATATACATTCCAATACACTCCTTCCCATTATCACTTCCAATTCCTCCTGTCCCCATTACTGTTTACTATTACTCCTGCCCTCATTACTCCTGCCCTCATTACTCCTGCCCTCATTACTACTGCATCCATTACTACTTCCATAAATCCTGCTCCTATTACTACTTCCCAATATCCTGTCACCATTACTAATTCCTATTACACCTGCCCTAAGTACTGCTACCCCCATTACTCCTGCTCCCATTACTCTTGCCCTCTTTACTCCTGGTCCCATTACTCTTGCCCCCTATACTCCTGCTCCCATTACTACTTCCAATTTCTCTTGCCCCCATTACGCTTAACTTCATTACTACTTCCCATTTCTCCTGTTCCCATTACTACTTCCCAATATCCTGTCCCCATTACTAGTTCCTATTACTCCTGCCCTAAGTACTGTTATGCCCATTACTTCTGCTCCCATTACTCTTGCCCCTTTACTCCTGCTCCCATTTCTCCTGCTCCCATTACTACTTCCCATTTCTCTTGCCCCCATTACGCCTACCTTCATTACTACTTCCCATTTCTCCTGTTCCCTTTACTACTTCCCAATACTCCTAACTATTACCCCACCCTGTTACTTATCCCCATGATTGCCATTACCACTTCCTACCTATAACGGCGGTGTGCATGTAGTTTTCGATGGGAAGGGGCAAGGATAACGGCGGAATCACTTCAAATCTGACACTTGTGTGTTGACAACATCGACACTGAACCGTCGATTTCATTTGTCCGTGAAATAGGTCGATAATGATGGATTGGTTACGTAGTCTGTGGTTCTCCCATGCCTAGGGAAAGGGAAGAAAGACTGTGAAGGATCAGTGATTCGGGAGAAGAGTGACGGTGAAAAGGAAGAGTGAAAGTAGTGATAGGAAGGAAAGTAGTGAAAGCAATGGAGCCGAATGATATTCGAATACAAAGGAGAAAGATTTGCGAGTGGGATTGGATATAGTGAGGGAGTTTGGTGGGAAGTTAATAGGGGAACAGAGATAATGTGGTAGGGAGGTAGGGAGTGAGAGGTAAGGTTGGATGGCAGCAGTGGAATAGAGATGAAAGAATTGGTGTAATATTGGGTAGAAGTTGGGGAAGAAAAATAATGTGGGGGGAAATGTAGATAATGTCAGGTAGGAGGGAGATTAGTTGTATTAGATAAGAAAAAGTAAAATTGGGAGATAATGATGTAAAGATTACAGTGAGTAAAGTCAGGTCCAAAGTAAGATTTGCTGATAAATATATTATATATTTATAAGCAATATATATATAATTGTTATAGAAATTAGATTAAAGAGGTCTGATGGTTAATGTATGAATAAACCCAGTAATGCAACTACACACACCTACACACGCCTACACACATCTACACACGCCTACACACATCTACACACTCCTACACACATCTACACACACCTACACACACCTACACACACCTTCATACACCTACATACACCTACACGCACCTACTCACACCTTCATACACCTACATACACCTACACGCACCTACTCACACCTACATGAACCTACACACACCTACACACACTTATACACACCTACACACACTTATACGCACCTACACACACCTACACACACCTTCAAACACTATCTTCTCTAACCTCATTAGCTACAATGTGGTCAGGCCGGCCATCGCTGTCTTTTAATTCAACGTAGGGTTTCCTATGGACCCTACGATGCAGTGGTAGTGGGTTACGTCATTAGTTAAGATATATTAATAATGGGGTTAACACCTAGGCATAGATTGAGAGTTTGAAGTGGGAGCTAAGCGCTATAAATTCTAAGAGCTAGGTAAAGTGCCTAATATCCGTGACTATAGAGTTTAAGGTCTATATGCAGGCCCTAAGAGGTAAGACTAGTGGCTAAATGCTAATAAAAACCTATTAAGATCCTCGTGAAGTCCATCCAACACAAACAATAAGAGTTCCTGTGAATCATGCTGTTGGAATCCACTAAATCTCTGTTCGTATTTGCCAATGGTCCACTGAGGTATTCAGGTTAGGGGTGAAAGGACAGGAGGGGTAAAGATGACTAAATGGGGAGTGTTAGGGTTATATGTAAGCGGTGTAGTACTCGGTGGAGTGGAGTAGTGGAGTGTTGGAGGTGGAGTGGAGTGGTGTAGTGGAGGGGAGAGGTGGAGTGGAGAGGTGGAGTGGAGTGGAGTGGAGTGGAGGAATGGAGAGGTGGAGTGGAGTGATGGAGTGGAGTGGAGAGGTGAAGTGGAGTGGAACATGGAGTGGAGGGGTAGAGTGGAGTGGAGTGGAGTGGAGAGGTGGAGTGGAGAGATGGAGTGGAGAGATGGAGTGGAGAGGTGGAGTGGAGAGATGGAGTGGAGAGGTGGAGTGGAGAGGTGGAGTGGAGTGGTAGAGTGGAGTGGAAAGGTGGAGTGGAGATGTGAAGTGGAATGGAAACATGGAGTGGAGGGGTAGAGTGGAGTGGAGTGGAGTGGAGTGATGGAGTGGAGTGATGGAGTGGAGTGGAGAGATGGAGTGGAGAGATGGAGTGGAGTGGAGTGGAGTGGAGTGGAGAGGTGGAGTTGAGTGGAGTAGTGGAGTGGAGTGGAGTGGAGAGGTGGAGTGGAGTGGAGTGGTGGAGTGGAGAGGTGGAGTAGAGTGATGGAGTGGATAGATGGAGTGGAGTGGTGGAGTGGAGAGGTGGAGTTGAGTGGTGGAATGGAGAGGGTTATATAGTATACAGGGTCGTGAAGTATTTTGCGGGGATGCGAGGTGAGTTCAGAGGTCATGATTGGTAGTGAGCCGTAAATGGTTGTTACTTACTCGCAATTTTAGAGGAGCTACACATTTGTTGCCGCCCTTCCACATGTCGTTGATAAGTTCTCCGTAACGTAAAGCAAGAACTCCTTTCATGCCAACGGGATTCAATCTACAGTAAGAACGGGTGAAATCAAAGAAAAATAAATGGAAACATGAACATACGACCTTAGCCTAAGATAAAAGAATACAATTCTTATAACAATATAACTATATACCCAACTATAGTAATATACTATACTATAAGTAATAAAGTATATTAATAATTTATATACTATTATATTTCTTATGAAACCAGATGATGTAACTATTATGAATTCTTATATAACTTTTTAAAATAAAATATAATTATAATATATTTTAAATATAAATCAAACGTATCTTCTTTTGTATTACATTATAAAACAACTAAAATGGGGTGTAAAGTTTCTTTGGATATCTCATTATGCTGGATAATTACAATTTACAATCCAGGTCATTAATGAGTTCATTTCATGCTTTCTTTTATATTTTCGTAACCCAGGAAATCATTTTATAAAACCCCTACATCACACTATTCCGTTATCTTGTCAATAATGCAAACTTGTTGATTTCGTAGAAGTGTGTTCCGGAAGTGAAATACTTTGTAAGGATCTTGGTGTTGCTGATACATTGTAGGGCTGCATTCATGAAGCAGGTGTTTCCGAGGTTATTAAGTCCGGTGAGACCGGGTATGGTCTTATCTGGTAGCGGGGTAGGGCAAAGGGATATGGTGGTGGCAATGGGGGGATGACGTCCACGAGTAAGGTTATAATATTATATAAGAGATTAAGGGAGTTAGGGCTCTGTGATATGAAGTAAAAGTGGGGAAATGGATACCAAGGAAGTGGATTAGGACCAGTAAATACTGAGGTGGGGCATTGTTTGTTGGAAAGTGAGGGGAAAGGATGAGTTTTAGCCTAAGGGATAGTTGTAGAGTTACTTAAAGAGGGTATTGTAAAGAGGATAGTGTAGGCTAGTATAGCAGGTATATTTTATAAGGTAACTCAGAGATAGGTTTTAGTAGAGATCAAGATCACACGGTGGGTTGTTCTTCCGGGGATGTGAGATTCATCTCGGGGGTTGTAATAATGTTATCCTCCAATAGGGGAAAGGGATTATCCGATCTCTTTTGTTAGGTACGCGCACAAATACAATATGTAATGGACGCCAACACAAGGACATCGGAACACCAGCAATCGACTCAAACCTTTTCGGTCGTTGGTTTGTTTCGATTTATTACTCCTCATCATCTCCATCTCTTCGGGCCAAGTTTGATCCAAACTCCTCACTGAGAAAACAACGTTTGTTATTGATCTACCGATGAGAACTTAATCTTCTAGTACGAAAAATGTGAAATAAACATTTTACGATTCAGATACAGAGGTTCAAAAGAGAAGAACTATTAAAAATGAGGAAGATATTTCCTGCAATTCTCTATGAGAAGTAGTATTAATATATTTAAAAGAACATTTTGAAAGAAGCATAGACATTGGAATATAAAGAAATAATCGTGGTACATTAGATTGAAGAATGCTGAAAGTAGATTAATCGCAGAAGGAATGACAATTGAACCTTCCAGAAGAACTTGACATTCATCCTTGAAACCTAGGTACCTCAGAGATTTCCTCTCATCTTCTAACAGAGTCTTGGAGTTCTGATATTGATGAAGTGAATAAACTATGATATGTATTGTATCATGGTCATTTAGTTTATTTTGACCAGAGAATGTATATTATATAATAACTAGTAGATTAACTGTCAGTGAAAAGTACCAAGTGAGTAGAGTGTAATTAACTAAATGTCCTGCTGGTGTAAAGTGACTAGTAAAGTGTAATTAACTAAATGTCCTGCTAGTGTAACAAGCATTAATTTGCGTACATATAACTGATATCTCATGTAATCGTACAATAGACAGAGAAGACGGGTAAGTGGCTGGTCAGTCCCTAACCTGGTCATGCATCAGCCACAGTCTGATGTCGTCCTTATTAAGGTGCAAATGGTTGCAAAGGAAATCCAGGCACTGTTGAACACTGTGCAGACTTGAAAACGAGGCAGTGTGCGCATGGTACTTGTTTAAGTGGTTAATATTGGTCTGGGTACCATTGTGGGGTCCTGTGTGTCCGGGTTGAATAGGGTTTAGGAGGGTGGATATGGTTATTTGGGAGGATAGGGATGTGAGGAGTAGGCGTGTGTGTCTGTGTGTGTGTGTGTGTGTGTGTGTGTGTGTGTGTAGAGGAGAAGTTAAAAGAGGTTTTATTATATAAAAAAACTACAATATCCTGGATGGCAGACGTTAATAATTAATTGATATAAACTATAAATAGAATATATGAGTTCAAACACACATTTGGACTGATGGTTTTGATATGAACAACATTATATAACATAGGTCATTATAAAATGTTTTAATAAATCACAAACCGATATTCGATGTGATACTCCCTAGACCTTCGATGAGGCCGGAGAACATACCGTTGCTGGACGCAGTGGTCAAGGATGAGCCGGGCGGAGCAGAACAACTGCTGCCAGGTGAAGTTCGTAGTTGACTCGACCCCGATGAAGAACTACTGGGGACCATTTGGTGCCGGTACAGACGAACGGTGTACGGGTAAAGTTCTAGCTCCATGGGGTCACCGGGATGGGGTACCACCACCTACAGGGGGTAAAGGAAAATCATAAATATGTATAAAGAGAGGAGATAGAGAGGAGATAGAGAAGGTAGAGAGGAGGTAGAGAGGAGATAGAGATGAGGTAAAGAGGAGATAGAGAGAATATAGAGAGGACGTAAAGAGGAGGTAAAGAGGAGATAGCGAGGAGGCAGAGGAGATACAGGGAAGATAGAGAGGAGGTAAAGAGGAGGTAGAGAGGAGATAAAGGAGAGGTAGAGGAGATAGAGGAGAGATAGAGAGGAGGTAGAGAGGAGAGCTAACCGTGCGAGGAAGACTAATGGAGAAGCCATACCAGCAAGATAAAGCTCTCCAAACGGGTTCAGGAAGAAGTTTGAAGTCACGGTCCCTCGTCAACATTCGATCTCTGCGAAGTTTTCCACCCTCGTTTGTGAGAGATGACATCTGGAGTAATTACATTAATTAGAGCTACGGTGGGACAATAAGTACATGTACTGGTAGGTTTTGCGGGAGTTTGAGATGTTTTGCGGGAGTTTGAGATGTTTTGTGGTGGTTTAGGGGGATGATCTTGATAAGAAATATATCTGGGTGTTATTAAGAGTGGTTATCTGTAATAATGTGTTTTCAAGATTATCTTTAATTTGAATTAATGAATTATTAGGAAGTTCTAACATTTGGTCGGTGGAGCAGACTAAATGGTATGGAATACACTAAATATTAATGAAAGTATTTTAAAAAGTAGTAATGAAGAATAATTATAAATCAATAATTTATGGACAATTAATACTTCTTTATATAGTTCCTCCCCGGGAAGAATTTAAAGAGTAAATTAGGTAAATTACAGTAAATTAGGTAAGATTATTAAGTTTATTAATATTATTAAGATTATTAGGATTATTAAGTTTATTAAGATTATTAAGTTTATTAAGATTATTAAGATTATTAAGTGTATTAAGTGTATTAAGATTATTAAGTTTATTAAGATTATTAAGTTTATTAAGTTTATTAAGTTTATTAAGATTATTAAGATTATTAAGTTTATTAAGATTATTAAGATTATTAAGTTTATTAAGATTATTAAGATTATTAAGATTATTAAGATTATTAAGTTTATTAAGATTATTAAGATTATTAAGATTATTAAGTTTATTAAGATTATTAAGTTTATTAAGTTTATTAAGTTTATTAAGATTATTAAGTTTATTAAGATTATTAAGTTTATTAAGATTATTAAGATTATTAAGATTATTAAGTTTATTAAGATTATTAAGTTTATTAAGTTTATTAAGTTTATTAAGTTTATTAAGATTATTAAGTTTATTAAGATTATTAAGTTTATTAAGTTTATTAAGTTTATTAAGTTTATTAAGATTATTAAGTTTATTAAGATTATTAAGTTTATTAAGATTATTAAGATTATTAAGTTTATTAAGATTATTAAGATTATTAAGTTTATTAAGTTTATTAAGATTATTAAGATTATTAAGTTTATTAAGATTATTAAGATTATTAAGTTTATTAAGATTATTAAGATTATTAAGATTATTAAGATTGATAAGTAATCGGAGTAAAAAAAATTACACTGTACATTAGAGCATTTCTCAACAAAAAAAAGTACCCCTGATATTCTTAGATAGCTGTATATATTGGCTATTAAATACAACAAAAATTAATTGTCTAGCATTATTATCTTCTTTTATAGACCCACCTAAAGCACTTTTTAGGTGACTTTTTCCAATTTGCATAGAAACCAGCATTTTTTACCTCTGGAATATTTAATATTTATCGAATTGACTTAAAACGCGAGAATCGGAAGGTAATTAACATTTTGCATTGTTTGGCTATTTTATGTTTATTTAAAATATATCATTTAGTGAATAATTATTATTATAAAAAAATAGAAATATATGTCATTCCTGTCAATCAAAAAGTGTATTAGATATACTAATATATAGTAGCAATTTTAAATTGTAATATTTATATGTGTAATTATGTATGTATTTTAAATACAATTACTATTATATTATTTAAAATTATGACTAATATATTAAGGGCATAGAATATGATTTATTAAATATTATGAAATCTACATATTAAATATTCTTTAATTACCAAAATTATTATTAAATATATTAATAAATTTGACATATTTTTAATTCATAGTTAATATTAATTAGTAGTTATTCATTATTGTTAATAGAAATGTATAAATTTATAACTAAAAGATTTAATACCTGTATTATATAAATGTTGTATCGTAGATATATTATAATTATAATTATATCATTACAAATACAAAAAAGATGATAAAACTGTTAACCAATCAAATTTTGAAGAAACTTTTTATAAAAATTAGAAAGAGCAAATTGGAACCATCCTTCCAGATATTATATAGTATTGATTAATTATAATATTCACATTTTAAAACTATATTTATATATCATTAAATTATTTAGTTATTAGGAGTACAAATGAAGATAGTAAGTAATATATTCAAATATATAGAGATTGAATTAATTGCTGTTGCAAAAGAAGTGATGATGATTAGTGATGAAACATTCAATAATATAAATAAATGTATTGGATTTATAGTTTTATTATATGTACCATACTGGCTATAATGTACATCCCCAATTAATGCCACTTTAAATGATTTTGAATTAATATCTCAATTGAATCAATTCAGTGATACTAATATTGCAGATGCTGCTAATTATACAAAAAATTGAAAATAATTTAGATTGTATTAATTCTAGTTTAGCGACATTTGCGATATTTGATAAAATAATTCCTTTAAGAAATATATAAAATTGAATAAATGTCTAGAGAAGGTAATCATAAATTTAGAAAAGCTGTCAGTATAATCAATCTGTATGCTATTGTAATTTCTTTTAATTTATTCACATATTAAATATAAATGTAAATCATATCAAAATTCATATAAATAATAATGATGTTGATAGATTAGTAAGATATTGGGAAATATGATATTGATTAATTATGTCAATGATTTGGCAGAAAGAGGGGTGGAGATAGTTAAAAAAATATACCATAAAGTTAATAATTACCAACGATTAAACCAAATAGTTGTAAATAGTTGTAAATAGTGAGAAAATTACACGGATCAATCAATTGAAATATTTTAAAGTTATTATAATCTGTAAATAAATTGTTATCTATTATTTTTCAATTAATTATTTATTGTGTTTAAACAAACCACTATATATTATATTATAAATAGGAACAATACAAATGTTACCATTTATAAAATAATAAAAAATGTATTTAATAATTATATAAATAAATTATAAATAAATAGATATTATTTAAATGTAATGTTATTGTATTTTATTGTATCAAAATAATAGTATAATTACTATTTAAGCAATATGATTTGATATATTAGATTGTATATATAAACTAATAGCATGTCTATAAACTTTAAATAAAGTATTAAAAAATTATTTTAAATAGTGTATGCTATATGATATTGTATATATTATTACAAACAAATATTATATACATGTATAATTAATTAAATAAGTCTTATTAATTAAAAATTGAAATCTATTTATTTTATTGCTACTGTATTTTAGTCAAGACAAAGATAATAAAATATTATTGTTTATCACATTTTTGTTGTTAGGCAAATTATTTATGATAATTTAATTAAATATTAATTTAATTAATATATGATATTTATTTAATACGATATATTAATACAACATTATTCATATCATATTATTTAAATATATGTTATGAAATAATTATAATTAAATATACTAAAATTGAAATATTAATGTAAATATATATATTTTAAAACATGAACATTTTTAAAAAGTGCGATTTTTAAAAAGTAAAATTTCTAAGCGGATATTCATTTTTGGATACATATTAGCATTTTTGAAAAAGCATCAAATTTCATTAGGATTTGAGAGATTATTTGCGTTTTTTGATCAACCAAATTAAAACGTCAGAAATGGTCTACTGTACCATGATTAAATATTATTTATTGCGAGTAGTAATTAGAATTAATTCTAATGAAAGGTATGCTTACCCTAAAAGTACTGGGGGTAATGAGTAAAGGAGTGTTGTCGATAGGCGAAGGGCGAGAGGTGCGGGGATGGGTCGTAGCGGTGGAGACGGAGCTTGAGCCTCCTATAGAACCCGCGTGACCCGGAGTGAGGTCGGCATCGTGGCGTCGATGTAGAGCCGGAGAGTGTTCCGGGGTAGTAGTGCGCGAGTGTACCGGGGAGGGCTCGAGTGTGCGGTGAAGCGTGGTGGTGTGTTGGGCACCACCGTGTTGGCTGTGTAGGGGTCAACGGTAATATGGGGCCCGCTAGGCGACGGAGTAGAAAGTTTAAGCATGCCCGAGAGTGGTGACTTAGGTGTCAAGTTAGGTGTCAAGGTAGATGTCAAAGTAGGTGTCAAGGGATGTGTCATGATAGAAGTCAAGGTAGATGTCAAGGTAGGTGTCAATGTAGAGTGGCATATGCAACGGTGTCGGGGAGCTGGAATTTTGTGAGTTTAAAGGTCTCTATATAAAGACTGTATATAAAGACTGTATATAAAGACTGTATATAAAGACTGTATATAAAGACTGTATATAAAGACTGTATATAAAGACTGTATATAAAGACTGTATATAAAGACTGTATATAAAGACTGTATATAAAGACTGTATATAAAGACTGTATATAAAGACTGTATATAAAGACTGTATATAAAGACTGTATATAAAGACTGTATATAAAGACTGTATATAAAGACTGTATATAAAGACTGTATATAAAGACTGTATATAAAGACTGTATATAAAGACTGTATATAAAGACTGTATATAAAGACTGTATATAAAGACTGTATATAAAGACTGTATATAAAGACTGTATATAAAGACTGTATATAAAGACTGTATATAAAGACTGTATATAAAGACTGTATATAAAGACTGTATATAAAGACTGTATATAAAGACTGTATATAAAGAAGGTATATAAAGACCGTATATAAAGACCGTATATAAAGACCGTATATAAAGACTGTATATAAAGACTGTATATAAAGACTGTATATAAAGACTGTATATAAAGACTGTATATAAAGACTGTATATAAAGACTGTATATAAAGACTGTATATAAAGACTGTATATAAAGACTGTATATAAAGACTGTATATAAAGACTGTATATAAAGACTGTATATAAAGACTGTATATAAAGACCGTATATAAAGACCGTATATAAAGACTGTATATAAAACGGCCATTAGATGCTCTCACAACTTTGCGACTATAAAGCGGTCCCTTTGAAGTTGCTACCACTTACATGTGTCTGTGTATGTGGGAGGTGTAGCCCAGACCAGTGATTCCGTCTTTGGACGGGGATTCATTATGCTTCGAAGACCACTTATTATTGGAAGTCGACGTGACGCCGAGGTCGGAGGTCACTATCGGCTGGTCCTGAAGGTCATGAGAGGCGGGAGTGAGAATGGGACAAGAACGCGTCGGTGAGTGAAAGTCTTAGTGAAACGGGAGTGAGGTGAAATTAGGCGATGGTGAGAGTGAGTTGAACAAAGCGACGAGGAAGTTTGGTGTGAAGTGAGAAAGAAAGTGAGATTAGATTAATGTAGAGAATAATAGGAAAGAGTGTGACAATGGGGATGTGACAATAGAGTGGAGGTAGACAGGAGGTAGAGAGGAGGTAAAGAGGAGATAGACAGGAGGTAGAGAGGAGGTAGAGAGGAGGTAGAGAGGAGGTAAAGAGGAGATAGACAGGAGGTAGAGAGGAGATAGAGAGGAGGTAGAGAGGAGGTAGAGAGGAGGTAGAGAGGAGGTAAAGAGGAGATAAAGAGGAGATAGAGAGTAGGTAGAGAGGAGGTAAAGAGGAGATAGACAGGAGGTAGAGAGGAGGTAGAGAGGAGGTAGAGAGGAGGTAGAGAGGAGATAGACAGGTGAGAGTAAGAGTAGATAGAGCGAAATGCATTTAGAGTGAAGGAAGTGATATTGAAATGATGGAGAACGTGAGGGATATGGTAAGATATAACAGTAGTGAATATTGGTCAGAAGAGGTGAATATTGGTCAGAAGAGATTAGTTGCGATATTATCAGTTGCGATATTATCAGATGAGATCCGGGGGTTAGTAGAGATGATATTAGGTGGTCATAGTTTATTGGAGGTCATAACAAGTCATTACAATGAACAGAACCTTGAATTCAACATATCTGCACCAGCGGTTCCACCACTGTATAGCAACTAGGTACCAGACTTGACCGAGTTTGAATGGTTCTGCCTCAGTCCTGTCCAGCCAACCACTAGAAGATGGGTGGTGGGATCAGAGATCAAGAGATAATAGAGGTCAACAATAATAATAATCAGTAAATCTACTAAAACTTAAATATAAAATGGCAAAGATATTTCTAAGGTCAAAAATAAAAAAAAATTTTAAATCAAACAGTTTTTATACAATATAATTTGTGAACATATCACCGACAGTAAAATCACCCCGTGGTCTGTAACAGAAATAAACAAATTTGTTTATTATGACACAACTTTAATATTATAAACTAGGTTTCAAATAATAGATTCATTATAATAAATTGCGACGGCGATTATGAAAATGACCAAAGTCAAGTTATATTGTGAATTTCATACAAACCTAATGATATCGGCTTCATCTTTGATATTTGCTGGTCTCAATCCAAGTAACACGTGACAAATCTAATTAGATTTGGAAAGTATTATTATACTTTAAAATAAAATCAATTCTATTATAAAATAATTTAA
The DNA here is from genome assembly GCA_964035775.1 of Osedax frankpressi. Taxonomy (NCBI): domain Eukaryota; kingdom Metazoa; phylum Annelida; class Polychaeta; order Sabellida; family Siboglinidae; genus Osedax; species Osedax frankpressi. The sequence continues at coordinate 7,295,520 of OZ038317.1, read as the reverse complement.
TATGGAGATTACAAGATAACTTTTATTATGACTCGCTCAGTCACTCACTCACTCACTCACTCACTCACTTACTAACTCACTCACTCATACTAAACTACATTTCTAAAATAATATTCTATCAAAACAAAATTGCTACAGAAAAAAATAATATGAAACAACTCTATAAAACATTTGACATTATATACATAGTGAATATTTTGCAAACTTTTTTATTGATAAAATAAATAAAATTTATAATATAATATCAACTCAGATAACAATTTAAGAAATAGATACATATACAAACTAAAAAAACCAACTAGCATCTACGAAGCCATACCAATTATAACCTCAACATATATTGAACGACTTATAAGACAAACTCATTTCAAAACTAACATTTATATAGACAGCTGACACCCCAATTACTAAAATCAAACATCCTCTTTATTTCACTCATTTACTCTAATCTCATTAACAAATGTATTATTCATAACAACTTCCCACTATAACTGAAACACTCCATTATAACTCCAATCATAAAAAACTTCCCTAGACTACTCCATTCCTAACAACTACATACCTATATCTAACTTATCTTTACTATCACAAATTTTGAAAGGATTATTGCCACCCATATCATTAAACATATCACCACCAATAGTTTAGATAATACAATGCAGAGTGCCTACAAACCTTACCATAACACTGAAACACTATTACTTAATCTTACCAATTACATCTCTCATAACATAAAAAACAATCGTTTTATAATTCTTATATTACTTTTAACTGCCGCTTTTGACACGATAAACCACCAGATACTATTCGCTAAATTACAATCAATTGGAATCCATAATACAACTAACAAAATCATATTTAACCGCGAGAACCTTCAATATTAGATCTAATAAACTAAGTAAAACTTTTAACTACTCTCAAATCGGAGTACCTCAAGGTAGTGTCTTGGGTCCACTATTATTTAATATATATATATCCGATATCGACTTAATTATGAACTGCTATAATGCTAAATATCACATGTACGCTGACAACACACACATTTACACTTCCACAACCTTTAATGAATTACCGAATACACTAAAAGAAATCAATAGCATAATGACGAAATTAGAAAACTACTTTAATTATAATTACTTGAAATTTAATTTACAGAAAACTGAATGCATCATATTCCATAGTAAAAGTCATACGCCACCCCCTTCACACATATTAAAATTGCAAATAAAGACATACCCATTAAGACTACTATAACCACTTTATGTGTAATATTTGAATCTGACTTAACCTTCGATAAGCATATTTCATCAATAACTAAGCAATGTAACTATAAAATATTTAAAATAAAACAAATTAAACACCTTCTCAACCAGACATCACTCAAAATACTCACATCTGCCTACATTATATCTAAACTTGACTACCGCAACTCACTTTTAATTAATATACCTAAAATACAAGAATAACAACTTAAAAAAATTATTAACCACACTTGCAGACTTATTTATGTACAAACAGTGCAGACTTATCCATGTACAAAACTCTAACAATAATACATACAGCACTGAAAACTGATATCCCTAAATATATGAGTGACTCAATTAAATTAAAACTGAAAAACAATCTAAGATCATCCAATAAAAAACTGCTTAAACAAGACATAACTAACAATACTCCACAACTTTGGAAACTACTCTTTACCTCCCTTAAAAGTACATTTATATCTGTCATATTTTCTCAACACTACCTATCCCCTATACATTTCTCCAATATACACAATGTGCATTGCATACCTCCCTCACAAGCAATTTCCTCTCAAGCAACTTCCTTACACATATTACCACAATTATTACACCGATTATTTATTTATTTTGAAAAACGTATTATATACTATATTAATTTTGTTATATTTTGTTAATAATACTTACACCCACCTTCGAACAATATAAAAATTGGATTTTCGTGAATAAACATATACACACAAACACACACACTGTCACTCAATCACTCACTCACTCACACTGTCACTCTTACTGTTACTCACTTACTCACTAACTCATTCATTCACTCACTCAATCACTCACACTGTCAATCACTCACTCACTCACACAGTCACTCACCCACTCACTCACACTGTCACTCACCCACATACTCACTAACTCACTCACTCAATAACTTACTCACTCACTAACTTACTCACTCACACTGTCACTCACTCACTCACTCGCTCACTCACTCACTCATTCACTCACTCACTCAATCACTCACACTGTCACTAACTCACTCACTCACACTGTCACTCACTCACTCACTCACACACTCACTCACTCACTCACTCACTCACACTGTCACTCACTCACTCACTCACACTGTCACTCACTCACTCACACTGTCACTCACTAACTTACTCACTTACACTGTCACTCACTCACTCACTCACTCACTCACACTGTCACTCACCCACTCACTCACACTGTCACTCACCCACACACTCACTAACTCACCCATTCACTCACTAACTCACTCACACTGTCACTCACTCACTCACTCACTCACACTGTCACTCACTCACACACTCACTCACTCACTCACTCACTCACTCACACTGTCACTCAGTCATACATCCGCACATACCTCGAAGAGCAGCTGCAGAAAGCCCAGGCACAAGTTCTTATCTAATGACCACAGAACGTAGTTATTGAGTGTGAAATCTTCGCAATTTGAGTATATGAGACTGACGATACGACTGCTCTCCTTGACAACCACGGTCTCCTGTAGGCGGTGAAGGGTCAAAGGTGATGTCGAAGAGCTTAGAGGTCACAAAAAGGGTTAGTAAAGTGAATGTAGAACGAATGAGGTGAATTAAAGGGCATACTTTAAAATGGAATGGAATACGTCAGAAGATAATTCAGACCTCTCCACTCCAGTCCCCTACTCCTACACCTCCTCGCTAACGTTGTCCTTGATGTGGTCGTTGAGTTGACGTACTCTCAGCATACTGACGACCATCTCCGTAACTTGATTTCGAGTCAATACTCCAGTCTTGTCTACGTCGAAAATCTTGAAAACAACTGCAATTGATTATTATAAAATGGATAAATGAACTTATAGTTAAAATTGTTAAACAGTTACGGAAGAATGTGTATGTAAAGTAAGACTATTTATATTTTATATGTTAGAATAATATATATAATCAGAATTTGCATCAATTCAATAATTTCTGTATTATTCTACAGAATTATAAAATGTACTAATTAAATACTACTTAATGATCGGTATGTGATTTTCATTGGAATACAGTTATCAATTGTTATAGAGTTATGAGTTAATGTATAAATACTTTGCTGTTTGGGATAAAATACGGTCATAGGTCAGAGGTCATCAATTGTTATGTAGTAGTATTTTATTGTAAAATCTACGATGTAAAAGAAATAATATAAAGGATAGATATTAAGGGCAGTACTAGGATCATGTATTGCCTGTATATGATGTCATAAGTTCAGTAGTTGGGAGGTCATGAACTTACATTTCTGTCTCTGTGCTAAGGGTCCTCTGCAGCATGCGGAAATTCCGCATACTAGTTCCCTGAAGTCTAAGTGGTTATCGCAATTGTCATCAAATGCCTGGAATACACCTGGGAGTGGTCATCTTAAAATAGAAAATAAATGGTGTATTTAAGGGGGCGAAAAAAGGTTAGTAGAGGTCATTAGTAGATGGTATGGATTGTGACAATTATCTGAAATCTATAACTTAATGTAATGTAATTGGATGTAAGGCAACAAAATCAACTTTTTTAGAATATTTATCTTTTTATTCATTTATAAATAAAGTTATATAATCTATTATAAATATCATTATAATATAATATGAAAAACAAATACTTTATGGCATTATTAGATGTATTTTTTATTAAATAAACACAAAAATAAACAAATCAAATCCTAAAATTAAAATATATTTTTTAGGATTAATAATATTAAATTTCATTGGCCAATTAAAAATGTAGAGGTTTTCAAAATAATTATAAATAGAAATTTTTAAAAAATATAACATATAAAATTTTAATAATTTTAAAAAACAATTGTTTTATTCAAAATAATCGTAAAATGTAAAAAATATTCATATGTGGATATTAAATAAATCTAATAGTATTTTTTCAACTAGACATTCATTTTTTTTGTTATCTGATGATATAAAGATTATTATATCAGTAAATTAATATAAAAATAAATTAAGTAGAAATTCATTTAATATATATTTATTCTTAATAGGCTCCAAATAAATCTTAATTTAAAAATTTGAATGAATTTAAAATTAATTTTATAAGTTATTTGAGTGATTTTAATCTAAATATGAAATAAATAACATTAGTTTATAATACTGATTTATTATTTAAATTTGAGTAATTTGTTGGGAAATACACATTAAGAAATATAAATAAATAATATACTTGTAGATGTACTCATATTATTTATAATATGTTTAGATTAAAACATATCAATTACAAGTATATGAGTACATTTATATATAATCATCTAAACTATAGTTTTAATATATAAATAAAATAAATATAACGTTCTATATATTTTTATTAGAGGATATAATATAATTTTATTATAAATATTATAAAAAAACTTTTAAACAAAATATTAAATAGTTACATTAATATTACTTTTGCTTTATTTTAGTTTATATATTTTTCAATATTGGTATGTTTTATTTTGAATGTATTTTGATCTTATATTTGAAAATATAAAAATACTCATATTAATATATGTTTATAATATATTATCAATATATAAATATCAAGTATAGAATGTTTATAAAAGTATGTACTTTATTATATATAATAATAATTTTAAATGCCTTAAATTCTTAATTACTAATAAAAAACTTGTTTGGAATATTCATTAACAATAATAAAATAATATTGAAACATGGTAAATATTATAAATCAATTGGGAAGATCAAATACATTATTGTTATTATGAAATGGCAATCATTTATTTATCAACTAAATATTTTACTTTCCATGCCATAAATTAAAAACGATGATGAATATAAATTATAATTTCGTTATTGGAATAAATAAATCTAATGAAAGTTTATTTCTATTAATGCAGCTTATAGTTGTGTTATAGTTGTATTAAGATTTTACATCCTGGAGTTAAAAGGTGGTAATATAATATTATAATGTAGTATAAAAAGGGTATAGTTAATAAATATTTATAAATTTATAAATATTTACTTATTATTAGAATTACTGGAATTATATAAAATCCAATCTTTTAATTTACTACATTAGGTATAATGCTATACAATCTTCAGAATATTGATTAAAATATCTAAATTAAAGGCAATATTAAAAGAAGCTATCGTATAAAGGATATGACCATGAAGATTACCTTTGTACAGTTGATCGGAGATAGGTGGAGATATAATGCTCCTGAATGTCTCCAAGTCAAGTTTACCAGTCATGGACCTGGATTTCAATAACCAGTAATGTTTCTCCAATTCCATAATTTCAGCTTCTTCCACTGAAGCAGAGATTAAAGGAATTAAGATAGATAATATGTTAGGAAGATAGGGAGGGAGGGAGGGAGGGAGAGGGAGGGTGAGGGGAGGGGAGGAAGGAGAGATGGAGGGGGAGAGGGAGGGAGGGAGGGAGGAAGGGAGGGAGGAAGGGAGAGAAAGATTATTGATATAATGTCATCACGTATTGAACAATTAATCTTGGAAAGCAATAACATATCACAATCTAATATAAATACCAGATTATAAAACTGTAGAAGATATAATATAAATATTGTTGAATTGTAGATATATATGCAATTCAATAAAATCATATATGAAAATATTCACTGTTCAGCAGAATATATTATATTACATTATGTCATTTAAAGACAAAGGGTACAAATATGCCATTATATATAACCTGAAATTGTGATAATAACATTTTATTGTAAATTCAAATCTCTACTAACTTGTATATAATAAGAGAAAAATCATTAATAAAATACGCATATGCATACCTATTAACAACACAATGATAAACTAGTGCTTTTTATATATAAAAAAACATCGGAAAGTGTAAATGAACAAATTGACAAAATAATATTGAGTAATGGTCATATAATTTAAAATAAATAATAAATCAACAATTTTTTAAAATATTGTTTTTAAAATACCCAAAAGTAATTTAATAAACGATATTTAAAAAAATATCTAAAAGAATGAAGATTAAAATTAAATTTATATTCAAAAATGTAGGAATAAGCCACACCTACTTACGATGGGTGACACCGGCCAGCGTCTGGTGAAATGTCGGCGTTTCACAGCTACTGGAAAGTGATAGCGTACCCTGGTGGTTTTCGGAGTCGACGAGCATCCATCTTGAAATAGATGAAAACGAACGATTGGTCAACAGCCACGACTTAAATCTCTCGAAATTGACCGTGTCAAACTGCAAAGATATTAGAATTCTTAGAAAAACATAATGATATTTGTTAAATTCATGATTTATTGAAAAAGTTAAATATTCCAGACACGTATCCCTAGATTCTATAATGTTTCAATCATAATTTACATACAAATATTCTTTCTGTCAAATGTTAAAAACAGATTAAAACTCACTTTTTTATTTAATTAAAATATCCATAAGAATAAAATTGAATTACTTTTGTGTAGAATATATGTCGTATAGACCGATGACAGAAATGTAAGAAATTCATTAGCCAAATGTTGAATTTGAATAGGAGAAAAGACAGACTCAACTCAATGTAAGATGCAAGTTGTAGAGATTCTGAGAAATGTGCCTTTCAACATTTAGTTGCGGAATAAGTTGGGTTCGAGTTTCGAAAACAATTGCGTGAAACAACCTTAAGGAAGAGCTGCGAAATGGAGATGGGCACAGTGCCTTCAGTTGCAAGTAGTAGGGTATCGATATGTTGTTTCTCAATCAGAAAGGATTGGTTCACGTAGAAGCCATAGATGACTGCAAAGTAAAGGTAGGCATAGATATCGGAGAAAGAATTGAAGATATTAGGATAAGAGATCAGATATCTGTAGAATATGTGTAGGCTATAAAGTAGAAGGTTAGAGATTAAGAGAGATGTGGTCATCAACACACAACTTACTCACATACTTACTCACATACTTACTCACATACTTACTCACATACTTACTCACATACTTACTCACATACTCACTAATATACTTACTCACATACTTACTCACATACTTACTCACATACTTACTCACATACTTACTCACATACTTACTCACATACTCACTAACATACTTACTCACATACTCGCTCACATACTTACTCACATACTTACTCACATACTTACTCACATACTTACTCACATACTTACTCACATACTTACTCACATACTTACTCACATACTTACTCACATACTTACTCACATACTTACATTCTCACTAACATACTTACTCACATACTCACTAATATACTCACTAATATACTCATTAATTCACTCAACTACATGCAAACATATTCACAAATACAATCGCCTACTAACCCAATTGAGAAATTCATTCACTCACTACTTAATCACTCATTCACTCACTCACCTCCCCAATGACATATTCACTCACCAAATGACAACAAATTGCCTCATTCACTAGATTTCCTAACATTTCACTCTTTCGTCGTGTTTTCCCATGGTGAGCAGCACAAGTCCGGCCAAAAGGTCTTTGAAACTGATGCCTTTTGAGGTTCCACCGAATACGGTGAAGATTCGCTGATATTAGAGGGAAAGACTCATTAGGGAGCGGAGACGATGGAGGCCGAATGAATTATAAACGGGAACTAATTTGAGGTCAGAGATTAAAGTCGATGTCGACGAAGGAGAATGATGGCAACGTGAGACTGAGAATGAAAGCATAGATGGAATATAGATTATTGTAGTTAGGGTAGAGATGCAGAGGGTACTATGAAAAGGTCTTGGCAGTGCACAATATTGATTGGTGAGGAGAAAATGAAACGAGTACCATATGGTTTTGGATAGAAGGGTTTATAATATCGAGGGATGTATTAGAGTGTAATGGCAAGTAGATTAATAATAGATTATGTAAAAAAGGTGTGGTATCGAAGGAATTATAAAAATAAGGATATCGGTATAAATATAATGGTAAGTAAAAGCTAGATATTGGGCTGGATATAGAATGGGCGGATTTGAAATAGGGGAAGCGAAATGAATGCTATCGAAGGAAGACACTGTTTGTGAGAATAGAGGGAGATGTGGTACAAGAGACAAGTTTGTTAGTTCTAGCCGGTGAATTAGCTAAACGGAATGCGGCATAATAAAGATGATAAAGAGTGCCTAGATCAAATAAGCTATGAAAATAATATAAAACAGAATAACTGGCAATTATAGAAGGGTTGTGTTAAGATTGTATAAGATATGAAGTTTTGCATTTAGACGCGAAACAATTGAGTTATTTAGCTGCGGGAGAGGGTAATTAGTTTGAAGAAACTAAAGTAATAGCATACAGGATTATGAAAGATAAATATACAAGATGAATATATTCATGGAGGAAGGTAAATATATTTATTATCTAATTAGCTGCAATCATTGTATTTATTTGAATATATTATATATCTATATATATATATATATATATATATATATATACATATACATATATATATAGAAATTGATATAGATAAAAACATATGTATTATATTATAGACAATACAAATATATACATATAAATCTAAGGGAGATAACAGTCTGTTAAAAAATAATGAGAATTATCCGCAACTGAATTACATGTGTAAAGATGAGGGATTAATGCAAAATTGTATTATATATGTACTAGATGGTAATGTTAGGGTGTAGAGAACTAGAGTTAGAACTAGAGTAAGACCTATAGTAAGATCTAGAATAAGAACTAGAGTAAGAACTAGAGTAAGAACTAGAGTAAGATCTAGAGTAAGAACTAGAGTAAGACCTATAGTAAGACCTATAGTAAGAACTAGAGTAAGAACTAGACTAAGACCTAGAGTAAGAACTAGAGTAAGACCTATAGTAAGACCTATAGTAAGACCTAGAATAAGACCTAGAGTAAGAACTAGAGTAAGAACTAGACTAAGACCTAGAGTAAGAACTAGAGTAAGACCTATAGTAAGACCTATAGTAAGACCTATAGTAAGACCTAGAATAAGACCTAGAGTAAGAACTAGAGTAAGAACTAGACTAAGACCTAGAGTAAGAACTAGAGTAAGACCTATAGTAAGACCTATAGTAAGACCTAGAATAAGACCTAGAGTAAGAACTAGAGTAAGAACTAGACTAAGACCTATAGTAAGACCTAGAGTAAGACCTAGAGTAAGACCCAGTGTGAAACCTAGAGAAAGATCCATTGTGAGACCTAGAGAAAGACCTAGTTTACCCCGAATATTCTGTGATATTTAATCAAAAGATGTATCTATTTTTATAAAATCAGAATGAAAATATAAATTTATATAAATGTAGAGTTATCAATTGACATTCATTTATATATATATCTAAATATAATAGCATTATATCATAAGTGTATAAACATATAAAAGTGGTCTATGTTAGTCAACATGATAACTAGTTAATTTATAGTTTTGTCTTTGTCCCATGAATTTAATAAATTTACAATATAAAAATACTAGAATATATAAATCACAAGCATTATTTATAATAAAATATGTTTATACGACAATATTTATTTATTTACATAGCCATTGACTAAACAGGCATTAACATAACAAATATGAATTAGCATGTAAATAGTATTCTGACCCAGATAGTAAATAAAGTGAATAAATTGAATCTATAAATATGAGAGGCAAATTCGTCTCTAATGACTTTAACATGTAAATAGGTCTAGTAATAGTAATTTCGTTTTAATCACCTTTCTAATAACTAGTATAGAGATAAAGAAGGAGGGTGGGAAATAGGGATGGAGGGAAGGAGGGATGGAAGGTAGGAGGAAGGGAACTGGTACACTGCATGTAATTCAATTATAAATAGAATTAGACACTTATTTCAACATAGTCTACAGATAAGAAAAATCATATCTACAAAATAGGGGTTACTAAATATACAAGAAGTAGCCATTGATATTTTACAATGTCAATATAGACATATTCTTTAAAGTTTAGTTATTATCTGGTCGTCTTTCATTGAATGCAAGAGTCCCCCTCTAATGTCGTAATAAATGGTGGTGCATAATGAATATAATTAGATTCACAAGCCGGGTAGACGAATTGCGAACACAGCACGATTTAGCTGTTTACAATTATTTCAAAGTTGTTCTGGATATAGTACTGTATTGTAATGACCGCCCTCGAGGGTAGAGGTATGGGAAGTAGTTGAGATATTCTGTATTAAATAAACCAGAATAAAATTATAAACTAGGACACAATAAAAAGGTGAAATAAATTATTAACTGTTTTATATTCATATTAAGAGAAGCTAAAGCCTGAAAATGACAATAATGGAACATGCATTATATATATTTCAACAGGTATTTCGATGTATTTTTAAATATAAAATTAAAAAATGTTTACATATATAGATTATATCTCTAGTTACTATAAACATATTATTATATTGCATATAATATAAACTTATTTATTATTACGAACGAAATATGAATAAAATTGAACATTTACAAAATATAATTTATCATATTTATTTCAATTCTTAAATTACTCATCATTTAAAAAATTTAGATTTGATTCACCTTTGGTATTTTTAATTGATTTTATATATATTCTACATTTAATGTTTATAACTATATTGAAAAATGATTATATAAACAACAACAATAAAAGCAATTAATGATTGAACCAGGTCCGCTGTTATAATAGAAAATGACACACTTAAGATGTTCTATATACAAGTTGATTGTAAATTATATATTTAAACAGTCTAGCTATACAGTATTGTGTTGCTAGTGGTATATGCAGACATAATTCTAAAATAAGATATTATGTCTGATTTATTTTAGGTGATAAATCACAGGCTAATAATATTGTAATAAAATAAAGTTAAAATTTGAAAATGAGAAAAATGAGAGAGAGAGAGAGAGAGAAAATATAATCACAGATTATTATTGATTATAAGTTTAAATTATAAAATTTTATGAATAAAAATAATAATTAGTATTCTTATTATTGATATTAATAACTTACATAATATACGTAACATTATATTAAATCAATACTTATATCATGTAATTATTTGAAATTTAATGTTAGAAAAGCATATATTTTAATAAAGTTTTAATAAAGCCCTTATATCTTTATTAACTTTTACAGTTCTTAATATTACAGAATATTTAATAAAATCAGATCCGATTAATATCATTATTAATAAACTGTGTTTGTTGTAATATAATTTTAATAAGCGTTTCGTTATATTTACAAAGTATATCGAAAAGATCAGACCATAATGACATAATAAAAAAGATATCCAAATGCTAATGACAATACTACTTTTCGTGCTTTTCAAAATGTCTATTATAAATATAATTTAATTTCCAATATCTTAGAAACACACTTTTATAAAAAAAATATAGTCCTAATTTGTAAAATCCTTCCATTTGGTAATATAAAGTTAAACTTCTATAAAATATATTTCAGAGCATACAAATTAAATAATCTAAATTTGATTCTGGGTAATTTAATGAATATAATAAATACAATAATAAATTAAAATACAATCCTAAAACTTGGAAATGAATTATAAACAAAATTTACTTACATATTGTAGATAGTGTTGTGATTAAGGTTTATATAGGTAATTTAAATTAGGAATCACAAGAAATATAATCAGGATGTTATTAAATTCATCAATTTGTTTATTATGTTCAAAATAATAAATACCATTCAAGACTAAACTGAACATATTTTACAAGTTATATTTATTATAAAATCATTATCTAATGGTAAATATTGAGGACTTAATGTGTAAATACACTGATAATAGTGTAGACAGAGCAATTAGCAATTATCAGTTATATAACGAATACACTTATATTAAATAATACTATGCTTTTATTCATGCATTAATGTATTAACATATCCCAGTAAACAGAGTGACCTACTTAATAGTTTTATAAAATCTTTTGATGTGTAATAAAAAAATCATGAAAAATAATATAAAAGAAATTAGGCAGGGCAAAAAATGAGATTGCCTGGAATGTTAACTGGGATTTCTATAAGATAAATCTTTTAATTTAATTTTAAAAAGGAAATGAATATTCAAAATAAAAAAGTACTGTATATTATATAATATTAATACTATATTATTTATTAATTATTATATACTACAAATTCATGTAAATATAATGCATATGTACTCTGCAAATTATACTGGCTCTTATATAATAGGGATAAATAGAATATTAGTCATGAATGACTTGATTGCGATGTAACAAGAGGATGGTTAGACTTATTCGTATTTATGAAAAGCCATGAAAATGTATAAAATATTATAGGGGTATTTTATCACAAATAGAAATAGTTTTACAAACCTACAATTAAATATGATTTTATATCAGTACATTAGCGCATATATTAGTACATTATTAGTACATTATAATGAGTATTATATTAATAATAGTGAATAAATAGTTAACTATTATTATAATTAAATTAATAAAACTGTTAATTATTAAAATTTGGTATAATACATGCATTTATAAAAACCTCGGAAATTTTTTGAGGCGGTACATCTCCTAATATATCTTTTATGAAAACTTGTTGGGTAATTTGACTGCTGACCGTAGATAAACGTTTATAGGAATCCTTTAAGCGTCTCAATTCGGAGGCGCTGACTGTAGTTATAAAATCAGTACATTTTCTATACGATCTTAACGAATATTTATCGTATCAAATAATACATTTATATTGAACATTATGTTAATATTATATAATACGGGTTAAACTTTGTTATGTATATACTTACAAAATAGAAGTATACAATAATTGGTAGCATAATTATAGTCTTTCATGTATTTCCATGAAATAATTACAGAAAGTGTATTACCATTATAAATAATTAAATTAAATAAGTAATTACTAGATACAATATAGAAAACTAAGTTATATAAATAATATATAATATGCTAGATAAGATGATTTTAACTAATTAGTGTAATTATATAAATATGTAATTTTAATCTGAAAACATATTGTTAAACCAAAACACGCTTTATCAGCTGATTGTATCATCATGGATAATGTATACTATACCATTAATACATATACTTGTGAATAATCTATTGTATTACATAATTTAGTAGCAATTAATGTTTTTATTGATTATTTCGGTTGACCTATTAAATAAATTTAATTAAATTAACTTATTATTAATACTTAGTGTATATATGTGTGAAATTTAACTTCCTTCGTGATGATTATATCAGTATTATCGAATATGTAAGATGCATTGCAACTATTCTAACACGAATTTATCAATGAATTTATCAGACTTCTAGAGTTATTTTTTCTTCAAGTTGTAGTGTATATGTATTACATATTTATTCTTCGAAAATAATGTTTTATAAGAATAATAAAATAAAAAGTAAATAATAATATAATTCATACACGTCACAGTATCTTTTAAATCAGAGGATGATAGTTAATAATCATATATATGTTATACATTAATGAGTGCATGTACTAAATGTTACATATATAGTAATATCTAAAACACATGTAATAATGCTGAACAATCAAAATGATTCAAATGCATATACTAATCCGTTAATCAAATTAAACTATTTCATATTTTATGAGTCGAAAATATATTCGAGGTTAGTCTACGACAACAAATAAATATATATTAACTACAAAATATAAGTATAAGTAAAACGTTATAATTAAACTGTTGTATCATAACATTCATTATTTAATAGAGAAAAAATAAAATGTCGTATCAAATTAATATTATATTTTTTTTAAATAAATATAATAATTATAACACTTACCTCTTTTAACTGCATCATCGTAAGATAAAAATGAAGCTTTTGAATCTTTAGCACCCATTTTATAAATATATATTTTTTTAAAAAAGTAATATAATATATTGGATAACTTAAAAATTCATTAGAAAACTTTATTAAATAAATAAAATATAAAAAAATTTATTCACAAATTCTATTTACAAAAATCCTTCCTCATAATCTGCAAATATATCACATGATACACAAATATAAAACCAAAGATAATTGATAATTACATATTTAAATTATTAACTGTAGAGATTTTTTAAATAATAATAATATTGTATTTACAGAACGTATATGCCAAGATTACCGCAGGTAACTAAATATACTAAATATATACAAGATTACCACGGTATATATATATATAATATTAAATTTCATACTTAATAGTTTATTGTTAACATATATATAGGTATTTGTTGAAGAAAAAATGGGAATTATTATAATACATTATATAATATTTAAATGTATATTATATATATTTGAATTAGGCCCTAATCCAAATCTAGGAGAATATATGCAATACTTGCATATTATATCATACAATATAATTATATATTCTATAATATAACTAGTGATAATAATATTTTTTTATATGAAAAATTAATATATTAATTTGTATAATAAATATAAAACAGATTTACTAGTTATCGATATATGCTCATAGGTTATTAATAATATAATTGCCAGCAACTGTAATAATTTAAATAATAGTTATTACATTTTATACAACTGTATGAATAATATAAGTTACCTTATATTAATAACTAGAAACGACGTGAAAGATTTTTATTTTTTTCAATACAAATCTAATTTCTAAATTATATTATTTTATCATTACTATCATATTTTAAAGTATATTCAATAGTATTTTAAATATAATATAACAATTATTATAATAGAAATTATATATCTAATCCATTGCTTTCTATTAATTAAGCCATTATTAATCATTTTATAAAATAAATTATTAAATACACTTTAAAATATATGCTAATATTTAATTTAATATACAATAATTAATTTGTCAGCCAATATACCTGCATTAGCAGAATTATGTAATATTTGTATTGTGGAAGTTATGGCTACTCATAGTGAAAAGTTACATAATCTTATAATATTAGTGTTGTAATTATACCCCCAAATAATATATGTATTACAAAAATCATGTTTTAATATATATTATTATGTTTCATTCAGGAATATAATAGTAATATTAGTTATAAAAAAATAATACATGAAATATTCAGAAGATAATAAACATATATCGTACATTTTTAAAACAAACAAATTTCTCAACAATACATTTTTGTTACATTTAAAATAAAATATTAATTATTTTATAGATACAATTAAAATTAGAAATTGATAGATATACTATATTAATCATTTATAAATAAAAAATATGGATTAATTTTATGTTTACCTATACATAAATGTGATACTTCTAATATGATATAATAATTTATTTATACAGAAAATCATATATAAATACAATTTCAATAATAGTAATAAAGGCCTATTTTAATGAAAAAATTTGGCCTCCATAAATGAGATAATATAAAAAATTAATTACTTAGATTTCTCATTATCTTTGGTATCAGATTCTTTCTTTGCCTTTTCATCGCCTATTAAATAAAAGAAATTATTTATAATAATATAAAGAATGAATTATATATAAGTAAATATGTATTTATTAATACAATTGTAATCATAAAGTTGTATAATTCAAACATCATCTTATAAAATAATCATTAATTATCTTTACAAAAAACAATTAAAACAATTGATATATAAAATAGAATATTTCTCATTTTATCAACAAGTTTACTTTAACTTAAAATATATACATGGTTTTTACATATAGACTTATTTATAAAAAGTGTTGTAATATAAATATTTCACCTGCTCCTGTAGTTGAAGGCATAATCTTTTTATTACCTTCATTCTTTTCGGACTCCCGGTTATTAATCTAGAATGATGGAAAAGGTTTTTTTAAACTATTGTATGATCGTAGTTATCAGGTAGTGCAGAGTAATATTAGATAGTTTGATCTAAGCGTAACTGTGGTGGCGATTATGAAGGGAATTAGATATCGGAAAAACGCAAGTTTTAAAGAAATCGTTGTTTTTAACTGAAGGTATTTATTAGAAAGTTATCCGATGCAAACTCTTTTTATTGTAGAGAGGTTCAATACTTTACACCTATGCTATAGCATTGTTTGAATCTCTAAACTAATTGAATCTAAGTTATAGTGAGGTTATATCATCGAGAACCATGTGGAGATCACAATTTAATTTCTCCTCAATTTAGTATCTCCCTCTTATCATACTATTATACAGACTTTACACCTCCGAGAAATGGACTAGTAAGGTCTGGAACTGCAGCTCAGCACACACCAGCACACATAAACACACACCAGAACACACAAGCACACACCAGCACACACAAGCACACACAAATAAACACAAGCACAGACAAGTAAACACAAGCACACATAAACATACACCAGCACACATAAGCACACATCAGCACACACCAGCACATACAAGCATACACCAGCACACACAAGCACACACAAGCACACACCAGAACACACAAGCACACACCAGCACACACAAGAACACACAAATACACACAAGCACACACCAGCACTCACCAGAACACACAAGCACACACCAGCACACACAATAACACACAAATACACACCAGCACACACCAGCACTCACCAGCACACGCAAGCACACACAAGCACACACAAGCACACACAAGCACACACCAGCACTCACCAGAACACACAAGCACACACCAGCACACACAAGAACACACAAATACACACCAGCACACACCAGCACTCACCAGCACACACAAGCACACACAAGTACACACAAGCACACACCAGCACTCACCAGAACACACAAGCACACACCAGCACACACAAGAACACACAAATACACACCAGCACACACAAGAACACACAAATACACACAAGCACACACCAGCACTCACCAGCACACACAAGAACACACAAATATACACCAGCACACACAAGAACACACAAATACACACAAGCACACACCAGCACTCACCAGAACACACAAGCACACACCAGCACACACAAGCACACACAAGCACACACAAGCACACACCAGCACTCACAAGAACACACAAATACACACAAGCACACACCAGCACTCACCAGAACACACAAGCACACACCAGCACACACAAGAACACACAAATACACACCAGCACACACAAGAACACACAAATACACACAAGCACACACCAGCACTCACCAGAACACACAAACACACACCAGCACACACAAGAACACACAAATACATACAAGAACACACAAACACACACAAGCACACACCAGCACACACAAGAACACACAAGCACACACAAGAACACACAAACACACACAAGCACACACCAGCACACACAAGAACACACAAATACACACCAGCACTCACCAGAACACACAAGCACACACCAGCACACACAAGAACACACAAATACACACCAGCACACACAAGAACACACAAATACACACAAGCACACACCAGCACTCACCAGAACACACAAGCACACACCAGCACACACCAGCACACACAAGAACACACAAACACACACAAGCACACACCAGCACACACAAGAACACACAAGCACACACAAGAACACACAAACACACACAAGCACACACCAGCACACACAAGAACACACAAATACACACAAGCACACACCAGCACTCACCAGAACACACAAGCACACACCAGCACACACAAGAACACACAAATACACACAAGCACACACCAGCACTCACAAGAACACACAAGCACACACAAGAACACACAAACACACACAAGCACACACCAGCACACACAAGAACACACAAATACACACCAGCACTCACCAGAACACACAAGCACACACCAGCACACACAAGAACACACAAGCACACACAAGAACACACAAACACACACAAGCACACACCAGCACACACAAGAACACACAAATACACACAAGCACACACCAGCACTCACCAGAACACACAAGCACACACCAGCACACACAAGAACACACAAATACACACAAGCACACACCAGCACTCACAAGAACACACAAGCACACACAAGAACACACAAACACACACAAGCACACACCAGCACACACAAGAACACACAAATACACACCAGCACTCACCAGAACACACAAGCACACACCAGCACACACAAGAACACACAAGCACACACAAGAACACACAAACACACACAAGCACACACCAGCACACACAAGAACACACAAATACACACAAGCACACACCAGCACTCACCAGAACACACAAGCACACACCAGCACACACAAATACACACAAGAACACACAAACACACACAAGCACACACCAGCACACACAAGAACACACAAGCACACACAAGAACACACAAACACACACAAGCACACACCAGCACACACAAGAACACACAAATACACACAAGCACACACCAGCACTCACCAGAACACACAAGCACACACCAGCACACACAAGAACACACAAATACACACAAGCACACACCAGCACTCACCAGAACACACAAGCACACACCAGCACACACAAGCACACACAAATACACACAAACACACACAAGTACGCACCAGCACACACAAACACACACAAGTACACACAAGTACACACAAACACACACAAGTACACACAAGTAAACACAAGAAAACACAAGTACACACAAACACACACAAGTACACACAAACACACACAAGTACACACCAGCACACACAAGTAAACACAAGTAAACACAAATACACATACAAGCACACACAAGTAAACACAAGCACACACAAATATACACAAATACACACAAGCACACACAAATACACACAAACACACACAAGCACACACAAGCAAACACAAACACACATAAGCACACACCAGCAAATACAAACACACACCAGCACACACAAATACACACAAGCACACACCAGCACACACAAACACACACCAGCAAACCACAAGCACACACCAACACACACAAGCGCACACAAGAACACACAAGCATACACCAGTACACACAAGCATACACAAACACACACAAACGCACATAAGTATACACAAACATACACAAAAATACACAAACACACACAAAAACACACACAAGCACATACAAGTACAAGCTAACTTCCCAAGAGTTGCATATTTGGTATAATAATAGAGTCAAATCTAACTCTTACTTCCATACATAATTCCAGGCGTACATCATATACCATGTTTGTCCTGCCTCTTCCAACAGCATCTCATCTACCATTACGCTATCTCCATCCACTACGCAAACATCATCTCCCATCTAATTACAGGAGTCCGCCTCTCTACATTAAATGTATTTCCCATCTAGTTCCGCAGTCTCGCCACTCTTGCCAAGAAATAATGTGAGTGAACACTGCGTTACCTTGCCAACGCCAACCTTGTTCGAGATGAGGTTGTGGAGTGCAATAACTGCTCGAATCATAGCGGCCACGTAAACTACGAGCATCTGATCGTTGGTTTTGATGTACGCAGACCTCACAAACGACTGGAGGGACACGTCTGGCAGCGTGTTGAACATGTCCTGGGTTATGGGGGGAGGGGGGGGGGGGAATGGCAAGTGTTGAACATGTCCTGGGTTATGGGGGGAGGGGGGGGGAATGGCAAGTGTTGAACATGTCCTGGGTTATGGGGGGAGGGGGGGGGGAATGGCAAGTGTTGAACATGTCCTGGGTTATGGGAGGGGGGGGGGATGGCAAGTGTTGAACATGTCCTGGGTTATGGGGGGAGGGGGGGGAAATGGAAGAGGAGTTTGGGGAGAGTGAATAGGGTGGAGAGGAGGAGGAAATAAGGGGGGGATAAGGAGGGGGTAAGGAGGGGATAAGGAGGGTGAATGGCAAGTGTTGAACATGTCCTGGGTTATGGGGGGAGGGGGGGGAAATGGAAGAGGAGTATGGGGAGAGTGAATAGGGTGGAGAGGAGGAGGAAATAAGGGGGGATAAGGATGGGATAAGGATGGGATAAGGAGGGGATAAGGAGGGGATAAGGAGGGGATAAGGAGGGGATAAGGAGGGGATAAGGAGGGGATAAGGAAGGGATAAGGAGGGAATAAGGAGGGGATAAGGAGGGAATAAGGAGGGGATAAGGAGGGGATAAGGAGGGAATAAGGAGGGGATAAGGAGGAGATAAGGAGGAAATAAGGTGGGTGAATGGGAAGTGATGAACATGTTAATATATGGATGAGAGGGCCAACAATTATATTAATGTACACAAATTTGTAAATTTGTTATTTCATAACAAATGTAATTCCTAGGCAACATATAAACAATATTTAATATATTTTATAATAAATGTGTAGCCTGAAGTATTCGAGTTGAAAGTTGGACTAGATCATTGCTCAAATAGTAATTTCGAGAGTGATGGCAGTATATTCTACAAACATACTCGCGTACAGGGAGAATGTAGTACGAGAGATAATATAAAACTTGCAATGAGCTATTTGCTGGTTGATATTTGTGTTAATAATTCACATTTTATTTGTAATATTCTCTTATGAATATAACAATACCTAACTATAAATTCATCATTTTCTTATAACAAATGAATATATATATTGTGTTTTAAAACAAGTGAAATTTTAATATTACCAATACTAATAATGATCAAAAATGTGTAGCCTATCGGAGATATTGATACTAGAGATGATGGAGAGGAAAACTATAATGAAAACGTATGAGTGAGACAATAGAGGGGAAGAAGAGCGAGAGGAATAGGATGGAGTAATGTGCGTAGAAGAGGTGTAAGGAGAGATAACCCTATGAGTAGAAGGGTTTACCATCATTTGTTTTAGTTAATTATTTTTATTGAAAATTTTCTAAATAATTTAAAGTTGTAACAATAGTGTAATTATAAAAACATAATCAATGTGATTTTAGCAAGGAATACTGTAGTATAGCGATGTGTATACCAGCATATGAACATAAGATGCATGTCTACAGTGTAATGAGTCAGCAACTACGTCACATCTTCACCCGTTGAATACTTGAAAATATAGTCGTAGTAAATAATATAGTTTTGTACGTCATTCAAATGAGATTGGCCTCACATTTTTCAACATAAATAAAAACTATCATAATTTCATATATTATATATTAATTGTATTTTCTTTACATTACATATTCAAGTATTTATTAGTTGTGTATACTTTAATTTCATAAAAAATTATAACTTTTAAATTAAACTAACAATTTTAATTCATAATTTAAAAAATTATGTTTTATATTATATTGGAAATTAATATAAAAATGTTGATAATACATTTTAATATAATCTAAATATTTAATTTGTTAATATATTATGATTTAAAAACATTTATTGAAAACATTAACTCTTAAAATAAACAAAGTTTATAAATATGTAAATATTAAAAATAAATGTATTTCAAAATTATTTTAACCATGATAAATAATTCTGTATAATCTTTTATATAAATATTATATATGTATAAAACAGTATTTATATGAGTATATTTGATCTCAAAAAGTCTAACCAGTCTTGTCATTTAGACATGACATTTTTAATAGAATATTATTCAATTTAAAAAAAAAAAATTCTATAATATATGTTTTAGTTGATATTAATGTCTCATATTTTGTACAGTTATTTAATGTTTGTTATTTATAATAATACTAATAATTGAACAACAATATTTAAAAAATTAAAATATTCTGAAAATATTTTATATTAACATTATATATTATCTAAATATTTTAAAGATTATTTTATAGACAATAAAATGCCTCATAGACAATAAACTCTTTAATATATAAAATTATGATATTAAAGGCAGTAAAAATGTAAAAATAGATAAATATGCTGTGCATATGCTAAATAAAATATATCAAGCTGTAACAGGTTAACGACTGTCTAACAGCATATTGCATATATAGTCCAACTGTATAGGTTATGTTATAGGTAACCTTTGAAACTATGAGAATAAATTTGATCAAGTAAATTATCTTATAAATTATTAATAGAAAAGTTGAATAGATATGCGATGGGATATATTTGATATTTATTATATACACTAGAATGTAAATACAATATTGATATATATATATAAAGTATAATACAAGTGGTATTTACTTACTTGCAATAAGTAGTTTATTTGGTGGTTCATGGGCAGAAGACCCTGGGAGACTTTAGAAAGGTAGTTGTCAATGTCCTTAAGTTCAGAGGCTAGACCTGCGTATGTCGGCGTATAGGTTATATCAATATACATTGAACGTATAAATACCTTTCAATTAAGTAAGATTTTAAAATTCAAAACTAAAATAAGGAGATTAAATATTATTACTCAAAACACAATTAAAATTTGTATTAATTCTACTACATATTTAATTATAAATAATGGTATTTATAAAGATTTACCATAGTTCGATAGATTATCAATCATGTAACAAACATATCTAAAATTAAGTACCTCAGAAACTAATTTAGAATTTTTATAAAACCATTATTATATATAATACTAAATAATAATCTCAATTACTTATATTATATAGAGACCATTACACCTTTTAAAATTACCAATCATTATTTTACGTACATATATTTATAATCATTATTTTCTATTATATGTATAAAAAGAAAATTTAATATTTTGTATTATATATTACTAATTATTATATATTTATGATATTAATAATTATTATAGTCTCTCTAGATAAATTATATCTATATACCTAATGTACCAGACTACAGTGTATAACCAAATGTAGAAATTGTTTTGAATGATCAAATGATATTTCAAAATCAAAATGTAAATTTTCATTATAAAAATACATAAATCAAAAACATGTATATTTATTCATAAGTATTTATATTCATAAGTACCAAAGTATACAAATTTATTTATTTTCATGATTATCAGTAATATTAATACTAATCATTTAAAAAACTTTAATAACAATCTCTCTATTGTAATATTCTATATTTTTTTGTCTAACTATATTATTATTATTAGAAGCTATTTTAGTAAAATATCGTGAATATTACTCTATCTATAAATACAAAATAATACTCATAAGTAATACATTTAATATTGGAATTCAAATTTAAAAATAAATATTAAAAATGATATATTTTCAATTATCTAATGCAATTTGTTAATTGTATAAAGTATTTTGAAAATTTCAATAATAATTAATTTCAAATATAGTTATGCTAGTATGTGAATATGTAATGATTTTTAATAAAAAATCAATAAATCCAGATCTTATTTATTTACACCTGGAATTAATTTAATCAATAGAAACAAATAAAAACTCGTAAAATCAATTGATTCCGATATAACGGATATAACATACCTTGAAGTCCAACAAGTTGATCAGTAACCCTCTGGGATAAAGTGCCGGCAGTAGTGTCCTTAATGTCTCGTAGCAGATGTTCAACTCCAACCTCTTCAGCTTCCTCGGCCCCAATCTCACTAGGAAGATGCTCAAATGTTTTCGTTGTGGGCGTTCCATCCTGGGTAAAGGAGATGTCGAAGTAGGGGGAGGGAGGGAGGAAGGGGGAGGGATAGAGAGAGGGGAGAGGGAGAGGGAGAGGGGAGTGGGAGTGGGAGTGAGAGAGGGAGGGGAGGGGGAGGGGGAGGGGGAGGGGGAGGGGGAGGGGGAGAGGGAGAGGGAGAGGGAGAGGGAGAGGGAGAGGGAGAGGGAGAGGGAGAGGGAGAGGGAGAGGGAGAGGGAGAGGGAGAGGGAGAGGGAGAGGGAGAGGGAGAGGGAGAGGGAGAGGGAGAGGGAGAGGGAGAGGGAGAGGGAGAGGGAGAGGGAGAGGGAGAGGGAGAGGGAGAGGGAGAGGGAGAGGGAGAGGGAGAGGGAGAGGGAGAGGGAGAGGGAGAGGGAGAGGGAGAGGGAGAGGGAGAGGGAGAGGGAGAGGGAGAGGGAGAGGGAGAGGGAGAGGGAGAGGGAGAGGGAGAGGGAGAGGGAGAGGGAGAGGGAGAGGGAGAGGGAGAGGGAGAGGGAGAGGGAGAGGGAGAGGGAGAGGGAGAGGGAGAGGGAGAGGGAGAGGGAGAGGGAGAGGGAGAGGGAGAGGGAGAGGGAGAGGGAGAGGGAGAGGGAGAGGGAGAGGGATATCTAGTAACATCATGTAATTCGTCGATTGCATAGTAGGCCTCCGTAGGTAATCCAAGATCCTTAGGCTTTGGGTCGATGATCACCAATGCCTGACATGACAAGAGAAATAATTATATTCAAAGTAAAGCAGGTGAGTAAAGCAATTATTTACCAGTCGCAATTTAAATAAAAAATATACTTTATATGGTATATAAATTACATTAGATATAACTTATATTAGATATAATTTATAATAATTATAATTTATATTAATTTTAATTTATATTAGATATAATTTATATCAGAAATTATTTATATCAGATATTATTTATATCGGATATTATTTATATCAGATATTATTTATATCAGATATTATTTATATCAGATATTATTTATATCAGATATTATTTATATCAGATATTATTTATATCAGATATTATTTATATCAGATATTATTTATATCAGATATTATTTATATCAGATATTATTTATCGATTTCCAATCTACACAGTTCAGTTACATTTCATTTAGTAATATGGTTGCAACTTTATGCCTAAAAATTTGTAGTTGATACGATAGTGAAGTTAGTAATAGATGCGTAACGTATTAATTAGAGGGAAACAGAGAGTAGGTAATAGGGAATGTGTGACGACCGACAGGGTTTGGATAGTAACTCGTTACCATGGCGACTAACTGAATCGGGGCAGTACTTTCTGACCAGTTCGTTGATTTTCACGTCGTTCTTGTGTAGCTTGGGCCCGGTGTGGTACCAGCCTACGATGCGTTCTTTCGCTAGATGGTGCAATAGTTCAATGGTGGCGTATAAGCATGAGGATGTCGAGTTGGCCGATGTAAATTACTAATAAATTATAAATTAATAAAGAGAGTAACGAAGGAAATAATATAATGATAATGTAAAAATATAAATATAGTTATAAACTATTATATTTGTTATTATTATCATTGCACATAATTATATTAAAATACATAGAACATTTCCTGTACATTACAAAGATGTAGCCAAAGGTAAACACCCACTAAATTAAGCAATATTGTTTTGAATACGAATAAGCATTTCATACAGCAACAGTTTATTATAATATTCAAATGAAACTTTACAAATCACATCAATTCGTAGCGATTATACAGCGAAGGGAAGGCTGACGAATGAAACGCCGATAACCGTTGACTTTCTTGAACATATTATACATAGTCTCCAAGTAATTGTGGTCGAGGAAATAGATAGACTGCTCGCGATCATCCTCGTCGAATGGAACTGATAGGAAGAAAAGAGGGAAATGTAAATGTTATAGCATTAATTAGACCAGACGTCACCTTAGAATTGGGACGTGTGTAAGTTACATGTGTGAGTTACATATGTAAGTTACATGTGAGTTACACGTGTGGTTTACAGATTATTCATATTCACATTCATATTCAATTTTCTGCAAATTCTGCAATATAAAATAAAATTCTATGGTACACTGTAACACCACCATGGTTTATACAATGCGATTTAGGAAACATATTACATCTGTACAATATGCTTATAAGTAGTATAAATTTTAAATACACTATTTGTAGTATTGGTTTGAAAAACCTAAGTGTTATCTATTAATCAGAATATATTATTTACTTAATAATATAATACATTGTCAGCTATCAAAGTCGATTGTCTACCTCTCAATAAGATAAGACATAATCTTGACTAACGACTTGTCTTATATTACCCATATTTCCTTATTAATTAATATTTACATAAAATATGTTATCCAGGTCATGTGGGTTTGGATATATGTATTATAATAATTAATCTGATTTTGTTAAAATATTAATATATATAATAATTAACTATTTATTAATTTAATAAATATTAAAATACTCTTAAAGTTGAGAAGAAGAAACAATTAGTATGGTATATACTATATACATATTTTGTAGTAAATTCATAATATCATAAACATTGTAGATTCAATGATATCATGAGTATGACTGTATTACAAATGTAATTTTACTTATATTTATTATTGTTATTTTACTACTATTAATTATTACTATTACATATCACCTACAATTTTCTTTATTTACTGAGATATCATTATTCAATTATTATTTATAGTTTATTATGAATACAATAAATAATTATATTTATTCATTGTGAAATTAGAAGAAAAAAAAGAAATAATAATATTCACATTAATAAATCAAAATATATATATATGCAAGTTTAAATGAATATTATCGTATGTTTTATTTTACCGGCAAAACTGTTTGAGATATCAAGAACTCCTTTTCTTCGAGAACCTAATAGGCAACCAACAACCCTTCTATTATGACCAATTTTAGCCATCCTATTAAAGTGATCAACTACGCTAAGTAAAACCAATGGGTGGACAACAACATTATTAAGTTTTATTTGTTCCATTATTTATAAAAAATAGTCGATTGTATATATTTTTTACTTTTCTTAATTTATAAAAATATCTAAATTTGAAAAGATGACAAACAAAATTTACGGAAGTTGTTCTAGGATTTCCCATTAACTAATTATAAGATATAAAATTAAAAATTGCACTTTAAATATTAATTGTGTTGATATTTTAAAGATATAATAATACAATATATTATTTATATCATTTTATATGAATTTTAATAAATATTTTTAAAAATATTTATTTATTATTAATATTTTAATATTTTGAAAATTAATCAAATGTCATTTATTAAAAGTTCGTAATATTAATGCATAATACCTCTTATATGTATACTTATACTTATATTTAATATTATATAGCATAGGGATCAATATTATTTATTTGAATATATATATATTATTCAATTTAATTAAATTTAAGATCATGTCAATGATTCGAATTCATTTATTTTGCGTTGTATTCGTGATTTTAAAGGCTTGTGTATATTCAAGATATTGTATGTCATGGGTGTCAACTAAAAGATCTCAAATTATCCTTTTTATTTCAGTGATATTATAAAATAATTATGTAAGTTTAGAATATAAATTCATAGACGGACAATAAATCCAATCGCAATATACAATATATAATTTTTTTTTATATTTCTTAAATATGTGTTATTTATAATTTAGTACATCACTATAATCGTCTTTAGTAAATTGCGAGTATATTATTTAGGTAAATTGGTTCAGGTAGTAATTGAAATAGTTAATCCGGATTAGATTGTTAAATAGAATATATGCATTTACCAAAATCGCTTTGTAGTTAATTATAACACATGTCAAAATCTTATTATAATATTGCTGAAATAAATAGGACGGCTTTCAGTCAGGTGATCATTTAGTCTAAAGGGGCATTCACACATAGCTTTTTTACAGCTTTTAAGCTGCCTAATTAGGCAGCTTTCTGCTGGATTCGAGATATGTTCAATATTTCTAGCTTTTTTCTGCTTTTTTCTGCTTTTTTATCAAAATAGAACATGTCGAATATTTCTTGCCTAAAGGTCAGCAGAAAGCTGGCTGAATGCACCTTATTGGTTAACCTTTTGATTGACAGCTGATTTTCTTTGTTGATTTATGCAAATTTATTATTTATTGACAGATTCATTTCTTTGTTAATATTATTTAATTTTATTTTAACTTGGATGTTTTAATATCTGCCGATTTAAATATAATATTAATAGTAGTGATCGTATACGACGTGATTTGTTATTCATTGTATTGTAATATTAATATAATTTGTATATAATTTAAATATGTGCGTATTAAATAACGGTTTAAATATGGGCGTATTTACATTAAGCTCAAAGTGACAGCTCGAGCTTTTTTATTCGAGCTTTTTCTAGCTTTTTCAGTGTGAACGCATTTTAAATTACCAGCTTTTTCTGCAGCTTAAAGCTGCCTAATTAGGCAGCTTAAAAGCTGGAAAAAGCTCTGTGTGAATGCCCCTTAAGATTACTTTTTTATTTTTCTAATGAATAAGGTCGAATTATTTACTAGAGCTGTATATTCTCCTTATAATAAATTTGCGAAATAATAATGATATATAATCTATAAACATTACATATTCACAACTTATTTAATACATAATATAGAAATTATATTTAATCTATATATCTAAATATCTCTTAATAGTTTATATCTTATTTACGAGAAAAAGTTTTAAACATTTGCATTTCAATTGCATGAATAGCGATATGCACATTAAACTTTTTCTATATCATATTGTAAACTACAATAGAAAAACTACATAAACTATTAGTGTAACTGTACCGTATTTCTGATAGGTGTATTACGATGTTGCGATGCGATCGGACGAATCAAAGCTCCGCTGATACTACTACGCTCTCCGATCACCGCTGTCATTTCCCCTACTATTTCGCGAACGTCCCTGGTCGCTCTAGCATCCCGTAATTTCTCCACGCGGTTATGCAATCGAACAACCGTACTCCCTTTATTAAGGTACCAGTGATCCGATGTAAAAGCTATGCACTAATTAAGACCGAATAGGTCTATATAGATTATGATTTTTACGTAATCACTAGTTTTTTCCATTGCATTTATCATTAATTAGTTTTGATTTATGAAAATTAAAAGGATAACATTTAACATATATAGATATATCGATTATTTTTCGCTATTAACATATCGCTTTCTATATATTATGTTGTGTTTTGAATGCGATAAGAAATAATGACAAAATAAAATGGCTACATTTCACCTCCGTATTACGTCAATAAATAGCTGTCGGATAAGTATGCCGATGGTAGAACCACGACGCACTCGCGTCTACTTCTCGAAAGCCGACGGCGTACCTTTGACCGTCGACGCCGTACCGCAGCGATTCTTCCGACTAGACAACGGTCAGTGGATTCGCCGAATAGCCGGCCACCAGAAGAAACTGTGGCGCAAGAGTTCGCGGCGCCAACACCGCCATCGCCAGCACATCTGCGTCAATGGTCAGCAATGTCGGCTGCTGGACGCGATGGTCAACGCCGAATACAAGAGGCCGACTTACTACGCCGACGATCCCTACGAACCCTACCATAGCCGCAGAAATCTACCCATGTATAACTTCGCGAGGGCGAAATTCTTGCCTTAGTCACACTTTTACGGTGTTTTCTTCGGAATAGTTATATTTAATAATAAATATTATCTTATACAAATTATACTTACACAGTAATAATATCTAAATATTGAAAATATTAAAAAATAATAGCTTTATGAAATTCAATAAAAGTAAACAATTATAAAAATTGAATACAATGCAAACTGTTGTCATACTGTAAAGCATTAGGTTATATTTATAAAGATTCTTCAATATAAATATACCATGATATATTTTAAGTGTATTTAGGTGTATTCAAAAATATAAATTTTATAACCATAATTTTATACATCCTGAGATATTCCACACATATATATATATTTTAGTAAAACCAACTCCATAACTGTGATTTATATGATATATATATTAGGGAGTGAGATATAGGGAGAGGGAGAGAGAGAGAGAGATAGGGAGATTTAATGAGTTTTTATAAACATATGAATATACTAGACAATGTCTGGAGAATATATTCTAGTAATAATAGTTAATAACTTTAATAAAATATACTAGTATATAGAAAATAGTAATAATATATAAATTTATATAAAGTATACATATGGGTAATAAAATCATGTATATTTATAGGCCTTCTCCGTGTGCATACTCTCTTGCAATATATATATGCATCAAGTAGAACATACAGGTGTGACAGCTGGAGAGTTATCTGGGGTTGCAGCTGGAGAGTTATCTGGGGTTGCAGCTGTAGAGTTATCTGGGGTTGCAGCTGTAGAGTTATCTGGGGTTGCAGCTGTAGAGAGTTATCTGGGGTTGCAGCTGTAGAGTTATCTGGGGTTACAGCTAGAGAGTTATCTGGGGTTGCAGCTGTAGAGTTATCTGGGGTTGCAGCTGTAGAGAGTTATCTGGGGTTGCAGCTGTAGAGAGTTATCTGGGGTTGCAGCTGGAGAGTTATCTGGGGTTGCAGCTGGAGAGTTATCTGGGGTTGCAGCTGTAGAGAGTTATCTGGGGTTACAGCTGTAGAGTTATCTGGGGTTGCAGCTGTAGAGAGTTATCTAGGGTTGCAGCTGGAGAGAGTTATCTGGGGTTGCAGCTGGAGAGAGTTATCTGGGGTTGCAGCTGTAGAGAGTTATCTGGGGTTGCAGCTGGAGAGTTATATGGGGTTGCAGTTGGAGAGTTATCTGGAGTTGCAGCTGGAGAGTTATCTGGGGTTGCAGCTGTAGAGTTATCTGGGGTTGCAGCTGGAGAGAGTTATCTGGGGTTGCAGCTGTAGAGAGTTATCTGGAGTTGCAGCTGTAGAGTTATCTGGGGTTGCAGCTGTAGAGAGTTATCTGGGGTTGCAGCTGTAGAGAGTTATCTGGGGTTGCAGCTGTAGAGAGTTATCTAGGGTTGCAGCTGTAGAGAGTTATCTGGGGTTGCAGCTGGAGAGTTATCTGGGGTTGCAGCTGTAGAGTTATCTAGGTTTGCAGCTGTAGAGAGTTATCTGGGGTTGCAGCTGGAGAGTTATCTGGGGTTGCAGCTGTAGAGAGTTATCTAGGGTTGCAGCTGTAGAGTTATCTGGGGTTGCAGCTGGAGAGTTATCTGGGGTTGCAGCTGTAGAGAGTTATCTGGGGTTGCAGCTGTAGAGTTATCTGGGGTTGCAGCTGGAGAGTTATCTGGGGTTGCAGTTGTAGAGAGTTATCTAGGGTTGCAGCTGGAGAGTTATCTGGGGTTGCAGCTGTAGAGAGTTATCTGGGGTTGCAGCTGTAGAGTTATCTGGGGTTGCAGCTGGAGAGTTATCTGGGGTTGCAGCTGTAGAGTTATCTGGGGTTGCAGCTGTAGAGTTATCTGGGGTTGCAGCTGTAGAGAGTTATCTGGGGTTGCAGCTGTAGAGAGTTATCTGGAGTTGCAGCTATAGAGAGTTATCTGGGGTTGCAGCTGTAGAGAGTTATCTGGGGTTGCAGCTGGAGAGTTATCTAGGGTTGCAGCTGGAGAGTTATCTGGGGTTGCAGCTGGAGAGTTATCTGGGGTTGCAGCTGTAGAGTTATCTGGGGTTGCAGCTGGAGAGTTATCTGGGGTTGCAGCTGTAGAGAGTTATCTAGGGTTGCAGCTGTAGAGAGTTATCTGGGGTTGCATCTGGAGAGTTATCTAGGGTTGCAGCTGTAGAGAGTTATCTGGGGTTGCAGCTGGAGAGTTATCTGGGGTTGCAGCTGGAGAGTTATCTAGGGTTGCAGCTAGAGAGTTATCTGGGGTTGCAGCTGGAGAGTTATCTGGGGTTGCAGCTGGAGAGTTATCTGGGGTTGCAGCTGTAGATAGTTATCTGGGGTTGCCGCTGGAGAGTTATCTATGGTTGCAGCTGTAGAGAGTTATCTGGAGTTGCAGCTGGAGAGTTATCTGGGGTTGCAGCTGTAGAGAGTTATCTGGAGTTGCAGCTGGAGAGTTATCTGGGGTTGCAGCTGTAGAGAGTTATCTGGGGTTGCAGCTGGAGAGTTATCTAGGGTTGCAGCTGTAGAGAGTTATCTGGGGTTGCAGCTGTAGAGAGTTATCTGGGGTTGCAGCTGTAGAGAGTTATCTGGGGTTGCAGCTGTAGAGTTATCTGGGGTTGCAGCTAGAGAGAGTTATCTGGGGTTGCAGCTGTAGAGTTATCTGGGGTTGCAGATGTAGAGAGTTATCTAGGGTTGCAGCTGTAGAGTTATCTGGGGTTGCAGCTGGAGAGTTATCTGGGGTTGCAGCTGGAGAGTTATCTGGGGTTTCAGCTGGAGAGTTATCTAGGGTTGCAGCTGGAGAGTTATCTGGGTTGCAGCTGGAGAGTTATCTGGGGTTGCAGCTGGAGA
Organism: Osedax frankpressi; assembly: GCA_964035775.1. Classification (NCBI taxonomy): domain Eukaryota; kingdom Metazoa; phylum Annelida; class Polychaeta; order Sabellida; family Siboglinidae; genus Osedax; species Osedax frankpressi. The sequence goes on along the minus strand of OZ038317.1, from coordinate 7,263,500 downwards.
GTTATCTGGGGTTGCAGCTGGAGAGTTATCTAGGGTTGCAGCTGTAGAGTTATCTGGGGTTGTAACTGGAGAGTTATCTGGGGTTGCAGCTGTAGAGAGTTATCTGGGGTTGCAGCTGTAGAGTTATCTGGGGTTGCAGCTGTAGAGTTATCTGGGGTTGCAGCTGTAGAGAGTTATCTGGGGTTGCAGCTGGAGAGTTATCTGGGGTTGCAGCTGGAGAGTTATCTGGGGTTGCAGCTGTAGAGTTATCTGGGGTTGCAGCTGTAGAGTTATCTGGGGTTGCAGCTGTAGAGAGTTATCTGGGGTTGCAGCTGGAGAGTTATCTAGGGTTGCAGCTGTAGAGAGTTATCTGGGGTTGCAGCTGTAGAGTTATCTGGGGTTGCAGCTGGAGAGTTATCTGGGGTTGCAGCTGGAGAGTTATCTGGGGTTGCAGCTGTAGAGTTATCTGGGGTTGCAGCTGGAGAGTTATATGGGGTTGTAGCTGTAGAGAGTTATCTGGGGTTGCAGCTGTAGAGTTATCTGGGGTTGCAGCTGTAGAGTTATCTGGGGTTGCAGCTGTAGAGAGTTATCTGGGGTTGCAGCTGTAGAGTTATCTGGGGTTGCAGCTGTAGAGTTATCTGGGGTTGCATCTGTAGAGTTATCTGGGGTTGCAGCTGTAGAGAGTTATCTGGGGTTGCAGCTGTAGAGAGTTATCTGGGGTTGCAGCTGTAGAGAGTTATCTGGGGTTGCAGCTGTAGAGAGTTATCTGGGGTTGCAGCTGTAGAGTTATCTGGGGTTGCAGCTGGAGAGTTATCTGGGGTTGCAGCTGTAGAGAGTTATCTGGGGTTGCAGCTGGAGAGAGTTATCTGGGGTTGCAGCTGTAGAGTTATCTAGGGTTGCAGCTGTAGAGAGTTATCTGGGGTTGCACCTGGAGAGTTATCTGGGGTTGAAGCTGTAGAGTTATCTGGGGTTGCAGCTGGAGAGTGATCTGGGGTTGCAGCTGTAGAGTTATCTGGGGTTGCAGCTGTAGAGAGTTATCTAGGGTTGCAGCTGTAGAGAGTTATCTGGGGTTGCAGCTGGAGAGTTATCTAGGGTTGCAGCTGTAGAGAGTTATCTGGGGTTGCAGCTGGAGAGTTATCTGGGGTTGCAGCTGGAGAGTTATCTGGAGTTGCAGCTGTAGAGAGTTATCTGGGGTTGCAGCTGGAGAGAGTTATCTGGGGTTGCAGCTGGAGAGTTATCTAGGGTTGCAGCTGTAGAGAGTTATCTGGGGTTGCACCTGGAGAGTTATCTGGGGTTGAAGCTGTAGAGTTATCTGGGGTTGCAGCTGGAGAGTTATCTGGGGTTGCAGCTGTAGAGTTATCTGGGGTTGCAGCTGTAGAGAGTTATCTAGGGTTGCAGCTGTAGAGAGTTATCTGGGGTTGCAGCTGGAGAGTTATCTAGGGTTGCAGCTGTAGAGAGTTATCTGGGGTTGCAGCTGGAGAGTTATCTGGGGTTGCAGCTGGAGAATTATCTAGGGTTGCAGCTGGAGAGTTATCTGGGGTTGCAGCTGGAGAGTTATCTGGGGTTGCAGCTGGAGAGTTATCTGGGGTTGCAGCTGTAGATAGTTATCTGGGGTTGCCGCTGGAGAGTTATCTATGGTTGCAGCTGTAGAGAGTTATCTGGAGTTGCAGCTGGAGAGTTATCTGGGGTTGCAGCTGTAGAGAGTTATCTGGAGTTGCAGCTGGAGAGTTATCTAGGGTTGCAGCTGTAGAGAGTTATCTGGGGTTGCATCTGGAGAGTTATCTAGGGTTGCAGCTGTAGAGAGTTATCTGGGGTTGCAGCTGGAGAGTTATCTGGGGTTGCAGCTGGAGAGTTATATGGGGTTACAGCTGGAGAGTTATCTGGGGTTGCAGCTGGAGAGTTATCTGGAGTTGCAGCTGTAGAGAGTTATCTGGGGTTGCAGCTGGAGAGTTATCTGGGGTTGCAGCCCTAGAGAGTTATCTGGGGTTGTAACTGGAGAGTTATCTGGGGTTGCAGCCCTACAGAGTTATCTGGGGTTGCAGCTGGAGAGTTATCTGGGGTTGCAGCTGGAGAGTTATCTGGGGTTGTAGCTGGAGAGTTATCTGGGGTTGCAGCTGGAGAGTTATCTGGGATTGCAGCTGGAGAGTTATCTGGGGTTGCAGCTGTAGAGAGTTATCTGGGGTTGCAGCTGTAGAGTTATCTGGAGTTGCAGCTGTAGAGTTATCTGGGGTTGCAGCTGGAGAGAGTTATCTGGGGTTGCAGCTGGAGAGTTATCTGGGGTTGCAGCTGTAGAGTTATCTAGGGTTGCAGATGGAGAGTTATCTAGGGTTGCAGATGGAGAGTTATCTAGGGTTGCAGCTGTAGAGAGTTATCTGGGGTTGCAGCTGTAGAGTTATCTGGAGTTGCAGCTGTAGAGTTATCTGGGGTTGCAGCTGGAGAGAGTTATCTGGGGTTGCAGATGTAGAGAGTTATCTAGGGTTGCAGCTGGAGAGTTATCTGGGGTTGCAGCTGTAGAGTTATCTAGGGTTGCAGATGGAGAGTTATCTAGGGTTGCAGCTGTAGAGAGTTATCTGGGGTTGCAGCTGGAGAGTTATCTAGGGTTGCAGCTGTAGAGAGTTATCTAGGGTTGCAGATGTAGAGTTATCTGGGGTTGCAGCTGTAGAGAGTTATCTGGGGTTGCAGCTGTAGAGAGTTATCTGGGGTTGCAGCTGGAGAGTTATCTGGGGTTGCACCTGGAGAGTTATCTGGGGTTGCAGCTGTAGAGAGTTATCTGGGGTTGCAGCTGTAGAGAGTTATCTGGGGTTGCAGCTGTAGAGTTATCTGGGGTTGCAGCTGGAGAGTTATCTGGGGTTGCAGCTGTAGAGAGTTATCTGGGGTTGCAGCTGTAGAGAGTTATCTGGGGTTGCAGCTGTAGAGTTATCTGGGGTTGCAGCTGTAGAGAGTTATCTGGAGTTGCAGCTGTAGAGAGTTATCTGGGGTTGCAGCTGTAGAGAGTTATCTAGGGTTGCAGATGTAGAGTTATCTGGGGTTGCAGCTAGAGAGTTATCTGGGGTTGCAGCTGTAGAGTTATCTGGGGTTGCAGCTGGAGAGTTATCTGGGGTTGCAGCTGGAGAGTTATCTGGGGTTGCAGCTGTAGAGAGTTATCTGGGGTTGCAGCTGTAGAGAGTTATCTAGGGTTGCAGCTGTAGAGAGTTATCTGGGGTTGCACCTGGAGAGTTATCTGGGGTTGCAGCTGTAGAGAGTTATCTGGGGTTGCAGCTGTAGAGAGTTATCTGGGGTTGCAGCTATAGAGAGTTATCTAGGGTTGCAGCTGTAGAGAGTTATCTGGGGTTACAGCTGGAGAGTTATCTGGGGTTGCAGCTGTAGAGTTATCTGGGGTTGCAGCTGTAGAGAGTTATCTGGGGTTGCAGCTGGAGAGTTATCTGGGTTTGCAGCTAGAGAGTTATCTGGGGTTGCAGCTGTAGAGTTATATGGGGTTGCACCTGGAGAGTTATCTGGGGTTGCAGCTGTAGAGAGTTATCTGGGGTTGCAGCTGGAGAGTTATCTGTGGTTGCAGCTGGAGAGTTATCTGGGGTTGCAGCTGGAGAGTTATCTGGGGTTGCAGCTGGAGAGTTATCTGGAGTTGCAGCTGTAGAGAGTTATCTGGGGTTGCAGCTGGAGAGTTATCTGGGGTTGCAGCTGTAGAGAGTTATCTAGGGTTGCAGCTGTAGAGTTATCTGGGGTTGCAGCTGTAGAGTTATCTAGGGTTGCAGCTGGAGAGTTATCTGGGGTTGCAGCTGTAGAGAGTTATCTGGGGTTGCACCTGGAGAGTTATCTGGGGTTGCACCTGGAGAGTTATCTGGGGTTGCAGCTGGAGAGTTATCTGGGGTTGCAGCTGGAGAGTTATCTGGGGTTGCAGCTGTAGAGTTATCTAGGGTTGCAGCTATAGAGTTATCTGGGGTTGCAGCTGGAGAGTTATCTGGGGTTGCAGCTGTAGAGTTATCTGGGGTTGCAGCTGTAGAGAGTTATCTGGAGTTGCAGCTGTAGAGAGTTATCTGGGGTTGCAGCTGTAGAGAGTTATCTGGGGTTGCAGCTGTAGAGAGTTATCTAGGGTTGCAGCTGTAGAGAGTTATCTAGGGTTGCAGATGTAGAGTTATCTGGGGTTGCAGCTGTAGAGAGTTATCTGGGGTTGCAGCTGTAGAGAGTTATCTGGGGTTGCAGCTGGAGAGTTATCTGGGGTTGCACCTGGAGAGTTATCTGGGGTTGCAGCTGTAGAGAGTTATCTGGGGTTGCAGCTGTAGAGAGTTATCTGGGGTTGCAGCTGTAGAGTTATCTGGGGTTGCAGCTGGAGAGTTATCTGGGGTTGCAGCTGTAGAGAGTTATCTGGGGTTGCAGCTGTAGAGAGTTATCTGGGGTTGCAGCTGTAGAGTTATCTGGGGTTGCAGCTGTAGAGAGTTATCTGGAGTTGCAGCTGTAGAGAGTTATCTGGGGTTGCAGCTGTAGAGAGTTATCTAGGGTTGCAGATGTAGAGTTATCTGGGGTTGCAGCTAGAGAGTTATCTGGGGTTGCAGCTGTAGAGTTATCTGGGGTTGCAGCTGGAGAGTTATCTGGGGTTGCAGCTGGAGAGTTATCTGGGGTTGCAGCTGTAGAGAGTTATCTGGGGTTGCAGCTGTAGAGAGTTATCTAGGGTTGCAGCTGTAGAGAGTTATCTGGGGTTGCAGCTGGAGAGTTATCTGGGTTTGCAGCTAGAGAGTTATCTGGGGTTGCAGCTGTAGAGTTATATGGGGTTGCACCTGGAGAGTTATCTGGGGTTGCAGCTGTAGAGAGTTATCTGGGGTTGCAGCTGGAGAGTTATCTGTGGTTGCAGCTGGAGAGTTATCTGGGGTTGCAGCTGGAGAGTTATCTGGGGTTGCAGCTGGAGAGTTATCTGGAGTTGCAGCTGTAGAGAGTTATCTGGGGTTGCAGCTGGAGAGTTATCTGGGGTTGCAGCTGTAGAGAGTTATCTAGGGTTGCAGCTGTAGAGTTATCTGGGGTTGCAGCTGTAGAGTTATCTAGGGTTGCAGCTGGAGAGTTATCTGGGGTTGCAGCTGTAGAGAGTAATCTGGGGTTGCAGCTGGAGAGTTATCTGGGGTTGCACCTGGAGAGTTATCTGGGGTTGCAGCTGGAGAGTTATCTGGGGTTGCAGCTGGAGAGTTATCTGGGGTTGCAGCTGTAGAGTTATCTAGGGTTGCAGCTATAGAGTTATCTGGGGTTGCAGCTGGAGAGTTATCTGGGGTTGCAGCTGTAGAGAGTTATCTGGGGTTGCACCTGGAGAGTTATCTGGGGTTGCACCTGGAGAGTTATCTGGGGTTGCAGCTGGAGAGTTATCTGGGGTTGCAGCTGGAGAGTTATCTGGGGTTGCAGCTGTAGAGTTATCTAGGGTTGCAGCTATAGAGTTATCTGGGGTTGCAGCTGGAGAGTTATCTGGGGTTGCAGCTGTAGAGTAATCTGGGGTTGCAGCTGTAGAGAGTTATCTGGAGTTGCAGCTGTAGAGAGTTATCTGGGGTTGCAGCTGTAGAGAGTTATCTGGGGTTGCAGCTGTAGAGAGTTATCTAGGGTTGCAGCTGTAGAGAGTTATCTGGGGTTGCAGCTGTAGAGTTATCTGGGGTTGCAGCTGTAGAGAGTTATCTGGGGTTGCAGCTGGAGAGTTATCTGGGGTTGCAGCTGTAGAGTTATCTGAGGTTGCAGCTGTAGAGTTATCTGGGGTTGCAGCTGGAGAGTTATCTGGGGTTGCAGCTGTAGAGTTATCTGGGGTTGCAGCTGTAGAGTTATCTGGGGTTGCAGCTGGAGAGTTATCTGGGGTTGCAGCTGGAGAGTTATCTGGGGTTGCAGCTATAGAGTTATCTGGGGTTGCAGCTGTAGAGAGTTATCTGGGGTTGCAGCTATAGAGTTATCTGGGGTTGCAGCTGTAGAGAGTTATCTGGGGTTGCAGCTGGAGAGTTATCTGGGGTTGCAGCTGTAGAGTTATCTGGGGTTGCAGCTGTAGAGTTATCTGGGGTTGCAACTGGAGAGTTATCTGGGGTTGCAGCTGGAGAGTTATCTGGGGTTGCAGCTGGAGAGTTATCTGGGGTTGTAGCTGGAGAGTTATCTGGGGTTGCAGCTATAGAGAGTTATCTAGGGTTGCAGCTGTAGAGAGTTATCTGGGGTTACAGCTGGAGAGTTATCTGGGGTTGCAGCTGTATAGAGTTATCTGGGGTTGCAGCTGGAGAGTTATCTGGGGTTGCAGCTGGAGAGTTATCTGGGGTTGCAGCTGGAGAGTTATCTGGGGTTGCAGCTGGAGAGTTATCTGGGGTTGCAGCTGGAGAGTTATCTGGGGTTGCAGCTGGAGAGTTATATGGGGTTGCAGCTGGAGAGTTATCTGGGGTTGCAGCTGGAGAGTTATCTGGAGTTGCAGCTGTAGAGATTTATCTGGGGTTGCAGCTGGAGAGTTATCTGGGGTTGCAGCCCTAGAGAGTTATCTGGGGTTGCAACTGGAGAGTTATCTGGGGTTGCAGCCCTACAGAGTTATCTGGGGTTGCAGCTGGAGAGTTATCTGGGGTTGCAGCTGGAGAGTTATCTGGGGTTGTAGCTGGAGAGTTATCTGGGGTTGCAGCTGGAGAGTTATCTGGGATTGCAGCTGGAGAGTTATCTGGGGTTGCAGCTGGAGAGTTATCTGGGGTTGCAGCTGGAGAGTTATCTGGGGTTGCAGCTGGAGAGTTATCTGGGGTTGTAGCTGTAGAGAGTTATCTAGGGTTGCAGCTGGAGAGAGTTATCTGGGGTTGCACCTGGAGAGTTATCTGGGGTTGCAGCTGTAGAGAGTTATCTGGGGTTGCAGCTGTAGAGAGTTATCTGGGGTTGCAGCTGTAGAGTTATCTGGGGTTGCAGCTGGAGAGTTATCTGGGGTTGCAGCTGGAGAGTTATCTGGAGTTGCAGCTGGAGAGTTATCTGGGGTTGCAGCTGTAGAGAGTTATCTGGGGTTGCAGCTGTAGAGTTATCTGGAGTTGCAGCTGGAGAGTTATCTGGGGTTGCAGCTGTAGAGAGTTATCTGGGGTTGCAGCTGTAGAGTTATCTGGAGTTGCAGCTGTAGAGTTATCTGGGGTTGCAGCTGGAGAGTTATCTGGGGTTGCAGCTGTAGAGTTATCTAGGGTTGCAGATGGAGAGTTATCTAGGGTTGCAGCTGTAGAGAGTTATCTGGGGTTGCAGCTGGAGAGTTATCTAGGGTTGCAGCTGTAGAGAGTTATCTGGGGTTGCACCTGGAGAGTTATCTGGGGTTGCAGCTGTAGAGAGTTATCTGGGGTTGCAGCTGGAGAGTTATCTGGGGTTGCAGCTGTAGAGAGTTATCTGGGGTTGCAGCTGGAGAGTTATCTGGGGTTGCAGCTGTAGAGAGTTATCTGGGGTTGCAGCTGTAGAGAGTTATCTGGGGTTGCAGCTGTAGAGTTATCTGGGGTTGCAGCTGTAGAGAGTTATCTGGGGTTGCAGCTGGAGAGTTATCTGGGGTTGCAGCTGTAGAGAGTTATCTGGGGTTGCAGCTGGAGAGTTATCTAGGGTTGCAGCTGGAGAGTTATCTGGGGTTGCACCTGGAGAGTTATCTGGGGTTGCAGCTGTAGAGAGTTATCTGGGGTTGCAGCTGTAGAGAGTTATCTGGGGTTGCAGCTGTAGAGTTATCTGGGGTTGCACCTGGAGAGTTATCTGGGGTTGCAACTGGAGAGTTATCTGGGGTTGCACCTGGAGAGTTATCTGGGGTTGCAGTTGTAGAGAGTTATCTGGGGTTGCAGCTGTAGAGAGTTATCTGGGGTTGCAGCTGTAGAGAGTTATCTGGGGTTGCAGCTGTAGAGAGTTATCTGGGGTTGCAGCTGTAGAGTTATCTGGGGTTGCAGCTGGAGAGTTATCTGGGGTTGCACCTGGAGAGTTATCTGGGGTTGCAGCTGGAGAGTTATCTGGAGTTGCAGCTGTAGAGAGTTATCTGGGGTTGCAGCTGGAGAGTTATCTGGGGTTGCAGCTGTAGAGAGTTATCTGGGGTTGCAGCTGTAGATTTATCTAGGGTTGCAGCTGTAGAGTTATCTGGGGTTGCAGTTGTAGAGTTATCTACGGTTGCAGCTGTAGAGTTATCTGGGGTTGCAGCTGGAGAGTTATCTGGGGTTGCAGCTGTAGAGTTATCTGGGGTTGCAGCTGTAGAGTTATCTGGGGTTGCAGCTGTAGATTTATCTGGGGTTGCAGCTGTAGAGAGTTATCTGGGGTTGCAGCTGGAGAGTTATCTGGGGTTGCAGCTGTAGAGAGTTATCTGGGGTTGCAGCTGGAGAGTTATCTGGGGTTGCACCTGGAGAGTTATCTGTGGTTGCAGCTGGAGAGTTATCTGGGGTTGCAGCTGGAGAGTTATCTGGGGTTGCAGCTGGAGAGTTATCTGGAGTTGCAGCTGTAGAGAGTTATCTGGGGTTGCAGCTGGAGAGTTATCTAGGGTTGCAGCTGTAGAGAGTTATCTGGGGTTGCACCTGGAGAGTTATCTGGGGTTGCAGCTGGAGAGTTATCTGGGGTTGCAGCTGGAGAGTTATATGGGGTTGCAGCTGGAGAGTTATCTGGGGTTGCAGCTGGAGAGTTATCTGGAGTTGCAGCTGTAGAGATTTATCTGGGGTTGCAGCTGGAGAGTTATCTGGGGTTGCAGCTGTAGAGAGTTATCTGGGGTTGCAGCTGGAGAGTTATCTGGGGTTGCAGCTAGAGAGTTATCTGGGGTTGCAACTGGAGAGTTATCTGGGGTTGCACCTGGAGAGTTATCTGGGGTTGCAGCTGTAGAGAGTTATCTGGGGTTGCAGCTGTAGAGAGTTATCTGGGGTTGCAGCTAGAGAGTTATCTGGGGTTGCACCTGGAGAGTTATCTGGGGTTGCAGCTGTAGAGAGTTATCTGGGGTTGCAGCTGTAGAGAGTTATCTGGGGTTGCAGCTGTAGAGAGTTATCTGGGGTTGCAGCTGTAGAGTTATCTGGGGTTGCAGCTGGAGAGTTATCTGGGGTTGCAGTTGTAGAGAGTTATCTGGGGTTGCAGCTGTAGAGAGTTATCTGGGGTTGCAGCTGTAGGGAGTTATCTGGGGTTGCAGCTGGAGAGTTATCTGGGGTTGCAGCTGGAGAGTTATCTGGGGTTGCAGCTGGAGAGTTATCTGGGGTTGCAGCTGTAGAGAGTTATCTGGGGTTGCAGCTGTAGAGTTATCTAGGGTTGCAGCTGTAGAGTTATCTGGGGTTGCAGTTGTAGAGTTATCTACGGTTGCAGCTGTAGAGTTATCTGGGGTTGCAGCTAGAGAGTTATCTGGGGTTGCAGTTGGAGAGTTATCTGGGGTTGCACCTGGAGAGTTATCTGGGGTTGTAGCTGTTGAGAGTTATCTGGGGTTGCAGCTGTAGAGAGTTATCTGGGGTTGCAGCTGGAGAGTTATCTGGGGTTGCAGCTATAGAGAGTTATCTGGGGTTGCAGCTGTAGAGAGTTATCTGGGGTTGCACCTGGAGAGTTATCTGGGGTTGCAGCTGGAGAGTTATCTGGGGTTTGGGCTGTAGAGAGTTATCTGGGGTTGCAGCTGTAGAGAGTTATCTGGGGTTGCAGCTGTAGAGAGTTATCTGGGGTTGCAGCTGTAGAGAGTTATCTGGGGTTGCAGTTGTAGAGAGTTATCTGGGGTTGCAGCTGGAGAGTTATCTGGGGTTGCAGCTGTAGAGAGTTATCTGGGGTTGCAGCTGTATAGAGTTATCTGGGGTTGCAGCTGTAGAGAGTTATCTGGGGTTGCAGTTGGAGAGTTATCTGGGGTTGCAGCTAGAGAGTTATCTGGGGTTGCAGCTGGAGAGTTATCTGGAGTTGCAGCTGTAGAGTTATCTGGGGTTGCAGCTGTAGAGTTATCTGGGGTTGCAGCTGTAGAGTTATCTGGGGTTGCAGCTGTAGAGAGTTATCTGGGGTTGCAGCTGGAGAGTTATATGGGGTTGCAGCTGGAGAGTTATCTGGGGTTGCAGCTGTAGAGAGTTATCTGGGGTTGCAGCTGTAGAGAGTTATCTGGGGTTGCAGCTGTAGAGTTATCTGGGGTTGCAGCTGGAGAGTTATCTGGGGTTGCAGCTGTAGAGAGTTATCTGGGGTTGCAGCTGTAGAGAGTTATCTGGGGTTGCAGCTGTAGAGAGTTATCTGGGGTTGCAGCTGTAGAGAGTTATCTGGGGTTGCAGCTGTAGAGAGTTATCTGGGGTTGCAGCTATAGAGAGTTATCTGGGGTTGCAGCTGGAGAGTTATCTGGGGTTGCAGCTGTAGAGAGTTATCTGGGGTTGCAGCTGTAGACTTATCTAGGGTTGCAGCTGGAGAGTTATCTGGGGTTGCAGCTGTAGAGTTATCTAGGGTTGCAGCTGTAGAGAGTTATCTGGGGTTGCAGCTGGAGAGTTATCTGGGGTTGCAGCTGGAGATAGTTATCTGGGGTTGCAGCTGTAGAGTTATCTGGGGTTGTAGCTGGAGAGTTATCTGGGGTTGCAGCTGTAGAGAGTCATCTGGGTTGCAGCTGGAGAGTTATCTGGGGTTGCAGCTGGAGAGTTATCTGGGGTTGCAGCTGGAGAGAGTTATCTGGGGTTGCAGCTGGAGAGTTATATGGGGTTGCAGCTGGAGAGAGTTATCTGGGGTTGCAGCTGTAGAGTTATCTGGGGTTGCAGCTGGAGAGTTATCTGGGGTTGCAGCTGTAGAGTTATCTGGGGTTGCAGCTGAAGAGTTATCTGGGGTTGCAGCTGGAGAGTTATCTGGGGTTGCAGCTGGAGAGTTATCTGGGGTTGCAGCTGTAGAGTTATCTGGGGTTGCAGCTGGAGAGTTATCTGGGGTTGCAGCTGGAGAGTTATCTGGGGTTGCAGCTGGAGAGTTATCTGGGGTTGCAGCTGGAGAGAGTTATCTGGGGTTGCAGCTGTAGAGAGTTATCTGGGGTTGCAGCTGTAGAGTTATCTGGGGTTGCAGCTGGAGAGTTATCTGGGGTTGCAGCTGTAGAGAGTTATCTGGGGTTGCAGCTGTAGAGAGTTATATGGGGTTGCAGCTGTAGAGTTATCTGGGGTTGCAGCTGTAGAGAGTTATCTGGGGTTGCAGCTGGAGAGTTATATGGGGTTGCAGCTGGAGAGTTATCTGGGGTTGCAGCTGTAGAGAGTTATCTGGGGTTGCAGCTGTAGAGAGTTATCTGGGGTTGCAGCTGTAGAGTTATCTGGGGTTGCAGCTGGAGAGTTATCTGGGGTTGCAGCTGTAGAGAGTTATCTGGGGTTGCAGCTGTAGAGAGTTATCTGGGGTTGCAGCTGTAGAGAGTTATCTGGGGTTGCAGCTGTAGAGAGTTATCTGGGGTTGCAGCTGTAGAGAGTTATCTGGGGTTGCAGCTATAGAGAGTTATCTGGGGTTGCAGCTGGAGAGTTATCTGGGGTTGCAGCTGTAGAGAGTTATCTGGGGTTGCAGCTGTAGACTTATCTAGGGTTGCAGCTGGAGAGTTATCTGGGGTTGCAGCTGTAGAGTTATCTAGGGTTGCAGCTGTAGAGAGTTATCTGGGGTTGCAGCTGGAGAGTTATCTGGGGTTGCAGCTGGAGATAGTTATCTGGGGTTGCAGCTGTAGAGTTATCTGGGGTTGTAGCTGGAGAGTTATCTGGGGTTGCAGCTGTAGAGAGTCATCTGGGTTGCAGCTGGAGAGTTATCTGGGGTTGCAGCTGGAGAGTTATCTGGGGTTGCAGCTGGAGAGAGTTATCTGGGGTTGCAGCTGGAGAGTTATATGGGGTTGCAGCTGGAGAGAGTTATCTGGGGTTGCAGCTGTAGAGTTATCTGGGGTTGCAGCTGGAGAGTTATCTGGGGTTGCAGCTGTAGAGTTATCTGGGGTTGCAGCTGAAGAGTTATCTGGGGTTGCAGCTGGAGAGTTATCTGGGGTTGCAGCTGGAGAGTTATCTGGGGTTGCAGCTGTAGAGTTATCTGGGGTTGCAGCTGGAGAGTTATCTGGGGTTGCAGCTGGAGAGTTATCTGGGGTTGCAGCTGGAGAGTTATCTGGGGTTGCAGCTGGAGAGAGTTATCTGGGGTTGCAGCTGTAGAGAGTTATCTGGGGTTGCAGCTGTAGAGTTATCTGGGGTTGCAGCTGGAGAGTTATCTGGGGTTGCAGCTGTAGAGAGTTATCTGGGGTTGCAGCTGTAGAGAGTTATATGGGGTTGCAGCTGTAGAGAGTTATCTAGGGTTGCAGCTGTAGAGAGATATCTAGGGTTGCAACTGGAGAGTTATCTGGGGTTGCAGCTGTAGAGTTATCTGGGGTTGCAGCTGTAGAGAGTTATCTGGGGTTGCAGCTGTAGAGTTATCTGGGGTTGCAGCTGTAGAGTTATCTGGGGTTGCAGCTGTAGAGAGTTATCTGGGGTTGCACCTGGAGAGTTATCTGGGGTTGCAGCTAGAGAGTTATCTAGGGTTGCAGCTTGAGAGTTATATGGGGTTGCAGTTGGAGAGTTATCTGGAGTTGCAGTTGGAGAGTTATCTGGAGTTGCAGCTGGAGAGTTATCTGGGGTTGCAGCTGTAGAGTTATCTGGGGTTGCAGCTGGAGAGAGTTATCTGGGGTTGCAGCTGTAGAGAGTTATCTGGAGTTGCAACTGTAGAGTTATCTGGGGTTGCAGCTGTAGAGAGTTATCTGGGGTTGCAGCTGTAGAGAGTTATCTGGGGTTGCAGCTGTAGAGAGTTATCTAGGGTTGCAGCTGTAGAGAGATATCTAGGGTTGCAACTGGAGAGTTATCTGGGGTTGCAGCTGTAGAGTTATCTGGGGTTGCAGCTGTAGAGAGTTATCTGGGGTTGCAGCTGTAGAGTTATCTGGGGTTGCAGCTGTAGAGTTATCTGGGGTTGCAGCTGTAGAGAGTTATCTGGGGTTGCACCTGGAGAGTTATCTGGGGTTGCAGCTAGAGAGTTATCTAGGGTTGCAGCTTGAGAGTTATCTGGGGTTGCAGCTGGAGAGTTATATGGGGTTGCAGTTGGAGAGTTATCTGGAGTTGCAGCTGGAGAGTTATCTGGGGTTGCAGCTGTAGAGTTATCTGGGGTTGCAGCTGGAGAGAGTTATCTGGGGTTGCAGCTGTAGAGAGTTATCTGGAGTTGCAACTGTAGAGTTATCTGGGGTTGCAGCTGTAGAGAGTTATCTGGGGTTGCAGCTGTAGAGAGTTATCTGGGGTTGCAGCTGTAGAGAGTTATCTGGGGTTGCAGCTGTAGAGAGATATCTGGGGTTGCAACTGGAGAGTTATCTGGGGTTGCAGCTGTAGAGAGTTATCTGGGGTTGCAGCTGTAGAGAGTTATCTAGGGTTGCAGCTGTAGAGAGATATCTGGGGTTGCAACTGGAGAGTTATCTGGGGTTGCAGCTGTAGAGTTATCTGTGGTTGCAGCTGTAGAGAGTTATCTGAGGTTGCAGCTGTAGAGAGTTATCTAGGGTTGCAGCTGTAGAGAGTTATCTGGGGTTGCAGCTGTAGAGTTATCTATGGTTGCGGCTGTAGAGTTATCTGGGGTTGCAGCTGGAGAGTTATCTGGGGTTGCAGCTGGAGAGTTATCTGGGGTTGCAGTTGGAGAGAGTCATCTGGGGTTGCAGCTGTAGAGTTATCTAGGGTTGCAGCTGTAGAGTTATCTGGGGTTGCAGCTGTAGAGTTATCTGGGGTTGCAGCTGGAGAGAGTCATCTGGGGTTGCATCTGTAGAGTTATCTAGGGTTGCAGCTGTAGAGTTATCTGGGGTTGCAGCTGGAGAGTTATCTGGGGTTGCAGTTGGAGAGAGTCATCTGGGGTTGCAGCTGTAGAGTTATCTAGGGTTGCAGCTGTAGAGTTATCTGGGGTTGCAGCTGTAGAGTTATCTAGGGTTGCAGCTGTAGAGTTATCTGGGGTTGCAGCTGTAGAGTTATCTGGGGTTGCAGCTGGAGAGTTATATGGGGTTGCAGCTGTAGAGTTATCTAGGGTTGCAGCTGGAGAGTTATCTGGGGTTGAGCTGTAGAGTTATCTGGGGTTGCAGCTGGAGAGTTATCTAGGGTTGCAGCTGTAGAGTTATCTGGGGTTGCAGCTGGAGAGTTATCTGGGGTTGCAGATGTAGAGAGTTATCTGGGGTTGCAGCTGTAGAGAGTTATCTGGGGTTGCAGCTGGAGAGTTATCTGGGGTTGCAGCTGGAGAGTTATCTGGGGTTGCACCTGGAGAGTTATCTGGGGTTGCAGATGTAGAGAGTTATCTGGGGTTGCAGCTAGAGAGAGTTATCTGGGGTTGCAGCTGTAGAGAGTTATCTGGGGTTGCAGCTGTAGAGTTATCTGGGGTTGCAGCTGTAGAGTTATCTGGGGTTGCAGCTGTAGAGTTATCTGGGGTTGCAGCTGTAGAGTTATCTGGGGTTACAGCTGTAGATTTATCTAGGGTTGCAGCTGTAGAGAGTTATCTGGGGTTGCAGCTGTAGAGTTATCTGGGGTTGCAGCTGTAGAGTTATCTGGGGTTGCAGCTGTAGAGTTATCTGGGGTTGCAGCTGTAGAGTTATCTAGGGTTGCAGCTGTAGAGAGTTATCTGGGGTTGCAGCTGTAGAGAGTTATCTGGGGTTGCAGCTGTAGAGTTATCTAGGGTTGCAGCTGTAGAGAGTTATCTGGGGTTGCAGCTGTAGAGAGTTATCTGGGGTTGCAGCTGGAGAGTTATCTGGAGTTGCAGCTGTAGAGAGTTATCTGGGGTTGCAGCTGTAGAGTTATCTGGGGTTGCAGCTGTAGAGTTATCTGGGGTTGCAGCTGTAGAGTTATCTGGGGTTGCAGCTGGAGAGTTATCTGGGGTTGCAGCTGGAGAGTTATCTGGAGTTGCAGCTGTAGAGAGTTATCTGGGGTTGCAGCTGTAGAGTTATCTGGGGTTGCAGCTGTAGAGTTATCTGGGGTTGCAGCTGTAGAGTTATCTGGGGTTGCAGCTGGAGAGTTATCTGGAGTTGCAGCTGTAGAGAGTTATCTGGGGTTGCAGCTGGAGAGTTATATGGGGTTGCACCTGGAGAGTTATCTGGGGTTGCAGCTGTAGAGTTATCTGGGGTTGCAGCTGGAGAGTTATCTGGGGTTGCAGCTGGAGAGTTATCTAGGGTTGCAGCTGGAGAGTTATCTAGGGTTGCAGCTGGAGAGTTATCTGGGGTTGCAGATGTAGAGAGTTATCTGGGGTTGCAGATGTAGAGAGTTATCTGGGGTTGCAGCTGGAGAGTTATCTGGAGTTGCAGCTGTAGAGAGTTATCTGGGGTTGCAGCTGGAGAGTTATATGGGGTTGCACCTGGAGAGTTATCTGGGGTTGCAGCTGTAGAGAGTTATCTGGGGTTGCAGCTGGAGAGTTATCTGGGGTTGCAGATGTAGAGAGTTATCTGGGGTTGCAGCTGGAGAGAGTTATCTGGGGTTGCAGCTGTAGAGAGTTATCTGGGGTTGCAGCTGTAGAGTTATCTGGGGTTGCAGCTGTAGAGTTATCTGGGGTTGCAGCTGTAGAGTTATCTGGGGTTGCAGCTGTAGAGTTATCTGGGGTTGCAGCTGGAGAGTTATCTGGAGTTGCAACTGTAAAGAGTTATCTGGGGTTGCAGCTGGAGAGTTATATGGGGTTGCACCTGGAGAGTTATCTGGGGTTGCAGCTGTAGAGATATCTGGGGTTGCAGCTGGAGAGTTATCTGGGGTTGCAGCTGGAGAGTTATCTAGGGTTGCAGCTGGAGAGTTATCTAGGGTTGCAGCTGGAGAGTTATCTGGGGTTGCAGATGTAGAGAGTTATCTGGGGTTGCAGCTGTAGAGTTATCTGGGGTTACAGCTGTAGAGAGTTATCTGGGGTTGCAGCTGTAGAGTTATCTGGGGTTGCAGCTGGAGAGTTATCTGGGGTTGCAGCTGTAGAGTTATCTAGGGTTGCAGCTGGAGAGTTATCTGGGGTTGCAGCTGTAGAGTTATCTGGGGTTGCAGCTGGAGAGTTATCTGTGGTTGCAGCTGGAGAGTTATCTGGAGTTGCAGCTGTAGAGAGTTATCTGGGGTTGCAGCTGGAGAGTTATCTAGGGTTGCAGCTGTAGAGTTATCTGGGGTTGCAGCTGTAGAGTTATCTGGGGTTGCAGCTGGAGAGAGTTATCTGGGGTTGCAGCTGTAGAGAGTTATCTGGGGTTGCAGCTGTAGAGAGTTATCTGGGGTTGCAGCTGGAGAGTTATCTGGGGTTGCAGCTGGAGAGTTATCTAGAGTTGCAGCTATAGAGAGTTATCTGGGGTTGCAGCTGGAGAGTTATCTAGGGTTGCAGCTGTAGAGAGTTATCTGGGGTTGCAGCTGGAGAGTTATATGGGGTTGCACCTGGAGAGTTATCTGGGGTTGCAGCTGGAGAGTTATCTGGGGTTGCAGCTGTAGAGAGTTATCTGGGGTTGCACCTGTAGAGAGTTATCTGGGGTTGCAGCTGTAGAGAGTTATCTGGGGTTGCAGCTGTAGAGAGTTATCTGGGGTTGCAGCTGGAGAGTTATCTGGGGTTGCAGCTGGAGAGTTATCTGGGGTTGCAGCTGTAGAGTTATCTAGGGTTGCAGCTGGAGAGTTATCTGGGGTTGCAGCTGGAGAGTTATCTGGGGTTGCAGCTGGAGAGTTATCTGGAGTTGCAGCTGTAGAGAGTTATCTGGGGTTGCAGCTGTAGAGTTATCTGTGGTTGCAGCTGTAGAGTTATCTGGGGTTGCAGCTGGAGAGTTATCTGGGGTTGCAGCTGGAGAGTTATCTGGGGTTGCAGCTGGAGAGTTATCTGGGGTTGCAGCTGGAGAGTTATCTGGGGTTGCAGCTGTAGAGAGTTATCTGGGGTTGCACCTGGAGAGTTATCTGGGGTTGCAGCTGTAGAGAGTTATCTGGGGTTGCAGCTATAGAGAGTTATCTGGGGTTGCAGCTGGAGAGTTATCTGGGGTTGCACCTGGAGAGTTATCTGGGGTTGCAGCTGTAGAGAGATATCTGGGGTTGCAGATGTAGAGAGTTATCTGGGGTTGCAGCTGTAGAGAGTTATCTGGGGTTGCAGCTGTAGAGAGTTATCTGGGGTTGCAGCTGGAGAGTTATCTGGAGTTGCAGCTGTAGAGAGTTATCTGGGGTTGCAGCTGGAGAGTTACCTGGAGTTGCAGCTGGAGAGTTATCTGGGGTTGCAGCTGTAGAGAGTTATCTGGGGTTGCAGCTGTAGAGTTATCTGGGGTTGCAGCTGGAGAGTTATCTGGGGTTGCAGCTGGAGAGTTATCTGGGGTTGCAGCTGGAGAGTTATCTGGAGTTGCAGCTGTAGAGAGTTATCTGGGGTTGCAGCTGGAGAGTTATCTGGGGTTGCAGCTGTAGAGAGTTATCTGGGGTTGCAGCTGTAGAGAGTTATCTGGGGTTGCAGCTGGAGAGTTATCTGGGGTTGCAGCTGTAGAGAGTTATCTGGGGTTGCAGCTGGAGAGTTACCTGGAGTTGCAGATGGAGAGTTATCTGGGGTTGCAGCTGTAGAGAGTTATCTGGGGTTGCAGCTGTAGAGAGTTATCTGGGGTTGCAGCTGTAGAGTTATCTGGAGTTGCAGCTGTAGAGAGTTATCTGGGGTTGCAGCTGGAGAGTTACCTGGAGTTGCAGCTGGAGAGTTATCTGGGGTTGCAGCTGTAGAGAGTTATCTGGGGTTGCAGCTGGAGAGTTATCTGGGGTTGCAGCTGTAGAGAGTTATCTGGGGTTGCAGCTGGAGAGTTACCTGGAGTTGCAGATGGAGAGTTATCTGGGGTTGCAGCTGTAGAGAGTTATCTAGGGTTGCAGCTGGAGAGTTATCTGGGGTTGCAGCTGTAGAGTTATCTGGGGTTGCAGCTGTAGAGTTATCTAGGGTTGCAGCTGTAGAGAGTTATCTGGGGTTGCAACTGGAGAGTTATCTGGGGTTGCAGCTGGAGAGTTATCTGGGGTTGCAGCTGTAGAGAGTTATCTGGGGTTGCAGCTGGAGAGAGTTATCTGGGGTTGCAGCTGGAGAGTTATCTGGAGTTGCAGCTGTAGAGAGTTATCTGGGGTTGCAGCTGGAGAGAGTTATCTGGGGTTGCAGCTGGAGAGTTATCTGGGGTTGCAGCTGTAGAGAGTTATCTGGGGTTGCAACTGGAGAGTTATCTGGGGTTGCAGCTGTAGAGTTATCTGGGGTTGCAGCTGTAGAGAGTTATCTGGGGTTGCAGCTGGAGAGTTATCTGGGGTTGCAGCTGGATAGTTATCTGGGGTTGCAGCTGTAGAGAGTTATATGGAGTTGCAGCTGTAGAGTTATCTGGGGTTGCAGCTGGAGAGTTATCTGGAGTTGCAGCTGTAGAGAGTTATCTGGGGTTGCAGCTGTAGAGTTATCTGGGGTTGCAGCTGGAGAGTTATCTGGAGTTGCAGCTGTAGAGTTATCTGGGGTTGCAGCTGGAGAGTTATATGGGGTTGCACCTGGAGAGTTATCTGGGGTTGCAGCTGTAGAGATATCTGGGGTTGCAGCTGGAGAGTTATCTGGGGTTGCAGCTGGAGAGTTATCTAGGGTTGCAGCTGGAGAGTTATCTAGGGTTGCAGCTGGAGAGTTATCTGGGGTTGCAGATGTAGAGAGTTATCTGGGGTTGCAGCTGTAGAGTTATCTGGGGTTACAGCTGTAGAGAGTTATCTGGGGTTGCAGCTGTAGAGTTATCTGGGGTTGCAGCTGGAGAGTTATCTGGGGTTGCAGCTGTAGAGTTATCTAGGGTTGCAGCTGGAGAGTTATCTGGGGTTGCAGCTGTAGAGTTATCTGGGGTTGCAGCTGGAGAGTTATCTGTGGTTGCAGCTGGAGAGTTATCTGGAGTTGCAGCTGTAGAGAGTTATCTGGGGTTGCAGCTGGAGAGTTATCTAGGGTTGCAGCTGTAGAGTTATCTGGGGTTGCAGCTGTAGAGTTATCTGGGGTTGCAGCTGGAGAGAGTTATCTGGGGTTGCAGCTGTAGAGAGTTATCTGGGGTTGCAGCTGTAGAGAGTTATCTGGGGTTGCAGCTGGAGAGTTATCTGGGGTTGCAGCTGGAGAGTTATCTAGAGTTGCAGCTATAGAGAGTTATCTGGGGTTGCAGCTGGAGAGTTATCTAGGGTTGCAGCTGTAGAGAGTTATCTGGGGTTGCAGCTGGAGAGTTATATGGGGTTGCACCTGGAGAGTTATCTGGGGTTGCAGCTGGAGAGTTATCTGGGGTTGCAGCTGTAGAGAGTTATCTGGGGTTGCACCTGTAGAGAGTTATCTGGGGTTGCAGCTGTAGAGAGTTATCTGGGGTTGCAGCTGTAGAGAGTTATCTGGGGTTGCAGCTGGAGAGTTATCTGGGGTTGCAGCTGGAGAGTTATCTGGGGTTGCAGCTGTAGAGTTATCTAGGGTTGCAGCTGGAGAGTTATCTGGGGTTGCAGCTGGAGAGTTATCTGGGGTTGCAGCTGGAGAGTTATCTGGAGTTGCAGCTGTAGAGAGTTATCTGGGGTTGCAGCTGTAGAGTTATCTGTGGTTGCAGCTGTAGAGTTATCTGGGGTTGCAGCTGGAGAGTTATCTGGGGTTGCAGCTGGAGAGTTATCTGGGGTTGCAGCTGGAGAGTTATCTGGGGTTGCAGCTGGAGAGTTATCTGGGGTTGCAGCTGTAGAGAGTTATCTGGGGTTGCACCTGGAGAGTTATCTGGGGTTGCAGCTGTAGAGAGTTATCTGGGGTTGCAGCTATAGAGAGTTATCTGGGGTTGCAGCTGGAGAGTTATCTGGGGTTGCACCTGGAGAGTTATCTGGGGTTGCAGCTGTAGAGAGATATCTGGGGTTGCAGATGTAGAGAGTTATCTGGGGTTGCAGCTGTAGAGAGTTATCTGGGGTTGCAGCTGTAGAGAGTTATCTGGGGTTGCAGCTGGAGAGTTATCTGGAGTTGCAGCTGTAGAGAGTTATCTGGGGTTGCAGCTGGAGAGTTACCTGGAGTTGCAGCTGGAGAGTTATCTGGGGTTGCAGCTGTAGAGAGTTATCTGGGGTTGCAGCTGTAGAGTTATCTGGGGTTGCAGCTGGAGAGTTATCTGGGGTTGCAGCTGGAGAGTTATCTGGGGTTGCAGCTGGAGAGTTATCTGGAGTTGCAGCTGTAGAGAGTTATCTGGGGTTGCAGCTGGAGAGTTATCTGGGGTTGCAGCTGTAGAGAGTTATCTGGGGTTGCAGCTGTAGAGAGTTATCTGGGGTTGCAGCTGGAGAGTTATCTGGGGTTGCAGCTGTAGAGAGTTATCTGGGGTTGCAGCTGGAGAGTTACCTGGAGTTGCAGATGGAGAGTTATCTGGGGTTGCAGCTGTAGAGAGTTATCTGGGGTTGCAGCTGTAGAGAGTTATCTGGGGTTGCAGCTGTAGAGTTATCTGGAGTTGCAGCTGTAGAGAGTTATCTGGGGTTGCAGCTGGAGAGTTACCTGGAGTTGCAGCTGGAGAGTTATCTGGGGTTGCAGCTGTAGAGAGTTATCTGGGGTTGCAGCTGGAGAGTTATCTGGGGTTGCAGCTGTAGAGAGTTATCTGGGGTTGCAGCTGGAGAGTTACCTGGAGTTGCAGATGGAGAGTTATCTGGGGTTGCAGCTGTAGAGAGTTATCTAGGGTTGCAGCTGGAGAGTTATCTGGGGTTGCAGCTGTAGAGTTATCTGGGGTTGCAGCTGTAGAGTTATCTAGGGTTGCAGCTGTAGAGAGTTATCTGGGGTTGCAACTGGAGAGTTATCTGGGGTTGCAGCTGGAGAGTTATCTGGGGTTGCAGCTGTAGAGAGTTATCTGGGGTTGCAGCTGGAGAGAGTTATCTGGGGTTGCAGCTGGAGAGTTATCTGGAGTTGCAGCTGTAGAGAGTTATCTGGGGTTGCAGCTGGAGAGAGTTATCTGGGGTTGCAGCTGGAGAGTTATCTGGGGTTGCAGCTGTAGAGAGTTATCTGGGGTTGCAACTGGAGAGTTATCTGGGGTTGCAGCTGTAGAGTTATCTGGGGTTGCAGCTGTAGAGAGTTATCTGGGGTTGCAGCTGGAGAGTTATCTGGGGTTGCAGCTGGATAGTTATCTGGGGTTGCAGCTGTAGAGAGTTATATGGAGTTGCAGCTGTAGAGTTATCTGGGGTTGCAGCTGGAGAGTTATCTGGAGTTGCAGCTGTAGAGAGTTATCTGGGGTTGCAGCTGTAGAGTTATCTGGGGTTGCAGCTGGAGAGTTATCTGGAGTTGCAGCTGTAGAGTTATATGGGGTTGCAGCTGGAGAGTTATCTGGGGTTGCAGCTGTAGAGAGTTATCTGGGGTTGCAGCTGTAGAGAGTTATCTGGGGTTGCAGCTGGAGAGTTATCTGGGGTTGCAGCTGGAGAGTTATATGGGGTTGCACCTGGAGAGTTATCTGGGGTTGCAGCTGTAGAGAGTTATCTGGGGTTGCAGCTGGAGAGTTATATGGGGTTGCACCTGGAGAGTTATCTGGGGTTGCAGCTGTAGAGAGTTATCTGGGGTTGCAGCTGTAGAGTTATCTAGGGTTGCAGCTGGAGAGTTATCTGAGGTTGCAGCTGGAGAGTTATCTGGGGTTGCAGCTGGAGAGTTATCTGGGGTTGCAGCTGTAGAGAGTTATCTGGGGTTGCAGCTGTAGAGAGTTATCTGGGGTTGCAGCTGTAGAGTTATCTGGGGTTGCAGCTGTAGAGAGTTATCTGGGGTTGCAGCTGTAGAGAGTTATCTGGGGTTGCAGCTGTAGAGTTATCTGGGGTTGCAGCTGTAGAGTTATCTGGGGTTGCAGCTGTAGAGTTATCTGGGGTTGCAGCTGTAGAGTTATCTGGGGTTGCAGCTGTAGAGAGTTATCTGGGGTTGCAGCTGTAGAGAGTTATCTGGGGTTGCAGTTGGAGAGTTATCTGGGGTTGCAGCTGTATAGTTATATGGGGTTGCACCTGGAGAGTTATCTGGGGTTGCAGCTGTAGAGAGTTATCTGGGGTTGCAGCTGGAGAGTTATCTGGAGTTGCAGCTGTAGAGAGTTATCTGGGGTTGCAGCTGGAGAGTTATCTGGGGTTGCAGCTGTAGAGAGTTATCTGGAGTTGCAGATGTAGAGTTATCTGGGGTTGCAGTTGTAGAGTTATCTGGGGTTGCAGCTGTAGAGAGTTATCTGGGGTTGCAGCTATAGAGTTATCTGGGGTTGCAACTGGAGAGTTATCTGGGGTTGCAACTGGAGAGTTATCTGAGGTTGCAGCTGGAGAGTTATCTGGGGTTGCAGCTGGAGAGTTATCTGGGGTTGCAGCTGTAGAGTTATCTGGGGTTGCAGCTGTAGAGTTATCTGGGGTTGCAGCTGTAGAGAGTTATCTGGGGTTGCAGCTGTAGAGAGTTATCTGGGGTTGCAGTTGGAGAGTTATCTGGGGTTGCAGCTGTAGAGTTATATGGGGTTGCACCTGGAGAGTTATCTGGGGTTGCAGCTGTAGAGAGTTATCTGGGGTTGCAGCTGGAGAGTTATCTGGAGTTGCAGCTGTAGAGAGTTATCTGGGGTTGCAGCTGGAGAGTTATCTGGGGTTGCAGCTGTAGAGAGTTATCTGAAGTTGCAGATGTAGAGTTATCTGGGGTTGCAGTTGTAGAGTTATCTGGGGTTGCAGCTGTAGAGAGTTATCTGGGGTTGCAGCTATAGAGTTATCTGGGGTTGCAACTGGAGAGTTATCTGGGGTTGCAGCTGGAGAGTTATCTGGGTTTGCAGCTGTAGAGAGTTATCTGGGGTTGCAGCTGTAGAGTTATCTGGGGTTGCAACTGGAGAGTTATCTGGGGTTGCAGCTGGAGAGTTATCTGGGGTTGCAGCTGGAGAGTTATCTGGGGTTGCAGCTGGAGAGTTATCTGGGGTTGCAGCTGTAGAGAGTTATCTGGGGTTGCAGCTGTAGAGTTATCTGGGGTTGCAGCCTGAGAGTTATCTGGGGTTGCAACTGGAGAGTTATCTGGGGTTGCAGCTGGAGAGTTATCTGGGGTTGCAGCTGGAGAGTTATCTGGGGTTGCAACTGGAGAGTTATCTGGGGTTGCAGCTGGAGAGTTATCTGGGGTTGCAGCTGGAGAGTTATCTGGGGTTGCAGCTATAGAGAGTTATCTGGGGTTGCAGCTGGAGAGTTATCTGGGGTTGCAGCTGTAGAGTTATCTGGGGTTGCAACTGGAGAGTTATCTGGGGTTGCAGCTGGAGAGTTATCTGGGGTTGCAGCTGGAGAGTTATCTGGGGTTGCAGCTGGAGAGTTATCTGGGGTTGCAGCTGTAGAGAGTTATCTGGGGTTGCAGCTGTAGAGTTATCTGGGGTTGCAGCTGGAGAGTTATCTGGGGTTGCAACTGGAGAGTTATCTGGGGTTGCAGCTGGAGAGTTATCTGGGATTGCAGCTGGAGAGTTATCTGGGGTTGCAGCTGTAGAGAGTTATCTGGGGTTGCAGCTGTAGAGTTATCTGGGGTTGCAGCTGGAGAGTTATCTGGGGTTGCAGCTGTAGAGAGTTATCTGGAGTTGCAGATGTAGAGTTATCTGGGGTTGCAGCTGTAGAGTTATCTGGGGTTGCAGCTGTAGAGAGTTATCTGGGGTTGCAGCTGTAGAGTTATCTGGGGTTGCAGCTGGAGAGTTATCTGGGGTTGCAGCTGTAGAGAGTTATCTGGGGTTGCAGCTGTAGAGTTATCTGGGGTTGCAGCTAGAGAGTTATCTGGGGTTGCAGCTGGAGAGTTATCTGGGTTGCAGCTGTAGAGAGTTATCTGGGGTTGCAGCTGTAGAGAGTTATCTGGGGTTGCAGCTGTAGAGTTATCTGGGGTTGCAGCTGGAGAGTTATCTGGGGTTGTAGCTGTAGAGTTATCTGGGGTTGCAGCTGTAGTGTTATCTGGGGTTGCAGCTGTAGAGTTATCTGGGGTTGCAGCTAGAGAGTTATCTGGGGTTGCAGCTGTAGAGTTATCTGGGGTTGCAGCTGTAGAGAGTTATCTGGGGTTGCAGCTGTAGAGTTATCTGGGGTTGCAGCTGGAGAGTTATCTGGGTTGCAGCTGTAGAGAGTTATCTGGGGTTGCAGCTGGAGAGTTATCTGGGTTGCAGCTGTAGAGAGTTATCTGGGGTTGCAGCTGTAGAGAGTTATCTGGGGTTGCAGCTGTAGAGTTATCTGGGGTTGCAGCTGGAGAGTTATCTGGGGTTGTAGCTGTAGAGAGTTATCTGGGGTTGCAGCTGTAGTGTTATCTGGGGTTGCAGCTGTAGAGTTATCTGGGGTTGCAGCTAGAGAGTTATCTGGGGTTGCAGCTGTAGAGTTATCTGGGGTTGCAGCTGTAGAGTTATCTGGGGTTGCAGCTGTAGAGTTATCTGGGGTTGCAGCTATAGAGTTATCTGGGGTTGCAGCTAGAGAGTTATCTGGGGTTGCAGCTGTAGAGAGTTATCTGGGGTTGCAGCTATAGAGAGTTATCTGGGGTTGCAGCTGTAGAGAGTTATCTGGGGTTGCAGCTGTAGAGAGTTATCTGGGGTTGCAGCTGTAGAGAGTTATCTGGGGTTGCAGCTGTAGAGAGTTATCTGGGGTTGCAGCTGTAAAGAGTTATCTGGGGTTGCAGCTGGAGAGTTATCTGTGGTTGCAGCTGGAGAGTTATCTGGGGTTGCAGCTGGAGAGTTATCTGGGGTTGCAGCTGGAGAGTTATCTGGAGTTGCAGCTGTAGAGAGTTATCTGGGGTTGCAGCTGGAGAGTTATCTAGGGTTGCAGCTGTAGAGAGTTATCTGGGGTTGCACCTGGAGAGTTATCTGGGGTTGCAGCTGGAGAGTTATCTGGGGTTGCAGCTATAGAGAGTTATCTGGGGTTGCAGCTATAGAGAGTTATCTGGGGTTGCAGCTGGAGAGTTATCTGGGGTTGCACCTGGAGAGTTATCTGGGGTTGCAGATGTAGAGAGTTATCTGGGGTTGCAGCTGGAGAGAGTTATCTGGGGTTGCAGCTGTAGAGAGTTATCTGGGGTTGCAGCTGTAGAGAGTTATCTGGGGTTGCAGCTGTAGAGTTATCTGGGGTTGCAGCTGGAGAGTTATCTGGAGTTGCAGCTGTAGAGTTATCTGGGGTTGCAGCTGGAGAGTTATCTGGGGTTGCAGCTGTAGAGAGTTATATGGGGTTGCAGCTGTAGAGAGTTATCTGGGGTTGCAGCTGGAGAGTTATCTGGGGTTGCAGCTGGAGAGTTATATGGGGTTGCACCTGGAGAGTTATCTGGGGTTGCAGCTGTAGAGAGTTATCTGGGGTTGCAGCTGGAGAGTTATATGGGGTTGCACCTGGAGAGTTATCTGGGGTTGCAGCTGTAGAGAGTTATCTGGGGTTGCAGCTGTAGAGTTATCTAGGGTTGCAGCTGGAGAGTTATCTGGGGTTGCAGCTGTAGAGAGTTATCTGAGGTTGCAGCTGGAGAGTTATATGGGGTTGCACCTGGAGAGTTATCTGGGGTTGCAGCTGTAGAGAGTTATCTGGGGTTGCAGCTGGAGAGTTATATGGGGTTGCACCTGGAGAGTTATCTGGGGTTGCAGCTGTAGAGAGTTATCTGGGGTTGCAGCTGTAGAGTTATCTAGGGTTGCAGCTGGAGAGTTATCTGGGGTTGCAGCTGGAGAGTTATCTGGGGTTGCAGCTGGAGAGTTATCAGGGGTTGCAGCTGTAGAGTTATCTGGGGTTGCAGCTGTAGAGAGTTATCTGGGGTTGCAGCTGGAGAGTTATATGGGGTTGCACCTGGAGAGTTATCTGGGGTTGCAGCTGTAGAGAGTTATCTGGGGTTGCAGCTGTAGAGTTATCTAGGGTTGCAGCTGGAGAGTTATCTGGGGTTGCAGCTGGAGAGTTATCTGGGGTTGCAGCTGGAGAGTTATCTGGGGTTGCAGCTGTAGAGTTATCTGGGGTTGCAGCTGTAGAGAGTTATCTGGGGTTGCAGCTGGAGAGTTATCTGGGGTTGCAGCTGTAGAGAGTTATCTGGAGTTGCAGCTGAAGAGAGTTATCTGGGGTTGCAGCTGGAGAGTTATATGGGGTTGCACCTGGAGAGTTATCTGGGGTTGCAGCTGTAGAGAGTTATCTGGGGTTGCAGCTGGAGAGTTATCTGGGGTTGCAGCTGTAGATTTATCTGGGGTTGCACCTGGAGAGTTATCTGGGGTTGCAGCTGTAGAGAGTTATCTGGGGTTGCAGCTGTAGAGAGTTATCTGGGGTTGCAGCTGTAGAGAGTTATCTGGGGTTGCAGCTGTAGAGAGTTATCTGGGGTTGCAGCTGGAGAGTTATATGGGGTTGCAGCTAGAGAGTTATCTGGGGTTGCAGCTGGAGAGTTATCTGGGGTTGCAGCTGGAGAGTTATCTGGGGTTGCAGCTGGAGAGTTATCTGGGGTTGCAGCTGTAGAGTTATCTGGGGTTGCAGCTGTAGAGAGTTATCTGGGGTTGCAGCTGGAGAGTTATCTGGGGTTGCAGCTGTAGAGAGTTATCTGGAGTTGCAGCTGAAGAGAGTTATCTGGGGTTGCAGCTGGAGAGTTATATGGGGTTGCACCTGGAGAGTTATCTGGGGTTGCAGCTGTAGAGAGTTATCTGGGGTTGCAGCTGGAGAGTTATCTGGGGTTGCAGCTGTAGATTTATCTGGGGTTGCACCTGGAGAGTTATCTGGGGTTGCAGCTGTAGAGAGTTATCTGGGGTTGCAGCTGTAGAGAGTTATCTGGGGTTGCAGCTGTAGAGAGTTATCTGGGGTTGCAGCTGTAGAGAGTTATCTGGGGTTGCAGCTGGAGAGTTATATGGGGTTGCAGCTAGAGAGTTATCTGGGGTTGCAGCTGGAGAGTTATCTGGGGTTGCAGCTGTAGATTTATCTGGGGTTGCACCTGGAGAGTTATCTGGGGTTGCAGCTGTAGAGAGTTATCTGGGGTTGCAGCTGTAGAGAGTTATCTGGGGTTGCAGCTGGAGAGTTATCTGGGTTTGCAGCTGAAGAGTTATCTGGGGTTGCAGCTGTAGAGTTATCTGGGGCTGCAGCTGGAGA
The DNA here is from genome assembly GCA_964035775.1 of Osedax frankpressi. Classification (NCBI taxonomy): domain Eukaryota; kingdom Metazoa; phylum Annelida; class Polychaeta; order Sabellida; family Siboglinidae; genus Osedax; species Osedax frankpressi. Next base: position 7,236,714 of record OZ038317.1, on the reverse strand, counting down.
GAGTTATCTGGGGTTGCAGCTGGAGAGTTATCTGGGGTTGCAGCTGTAGAGTTATCTGGGGTTGCAGCTGTAGAGTTATCTGGGGTTGCAGCTGGAGAGTTATCTGGGGTTGCAGCTGTAGAGAGTTATCTGGGGTTGCAGCTGTAGAGTTATCTGGGGTTGCAGCTGTAGAGTTATCTGGGGTTGCAGCTGTAGAGTTATCTGGGGTTGCAGCTGGAGAGTTATCTGGGGTTGCAGCTGGAGAGAGTTATCTGGGGTTGCAGCTGGAGAGTTATCTGGGGTTGCAGCTGTAGAGTTATCTGGGGTTGCAGCTGGAGAGTTATCTGGGGTTGCAGCTGTAGAGTTATCTGTGGTTGCAGCTGTAGAGTTATCTGGGGTTGCAGCTGTAGAGTTATCTGGGGTTGCAGCTGTAGAGAGTTATCTGGGGTTGCAGCTGTAGAGTTATCTGGGGTTGCAGCTGTAGAGAGTTATCTGGGGTTGCAGCTGTAGAGTTATCTGGGGTTGCAACTGGAGAGTTATCTAGGGTTGCAGCTGTAGAGAGTTATCTGGGGTTGCAGCTGTAGAGAGTTATCTGGGGTTGCAGCTGTAGAGTTATCTGGGGTTGCAGCTGTAGAGTTATCTGGGGTTGCAGCTGGAGAGTTATCTGGGGTTGCAGCTGGAGAGTTATCTGGGGTTGCAGCTGGAGAGTTATCTGGGGTTGCAGCTGGAGAGTTATCTGGGGTTGCAGCTGGAGAGTTATCTAGGGTTGCAGCTGGAGAGTTATCTGGGGTTGCAGCTGGAGAGTTATCTGGGGTTGCAGCTGGAGAGTTATCTGGGGTTGCAGCTGGAGAGTTATCTGGGGTTGCAGCTGGAGAGAGTTATCTGGGGTTGCAGCTGTAGAGAGTTATCTGGAGTTGCAGCTGGAGAGTTATCTGGTGTTGCAGCTGTAGAGAGTTATCTGGGGTTGCAGCTGGAGAGTTATCTAGGGTTGCAGCTGTAGAGTTATCTGGGGTTGCAGATGTAGAGAGTTATCTGGGGTTGCAGCTGTAGAGAGTTATCTGGAGTTGCAGCTGGAGAGTTATCTTGTGTTGCTGCTGTAGAGAGTTAGCTGGGGTTGCAGCTGTAGAGTTATCTGGGGTTGCAGCTGTAGAGTTATCTGGGGTTGCAGATGTAGAGAGTTATCTGGGGTTGCAGCTGTAGAGAGTTATCTAGGGTTGCAGCTGGAGAGTTATCTGGGGTTGCAGCTGTAGAGTTATCTGGGGTTGCAGCTGTAGAGAGTTATCTGGGGTTGCAGCTGTAGAGAGTTATCTGGGTTGCAGCTGGAGAGTTATCTGGGGTTGCAGCTGGAGAGTTATCTGGGGTTGCAGCTATAGAGAGTTATCTGGGGTTGCAGCTGGAGAGGCTTCATGGAAGGAAGCTGTAGAGCTATCAGATGAGGCAGCTAGAGATGCATCTCGGAAGGAAGATAGTGAGGCATCTTCTGGGAATGAAGCTAGAGAGACATTTGGGGAGGCATCACCGAAGGAAGCTGTAGAGCTATCAGAGGAGGCAGCTAGAGATGCATAAGTCAATTATAATTGAAAGTGAAATCAATGATTATATATATATATATAAGACAATCCCCATAGGAGCTTGTTTCAATCCCTGGTAATTTTCTAATAACCTTTGAATTTATAATACAAATTATTTGAAATTAAATTTGGAAACAAATATCCATATTGTCTATGATATAGTAATTACTAATTAATATATTAATAGTGAGAAAATAATAAGTTTGCATCCATTTTGTGCTGTTGTCGAATTATTAATTATTAAATTATAATATGAAACTATCGAGTATTTTAATATTTATAAATAGAAAAATAAAAATATTATTATTAGTATATTATTCTATATATATATTTAATTCTATTCACAATCGTGAACACTTATAATTAAAGAATTACAATAAAAAATATTTATTGAAATAAAAAGTCTAGTAGATATTTAAGATTATCAACATAAAAAGCGTGATTTTTATATTAAATTTACAATTTTCGAAAGTATTATAAATCATTTCTAAAAAAAACTTTCAATAATGTATGATTTAGATATATATTTACATAATATATATATATATATATATACTAATAATGTAGTTATACTATTACTACATTTTGTAAAATAAAGTTTTAGTTATATAAAACATATTTATAATTGTAATATAGGATTAATTTTGGTAATTTAAATTCTAATAGTTAATAAGTATATATATAACTACATATATAAATATGTTCTATATTAATTTAAATGATTTAACCATCTGTTATTGCTGTATATACTTTTGCCGTTTGATACTCGTCAATATCATTTTTGCATTGTCGATATGTGGTAATTTTTACTTTTAATTTAGAAATATTAATCTTATAATTCTACACATTCCATACGCCACACCTACTGTAGTTGTTAGTGTGGTATATAATATAGAAATTACTACATATTGAATATACACACTTAGACTAAAATATACTAGCAGCTTTGGTCTCAACAAATTTAAATTACGTATGATATATACTTAGTAGAACATTGCTTATATGATAAAACGTATTATTAAATAATTGATTTAATAAGTATGATTTAATTTTAAATACTTAATATCCAAAGTATTATATGTTAACCACTTTAAATAATTATAATAGTAACTATAGTATATTATAATATATTATAATAGTTACTATAATATATTATTTAGACATGCACTTAGGTGACACAAAGAAATTCTTAGTAGGTCGGACACATAATACTGGAATTTCATAAAAAGAAAAATAAGAAATACAATTAAATAGTGACTATATTCTTAAAGGTTTTATTGAAAAATTAAAATATATATGTATAATTAAGTTATTTTATATTTAATAACATATAAATAATTGTATATTAACATTTATAAATGCATACATCAATGCATGATACATCAATATTATGGTATAATAAGATACATTATGATGTTAAAGTATTAGAAAATGAGAAACAGATTTTGAATTGATTCCTGAAACTTTTCATTCCATTTTCAATCCGGTGGCCATTCTGGAATGTTAATTTTATGATATTTTATATATGAGTATATGCAGTGTATAATAAATAGTTCATTGTTTGTGCTATACAGTATATCAAGAATATTTTAAATAAAAACTACTATTATTGTATTTTCATTATAATTGTAGGGAAAATACCATAAACATGATATCTGAAAGATAGTATTGGAAAGGCTATTGCTATAAGAGATTATTTTAGTATAACAAAAAATTAAAATTTGTAATTCAAAGTAGATATTTTAGATTATGATATTATACATGATTATAATAATATACATAATTAAAAACATAAATAATTTATACATAATTTATCAAATATATATATAACATATGTGATCATATGAGGTATGAAAAATGTCAACGGTATGAAAATACCAAAACTAAATTGAAAGTTATGAAACCTATAATTGTTTCAAAACATTTTGAGATTGCATGAGTTGATTTAATTGGACAACTTCCTACAAATAAAAATGGAAATAAGTTACTGTATTTAAATATATTAATTTTTCAAATTAGATAAACTGATATTTATTATTAATATATACAGATATATATTAACTATAGTGGATTATTTCACTAAATGGATCGATGAAATCCCTTTGAAATCTAAAACCTCGCAAGGTGTTTCAAGGTACATATAATGAGTACACAAATTATATAAATATATTATGGGTTTATATGATAATTTTAAATCTGAGCTGAAAAAAAGTACAAAATGTTCACAAATAGATAATGATAATTATGGTAGATGAAAGTATGATATATATGATATATATGGTAGATGAAAGTATGACTGTTAATGAAATAAATGGATCTGGTGAGCATGAATGCAATGCTAATTTAAATTTAGTAAATCAATTTGGTAAAATAGAGGATAATTGTATAGATATTAATGATAGTATGAATGTAATGATGTATGGTAGTAACAATATATCAATAAAAGACAGTATTAATATAGTAATAAATAAAAGTTAAATTTAATTGAATTATGTAATAATTATAGATGATTTGGATATAAATGATGATGTAAATATACTGAATATACATATTGACCAGTTTGTTAAGGTAGAAAATAAGCTTAGAATAAAAATAAAAGAAATTGTAAATGATAATATCTCAGAAAAGCTCAAGAAAAGTATGTCAATGATTTTTAATAAAAAAACAAACTAAATCATATTCATTTGAAATGACCGTTTTAAAAAAAAACTCTAGAGATAGTGAAAGATAGGTACATATATAATTAATAAAGAAAGTATATTATCGATTGATTCATGGTTAGATGATCAGATTATTAATTAATATCTATATATTTTATTAAATCAATATAAAAATAATTGTCATTATATTGATTCTAATTGTCATTACATATGCTTACCTATTGGAAAAATTATAATTATGGAAAGTGTAAATTCATATTTAAAAATATATACCTATAACTTCCCGATTTCTTTGAATGAGCATGCTGGGTCTTATCGTATCCCTCGTTCCCATAAACTCATTAATCATATCGTAATAAGGAGCAAATGGTGCCGATTCACTATCAACGCCACTCCTCTTCAAATAATTATTTCTCTGCAAGTATCATATTTGTTATAAATTTTATAATATTATAAGTGCAAATTTGATAACATTGATCCAAAACAAATCAATCGTCATATTAATGTAACTCAATAGCTAATATTGGAATATGGGTCCCATCTATCGCACCGACACAATTTGGGAATCTTCTGTTTGCAAATAATCGACGAGCAGTTTCCAAATCACTTCGACTCGTTGGAAATATGATGTGTTTTTTTTAACAATTTTACAGTTATATAACCCTGTATGACCCTGTATGACCCCCCCTTACAACCTAAAAATAAATATACATTTTTAATGATATAATTATAATGTTACAAAAATTTCTATACATATAAGAAAATAACTTAATTATTTTATAGGAATACATACTTGATTGGTCCATCGTATTGCTGATGATTTTGAGAGTCGGAATTTAACAGCTAATGTACGGTAGTCGCAATTAGTAGCCAGTTTTTTATAAAATTGTTATATATACATAAATTTCTAAAATTATTCTCTATAAAAACTTACCTCCATAATGCAATTGCAAGTTTCATCTCATTCGTGGGCTTGTTTTTTCTTGAATTTGATGTAATATGTGGACCGATTTCATTACAAATATAATTAAATGTATTAATATTTACTCAAATAAAAATATTTATAAAATAGATAGCATGGGTTAATATTTAAATATAGTATTTTAACAATAGTTAATGTTTTCATATGAAATGTTTAATTAAAACTGAAATTTTATTAAAATTCTGTCGCCGAATAATTTACAATTACATCATCCCAATAATTTAAAGAGCTATATATATATCGCGTTCTTCTTCTAATTCGTGAATTAAGACATCAATGATTACATTCTCTGCATTAATAATATCTCTAAAATAGAATATTTATTATTAATTATATAATTAATCAATGCAATTATATTAAATATATTAAGGTGGACAAATAATATATATTAAAATATTAGCCGATTATAAGTTTTTATATCTAAATTAATACTATTAAAATTTAAAATTAAAAACATTTTATTTAAAAAAATATATATATAATAATTAGTAAAATACTAAATATATTTAATGATTTATAATTGTAAATAAATCAATTTTAAAGTATTAATATTTATATATTAATATTAATATATTTAAATATTTCTTATTTAATATAAATCAATTAAATATAAATCAACTTCAAAGTAAAATTATATTTAATATTATTAGATTCTGTGTTTACACCATGGTAAGTACTGAAGCAATAATACGTATTTGGTGGTTATGAAATAATGATAACTTAATGCTTCAAATATGTTAAATTATTGTTAAATTAAAAATACAATTGTTAATTATCTAACGAAATTCGTATTATTATTTTATAAATTTAAATTGTACTAACTGATCAGTCATATTGTAATATTATATATAATGACAAGTATGTGTATATTATGTTTTATAATCAAATAATTTTAAAACTAAATATTTTTTACGAATATTATTTCTTTGTTTATAATTTCATCTAAAATAACCAATCACAATTGGAGAATAATCACGTAACTTTTAACCAAAGCTATGTAGCAACGCGCATAAGGTGACATACCACGTGACTATTCACCCAACATGTTGTAGCACCACACCTGAGTATAGGGTGCGGAATGAGTATATGATAATATGATGTATATGATAACACCCTACATATAATGTTGAAACGCACGCCACATTTTTGATAAAAACCCACACCCTATAGTCTGTTATTAATCGATACTACCAGTATTATCTATAGTCAATCTAGAGTCATTGAATTAAAATTACTTAAAATTACTATAAATATGAATCTAGTGATTATAAATTTGTAATTATTTTTATATTTGTCCTGCCAAAATATACTATTTAAATACTGTTTTGAAATGAATGTAACTTTGCCGGTATTAATATGTACATTAGTTTCGTTATTCGCTTTATTTATTAGTATCGTAGCATTTATATTTACTCGTAATTCCGAAAGTGATGGTAAGTTCATATATTTTATTTAAAAATGTAAAAATTTCCATACAACCTAAAATTAATCTTATAATCTTAGATATAACTAAAAATACTACATTACGTAATTGAGTATATAATTAATTATAATTGTTGTAGTAATAGCAGTCATAATTAACGGAATTATTTATTTTATATTGATGTATTTCCTCATTTATTAATGAAATTATTCATATATAAAATATATATATTCCTTTATTATAAATATATTAAAATGATTTAGTTGAAATTATGTTATTATATTCATTTTAAATATATTTTAAAAAATGTCTATTATATTTTATTTAAAATATATTATATTTTAACTGCTATTAAAAATATTATAAATATATAAGTACTAGATATTATAAATTGATATAATTATAATATATTGTATTACATATATGTTTAAACTATGTTATTTAAACTATGAATTAATTATTTATGTAATATATTTATTATAAAATTATTGATATATGAAATATACTCTTTTATTATAAATCTATGAAATTGTTTTAGTTAAAATCGTGTTATTATATTCATAAATTTAAAAATATTATTTAAAAAAGTATTTTCAAATACATTTTATATGAAATATATAATTATATACTATTTTAACTACTACAGAGATTAACAATATTATAAATATATAAGTACTAGATATTATAAATTGATATAATTATAATAAATGGTATTACATATATGTTTAAACTACAATATTAGTATGAATTAAATATCTCATATGATTATGTAATGCATAACATTCCTTGTAGTGACTGTTATTAAGATTAACAAAGGATTTCGCCTAGCATCTTACTACTCAGATCACATGGTCTTACATCGAGCACCCAAAAGTGCTTTCATTTGGGGATACGCAGGTCAAGACATATTAAATTACTTCAGGCCAATTCTTTCTAAATCAATATTATAAATTTATTATTAAACTCTTTATTTTATTATATTGTTATTATAAAATATATACATGGAACATGTGTAATTATAGTTTATATTATTATAATTATTTATAGTAATAATCAATCTTTAATAAAATTCATTCTCTCTAACCTACTTCTGCTTATTAAGATAAAAGACTAGTTGTGGATTTCATTGCCTTTATCTTCAATTACAGACCATCTGAAGATCGGACATAAAATCTCTATTAAGGTTATCAGAAATCAAGATCTCAACCAGATTTCTCAGCTTTACACCAATGTCGAATATAGATCCAACGGTTACTTCAGTTATTTAAAATATACCTTCGATTAACTTGCAATACAACAATAATAATAAAAATGTCATAATCTAATTTATTTTATTTATTGTCATCTATCTTAGAATATCAATAGGTATTTATTTAATTCTTGATAAGATCAAAATTTATTTCATCATATTACATTATTATTTACATAGAACTAATATATTTATTATCAATAACAGATTAATATATGTATATTTATTATGAATTATAATTATTAATAATGAACATGATTGTATTTATGTGTATATATATCTACTAAGCCTAACTAACATTTCTACCCTGGTTTAATAGGTGATCATATTTTTTCCATCAAATTAAATCCTATTGAAGCCGGAGGACCATATACTCTGACCTTTTCATCTAATGTGACAGGTTATTGTTTAACTAAATGTTATTATTTACATAATAATAAATTTATGAACTAGAAGATATATATCATAAAATAAATACAATTGTTATAAATGAATACTGAGATGATTATATACATATATGTTTAAAAAATCCTATTTACATGTAATATACCAAATTATTTCATTTAGCTATATATATATATATATATATATATATATATATATATATATATATCTAAAATCAATATATCAACATTAATACATAATTATGTGGATTGCAATGAATTGTTCAATATTCAATCAATATTATTTATAAATTGATATATTGATATATTGATTATTAGTAAGGGTAATTGTAAATATATCATATTTCTATCATTTCAATTTTGCTTTGAATTTTAGCTATATTATAAAGCTCCAATCAACGCAATTGTAAATTTTCTATATATCCAGATTATTATTTTTACTGACTTGCTTACTAACTCATTAGTTATTTTTTAAGCTGCAATATTTTATAAACTATGATATATAACATGAAATAAAATAAATTTAAGACAACAAACAATTTCTAAAGATATGTATCACTTATCATAAAAAAACTAAATATAAACTAATTTTTAAAACAATTTGTATAATAAATAATAATAATAATAATAATACAATAAGTTATTTTTAGAATAATACAAAAATTTAATAAATTCAGTCAAAATGAATGAAAAAAATTAGTCATTACTTTAGGTATTAATATAATCATTTATCAACTAATTCTAAAAATAAAACATTTCTAAATACAAGAAACTTTATTTATCTGCTTTAATTATTTAGATTTTTCTTATGAAACAAAAAAAAATAATCTTATTGATTATAAATGAATCAAATAACCATTATTTCAGGTATTGAAGATATTGTTCTTAAGGATGTGTTGTTTGGTGATATATGGTTGTGTGGAGGTCAGAGTAACATGCAGTTTGGAATAGGAATGGTATGTAGCTAATTCTCATTAACTTACTTAATCTATATTAATTCATACTCATACAAATGTACCTACCTCTATTCATTCCCTTAACATCGTCTTGATATCTTATTTACAATTTCTTACTAAGTAATTCTCTATTTCTGCACTGGTTTCAAATTCTTATTCATTATAGATATCTATTTGTTTTCTCTAATTTGAATTATCTCCCCAATACTACCTGGCCTCTCATAAAAACAGATGAAAAATGCAGCCAAAGAACTCAAGTATTCACATAAATATAAAAAAATCCGATTGTTTGATGTAAAGATGGTGACTTCTGCGGAACCATTAAGTGATTTAGAAGCCATTGCGTTGCCATGGAGTCTGCCTAGCAATGGTTACTATGTAAATATTATGTATTCGACTACTTTTCTGATAACAAATATATTAATTTGTTATGCATTGTTGTAATTAACTACAGCAAATAAATTCTTATATATTTATAATGAAATTACATATTAAAAACATTATACATATTTACTACTCTTATATATAATTGATTGAACTCCTCTGAAAGCTGTTTCAGTAATTCTAAGCAAAGAATATGAACTTATAAGAACAATTAATTATACAACACTACATTATCATATTAAGATAGATATTTGCTATGCGTAGTCATTATCGACTATCTGACTATTTAATCGCAGCTTTACTAAACCCTGCTCCCCCAGCCACTCTAAACAATGGATGGACGTATTTCTCTGCAGTCTGCTACGTGTACGGACGAATTCTCTATGAAGAACTGCAGGTGTGTAGTGGTTATCATGAAGTATCTCACTCTCTCACCCTTTCCCTCTCTCTCTCTCTGTTTATATCTCCCTCCTTCCCTCCCCCTCCCTCCTTCCCTCCTCCCTCCCTCTATCCCTCCCTCCCGCTCAGATCCCCATAGGCCTTGTGGAGTCTACATTTGGTGGTACCATAATAGAGTCATGGGCAAGATTTTCTGTTTTAACAAAATGTGGTGTTAAAAATAAGCCGAGGTAATATTAATTGAAATATGCATGTAAATAACGATATAGATGCTAGTTTTTAAATGTATATCTGCAAGTATCTAAATCTAATATATTGTTTTATATTTTAATTACTTATTAGAATATTAATAAATTATAATAGGTATACAATGTATATGTTTTATACAATATTTATTATGAAATCTAATTTATTTAACTCTTTATCTGTATTATACAGCTATTCACAACTATGGAATGCGATGATCCGTCCTCTTGTTAATATGACGATGACCGGAGTTATCTGGTACCAAGGTATTGCAGCTTTCCATCGACATTAGAAAAGCATTCTCAAACAGAGAATGAACACTAACTTAATTACGATCGAGTGATGTGTATCAAATTATAATATTGATCTATTTACAGGCGAGTCTAATAAGAATATAAATTTAGACCTCTACAACTGCACATTCCCCGGCATGATTGATGACTGGCGAAGGGTCTTTCACGAGGGTTCTGCCGGAGAGACTGAAATTTTGTTTCCTTTTGGCTTTGTTCAGGTTTTTAAAAGTCATTTGCTGAATTGACATTTCTCTTTAGTATATTTTTTATACTTATTTCATCAATATTATTAATATTTATCTTTTAATATCTACACTTTCATAATATGTAGAATAGAATCTATTATCGAATTCCATGTATAAATATCAATGTTATATAAATATACCTATCACATCTAATATTAGCTAATTATATAAAATTTTATATTATATTCAATATAAAATGTAGTTAATAGTTCTTTTTAAAAATTGAAAAATTTTCAATTGTACATACAATGTTAATTAAATAGTATAAAATATTCCATATAAACTTACTTTTATCGCAAATTAATTATTATATTTTAAATAATATTGATAGAAAAAATAAAGAAAATTAATTAAAATTATTCTAGTGTGATTTTTTAAAAAACGAATTTTAGTTACTTTTATTAATTATACAATTTTTCATTACAAAATATATGTAAAAAGTTTAACTAAATTTTCGAGTATTATCAGATAATAAGTATAGTTATATAATCATATATAAGTATATATATCTAATATTTCTCTATATATATTTAGTATTGTTAATTTCTAATTTAACAAACACTTATATATCAGTTTTTGCATATTTAATTAACCTTGATTTATAACTATTAATTAACCGTAAAATAGTTCTAATAAACTATAAATAATATTGAAATATTAATAAACAATTAATTAATATAACTTGAAGAAGTGATTATTTTATTACAAATATGTGTGTTTTAACTATTCAATTTAGTTAATAAAGTCCTAAATCAATACATGAACTCGTTTCTCAACTAATTCGAAGATATTCGTATTGTACAGTTGGGTCCTTATCAAAAGAAAGTGATTGGGGGATTCCCTGCCATCAGGTGGCACCAGACTGCAGACGTAGGTGTGTCCACTGACTTATTATTTCTATCACCAACTATTTATTCAACCAAAACACTTCATTGCGAGACTTTTATTATTATAACTACTATTTTATAGGATATGTACCTAATGAAAAGATGATAAATGTATTTATGGCAACAGCAATTGACGACACCGACTATAATTCTCCATACGGAAGGTTTATTTTCAACATTGTTCATTCGTATAGAATTTAATTAAGAATTCACCTTTGAACTATCTGAATCATTCTCTTCGCTATATATCTTATTATCTCGCCACATTCAACTTTATTGCGATCGTGATACCTATTCCTTTATTCCGACCTCTGCGACCCCTAACAGTATCCACCCTAGCGACAAGGAGACCATAGGATACCGATTGGCACGATCCTGTCTCACGCAAAACTACGGCAAGTCATTGGGTCCAGCTCACGGTCCCTTTCCTACCAACTACAATGTTATACCCACGTAGATAAATATTGCGTTGCAGTAAATATTGAGATTGATATCTCAATGGCAAACAATAAAGTAATTACATGATTTATAAACAGATTATACTAATTAGTGAGTTTTAAATAAGAAATACCTTTATTTTTTATGTAAGAATTATTATAAATATTATCTTATGTACAATTTGATTTAAACATTTTAGTCATTTCATTCATCATCCGTAAATTTATTTCAATTCCATATTAGTTTTAATAAAGCTAACCACTATAATAAATTATCACAGTTAAAAAATAAGTTATGAATTAATAAACAATTTTACTCACATAATATAAAAAGCTATATATATTCATTCAGATGTCCAATAGTCAATTAAAAATCATCTACGATAACAATACAAATATCCTAAAATTCCATTCTAAGAACGGCTTCGAGGTTTGTATGTGTTAACGTACTTCTAATAAGTGTATAATAAAATATTTGCTTTAGTAATCTTGCATATTAACATCTATATAGTTATATAAATGATAAAAAAAAACCCGTTAGCCTATGTCTATATAGCATAGTAACATACGGGTAATTTTACTCACAAAGATAAGGAAAGTATTTTTTTATATTAAATATTTAATAGAGAAATATATGGTCTTTGATTATAATGATTGTAAAATAAAAATATATTTTAATTAAATAAATTGTTTAAATAACAACTTAATTAAATAATATATATTATATATATTTTGTAATTTCAAATCCAAATAATTAAAATATAATACATTTCTCACTACTGGTATCATGATAATTTTGGGTTTTTATTAATTTACGTGAGTGATTTACTTTAGATAATATTGCAAGTAGGTAAATCATTTAATTAGAAATTAAATCTATGATTATTTTACAAAAATAAATATATAATTCACTATATTCAACAATTCAGCAAAATTTACTAATAGCTGGTTTAGTGTTAGTTTGTTAATTGTATTAGTGAACATAGACTAACACATATTCTTAGGTAAGCTGTAAAAAGGACAATAAAACTACTTGGAGTCATGTTCCTATACATACATTTTCTAACTCATCTGTCACCATCGATGTAAAATGTCCCCCAAGGTCATTACATAAATAAATTTATTTGTATTAAATAGATATGTAATTCATTAATAGATGACTTCCAAAATCTACTCAGCAGTAACACACTTTGTTCCTTCATTAATAACTTAATTGAAACATCTTTAGTGAAAGATTTATTGGAATCAGGTACTTGTGGAGTGAAACACCATGTGAATACATGAAATGTGCTATATACAGGTGAGAATCACAATATACTAATTTGTAATAATTATGTATAAGTTATATATAGAAATTGAAAGTGACAATGACAATTCATTTAAAAATATTTATAAATTATTAGTGAATTTGATAGTACAATTTTACTACAAATACTTTTTGTTAATATACAATAACTATTAACAAAGAATTTGCTATAATAATTATATATTGATTTTATGAGATAATATTATGTAATTTCTTTTATTTTTATAATACAATTTAATGTTCTATGATATTTAAATATAATATAATACATATTTATAATATTTCAATTTACAGTAAAGTCTACAATTTACCAGCCTTGCCTTTCATTAAGATATTCTGAAGATTTCTTAATAAAGTATTTTCTTATGCATTACATATTGTATGCATTATATTGGAGGAATGCACTAAATTTTAATATATCAATAGAATTTATTAATACTTACTACAATGTTTGTATACATTTTAAACTTTTATTTATCATAGCTAATATTGAACATAGCAATAATATTAATAATTCCATTCAATTTCAAACCCTAACAACATTCATAGCTTATATTGAACATATCAATAATTTTAATAATTCCATTCAATGTCAAACAACATTATTTCCAAAAGTTTATTAAGATACATCAAACAATACATTTATTTTATAATCTATAGTATATATTTTAATAAGTATCATGATGTTTAGTTTATATAGTATCAAATATTATTATTATTGTTCACATTTATTATCTTTATAATTATATGCCTGCTTGGGAGATAAAGGGTTAATTGATATCATGTTCTAATAATATTATTTACAATAACTGCTGAAAACTTTGGAAGTTTGTACTTTAGCAATTGTTTTCTAATAAATCATTAGTAATATATTATTGTTTTCTATTATTATATATATTATCTATTTAGTCATTATATAAATTATTATAATAAATTACTTATATTAATAAAATATTGTATATATTCAAAAAGAGATATTTATCTTTTATTTATTTCCATGGATCTCTGGAGGATATCGGTGAATATCTATCGTATCATATTAAATTCATAGATTTATAAATAGTGTCTATTACTCAAAATAGTTTCACATAGTATTAATGTATATATGTATATTCTAAAGCCTATAGGTTAGGCTTTTATTCTATCTTTTGTTTGAAATATATACAATATTTAAAATTAATATTCTTTTTATTATCTTTGGAGACTGCTTAAGATAAGTCTGGAACATAGATTTCTATTTAATAGGTAAACGGTAAATAGAAATCTATGGTCTGAAATAATTAACTAAAATAGAGGCATTATTTGTAGAATCCACATATTTACATAGAATATAAATGTATGATAGAGGCCATAGATTTATATTTTCCTAGATATGATGTAATAATATGTAACTGATAATTGATAGTTTGATATCATTATAAAATAAAGAATATTTGTATCGGGTATGTTGGAGAGTATACAAAATTATAAACAGGTGAAAACTATGAATTAATTTATTATATTGATAGCCTGGAATAAATTAATAACTGATAATTGATAGTTTGATATCATTATAAAATAAAGAATATTTTTATCGGGTATGTAGGAGAGTATACTAAATGATGAACAGGTGAAAACTATGAATTTATTTATTATATTGATAGCCTGGAAAGAGTATACACATCATAATGTGCAATTCTCGATGTAAAAGTATCCATGATACATAATTTGTAATTAATGTAATATGATGTAATTAAATGCTTCGTATATGAATATATGTATTGAATCTACAATTCTATAACTATAATTGTATATGTATACATTATAATTAATTTATATACCATATAGTATTTATACTTTGATATCAACTTTAATTACAATATGTATACATTTATATATATATAAATATATTTCTAAATACATTTTTCATGCACTATATTTATAATTATAAAATTTAAACGGAGCAAAATAAATACTCAAAATATTACACAAAGTGCCATTTTTTAAGTATTTAATAAATGGGTTGTATCAAAAAAATTTGATTATATTTTATTACGCTAGAATTCTATCGCATTAAATAATACTTACATGGCATTTAAATCATTAGCTTAGATGAGAACACAGTAGCACCCAGAATGGAATACGAATATCAACACTGAGAAATTATCAGATGATAAATTAAATCAAAGAAAATGAAATGAAATGAAATGAAATTATATCAAAGAAAACAAATTAAATTAGTAAGTTACTTAACTATTTAATTACATGGCAATTAAATTATATATATTGATATCGAATACTATATTTGTAAGCATGGCAAATGTAATTATTCTAATAATGGAATCAGTTTATCAATAAAAAGAATTATTTTAGATAATGATATATTCCCCTGGTATACAGGGGGCTTTGGATAACGACTATAGTATATATATATATATATATATATATATATATATATATATATATATATATATTGTAATAATATAGTGATATATTATTATGATACGACCACGAATTAGTAGATCCAAATCATATGATTTGAAATAGGATATACATTGAAAGTTGAAATGAATACACGAGGTGAATTTATTCGAAATTATATATGACCTGTTATTTATATCATATTATAACGAATGAAATTTAAACTAAATATGATTTAAAGTAATTAATTATTTATCAGAATCAATATATTTAGTTAATAACATCTGCATTTAACTTTATACAGAACCCTTAAGTAATTTGTGTAACGTAATATTGTTTGACATATTATCATACAAAATATCATATGTGTACCCATACTACAATATGAAGTAATATCATAGTCCGATATCCGACTGACTTCCATATTGTGGTGAATCACGTGCAAACGCATATTACAATTATATTAATATGTTAAGTATGCTATAAATATATGATTTAAATATCATATATGTATCATATTCTACACTATTCAGTAATATCATATCATATATAAACTGATGTACGATCGCGTCGCTTTACATACTTGTGGTGAATTCACGTATTTTATATATATTTGAATAATAAGAATAATTAAATACAAAGTAAAAATATATAATAAACAAATTATATTCACGAATAAAACATTCATTATTTGACTAAATATTGTGATTTATTAGAATCATTCAGAAAAATCAAACTATTCTATTCAGTATGTGTTGCCAATTGTTAAGGTTTTTAATCGTTCATGATCTCCGGATAATCCTTACAAAATGCCTATTCATATTATTTGTATTGGCATATACAAGATTACTATAGTAATACTATTATAATAATATTGGGGCATATTATATATAATGTATATAGTTCATCCTTAATCCATTATCGAGTAATACAGTTCTAATTTGTATAGAAAATTTAAATCTTTAAATATTGTTTACCTGCTTGTAACCTACTTATTTAAAATTTTGATTTTCAAATTATGCTTTAAAATGTATCCCACTTTATTGTTTATAATTGTTTATTCGTTTGTTTTGATATTTACCGTTTTTATTCTTATCATTGGTTATATATCTACGGGTAATTGCTACGCTGATGATTGTGGTAATTATCTATATTTAACAATTTAAATGATTAAATATCACTTTTTTAAAATTCTATACTAAATCAATTAATATAGTAATAATCATGTCATAATAATAATTAATTAATTATTTATGTAATATATTTATTATAAAATTATTGATATATGAAATATACTCTTTTATTATAAATCTATGAAAATGTTTTAGTTAAAATCGTGTTATATTCATAAATTTAAAAATATTATTTAAAAAAGTATTTTCAAATATATTTTATATGAAATATATAATTATATACTATTTTAACTACTACGGAGATTAACAATATTATAAATATATAAGTACTAGATATTATAAATTGATATAATTATAATAAATGGTATTACATATATGTTTAAACTATAATATTAGTATGAATTAAATATATCATATGATTATGTAATGCATAACATTCCTTGTAGTGACTGTTATTAAGGTTAACAAAGGAATTCGCCTAGCATCTTACTACTCAGATCACATGGTCTTACATCGAGCGCCCAAAAGTGCTTTCATTTGGGGATACGCAAGTCAAGATATATTAAATTAATTTAGCCCAATTCTTTCTAAATCAATATTATTAATTTATTATTAAACTCTTTATTTTATTATATTGTTATTATAAAATATATACATGAATTATGTGTAATTATAGTTTATATTATTATAATTATTTATATTTAAATAATGATATTACAGGTAGTAATAATCAATCTTTAATAGAATGTATTCTCTATAACCTACTTCTGCTTATTAAGATAAAAGACTAGTTGTGGATTTCATTGCCTTTATCTTCAATTACAGACCATCTGAAGATCGGACATAAAATCTCTATTAAGGTTATCAGAAATCAAGATCTCAACCAGATTTCTCAGCTCTACACCAATGTCGAATATAGATCCAACGGTTACTTCAGTTATTTAAAATATACCTTCGATTAACTTGCAACAATAATAATAAAAATGTCATAATCTAATTTATTTTATTTATTGTCATCTATCTTAGAATATCAATAGGTATTTATTTAATTCTAAATAAGATCAAAATTTATTTCATCATATTACATTATTATTTACATAGAACTAATATATTTATTATCAATAACAGATTAATATATGTATATTTATTATGAATTATAATTATTAATAATGAACGTGATTGTAGTTATGTGTATATACATCTACTAAAGGGGCATTCACACAGAGCTTTTTACAGCTTTTAAGCTGCCTAATTAGGCAGCTCTAAGCTGCAGAAAAAGCTGGTAATTTAAAATGCGTTCACACTGAAAAAGCTAGAAAAAGCTCGAGCTGTCACTTTGAGCTTAATGTAAATACGCCCATATTTAAACCGTTATTTAATACGCACATATTTAAATTATATACAAATTATATTAATATTACAATACAATGAATACTAAATCACGTCGTATACGATCACTACTATTAATATTATATTTAAATCGGCAGATATTAAAACATCCATGTTAAAATAAAATTAAATAATATTAACAAAGAAATGAATCTGTCAATAAATAATAAATTTGCATAAATCAACAAAGAAAATCAGCTGTCAATCAAAAGGTTAACCAATAAGTTGCATTCAGCCAGCTTTCTGCTGACCTTTAGGCTAGAAATATTGGACATGTTCTATTTTGATAAAAAAGCAGAAAAAAGCAGAAAAAAGCTAGAAATATTGAACATATCTCGAATCCAGCAGAAAGCTGCCTAATTAGGCAGCTTAAAAGCTGTAAAAAAGCTCTATGTGAATGCCCCTTAAGCCTAACTAACATTTCTACCCTGGCTTAATAGGTGATCATATTTTTTCCATCAAATTAAATCCTATTGAAGCCGGAGGACCGTATACTCTGACCTTTACATCTAATGTGACAGGTAATTGTTTAACTAAATGTATATATATATATATATATATATATATATATATATATGTATATATATATATATATATATATATCTAAAATCAATACATCAACATTAATACAGAATGATGTGAATTGCAATGAATGGTTCTTCAATCAATACTATTTATAAATTGATATATTGATTATTAAGATATTAATGGTAATTGTAAATAGATCAAATTTCTATTATTTAAATTTTGTATTGAATTTTATAAGTTCCAATCTATGTAATGTTAAATTTTCTATATATCCAGATTATTATTTCAATATGCTGCAATATTTTATTAACTATGATATATAACATGAAATAAAGTAAATTGAAGAAATAACAAACAATTTCTAAATATATAAAAAAAAAATATAAACTTAATTTTTAAGACAATTTTTTATAATGTAATTTAATAATATATCTAATTTGTACGTTTTTTGTAAATTGTATTTCCCGAAATCAGACTAAATTTAATAAATCTAGTCAAAATGAATGTGAAAAAATAGTCATTACTTTAGGTATTAATGAAAAAATGAATCAAAATATAATTATTTATTGACTAATTCTAAAAATTAAAATATTTCTAAATACAAGAAACGATATTTATCTGTTTTAATTATTTAGATTTTTATTATGAATCAACAACATGAAAATAAAAAATAATCTTATTGATTATAAATGAATCAAATAACCATTTTTTCAGGTATTGATGATATTGTTCTTAGGGATGTGTTGTTTGGTGATATATGGTTGTGTGGAGGTCAGAGTAACATGCAGTTTGGAATAGGAATGGTATGTAGCTAATTCTCATTAACTTACTTAATCTATATTAATTCATACTCATACAAATGTACCTACCTCTATTCATTCCCTTAACATCGTCTTGATATCTTATTTACAATCTCTTACTAAGTAATTCTCTATTTCTGCACTGGTTTCAAATTCTTATTCATTATAGATATCTATTTGTTTTCTCTAATTTGAATTATCTCCCCAATACTACCTGGCCTCACAATAAAAACAGATGAAAAATGCAGCCAAAGAACTCAAGTATTCACATAAATATAAAAAAATCCGATTGTTTGATGTAAAGATGGTGACTTCTGTGGAACCATTAAGTGATTTAGAAGCCATTGCGTTGCCATGGAGTCTGCCTAGCAATGGTTACTATGTAAATATTATGTATTCGACTATTTTTCTGATAATAAATATATTAATTTGATATGCATTGTTGTAATTAACTACAGGAAATAAATTCTTAAATATTTATAATGAAATTACATATTAAAAACATTATACATATTTACTACTCTTATATATAATTGATTGAACTCCTCTGAAAGCTGTTTCAGTAATTCTAAGCAAAGAATATGAACTTATAAGAACAATTAATTATACTACATTATCATATTAAGATAGATATTTGCTATGCATAGTCATTATAGACTACCTGACTATTTAATCGCAGCTTTACTAAACCCTGCTCCCCAGCCACTCTAAACAATGGATGGACGTATTTCTCTGCAGTCTGCTATGTGTACGGACGAATTCTCTATGAAGAACTGCAGGTGTGTAGTGGTTATCATGAAGTATCCCACTTTCTCTCCCCATCTCTCTCTCTCTTTCTCTCTAATCTGTTACCTTAAGCAGTACAACAAGTTTTTAGAGGATTTTGCTTTAAAAAATTATGTTTTAAGCAGAGTTAAACTTATTTATCACATATTTCAGTTGGTTTTTATTAGAAATTTCTTGAATCGACTACATATATTAATGTAATTAATTACAGATCTTTAAGAGTTAACCATATTACATTGATTACAAAATATGTATATGATATATAACGGTATCATGTATACATTTTCAACTGTATACTAATACTACACTGTGTTATACTATAGTAGTTATTAAATATATATAACTTAAATGTTATAATAAACAAATTCAATATTGTCAAAATATATATTGTCAAAATTAGATCATATAAATATTATAATTTAAAAAAAAATGAGCATTATTAATAGCTAATAAATTATTCTTTGTATGATACTAATTTAATAGTAGATAGTTAAAATAAGAAAGTTATTAATTAATTAAGTATTATTAAATTTGTTTACTAATATTGCCTTATCTGCACATAACTAAGGAATAATATTATAGCAACTATACTTATAAATAAACATATTTCTATTATAATAATTAATTATATTAAGACATTATTTGAATGTTCATTTTATAATCTTTGACTGCGATATATGTGAAATAGATCATTTAAAATTTTCATACAATATGTACATGTTCCTGGGAAAATATATATGTCTGTAAATTGTTCAAGTTTAAAATATATTTCAAGTCAAGTTTAAAATATATTTTTGGTTATAATATGCACCTCTACGCTTGATATATTAATAATATGCAAAATATTGTTTACATTTTTATTTCACTTAGATCCCCATAGGCCTTATGGAGTCTACACGGAGAGGTAGCCATATAGAGTCATGGGCAAGACTTTCTGTTTTAACAAAATGTGGTGTTAAAAATAAGACGAGGTACTATTAATTGAAATATGCATGTAAATAATGATATAGATGCTAGTATCTAAATCTAATATATTGTCTTATATTTTAATTACTTATTAGAATATTAATAAATTATAATAGGTATACAATGTATATGTTTTATACAATATTTATTATGAAATCTAATTTATTTAACCCTTTATCTGTATCGTACAGCTATTCACAACTATGGAATGCGATGATCCGTCCTCTTGTTAATATGACGATGACCGGAGTTATCTGGTACCAAGGTATTGCAGCTTTCTATCGACATTAGAAAAGCATTCTCAAACAGAGAATGAACACTAACTTAATTACAATTTACAAGCAGCCTGTGATTATATATTATGTTAAGTACTTTATGCCCAGGCGAAGCTAATCAAAACAAAAATTCCGACCTCTACAACTGCACATTTCCCGGCATGATTGATGACTGGCGAAAGGTCTTTCACGAGGGTTCTGCCGGAGAGACTGAAATTTTGTTTCCTTTTGGCTTTGTTCAGGTTTTTAGAGGTCTTAAGTTATTTGCTGAATTGACATTTCTTTTTATTTTTCATATTCGAATAGTTTTTTATATTTAATTACTGTTTTTAGTTTTTATTATTTATACCTCCATATACATTGGCAGAATCTCCTTTCAATGCATGTATTAATTCGACTCTCAATATTGCATGATTATAGTATTATGTAAGATATTGTCATAGTTTTTACTATTTGTGCAGTTCATTTGCATATTTTGAATTTTATTTCATATAACATATTACAATACACTGTACATTATACAGTACATAAACCGCAATGCTTATCTTTCTCAACTAATTCAAAGATATTCATATTGTACAGTTGGGTCCTTATCGAGAGAAAGTGATCGGAGGATTCCCTGCCATCAGGTGGCACCAGACTGCAGACGTAGGTGTGTCCACTGACTTATTACTTCTATCACCAACTATTTATTCAACCAAAACACTTCATTGCGAGACTTTTATTATTATAACTACTACTTTATAGGATATGTACCTAATGAAAAGATGATAAATGTATTTATGGCAACAGCAATTGACGACACCGACCATAATTCTCCATACGGAAGGTTCATTTTCAACATTGTTCATTCGTATAGAATTTAATTAAGAATTCACCTTTGAACTATCTGAATCATTCTCTTCGCTATATATCCTATTATCTCGCAACATTCAACTCCATTGCGATCGTGATACCTATTCCTTTATTCCAACCTCTGCGACCCCTAACAGTATCCACCCTAGCGACAAGGAGACCATAGGATACCGATTGGCACGATCCTGTCTCACGCAAAACTACGGCAAGTCATTAGGTCCAGCTCACGGTCCCTTTCCTACCAACTACAATGTTATACCCACGTAGATAAATATTGCGTTGCAGTAAATATTGAGATTGATATCTCAATGGCAAACAATAAAGTAATTACATGATTTATAAACAGATTATACTAATTAGTGAGTTTTAAATAAGAAATACCTTTTACGATATATACTTTTTATATATATTTTTTATGTAAGAATTATTATAAATATTATCTTATGTACAATTCGATTTAAACATTTTTAGTCATTTCATTCATCATCCGTAAATTTATATAAATTCTATATTAGTTTTAATATAGCTAACCACTATAATAGAATATCAAAGTTAAAAAATAAGTTATGAATTAATAAACAATTTTACTCACGTAATATAAATTGCTATATATATTCATTCAGATGTCCAATAGTCAATTAAAAATCATCTACGATGACAATACAAATATCCTAACATTCCATTCTAAGAACGGCTTCGAGGTCTGTATGTGTTAACGTCTGTATGTTTAATTAATTAAATTATTTAAATAATAACTTTATTAAATAATATATATTATATATATTTTGTAATTTCAAATCCAAATAATTAAAATATAATACATTTCTCACTACTGGTATCATGATAATTTTGGGTTTTTATTAATTTACGTTAGTGATTTACTTTAGATAATATTGCAAGTAGGTAAATCATTTAATTAGAAATTAAATCTATGATTATTTTATATTCAACAACTTAGCAAACTTTACGAATAGCTAGTTTTGTGTTTGTTAATTGTATTAGTGAACATAAACTAGCACATATTCTTAGGTAAGCTGTAAAAAGGACAATAAAACTACTTGGAGTCATGTTCCTATAGATACATTTTCTAACTCATCTGTTACCATCGATGTAAAATGTCACCCAAGGTCATTACATAAATAAATTTAGTCTATTAAATAAATATGTAATTCATTAATAGATGACTTCCTAAATTTACTCAGTAGTAACACACTTTGTTCCTTCATTAATAACTTAATTGAAACATCTTTAGTGAAAGATTTATTGGAATCAGGTACTTGTGGAGTGGAACACCATGTGAATACATGAAATGTGCTATATACAGGTGAGAATCACAATATACTAATTTGTAATAATTATGTATAAGTTATATATAGAAATTGAAAGTGACAATGACAATTCATTTTAAACTATTTATAAATTATTAGTGAATTTAATAATCCAATTTTACTACAAATACTTTTTGTTAATATACAATAACTATTAACAAAGAATTTGCTATAATAATTATATATTGATTTTATGAGATAATATTATGTAATTTCTTTTATTTTTATAATACAATTTAATGTTCTATGATATTTAAATAAAATATAATACATATATGTATTATACATATATTTATAATATTTCAATTTACAGTAAAGTCTACAATTTACCAGCCTTGCCTTTCATTAAGATATTCTGAAGATATCTTTAATAAAGTATTTTCTTATGCATTATATTGGAGGAATGCACTAAATCTTAATATATCAATAAAATTTATTAAAACTTACTACAATGTTTGTATACATTAAAACTTTTATTTATCATAGCTAATATTGAACATAGCAATAATATTAATAATTCCATTCAATTTCAAACCCTAACAACATTCATAGCTTATATTGAACATAGCAATAATTTTTAATAATTCCATTCAATGTCAAACCCTAATAACATTCTTTCCAAACGTTTATTCAGATATATCAAACAATACATTTATTTTGTAATCTATAGTATATATTTTAATAAGTATTATGATGTTTAGTTTATATAGTATCAAATATTATTATTATTGTTCACATTTATTATCTTTATAATTATGTGCCTGCTTGGGAGGTAAAGGGTTAATTGATATCATGTTCTAATAATATTATTTACAATAACTGCTGAAAACTTTGGAAGTTTGTACTTTAGCAATTGTTTTCTAATAAATCATTAGATATATTAATCACTATATAGTGTGTAACTTTTAATTGATCATGTGATTGAATCTGATCAATTAGTTTGTAGTAGTATTTTTATATAACTGGTATATCATTTTTTACATACAGATATTTCCAAATATATATATCATAAAAATAGTATGACATATTGTTACTTCGTTAACAAATAAGCATTTTCTCCATATTATTTTATTTTTTAAACATTGATGTCAATAGAAAAATAATATTGGGAAAATGTATGTTTACGATATTTAACCATCTTATGTAATATATCCTAAGTAATAAACAGAAATATTTGGTTGTTAAAAACTCATTCAACGATTTTTATAGATCTGTATACAGATAGCCAAGATACCTAGTCTCTTATCTCGCCTATGTGATTTTGACATGCGGGTTATTAAATGATCTAATTAAGCATACCCTGTAGATAATGATTGTATAATTAAATATATATTAATAATCTTTGGTAATAGATTTTAAATTATTTAAAATTTATTTTCTTCTAATAAACATTGTTCTAATATATATATTTATAAATATTATTGTGATAAATCATATTTTATAGGTATAATTGATAGAATATTACTTAATATTTGATTTTTCTGATAACGTACAATATACGTTTCTTAATTTATCTCTTCTATATCTATTACTATATCTTAATTCTTGTGTATACAAATGTACCATATTATTGTAATTTTGAATACATAATTGATTTTTACATTGTATAAACAAGTTAACTGTATCGCAAGAAAATATCAATTTACACATATTTTACAATCGTTTGGTAAGTGTAACTTAATTTTTTCAAGGAAAATTGATTCAATATATTTTATTATATTTGTAAATTCAACAGTGCTTCATTTTCCCTGTATTCTTTTTCTTGAATAAATTTTAAATAATCTAAACTTCCATCGGCATAATATAATTGTTTTCTACATTCATTACAATTTATTTTATTCTTTTTTAATAAATATCAAGCCATGTAAGCAAATAGATCTGTTTTCTGTATAATATGTGCTATATTTGGTATTCTAGATTCACTAGCTAAAATATAGCATACCTATCAGCATGTTGGCAGTTGCTTCCATATGAGGGGATTAAAATATCAAACACTACTTGTCTGTATGCAGACCTGAATTAATTTGGTGTAGGGTTGTCACGAGCCTTTTGAAGGAATTATCGAAAATAAATTTTCAATTGAATCTTGGTTCAACCTACTAGTTAATAAATAATCATATGTTTCGTTAATATCATTCCATAATTGTATTGTACTAGATAATGTAATTATCCATCCATTAATGCATGGTAATTTTCTACCATTTACAGGTTTAATATTTTTTAATATTTCTATTGCATCTTTCAGGTGGCATATATTTTCAGAAGTTATCGCATTTCCATTGGGCCTTGATGGAAATCTTATTGAATAATACATTGTATTAAAAATTTCATCCATATTTTTAATAAATAATGCAGTTGGCATAGCTTTTTCATTAAAACAGTTTGTTTTTAATAACGTAAATATTCCAGCAGCTACTTTATCTCTTAAAACTTATGCAGCAAGATTAACTTTAATTTTTTTTATTAAATGGAAGATAAATTTAAGAGTCTGCAAACCTAACTTCGTTTTTGATATCAAAATCATAAAAATCATTAATATATTTCCATGAAATTATATCTTCATTAAAAATAAGATTTTGTTTTAAAAATTATTTCGTATATTCTTTAGTAAATGTGGTGTATCCAATATGACATATATTTTGTATGTATATATAGTGATGAATGGTTTTTCTATCGATATATTGGCAAATTTTGACATACACTTTTGGTTATTTGGTCCTTTATCACAAATGACCGCCTTCACTTTTAATCCTAGTTCTAATAATCTTCTAATAGAACTTAAAATTAGTCAAAAATAAGAAGTCAAAAATAACCTATATTTAGTTTCCATTTTTGTTTGGTCCTTTAACCATAAAAAATAGTGCATAGTCTGCAGGCTTGTTTTTTCCATATTCACCTATATCTTCAAAATCTTCTACATCTATTTTTCTATCATATGAAAGTCCTAGTCTCAATTTCATTTCATCAAAAAACATTCTATAGTTGGAATTTATTCCATTTTTATCTTTAGTGAATTAAATATATTGTCATGAAAACCTGGGAAAATTGAGCAATTTGATAATAGTAATAGTAATGTTGATCGTGATGGTAACATATTTCTATGGAAATATATTTCTTAATAATTTGTATGCTTTTCGACTGTGATAAAATATAGAGAGGAAAAATAATGTATCTGTTATTGTCCATCGATGACCATTTTTTGGCCCTCGACGATTGGTTAATTTAATTTGCTGATTGATAAACCTAGCAGTATTTCTTGGTAATAATATTTATTTTAAAACTTGCGTAATGGTTTGGATAGAGTTTTTATCAGATAATTTTTTGCCTACTCGCCACAATTGTGTACGTAATTTTGCTATACATTTGACAAGTATTCCATTGGTTACTGTTAATTGATCTATGTTATCAATATTTTTAATACATTATTCTTGACACGTATTTTCCTTATGTATTGAATTTGAAGGTATATCTGGGTTAATCATAACTCTCGCTTCCGGAACATATTTTAAAACTACAATGATTTCTATTTAGATTATATTTGATTATATACTACTCATTTATAGAAAAATCTGAGTATAATTATAATTTATAAAAATATGTTAGGTATAGAATAAAATAGTAAAAGTGAAATTTAACTATATAATATATACCAACGGTGAATACGCTTCTTGGGAATAATCGATAATCTTTCCTTCGGAGGCATCCTTTTCAAAGTTTCCTATTTACACAATATTTCGCAAAAATTAAATATACTATATAGAATATTATTATTATAAAAAACTATATGATTTATAATTGATGATTTATATGTATAGTATAATATATAAATATTATTAATTCTTTGGTGTAGCTTCATGAACCAATCTTTCTTTTCTATCATTCATGAATTGTGCTCGATCAAAATGATCAGAGCATAGGGGATATTGATTATGTAGAACATCAGCGGTAATTTCTCGAAACTTCCCCATTTTCATATTATTAATCCACTGTTTCCATCTAAATTTTATATATTTATTTCTGATTATACTATATTATAATTATGTAATAACCATTCATTTTTTCAGTCTACTTTTTTGAGAAAATAGAAATTTATAATTATTGTTATCATTTAAATTATTTATAATTTTGTTACTTACTTAATAAATTACTAAAAAAATTACAATCATTAACCTATATATTTACTAGCAATTTAATATTATTATTACTTATGCTAATCTATCTATCTATAATTTATACATACAATTTATAAATTATATTTATATATTTTATACATTTCAATTTTTTAATGTATATTTAAAATTAATAGGATTAATACTAGATGTAATTATATGATATGTTAATTTTATTTTATATATAATATAATCGGATGATTATATCAATTATATGACATTATCATTAATTTTTCATAAGAGTTAAAATAAAATATTATTTAAATATTATTTAAATTAATATTATTTAAATAAATTAACTATATATATTAATTAATTATTTATTTATTAGATAAACTTTAATTTATCTTTAGGGAATCTAAATAAATGTATATTTGGTGAATTATTATTACAATTTAGTGATGAACAATTTTGAATTCCCATTGTTAATATATTTTTGAAATTTCGGTATTGGCTAGATAGGCTGTGAAACATGCTACATTGTTTACAAATAATTTTATTTTTTATAATTTTCATGTTTTTGTGGTTCACACATTGTTGATTATTAAATATAGATATTGCATTGATATCAATATAACTTTTACTAGTTACCGTAAATATAAAAATATGTGTAAAATGTATATTTATTTTCAATATAAAAATTTTTCATTGCATATATACGGAATAAACTTGAAATAACTAACTATACTAGCTATATTAATAGTTAATATGATATATTACTTAAATTTATATTTTGAATTTAGCCATTACTAGAATTTGAGCATATATGCTATATCAAAACTATAGTTTACCAAAATTATTTCATAACAATATAAATAAAATTATATTTGTTAGACTCTATATATAGAATAATTCGTAATTCGTGTTTATATAATATAATTATTACATATAAAATATATGTTTATTCAATATTATAATATATAATTATAAAATTATTTGAATTGTATATTAAAATTTGAAACTTTATAGTAGCGCGAAGTTTAAATAATTTATAAAATTTCGCAAAATATATTTTAATTTAGATTCCTATATATCGGCATACAATATCTAATATCATGTTTATTAATACAAATATTATAGATAGTGAATACATTAATTAATACAGATAATATAAATAATATAGATAAATAATATAGATAAATACAGATAATAATACTATTTTAATAAAAAAAATAGCCCATGAGGAGGATTTTATATTATATAAAGAAGTTATAAAGGAATATGAAGTTAAAACTGATCAACATTATCTATTAAAAGATACTTATAAATATAGCGAAATTCCAAATGGTATTATATTTGAAATTTGTAAATTTTAAAAAATAATTAAATTATCATGTTACCATTGGCAACAAATTGAAAAATATATACAATGTTGAATATACTTAAGGGTTAATTGTTTTATAAATATAATAAAGTTTAAAGGTTTATATTATAAATTTTACCAATTATGAGTATTCAATATTTATGATTTGATAAAATTATTTAAACTCGTTCTAAAAAATTACCTCTTTTAATATATATATATTTCGTAATTTGATAATCAATGGTATATTAATGAAATATTTTAAGAACATGCATATTTGTTTTAATAGTATCAACTTTATCAAATTCGTTACATATATTTTATGATATATTTTAATATAAATAAATATGCATTTTCCACATTCTTTTATTTATTTATTTACATCGGTAACTAGTATGAATTTTATTGATATCTATGCAATATATATATTTATATATATCTATATTATATATATATATTTATATATATATCAAACCCAAACATGTATGAACCACAAAGACAAGAAAATCATAACATTATTTGTAAACAATGTAGCACAGTTAACAGCATATCTAGCCAATGCCTAAATACAATTATTTATAAACAAAGTGGAGTCGTGTCCCAGAATGGAACCTTCACGTGACATTTTCCATAATCCTTACAAACATATCTAAAAGAATTAGATAATAATAAGCTTAATTACTTAATGATTAGTAATAATATCTGCTATTATTATATGCTATCATATGTTTTTTCTATAATATTAAAAAAATCATTTTCATATTCTTAAATATCTGGCATATAAATCAGGACGTGGTTAAACAGATTAAAATTTATAAATATATTTCAATATTCGGAATAATTAATTACCAATACGATAAGAGATTAAGATATGAAATCAAAAGAGATAAGATGTGTGTTAGAAAATAAAATATTCTCCAATAATATAACAAAAAAACACATATTGTATATATATATCGGTTTATAATCTCCGGTTGTCCTGAACTATCTTTTATTTATTTTACTTATGCCGAAAGTAAAAACGGGGTTGATTAATTAACAATATTACTATGATACAATACCGAGGATATAATATGCATAATATATCTTGTTATGCATATAGACAATTTATATAATTAAAACATATTAGTAATAAGTACTTCCATTATCTACAAATCTACTCTATAGATTAGTCGCTATAGCATTGTCGGCCGAGAACGACATCACACATCTATTCTCAGTATACTAAGAATATATTTAAGAATTTAATGGTAATACAAAAAGTAGTATTTAAATGTGTGTACATAAATTCTAAATAGATTCACTTTAAAATAGAAATTTAAATTATATATAAAATTAAAATTTATTATCTTTATATATTTATTTATAATTTAAAAATTCAATATTTATATTTCTTTGATTGGCATGTTTATTTATTAATTATTTGACATATACGGATATCTGACATATCCCTATAAGAATAATCCCAATCGGTATAAGTGATAATATATGGATTAGTTATATTATTAGTTAAACATTTAATTTCAATAAAACAATTTACATGTATGTATTTTAATCATATTAAGTATTTTCTTATTGATTGGAAATTATTCAAAATGGATTTATTATTAAACCAAACTGCAAAATATCTTATTATATGTGTAAGTTCCATTCTAGGACACGACAGTGTCATGTTTCACAGCCTATCTAGCCAATGCCTGAAATTTCGCGCATCAACTATCATAATTATAGGTGGCGCTTTAATCAATCGATTTCAATAAATCCCGTGAGTAGGGCATCCCACTCAACTATCTATGTATATAATATATACTATATATACTATATACTATGTTGAATATACATAATAAAAGTATTTTATAATCAATGAAAACTTAAAAAATAGATATATCAAATATAGTAAAGTTTAAAGTTTATATAATAAATGTTACCAATTACGAGGACTAATAGTATTCAAAAAAAATTATTTAAACTCGTTATTCCAACATAGTTAATTAATTAACTTATATATCCAAATAAAATATAGTTGATTTAATGATCATTAAGTTTGTTCATTGCTGTATTGACACAACAATAATGGCTTCTACAAATAATGCCTTCATTTTAGTTAATTATTCCAGACTATAGATTTCTATTTACCATTTACCTATTAAATAGAAATCTATATTCCTGACTTATCTGATGCAGTTTCCAAAGATAATAAAAAGAATATTAATTTTAAATATAGTATATATTTCTAACAAAAGATAGAGTAGACTATAACCTATAGGCTTTAGAATATACATTCATACTATTTTGAGTAATAGACACTATTTATAAATCTATGAATTTAATATATAATGTGATATGATAGATATCCACCGATATCCTCCAGATATCCATGGAAATAAATATCTCTTATTGAATATATAAAATATTTTATTAATATAAGTAATTTATTATAATAATTTATATAATGACTAAATAGATTATATATGTAATAATAGAAAACAACAATATATTACTAATTATTTATTCGAAAACAATTGCTAAAGTAAAAAACTTGCAAAGTTTTATCAGCAGTAAAACATTATTGTAAATAATATTATTAGAACATGATATCAATTAACCCTTTACCTCCCAAGCAGGCATATAATTATAAAGATAATAAATGTGAACAATAATAATAATATTTGATACTATATAAACTAAACATCATGATACTTATTAAAATATATACTATAGATAACAAAATAAATTTATTGTTTGATATATCTTAAACAACGTTTGGAAAGAATGTTTAATGTTGAATGGAATTATTAAAATTATTGCTATGTTAAATAAAAGTTTAAAATGTATACAAATATTGTAGTAAATATTAATAAATTCTATTGATATATTAAGATTTAGTGCATTCCTCCAATATAATGCATACATTATGTAATGCATAAGAAAATACTTTATTAAAGAAATCTTCAGAATATCTTAATGAAAGGCAAGGCTGGTAAATTGTAGACTTTACTGTAAATTGAAATATTATAAATATGTATTATATTTTATTTAAATATTTAAAATGAATTGTCATTGTCACTTTAACTTTCAATTTCTATATATAACTTATACATAATTATTACAAATTAGTATATTGTGATTCTCACCTGTATATAGCACATTTCATGTATTCACATGGTGTTTCACTCCACAAGTACCTGATTCCAATAAATCTTTCACTAAAGATGTTTCAATTAAGTTATTAATGAAGGAACAAAGTGTGTTACTGCTGAGTAGATTTTGGAAGTCATCTATTAATGAATTACATATCTATTTAATACAAATAAATTTATTTATGTAATGACCTTGGGGGACATTTTACATCGATGGTGACAGATGAGTTAGAAAATGTATGTATAGGAACATGACTCCAAGTAGTTTTATTGTCCTTTTTACAGCTTACCTAAGAATATGTGTTAGTCTATGTTCACTAATACAATTAACAAACTAACACTAAACCAGCTATTCGTAAATTTTGCTGAATTGTTGAATATAGTGAATTATATATTTATTTTTGTAAAATAATCATAGATTTAATTTCTAATTAAATGATTTACCTACTTGCAATATTATCTAAAGTAAATCACTCACTTAAATTAATAAAAACCCAAAATTACCATGATACCAGTAGTGAGAAATGTATTATATTTTAATTATTTGGATTTGAAATTACAAAATATATATAATATATATTATTTAATTAAGTTGTTATTTAAACAATTTAATTAATTAAAATATATTTTTATTTTACATTCATTATAATCAAAGACCATATATTTCTCTATTAAATATTTAATATAAAAAAATACTTTCCTTATCTTTGTGAGTAAAATTACCCGTATGTTACTATGCTATATAGAGATAGGTTAACAGGTTTTTTTTTGATCATGGATATAACTATATAGATATTAATATGCAAGATTACTAAAGCAAATATTTTATTATACACTTATTAGAAGTACGTTAACACATACAAACCTCGAAGCCGTTCTTAGAATGGAATTTTAGGATATTTGTATTGTTATCGTAGATGATTTTTAATTGACTATTGGACATCTGAATGAATATATATAGCTATTTATATTATGTGAGTAAAATTGTTTATTGATTCATAACTTATTTTTTAACTGTGATAATCTATTATAGTGGTTAGCTTTATTAAAACTAATATGGAATTGATATAAATTTACGGATGATGAATGAAATGACTAAAAATGTTTAAATCAAATTGTACATAAGATAATATTTATAATAATTCTTACATAAAAAATAAAGGTATTTCTTATTTAAAACTCACTAATTAGTATAATCTGTTTATAAACTATGTAATTACTATATTGTTTGCCATTGAGGTATCAATGTCAATATTTACTGCAACGAAATATTTATCTACGAGGTTATAACATTGTAGTTGGTAGGAAAGGGACCGTGAGCTGGACCCAAAGACTTGCCGTAGTTTTGCGTGAGACAGGATCGTGCCAATCGGTATCCTATGGTCTCCTAGTCGCGAGGGTGGATACTGTTAGGGGTCGCAGAGGTCGGAATAAAGGAATAGGTATCACGATCGCAATGGAGTTGAATGTTGCGAGATAATAAGATATCTAGTGAAGAGAATGATTCAGATAGTTCAAAGGTGAATTCTTAATTAAATTCTATACGAATGAACAATGTTGAAAATAAACCTTCCGTATGGAGAATTATGGTCGGTGTCGTCAATTGCTGTTGCCATAAATACATTTATCATCTTTTCATTAGGTACATATCCTATAAAATAGTAGTTATAATAATAAAAGTCTCGCAATGAAGTGTTTTGGTTGAATAAATAGTTGGTGATAGAAGTAATAAGTCAGTAGACACACCTACGTCTGCAGTCTGGTGCCACCTGATGGCAGGGAATCCCCCGATCACTTTCTTTCGATAAGGAGCCAACTGTACAATACGAATATCTTCGGATTAGTTGAGAAACGAGTTCATGTATTGATTTAGGACTTTATTAACAAAATTGAATAGTTAAAACACATATTTGTAATAAAATAATCACTTCTTCAAGTTATATTAATTAATTGTTTATTAGAAATACTTTACGGTTAATTAATAGTTATAAATCAAGGTTCATTAAATATGTAATAACTGATATATAAGTGTTTGTTAAATTAGATAATTAACAATACTAAATATATATAGAGAAATATTAGATATATATACTTATATATGATTACATAACTATAATTATTGTCTAACATTGATATTTATAAGTGGAATTCGATATATAGATTCTATTCTACCTATTATGAAAGTGTAGATATTAAAAGATAAATATTAATAATATTGATGAAATAAGTATAAAAAACATACTAAAGAGAAATGTCAATTCAGCAAATGACTTTTAAAAACCTGAACAAAGCCAAAAGGAAATACAATTTCAGTCTCTCCGGCAGAACCCTCGTGAAAGACCCTTCGCCAGTCATCAATCATGCCGGGAAATGTGCAGTTGTAGAGGTCGGAATTTATGTTTTGATTAGCTTCGCCTGGGCATAAAGTACTTAACATAATATATA
Organism: Osedax frankpressi; assembly: GCA_964035775.1. NCBI lineage: Eukaryota > Metazoa > Annelida > Polychaeta > Sabellida > Siboglinidae > Osedax > Osedax frankpressi. Next base: position 7,201,776 of record OZ038317.1, on the reverse strand, counting down.
ATCACAGGCTGCTTGTAAATTGTAATTAAGTTAGTGTTCATTCTCTGTTTGAGAATGCTTTTCTAATGTCAATGGAAAGCTGCAATACCTTGGTACCAGATAACTCCGGTCATCGTCATATTAACAAGAGGACGGATCATCGCATTCCATAGTTGTGAATAGCTGTACGATACAGATAAAGGGTTAAATAAATTAGATTTCATAATAAATATTGTATAAAACATATACATTGTATACCTATTATAATTTATTAATATTCTAATAAGTAATTAAAATATAAGACAATATATTAGATTTAGATACTTGCAGATATACATTTAAAAACTAGCATCTATATCACTATTTACATGCATATTTCAATTAATATTACCTGGGCTTATTTTTAACGCCACATTTTGTTAAAATTGGAAGTCTCGACCATGACTCTATTAAGGTACCACCCCATGTAGACTCCACAAGGCCTATGGGGATCTGAGTGTTATGAAGATGGAGTAAAAATATGTATAAAAATATGTTTATAGTGTTAATATTTCAAACGTAAAGGTGCATATTATAACCAGGGATAGAGGGAGGGAGGGAGGGAGGGAGG
>OZ038317.1:7166760-7200987 GCA_964035775.1 Osedax frankpressi | reverse complement strand
TATAGGCATTCTTCATATTGAAGCGTTTCACTTTCTGCGGGATCCTCTTATCTCCTTCCAACAGTTCATCAAAAGTGTGCCATTCGCAGTGAAGGTACGAACTGTCAAGAAAATAATTGAGGAGATTTTATTGAAAAAATATATTTAAATTAATTTTCTAAATTAATTTTAATATTTTTTGTAAATAAATTTTTTTCATCCTAATTTTCAATTTTGTAATAATGAAAAATAATTTAATGAATATGTTGCACAAATGTAACGGTTTGCTTACAAATTGCGGTATTTCACATAGTATTCGTCCACTTCTACTTCTATAGTCGTTGGACCGTCATCGGCAATGTCTTCCACATCGATATCTAGGTCAAGGTCACGCGAAGTATCCGCATTCATGTTAGCGGACATAGGCTGTAGTGGTGAGGGAGGTTAGTGGGGGTTAGAGTCGGTTAGAGTCGGTTAGAGGAGGGTATTAGGGGTAAGAGGGGGTTAAAGGGGGGCAGAGGAGGGCAGTGGGGTTATATGGGGGAATAGAAGGAGGTTAGATGTGGTTAGAAGTGTTTAGAGATGGGGTAACAAGATAATATGGGCACGTAGGTGAGTTCTAGATGGGGCTAAAGACCTATAGAGGACATATATAGAATTTGGGAGTTACCTTCATAATTCTTCTCTTGCCTGTCCTGACACCCAAGATCTTCTCGACGTTATTGCTTTCGTCTTCTTGACCGGGATCCCCTGTTGGGAGTTGTCGTCAGCTTCTGCGTGGGGTTCTCGGCGTTTCTGAGGGGGTTTCATCTTCCTGTGCGGATGATGGGAATGGCGGGGTTTAAGGAATGGGGTTTTTTCTTCGTGCAATAGTGAGATCGTGTGGGCTCAGCCTAACTCCGGTATAGAGCATATGAGATAGTGGAGTTTAAACGGGGTTGAACTTCTTGAGAGAATAGGTAATAGGAAATTAATGGTAAAGGGGTTTCCAGGGCTGTAATGGTGGATAGATATTGAATAGACGATGTTAATGTTGGAGTGTAATCGGAGTAGAGCTGAGCATGGTCTGAGAAACGTACGGGGCTTACATAGTGATAATGGGGCTTACATAGTGATAATGGGGCTGGCAATGGGATTTATAACGTGGCCGCTAAAGGGTCGGATAATGGTGCCCACGACGGGGGCGGGACAAACTTTTGAATCTGTTTGGTGTTGTCATCGGTGTCGGTGCTTTCCGAGTCGGAAATGTTGAGCTCCAAGTCGTCGTTGTACTTTCGCCTCTTCACTTGGCGAGATGACCTCCGCTTCTGTTCGAGGTGAGAAAGGTGAGAAATCGGCAAGCGAATACGGAGAGAGGGAAGGGAGGGAGGCGGTGGCGGGGCTCGAGGAAACGTCGACGTATTAGGGTTTGGGTTTGGGGATTGACCGGCGAAATAGAGCGGGCGTGGATTTCATTACGGCCCGGATGCGAAGAGATCGCCACCCCCATTGTAAAATATACCATCGGCCGGAGTTGCAACGCCTTGAACCACCTGCCGACGAGGTCTACACCCGCCAGCGAATCCGATAATAAACCACGAGTGAAACTGACCTCGATAAGACTACAGGGATCGATTTCCTCTTCTTCTTCCTCTCGGATATCGTTGTTACTGTCATCATCGGAGAATTCGCTGTCCTGGTTTTTGGATCTCTTCCTGCTCTTCAAGTAGTTCAAAAGACTCCTTGAAAATAGATTTAATCTTGTAAAGATTGATTTGTTAAGATTTATTTGTAATATAGATAGAATTGTATACTGAGGGAGGGAGGGAGGGAGGGAGGGAGGTAGGGAGGGAGGGAGGGAGGGAGGGAGGTAGGTAGGGATGGAGGGAGGGAGGGAGGAGGGAGGAGGGAAGGTGGGAGATATAAACAGAGAGAGAGAGGGAAAGGGTGAGAGAGTGAGAGAGTGAGATACTTCATGATAACCACTACACACCTGCAGTTCTTCATAGAGAATTCGTCCGTACACGTAGCAGACTGCAGAGAAATACGTCCATCCATTATTTAGAGTGGCTGGGGGAGCAGGGTTTAGTAAAGCTGCGATTAAATAGTCAGATAGTCGATAATGACTACGCATAGCAAATATCTATCTTAATATGATAATGTAGTGTTGTATAATTAATTGTTCTTATAAGTTCATATTCTTTGCTTAGAATTACTGAAACAGCCTTCAGAGGAGTTCAATCAATTATATATAAGAGTAGTAAATATGTATAATGTTTTTAATATGTAATTTCATTATAAATATATAAGAATTTATTTCCTGTAGTTAATTACAACAATGCATAACAAATTAATATATTTATTATCAGAAAAGTAGTCGAATACATAATATTTACATAGTAACCATTGCTAGGCAGACTCCATGGCAACGCAATGGCTTCTAAATCACTTAATGGTTCCGCAGAAGTCACCATCTTTACATCAAACAATCGGATTTTTTTATATTTATGTGAATACTTGAGTTCTTTGGCTGCATTTTTCATCTGTTTTTATTGGGAGGCCAGGTAGTTTTGGGGAGATAATTCAAATTAGAGAAAACAAATAGATATCTATAATGAATAAGAATTTGAAACCAGTGCAGAAATAGAGAATTAATTAGTAAGAGATTGTAAATAAGATATCAAGACGATGTTAAGGGAATGAATAGAGGTAGGTACATTTGTATGAGTATGAATTAATATAGATTAAGTAAGTTAATGAGAATTAGCTACATACCATTCCTATTCCAAACTGCATGTTACTCTGACCTCCACACAACCATATATCACCAAACAACACATCCCTAAGAACAATATCTTCAATATCTGAAATAATTATTTGATTCATTTATAATCAATAAGATTATTTTTTTTTGTTTCATAAGAAAAATCTAAATAATTAAAGCAGATAAATAAAGTTTCTTGTATTTAGAAATGTTTTTATTTTTAGAATTAGTTGATAAATGATTATATTAATACCTAAAGTAATGACTAATTTTTTTCATTCATTTTGACTGAATTTATTAAATTTTTTTATTATTCTAAAAATAACTTATTGTATTATTATTATTATTATTTATTATGCAAATTGTTTTAAAAATTAGTTTATATTTAGTTTTTTTTATGATAAGTGATTACATATCTTTAGAAATTGTTTGTTGTCTTAAATTTATTTTATTTCATGTTATATATCATAGTTAATAAAATATTGCAGCTTAAAAAATAACTAATGAGTTAGTAAGCAAGTCAGTAAAAATAATAATCTGGATATATAGAAAATTTACAATTGCGTTGATTGGAGCTTTATAATATAGCTAAAATTCAAAGCAAAATTGAAATGATAGAAATATGATATATTTACAATTACCCTTACTAATAATCAATATATCAATATATCAATTTATAAATAATATTGATTGAATATTGAACAATTCATTGCAATCCATATAATTATGTATTAATGTTGATATATTGATTTTAGAGATATATATATATATATATATATATATATATAGCTAAATGAAATAATTTGGTATATTACATGTAAATAGGATTTTTTAAACATATATGTATATAATCATCTCAGTATTCATTTATAACAATTGTATTTATTTTATGATATATATCTTCTAGTTCATAAATTTATTATTATGTAAATAATAACATTTCGTTAAACAATTACCTGTCACATTAGATGAAAAGGTCAGAGTATATGGTCCTCCGGCTTCAATAGGATTTAATTTGATGGAAAAAATATGGTCACCTATTAAACCAGGGTAGAAATGTTAGTTAGGCTTAGTAGATATATATACACATAAATACAATCATGTTCATTATTAATAATTATAATTCATAATAAATATACATATATTAATCTGTTATTGATAATAAATATATTAGTTCTATGTAAATAATAATGTAATATGATGAAATAAATTTTTATCTTATCAAGAATTTAAATAAATACCTATTGATATTCTAAGATAGATGACAATAAATAAAATAAATTAGATTATGACATTTTTATTATTATTGTTGTATTGCAAGTTAATCGAAGGTATATTTTAAATAACTGAAGTAACCGTTGGATCTATATTCGACATTGGTGTAGAGCTGAGAAATCTGGTTGAGATCTTGATTTCTGATAACCTTAATAGAGATTTTATGTCCGATCTTCAGATGGTCTGTAATTGAAGATAAAGGCAATGAAATCCACAACTAGTCTTTTATCTTAATAAGCAGAAGTAGGTTATAGAGAATACATTCTATTAAATATTGATTATTACTACCTATAATATCATTATTTAAATATAAATAATTATAATATAAACTATAATTACACATAATTCATGTATATATTTTATAATAACAATATAATAAAATAAAGAGTTTAATAATAAATTAATAATATTGATTTAGAAAGAATTGGGCTGAAGTAATTTAATATATCTTGACCTGCGTATCCCCAAATGAAAGCACTTTTGGGCGCTCGATGTAAGACCATGTGATCTGAGTAGTAAGATGCTAGGCGAAATGCTTTGTTAACCTTAATAACAGTGACTACAAGGAATGTTATGCATTACATAATCATATGATATATTTAACTCATACATATATTTAACGCATACATATAATAACATAGTTTAAACATTTATTATAATTATATTAATTTATAGTATTTATATTATATATTTATATTTATATATTTATACTAATTTATACTAGTACTTGTATATTTATAATTTTTAAATCTCCGTAGTTAAAATATTACATAATTTATATAAAATATATTTGAAAATAATATTTTTTAATGAAAATAATAATATAATTTCAAATAAATTTTTTTAATAAAACTTTATAATAACGGAGTATATTTCATGTATTAATAATTGTATTATAAATATATTAAATACATAAGTAAATTAATTACTATAGTAATAATACTATATTGTTATTACTATAGCAATCAATTTAGTATAGAATTTATTAAAAGTTATACTAAAACTTTTAAATTGTTAACATAAATATAAATAATTACCATACTCATCAGAGCAATTACTAGTAAATATATATCCAATGATTAGAATAAAAATGCTAAATATCAAAACTAATGAACATATTATAAACGGTAAAATAGCATTCATTTTAAATTTTAAATTTATAAAATACAAATTTTAAATAAGGAAGTCTCTATAGACAATAGATTTAAATGTTTACCTATTCACATTGGCTATGCACATTGGATATGATATGTCAATCAAAATCATTTAAATACGCCCGCATTTAGTATGAAATCCGGATTAAGTATGATGAAAAATATTTAAAATTAATTTAACCCTATAAATAATAAATCACTGGTCCGGCGTAACCTTCGTTTTTTTCCAAACTATTTTTATAATAAAATGTTAAAATTTACTGAATTATCTTTTTAACTAATTATTCAAAATGATGTATAACTTGTTTTATAAAAGTAAATATAAGAGCATCAAATATGTATTTTAAACATATGCCTGTCAAAAAATAATGTTCATTATTTTATTAATTTGTAAAATATTTTCATAATAATATGGGTTTAAATTAGTATGTTTTCGTTTACTAATATATTTGTAATTTACAAAATAATTTTGCTTTCTTTTGTATTGAAATTTTCACTCTTTTATTATATAATTATTGAATTTAAATTAAATAACATAATTTTTATACAGATAGCTAACTCTATATGCCGGAAGGCTGTTAGAGTTGTATTAGCAAGTAAGATGAACTACCCCGTCTCATGCAATCCTATGAAAGATATTATGGTCTCGTTCGATTGTACATGGATTAAAAGAGGTTACAAGTCCAAGTATGGTATAGCTTTTGTAATAGAGTACACAGGACTTGTAATCGACTTTGAGATTTTGAGCCAGTACTGTCATGTTAGTTATAATATAATTATAATTAATAATTTTGTGAATATATAATAAATAAATATTTTTATATATTACAGAAATATGTTGCCAACAAAAATGCCGATAATGCTTGGAAGGAGGAACACAAAGCTGAATGGTGTATAATTTATAACGGATATTCTGTGGGGAATGGAGGTAAATCCTTATATAAATATAATATGTTTGATAATTAATAATTATTTGATATAAATAATAGGTTCACGCTGCAGAATTAATTTGGGCTCGCTCTATTGAGAAGTATGGTCTCCGTTACTCTACGATACTTTCTGATGGTGACGGAAAGGCACATACGAAGGTGAACGGTTATCCTTACTCTGTCAGCAAGGAAATGGGAACGCAGAATGCCAATGAATGCCTCCAAAATACTCTGTGGTCTTTGTGTTCCAAGGTAATATATACATTTATATATAATATATATATATATATATATATATAATATAATAATATATTATTATCTAGACAAAGTTCGTATCTCTGCCCACTATAAGGCTGGCGGTAGCTAAAGCTGTAGCAACCTTCAATTTCAGTGAGGAGGCATACGCAGACCTTTTGTCTCGTTCTGCTAGTATAGAGATGAGACTAGTATCAGCTGGATCATCATCCACAGACGCCAAGAGATTATCGGGGTCAAGAAAATTAAGAAAAAGGAATAAAGATGGAAGTGCAAAATTGTAATATTTTAGTAACTATTTTTTTATATTATTTCTATTATTTACTCATTTATAATATTTTTATGTATTATTATCTACTTTCCTTATATGCTAATTTACTTTATTTGTATATATTATATTATAATAAGTGATAATAATCTTATTTATTAACTTAAGTTAATTATTATTAACTTAAGTTTATTTAAATTACAATTATAATTAAAATAAATTAATATAAAAACTTTAGAAGCTTATCTCAGAATATTTTTTATTAGTTTTTTTTTAAACGATGATAACTTTGATGAATGTCCATGAAATTTTCTAAATATGTATATGATATATTTCTTATAAAAAGTTCCCACTTTAAAATCTATGACTAAACTGTTTAGATACACTTATTATGCAAAAACGTGAACAAAAGAGAGATTTAAAAATAAATATATAAACTTGTTTATCGTGGTCTACTAAATGTCTAATTATTAAATTAGTAATTTTATTATAAATATAAAAAGTTATCACCATTCTAGTAGATATATTTCCCCCTATCTATTACATGTAAATCACTCGAAAGTTACGCCTCTAATAGAATCGATTTATTTTCTGAATGATTCTAATTAATCACAATATGTATTCAAATAATTAATTGTATATGCATGAATATAATTTGAATAATAAGTATCTTAAGTAAATATATCAATTCAGTGAATATCATTTGTAGGTTTATTATATATTTTTACTTTGTATTTAATTATTCTTATTATTCAAATATATATAAAATACGTGAATTCACCACAAGTATGTAAAGCGACCCGATCGTACATCAGTTTATATATGATATGATATTACTAAATAGTGTAGAATATGATACATATATGATATTTATATCATATATTTATATCATACTTAACATATTATTATAATTTGAATGTACTTTTGCACGTGTTTAACCACACGTATTATAGTACATATATAATATTTTCTAAAATAATATGTCGGTAAATATTACGTTACAACACAAATTACTGAATTTTTCTTTATAAAGTAAAATTCAGACGTGATTTAATTAAACGTATTGATTCTGAAAAATAATTAATTACTTTAAGTCATAATTTAGTTTAAATTTCATTTGTTATATTATGATATAAATGACAGGTTATAAATAATTTCGAATAAATTCACCTCGTGTATTCATTTCAATTTTCAATTCATATCCTATATCATTTCAATATATATATATACTATAGTCGTTATCCAAAGCCTCCTGTATACCATGGGGATATATCATTATCTAAAATAATTCTTTTAACTGATTCCATTATTAGAATCATTACATATGTCATGCTTATAAATATAGTATTCGATGTCAATATATATAATTAAATTGCCATATAATTAAATAGTTAAGTCACTTACTAATTTAATTTGTTTTCTTTGATATAATTTCATTTTCTTTGATTTAACCTTTATCACCTTTATCATAATTTCTCAGTGTTGACAGTGTCGTATTCCATTTTGGGTGCTACTGTGTTCTAATTCTAATCTAAGCTAATGATTTAAATACCATGTAATTATTATTTAATGCGATAGAATTCTAGTGTAATAAAATATAATCAAATGCTTTGTTTTGATACAACCCATTTATTAAATACTTCACAAAGTGCACTTTGGGTATTATTTTTAGTATTTATTTTGCTCCGTTTAAATTTTATAATTATAAATATAGTGGATGGAAAATGTATTTACATAGACATATGTTTATATAACTATTGTAATTGAATTTAATACCAAAGTATAAGTACTATCTGGTATCTAAATCCATTATAATGGGTATACATACACATGTGTATACATATACAATTATGGTTATATAATTGTAGATTCAATACATATATTCATACACAAAGCATTTAATTACATCATATTACATTAGAATTCTAAAGATAAATAATAACTACATGGCGTTTAATTACAAATTATGTATCATGGATACTTTTACATCGAGAATTGCACATTATGATGTGTATACTCTTTCCAGGCTATCAAGATAATAAATAAATTCATAGTTTTCACCTGTTCATCATTTTGTATACTCTCCAACATACCCGATACAAATATTCTTTATTTTATAACATTCCGTATAATAATCAACATCGTGTATGTTTAATATTTACTATAAATCATATTTGTGTTAGATAGGCTAACCTTACATGTGTTGGCATTGTTATATATTATATATAGAATCACATTAGGTTTATTAGTTGTGAAATATAATCTATTTTAGAATTATTAATATTTATTAAAGTAAATAGAAATCATTTAAAATTTTAAATATTAAAAAAAATGAAACTAACATATTTGTAGAAATATGTAAATATTTAATAAAATACAATTTATCAATTAATGTTGAGAAATGCGTCTAATTTAAAATACACAATTTTAATTAATGTAGTATATTAATAAGTAATTGAAATAGAAACAATTTATGATTATTTTGGTAGATATAATATGGATATAATATGATAATAATGATATAATATGGATTTTATAGCAATACAACTTTTGTAGTCGTATAAATAAAAGTTTTGTTTGGGTTGTAGATGTATATATATGGTTTTAATATGTGAAATGCATGAAAATTTTAATATTTGTTTTATTTATATGTATATTCATTTAAGTAAAGCTATAAACAAATTCCTTGATAATTTAAATAGTAAGATGTATTAAATTCTATTATTAAAACGATCAAATTCTATTATTCAATTATTAAATGCATTATTTGATTAATTTGATTAATTAATTTAAAAATAATTTGTCGCATGACTGTCAAACTGACGAAAGAACATATCTCAATTAATGATATAATTATTAGTAAAAATAGTTTATAACCAATTATATAGGAAATACGCCATACTAAACAACTAGTATCATTACATTCTTTTAATGTTTACTCTATATCTACATAATCTAAATCTGCTGATATTAATTTGTTAACAGTAACCAATAGAATATGCAAATGCTTAAGAAACATTTATATTACTGCATATTATGTCTGATGTGATATTAATGATATTTGATATATATTTATATATATATATATATATATATATATATATATATATATATATACATTATATATATACATTATGTATATATATATGTGTGTATATATATATGTATATATATATATATATGTATATATATATATATATATATATATATATATATTTAACAGATAACATTCATTACATGGTTACATCAATTTTCATATTCTAGATACTAATATGATAATATAATGTATATTAAAATAATATATTAACAAATACAAGATGTTACTAGAGCAACGATACCTTGATTCAGGATACATATCTCAAAAGTAAAATATTGAGAAACCTGCAACTAACAAGGTACCTTCACCCAATCGAGTCTCTAGATAGCTCCGATAAACTATGGAAGGTTAATCATATATTGTATTATACAATAATATATTTTTATATTACTATGATATTTATAATACAATATACTTATTATTAGAGATTTAAATTTCAATTACACGGTGATGTCTAGTTATTATTTCTTGTTTATCTTATAATTCATTACCTTGTACTACGATTAAAACAGGTCAGAACTGTAATAAATAAAGTTGGAAAATCATTAAAAAGAGTTTCATCCCTGGACGACGTCCAGTGGACGTCATATATCGATAGATAAAGGTCAGATGAAATTCACTGGGCAACTCAATTGTTTACAATAAATGCCACTGAAGCCCATAAAGAGAGAAATAAAATGCTCCTTTATAATTTATACTGGTAGGGAAGACATATTTGTTCCCGGTGAAGGCTTTACGTTCAACATAGTGAATGAGTTGTTAAGTTCAATTTCTATACTTCTCTGAAGCTTGCGAGGTATTTGCTTTCGAGAGGAACAGATCTTGTCATAACTACCAGGAGCACATCCAGAGGATATCCTCATATTGATACTGTCTGCATTAGTCATGGTGATAATTTCAAAGTGGCTAGTACGGATGGTATACTTGTCCGTCGATATATTGACAAAAGGGATGTTTACTCTCTTTCGACAAGAACAAAAGGGAATGATTTTGATGTGCCTGCATTAAGATTTAATATCATCAAAATAAAAATGAAACCGGCGATGATAATTGAATATAATCAGCATATGGGAGGAGTTGATAAAATGTATCAAATCCGAAGCTACTATGGTGTTGTACGTAGTTAATATTGCCATTATAAATTCATTCATTTTATTTAAACGAATTTATTTAAATAATCCTCGTAATGACGGTTTTCCCTAAATTATACAGCTTAACTTGTTCATGAAATTATGGACAATTACATAAAAGTATCAATTATTGATCCTTCTACATCTTTGTCTATCATACTCCATTATTTATTTTCTTGTAAATTACGTGTTTGTATTGAGTGTAAAAATATGCATGGTAACACTATTAGTACCTCATTTCAGTGTAATGTTTGTGAAATTTCACTTTGTAAATCCTATTTTTAAAACATAAATAAATAATATTGTATTCATTGTTTGATTTATTTTACTACTGATTCAATCACTCGATTGATTATAATTGAATACATACAACACTTTTAAAATTATTTAAAATTATTTATTTTTTAGAAATGACAAATATCAACTTTAAATCTTAAAATCATAATGTTTTCATATTTTATTTAGTTAATATATAGCATGTAAATATAATTAAAACTTATTTATCGAGTATACTATATAATCAATAATTCTAATTAATAAAGTACAATACTAAGCATATATAGAAATTGTTTACGTAAATTAAGAATGTTAAAAACAATTATTTATAATCTTATATTTAATATAATAAAATATTAATGCAATTTTAAAATTAATTTGATCATGAAAGAGAGTTTTCTGATTAATTCTGATTAATATAAAAGTAAGTATTATGTTAAATTTAGTATTTATATTAGTAAATCGTATTTTACTAAGACGACTATTTTAATTTTCATTCAATGAATAATAAAAATTAATAAAAAATATTTAATATATTTTTTCATCTAAAATCAATAATAAAATATGATTTAACATAATATTAACTTATACTTTTTTTACAGTTGATTCATTATTATATTATAGTTAATTAATTACTTATAAAAATTATAGTAATGTAATTAATATGTTATTTAATGTATTTAATGTAATATATAAACGATATGTACATAATGCAAAACATTAATTTCTGAGAATTCTTTATATAACCATATATATACTTATTTATCTATAATAATCATATATTATATTTAAATAAATTATATATAGTCAGTTAGTAAATTTAATTCTTAACATATCATATATAGAATATATTTTGTGAAAACGAATATTTATTATAGTAAAATCACATAATAAAATGTAGTATCAAAAATTAAAATAGTAAAAAAAAATGCTGGGCTATTGGTAATGTAAAAATAAACGATCCTGGGCTGTTAAGAGTTAATAATTAATTACATTTTCTATTTAAATATTATTTTCCAGATTATAGGTGTCCTTATATTTCTCCATTAAACTGCCATATCATATATATTTTTAATGTATAATATATGATATAATATATTATATTATAAATTATAAATATATGTTATGTATGCACTTGAATAGAGAAATTCATATGCGATACCAATAATTTTGATATAATTATATACTATATTATATTATAATATAATTTGTTTGACCTAATATTGTATGCTATTATATAGTGAGTTTAAAATACTAAAACATTGTAAATAATGTAATTATTAAAGCTAAATTTTAATAAAAATCTTATTGTGAATATTGGTTTCTACATAATTATATTCATTGCATTACTGATTTAGTTGTTAATACATATTTATAGTATTACTTTCATACATGGTTATATATGCATATGTATATATATAAATATATATATATAACTAGGATCGAGAAGATTAATAATGTATTGTCTAACAAGTGTATATATATCATTGGTATATCATTGAAAGTGTAATATATACTTGTATGCTTTGAGAGGTAGTAGTATATTAGAAATTATGATAGGAATATAGTCCACAGTTGAACTGATAGTTAATATAAACTAGTATGACATATATTGTATGAGTCCTCGTAATACTCCCACATCAAACTATACCAATTCATCTCCTATAGGAGCTATACTACTTACTAAACAATTGCGTTTTAAATAGATATTATGATATAGTTATAACATAAATTGATAAATATATGCGTGCGTGTGGATACGTGTGCGATTAGTGTATATTCTACTTTACATTATAAATCGCATTCGACGTGGGTTTTTTAATCAGTTTATTACATATTTAATTGATGTATTAATTAATTAATTTAATAAATAACTTATTGTTATTATAAATACTTGAGAATACACATTACTTGTATAACTATAGTTAACTTTATATTACTTTGTATTGATTCTCTTTACAGCGATTCCAAGATAATATGAAAATTATTTATACCAAAGTTATATCGAATAGTAGAATATCTATAGAGATTTATCACCTAATAATATATCGTTTTAAATAAACATGACATTTTAATTCGCAGAAAATGCATATAATAAACTTCTGAATATCAATAGTTGTTTGGTTTGATATATATATATATATATATATATATAATATTAATTATCGATAAATTACCTTGGGAGAACTATTACTAGTTAGTTTCAACTTTCAATACAATTAAAATCAATTTATTTTAATAAATGTATATGTTTTTAACTTAAATTTATCGTTTTTGATATATAGTGTAGTATACATTTCGACATATGATATATTATACAATATATACATATATATATATATATATATATATATATATATATATATTATTAGTGAAATAGAAATTAAATGAGCAGTGTTAGCGAGTATTTTTATTGGCTAGAATATGCCGAGTTCGAAGAAAATAATTTCGGCTCGGCAGTGTTTGATAGTCGTAGCAAAACTGAGGACAACACGTCCTTGTTTCGTAACTACATAGGGCGACTCGAAATCTACTCGGATCGCTTAGTTACCTAGGATGTGGTCAGCTACCGAGGAGATGAACGGTTACAAAAAAAACACGGGCGGTTACCGAGGACAAGGATTGTACCGCGGATTGTCTCTACTTTCTGAAAGGGTCTACTTTGTATTTCGAATATTCAACCTGAAGTAAATTTATTTATATATATATATATATATATAAATATATATTCATATATGTATATGTATACATATTATTTGAAAATAATTCCTAAGTTTAGTATTATATTATGTGTAAAGCGGATGATTAATCAATTTTAAAGTTGTATATGTTTAAAGTTTTGAGATAAAATAGTTGAGCATTGCATAATATACATGAAGCAATCGAGCTGATAGGCCTCACCTGATCAGAATACCCATTGAATCTAGGTGCATTAGCCTCTTTTGTCCACTCTTTCCAGCTCTCAGTTGGCCACTGGCCGACTTCTCCATTATCCTAGGGAAGATCGTCGTCAATAAGTAAACATAATCTATTAGGAAGTAAATATAAAATATATTAAGAATTACTAAAATATCGTATTTCTCCATACAAACTATGAAAATAAACAAAATCAATAATATAGATATATTATATTTTTCTATTATTACTTTAAGTATATATTTTACGAATTTATTCTACATTCAATGTATTCCATATACTGTATAGAACGAGTTACGTCTTCACTTATTTCTACAACCATTATAATTATGCCTACGAAAACAGATGATAATTGACGTTGCTTAATTAAGTCACTTTTGTTTAGTTCATTACATTTCAAAGAAACCAGCAAGGTCATTTGAGTTTTTTGGCATATAATAAAAGTTAAAATTTGTTTATTTAGTATTTAAATTATAGTTTATATATATTAGGTTTATTATTTATTTAATATAATGTTATAACGGTATAGTTATATTAACAATTGTATACATCACCTGGTTTTTTGAATTATTAATATACACTTATAAAATACTGTATCAGCTAATAAATTACTCTAATAATAAATATATTGCATAATATTTTAGAATATTTTAAATTATTCGAAATTTCTTATATTAAATCCACTATATATAGTTATTTATATAAATATATTATTAATAATCCATATATGCTACTACGACTCCATGTGTTGTTCATAGCCGTAAATCGTAAGACTAAGCGGAACCTATAGGTGTAATAAGTTAAAATACCCAACTACAACTGTCGCAACCAACCATCCACTGCAAATCACGGTTGAACGTCTTGCCTTCGTTCTTCAGGTGCTCGCTGTCTGGAAATGAATACAGCGATGGGCCATCGATCAACTCCGCCGACCACTGACTGCCATACATCTGTATATGTGAGATATGTGTACCAGTGTTAGTGAATGGGCGTATTGGCAATGGCTACAGTGTACTCTATAGAAGTATTTGTTATTTACAGGTGCATCTATGTGGAGATATAATCACGAAAGAGAAGCACAAGTGTAGTGAGAACTAGATTAAGAAACTATAAAGAGCGACAAAACAGGTAGAGGATAGAGAGGTAAAGGAGAACGAGAATGATAGAACGATAGAATTCTGTACTGTTACCGAAAATATAAGTACAATATGTTATTTAGGAATATATTTTTAAAGACACTATTGGAATATCCTTAACTATAATAGTTTTCAAGATTCCAATTTGAAACAGTACTAGAAAGACATTATGGTTTCTTATCGTTTAAAATACATTCCCATGAATAATCGATAGGATATATCGCAGGTGCTTCAAGTAAATTTGGAGAAATATCCACGTAATAAACGGTTACTCTTCTATGTTCTAGAACATTACTTCAAGACATGAGAAAATCCAAAAAAATATTTTTGCAACAATAATTATTCCAATAATCTAAAATTTTGATACACGGAATTGTTTTAGTTGGGATGTTAAATAATAGATATATGGTAATAGTGACTATATTACATAATATAAAAATGTAATAAATACTAGAATCAAGAAACTCGAGAAGTATGACAACTTAGACTATGTGATACCAACAGTAGTAGGTTCAATAACTTAGATTCGGATCCCTGAAAACACCACTGTATAAACACCACTGTATAAACACCACTGTATAAACACCACTGTATAAAATACCCCTGTATAAACACCACTGTATAAACACCACTGTGTAAACACCACTGTATAAACACCACTGTGTAAACACCACTGTATAAACACCACTGTATAAACACCACTGTATAAACACCACTGTATAAACACCACTGTATAAACACCACTGTATAAACACCGCTGTATAAACACCACTGTATAAACACCACTGTATAAACACCACTGTATAAACACCGCTGTATAAACACCACTGTATAAACACCACTGTATAAACACCACTGTATAAACACCACTGTATAAAATACCCCTGTATAAACATCACTGTATAAACACCATTGTATAAACACCACTGTGTAAACACCACTGTATAAACACCACTGTATAAACACCACTGTATAAACACCACTGTATAAACACCACTGTATAAACATCACTGTATAAACACCACTGTATAAACACCACTGTATAAACACCACTGTATAAACACCACTGTATAAACACCACTGTATAAACACCACTGTATAAACACCACTGTATAAACACCACTGTATAAACACCACTGTATAAACACCACTGTATAAACACCACTGTATAAACACCACTGTATAAACACCACTGTATAAACACCACTGTATAAACACCACTGTATAAACACCACTGTATAAACACCACTGTATAAACACCACTGTATAAACACCACTGTATAAACACCACTGTATAAACACCACTGTATAAACATTACTGTATAAACACCACTGTATAAACACCACTGTATAAACACCACAGTATAAACACCACTGTATAAACACCACTGTATAAACACCACTGTATAAACACCACTGTATAAACACCACTGTATAAACACCACTGTATAAACACCACTGTATAAACACCACTGTATAAACACCACTGTATAAACACCACTGTATAAACACCACTGTATAAACACCACTGTATAAACACCACTGTATAAACACCACTGTATAAACACCACTGTATAAACACCACTGTATAAACACCACTGTATAAACACTACTGTATAAACACCACTGTATAAAACACCACTGTATAAACACCACTGTATAAACACCACTGTATAAACACCACTGTATAAACACCACTGTATAAACACCACTGTATAAACACCACTGTATAAACACTACTGTATAAACACCACTGTATAAACACCACTGTATAAACACCAATGTATAAACACCACTGTATAAACAAATTAGGAATTACAGAATTACCTATTTGTAGAAATTCATAATCAGAATATCATAAAAACCATTACAAGCTCCGGTGTTTTAGTATCCGAATTTTCAATTACTTTCAACCTGTTCTTAATTTTAAACTACTTTTAACATGTTCTTAATTTATAAATTACATTTAACTTGATTTTATCTCATTTTACCTCATTGTAATTATATGTATTTATATTTTTACCGATTACACACGATTGTGATGATTATATATGACGAAAAGATTATACTCCAATTAAATCAAATTAATATACTCATTTAATCTAATTTGTAATAGCACTTTCCTAGGCTATATATATATATATATATATATATATATATATTTATATATAATCACAAATGACCTTATCAGGATGGGTTGTATCGTACATGAGACGCCTGCATTGATTACTAGTGGTGCAGAGACCACGAAATGGATCTACGTAACATCCCCTGTCATCCTGTTTCAGTGGGAATAAGCTTGTAGTATTGTGGTAATGGTAATATTGCGATATGGTTGAGGGTAGTGTTATTATTATTTTTGGAACAATGTGAGCACGGAAGATAGAACATAGGATTACGTGCTATGGTGGGCGATACTCGATTGTGCATTGGTAGGGGAAGAGGTAAAGATGGGTAGATTCGTATGTCAAGTCAAGTCTGTAGCAATGTTGGTACATAGGGGTAACTATACGGGTATGAAATGGCATTGAAACACCTGTCAGGCGATTTGTTGTATGCGCCGATTAGGAGTTAAGCTGTGCTCGCCATGGTCAGTTAATTCATTATTCGTATGAATAGAGGACGCGGTATTACGTGTAATGGATTATTAACCGATTGAGTTGGAAGATATTATGTTATATAATATCTTACTCGCGAAAGTTTCGAATAATATCGGATTAATATTTGTTTTATGAATGCGAGTAATAAGCGATTTTATAATTATACGGGTTCTACGAATAATGATATTGAGTTATATATATATATATATATATATATATATATACATAAATATTTGTATATATATATATATATTAGCTATATAATTAAATACTCAATATTAATGGATTTAAGTTTAACTATGTGATATTCTATTTTGCATTGCATCATTATTTTTAAAAAACACTTAATTATTACAAAATCATTATATTACTGTTTATATTGTAAAATATGCATAATGATGTTACATATAACTTAGTAATTATGAAGACTTTGTATGGTCAAACTCTAGTTGGTCGGCAAAACATCCACGAGGAATGTGTTTTTCCTAGCTATATATAAATACATATATGTATTAAACTTGTGCATAGCACAATATCATCCCCAGCAAATAATCACGGTAATTGACGTTTTAAATTGCATAATTTCGTGTATCACGGTACCGTTCGTAGCGCGCATACATAATTGATAACACAGATAGGTTATCAATCCATTTCAACGGATGGTTCCGTTTGCCGGACACTACCTACACGGGGCCGCGAACACGTAGTTAAAGCGTCGGAACCTTTTCCAGTTTGTTTTGTCGGTAGACGCTGTCGTATTGGCACGACGGGAATTGGGCGGGGTCGCGGTGTAAGTTTCCCGTACACGTTGGCGGCGGGGGACCCTCTCTCACTTCGTAGATGAATGTTTTCTGGTCGGGTTTTGGGCGCGGTTAGCGGGGAGTATGACATACGCCGTAGGTTCCCCACGGGCACCGCGGGTATCATAGGTGTAGATATCGGGGTTAGAGCGACGTGTATGTCCTATGTTTCCTTGAATGTTTAACGCGGCGGCATTAAACAAATCACATAGGACGATTAGAGCATAGAGATAATGAGAAGGTATTGTACAAACAACAGATTACTGCATACAGCTAGACGATATTAAATACGTATTAAGGTTAAATATTAATATAAATAACCAAATATAAGTAACAATATATAGAATATGATTAATATTGTAGTGGTATTATCTAACCCCTTTTTGTACGACATTATGAGGTATTGCAGTTGTGTAGTTATACGGTTCTATATCAGGGTGTGTGCTGCAACAAATATAGTGTATATTCGTTTATAAATTAATATATCAGAATATATGAATTATTACAAAAACATAAATGTATCATAATATAATTTTCTATTGTATAATATTACTAGGCCTATTGCTAAAGGGCCTTATAATATTAGTTATATAGTATCTTATAATATATGCATTATTGTATATAGATAATAGATATAACCATATAGCGTTCTTCTTTAAATAATTATCACCATATTCAGTTTTGTATTTCGGATTTGTTTCCATGATTGATTATCATTAACTTTTTTCCGGTTTCTAAGGACGCGTTTTGTTTTCTAATATTAAGGGCAACTATTGATAATCTTTAATATTAAACTTAAGAAAAGTTTTAATTATATTACATTCATTATTTAAATCTTTATTATATTTTAGTTTTTATTAAATTCAATATTTAATTAAATTAATATTTTTTAAAAATAAATACACATTTAGCAATATTAGGAAATATTTACAAATATTTTATCCGGAATATTTAAATATGTAATATTAAATGTATATTTCTATAAAATAAACTTATATTAAAAATATAAACATTGATATTATATAATAATAGGTTATTTTAATGTATATAGTTATTTAAATCTTGTAAGAGTGAAATATTATATTATATATTCATTTTTTAAAACTAGAAAATAATAGTTTATTAAATTCAAATATATTATTGGATATATTGTATCTTATTACCTTATTATTATGAAATAGATTCAACACATAATTTCAATATTTTAATTATATAAGTACGTAAAATGAAATATTGTATACTTAATTTATACTGTAAACAAATATAAATATATCAATTTAATTTCACAATATTACCTAAGATTACCGATACTATTTACTGTTGAGTTAAGTTAAAAGGTAATCTATTGAATAGTGATATATTAATGAAAATGAAAGTGATTTTTAAAGTTATTTAATTTTATTTAATATAAATATTTTAACTGTCAAATCGTGGTGTCATAAAAAACTACAGACTGTAATCCTCAATAGAATATCTTACATCGTATTGATATCGAGACATATGTTATCATCCAATTACAGCAATGTGTTTAGTGATAAAATATGTCCTTTGAGGATTATCCCTGTCTTTTTAGGACACTTTGATAATTTGATATTTTAAACTATTTAAATATCTTTAAAATCACATAATATATGTATGTATATTAAATAGCAAATATTATAGTATGTATTAATATATGTATATATACATACATATTTATACATACACAACAGTCTATATAACATAGTTTATATATATATATATATAAATAAACTAGCATTCATTCAATATAAAACACTATATTAAAATTATTAAAGTGACCTAGTTCAAATTAACACGGGGCATCTGGCTACATTGAAATAAATTCAACAGTAGAAGGGTCCAAATTAATGAGTTGGATTTTATAATAATTGGAACATGTAAATGAATGATATATGTTTTGCGATCTGTATTTTATTGGTGTTCAATTAGTTGTGTTCACTTTATCCTAGAATTTACATAAAACATTAGAAATCATGAGGAAAATACTGGAACCAGAATGCGGAGGTTCTAATCCTTTAACTAGATTGCCAAGTCAAATCAAATCCGATTCTAACAGATTCACACCATTTCAACCAAATCAAGTTAGTTTTTAAACATAATTCCATTACAAAAAAAGTAAAATAAAACTATTATCTAATATTATTATTATTAACAAATTATATTTATCATCATATAAGACTATTAAATTATATCATACTTATTTATACCATACTTACTTTATACCATACTTACTTTATACCATATTTACTTTATATCATACTTACTTTATATCATACTTACTTTATATCATACTTACTTTATATCATATTTACTTGAAATCATACTTACTTAATACCATACTTACTTAATACCATACTTACTTAATACCATACTTACTTTATGTCATACTTACTTTATATCATACTTACTTAATACCATACTTACTTGAAGTCATACTTACTTTATAGTCCGGAAATAGCAATCTAGATGCTCGCATAGCTCCTACAACTTTTGACGTTCATTCGCTGCTCTCCGAAGTTCGTCACATGGATTCTTCCGCTGCCTTTCAGAACTCCATGGCACGTTGGCTTCCCTTCTTCTATACTTACGATTGTAGAATACTTGGTACTATGGAGTAATCGGAATCATATTAATATGTAGTTGGTTGATAATAAAATGTATAATTTTAACTAGATATAATGGTGAATTACATAATATATTATAATTTTGAGTTTTTACCATTTCAAACTAATTATAACGTATATATCTAAATCAGGAGAGAATCTAAATGAAATACATGAAAATGAACTTAGTCTTAATATAATCTATTGTTACGGAAAATTCATAATATCTTACATTCGGTGTTTTACAGCCGGGCCCTCTGTTGTTGAGTTGGCCGGACAAGCTTGGTCATGCGAATTTTCTAAAGGTCAACCCGATGGTCAGCGGGGTCACGCTGCTCTGTTAAACTCTGTACAATCTACCAATAAGTTAGGGATACCTACTTTATCATGAGCTCATATTCAAGTCATAAAGCTTTATTTACTTATACTTTAATTAGCATAAAGTATTAATATGCCATCATATATCCAAAAAACAACTATAAATACTATCTTTTCGATTTCCTATTTCATCTCATTATTTGATTTACTTGCTATAAGATGTCTATACCTATTGCAATATTCGACACAGCGCTATTAATGTTATGCCTCATCGACCAATGAGAATGCAGCATATCATGCCAAATATGCCGCTGAATATACCTACGGCCAGCGAAATACTCAGCAAGATCGATTTGATACAGGTAAATTGCATTTAATTCATAAATTGTGAAGTAGTTTAATAAATATATTGAAGTTCCCATCCAAATTAACTATTGAATAGTAATTGGTTTTCTATTCTGCATCATTTTCTATTGCGCCGCGCTGACCTACGAATCTATCCGCGCCGCAGGAAGAAAATGAAATTGCAACCGAAGAAATCGATGAGGTTTGTAATTCACTAGCGCAATTCACGAATTATCTACGAAAATAAACAAAAGAAACGCAATCGGCCTCGTATCCTATCCTCTAGTATCTATTGTTTCTCCTATTGTATCTATTGTTTCTTCTGTTAGGTATCTATTGTTTCTTCTATTTGTTATCTATTGTTTCTCCTATTAGGTATCGCCGTTGGTCGATCAATGGACGGAGGAGTTCATGCAGGGGTCATCCAAGGAGAGCAACGAAGACATGTGGTCTAGACTGCAGAAGCAATGGGAGAATCTAGAGTTGGTAGGGAAACGCCTGGGTTTGTATGATGTGCAAATGAGACGTTTGTATGGTAATGATAAACGAAACTTTATAGGTGGGAAGAGTGTGTAAGGGAGTGATAATAAGGGAACCATTGTTTAGGACGTTAGATTATGAAAATGATAGAATCATAAATCAATAACAGGTTTAGCGATGTATAAGAATATAACTGGTAAATAAATAAATAAATAATAATAAATAAAACTGGTAATTAGCTGGTAATTATCATTATCAGTTACTTAATAATATATTATCCAATTGATTTTAATTGCCGTAATTCAGTTTTGTTTTTATAATTTATAAACTGGTTTTTCTGTATATTCATTTACATCCGATATGTCATTTGTATCATATTCTTATGCAATGTCATATTCTTATGCAATGTCATATTCTTATGCAATGTCATATTCTTATGCAATGTCATATACTTATGCAATGTTATATCCATATGTAATGTCATATCTTTATGTCAGATACATAATGTGACTCGGGTGATATATATTATTTGTAAATACCGCGTCTCAATTTCACAGACAGGAAGATGGTGACTCCTATCAGAACTGGCTCAATGACCTCGATAAGGTAATGTAGTTCGCTATCTGCAGTTAATGGATGCGGGTGTCTACGTATTTATTTAGAAAAGCAACAATTTAAATAATATCACAAGGTAAAACAAAGGGTACAATAAGTAATATTAGTTTCACGTAAGCAGGAGGCTTTTTAGTTTGCGCTTGAAACTGTTTGGCGATATGTTGGGAGACAAGAATAGCTTAGATAGGTGAGTCATTGGTCGTCATTCAGTTGTGGTCGTAGTTCAGTAATGCTAGTTGTATAGTCGTTGGTGGTAATGGGTGGCAAATGTTATATAACAGTGTAATGCCTGGATATTTAATAACTGCAGAGTAATCCTTATGAAATGGCTATTCTATAGCATTTTTTTTAACTGCACCATATAAAATTAATTAATATTAAAAATTTATATATTAATGATCAATCCTTATAATGGGATTATTCAGGGGTAATTGTTTTTAGATAACAGTAATATTTATATATTTAGTAATAGTAATATCATAGTATCGAGCATCCCAAAGTTATGTAATTATTATATTATATGTTTAAATAACAATTACATGTTTTCAATATAAAACATTGATTTACATTTTTATCATTATATATGTACAGAATGAACCCTCTGAATACCCCACCCCCTACTAAACCCCCATACTACGCCTACTACTAAACCCCCATACTAAATCCCCATGTTAACGCCCTCTACTAAACCCTCATACTACGCCTCCATACTATACTCACATACTACATCCCCCATACTACACTCCCATACTACACTCCCATACTAAACTCCCATAGTATGCCCCCATACTAAATCTCCTTACTAAACCCCCATACTAAATCCCCATATTACGTTCCAATACTAAATCTCCATACCTCGCCCCACTAATAAACCCCCATACTAAACCCCTATACTAAACCCTCATACTAAACCCCCATATTAAATCCTTATACTACACTCCTATACTAAACCCCCATACTAAACCCCCATACTATACTCACATACTACGTCCCCATACTACACTCCCATACTAAACTCCCATAGTATGCCCCCATACTAAATCTCCTTACTAAATCCCCATTCTACGCTCCCTACTAACCCCCATACATCACCCATATTAAACTCCCATACTAAACTCCCATAGTATGCCCCCATACTAAATCTCCTTACTAAATCCCCATTCTACGCTCCCTACTAACCCCCATACATCACCCATATACTACGTCCCCCAACTAAACCCCCATACTAAATCCCCATATTACGTTCCAATACTAAATCTCAATACCTCGCCCCACTAATAAACCCCCATACTAAACCCCTATACTAAACCCCCATATTAAATCCTTATACTACACTCCTATACTAAACCCCCATACTAAACCCCCATACTATACTCACATACTACGTCCCCCATACTACACTCCCATACTACACTCCCATACTAAACTCCCATAGTATGCCCCCATACTAAATCTCCTTACTAAATCCCCATTCTACGCTCCCTACTAACCCCCATACATCACCCATATACTACGTCCCCCAACTAAATCCCCATATTACGTTCCAATACTAAATCTCAATACCTCGCCCCACTAATAAACCCCCATACTAAACCCCCATACTAAACCCCTATACTAAACCCACATACTACGCCCCTATACTACGCCTCCTATCAATAATTTCTCTCACTGCAGGCTGAAGACTATACATTCCAAGAGGACAATGACCAACTGCATAATGTCGAGTCATTTCAACAGGGACTGCAGGCGATGCAGAGGGGAGACACCAGCCTGGCGATTAAACTATTCGAGTCGGTGGTACGAAGTGATCCGCAGCACGTCGAGGTTAGGGGTCAGAGGTCACGGTGGTGAAGACTGCGCCGCGGAGTTCGAATCGCGAGTAGGTTATTGGTTCGAAGTCGTATCGAGACTCTCGAGTAGTGTCGAGGGTCGCAGGTTAGTCGGTGCTTTTAACCCAACGAGAAATTATCCAACTCTCGCATGGGCGTTTAAAGGTCAGTGCAGCCATGTTTCTGATATCAGATGTGTTGTTAAATATTCATTTGGCTTCTGCCTTAATTACTCAAGCTTTGTAAACTTATTTGTAATTGCTCCTCTTTCAAATGTACCAGAGTATTATTTCAACAGAGAATAATATGTATTACTTACATCATATTTATGTTATGTCAGACCATTGATATTTTATTTGGATTAAATGTCTGCACTTTTTTATATCGGAGTCTCACTAGTCTCGGTTATTATGAGACTTATGATGGACTCCTGCAGAGTATTCGCATAGCCATTCCGAATTACTCTAAATATCTCCTATCTCCACTTGTATCTCCACATATGTATAGCAAAACATGTAGTGCTATTGTGTCATAACCTATAATTAATAATACGGGTGTCGTAGAGTAAAAGTAAATTTATTGTCGATGAATCAATTATGTTATTTTGTACCGTGGCCTCGATATGAAATAACTTTGATGTGAAATTTACCTATTTATGAACTATGTATAATATTATATATAATATTAGTTACTATACTCACCACCAGGTTTCAAATTAATTATCACGATTACTGCCAGTTGTAGATGCATAATATTAGTTACTACACTCACCACCAGGTTTCAAATTAATTACCACGATTACTACCAGTTGTAGATGCATAATATTAGTTACTATACTCACCACCAGGTTTCAAATTAATTATCACGATTACTGCCAGTTGTAGATGCATAATATTAGTTACTACACTCACCACCAGGTTTCAAATTAATTACCACGATTACTACCAGTTGTAGATGCACAACCTTAGTTGCCACTGCTACAACCCTGGCATAACACATGCATAACATTAGTTCCAACCACGATAACTAGGGGTGGTACAATCTTGGCAACGCTCAGTCTTCGAATGAACACGATGTTGCTGCGATTTCTGCTCTCGTCAAGTTTGTAGTTTTAACGTAATTCTGGTAATTCGGAATGTCATTAAATTTTAAGTAAATTTAATATCATACATTTTTTTAGTTTTCAATCAATTATTAAAACAAATTATTTCTAGAAGAATCACTGTTACAATGAAATATAATAATATATTAATCTAAATATTCAGTAAGTAAATTTTTTTAATTATTTCCAAATCTTAAATAAATATTATAATAAAGTTCAAATATTTGTATATATATAACATATAATTGAATGGTTAATAATTATAATATATTCTATATTTCAAGATATCCCATTTATAGTTATAATTATAAATTACATAATTTATGTAAGTGTAGTAATAAAAAAGTAAAAAAACAAATTTATTCTAATTTCATAAGTAATTGAGTATTAACTATATAGTTGGCAATCTAGGTACATTTTAATCAAACTACTCCTAGGTGTCTGGAGATTGATAAAACGCATATGAATGCTCTTCTTGCCATCAGCGTCTCTTACACCAACGACCACCAGTTCAAGAAGGTTCTTCTCGGCACCACATTACTAGCCATTTTCACAATAATATCTGCCCCACGCCCTTCTTTCAACAAATAAATAGAAATTTAAACCACACCCACATTAGATACGCCCATAACAAGTGATACCTACATCAAGCCACATTAACGTTATCTTAATAATATATCAATCTTCGGCGATTACGCCCACCCTCATGCCACGCCCATGCCACGCCCATGCCCATTGTTAATCATTGCCCATCATTGCTAACCTTGTACCTCAAACATGTAAATATCATAAAATCTCGCTACACGACTAATCCCTTAAACTCACTTGACCGCACAGGCTGTATTACATGTCTTAAATCAAATCTATAGTACTACCCTCACTTCTATCACCATATATAATCCCTTACCTCCATAACCCTCCACTCATATCTCCACTTACAGGCTATCAACAACCTTAAGTAATGGCTAAAGTACAATCCTAGCCCTACTATAACCCCCATGTCACGCACCCATCGTAGCCTTCATCTCCGTTAAGTATTGTCAAAAATACAATCCTAGTCTTACCCTAACCCCATCAGAGTATATCACCTTTTTTAAGTACTGGCTAAAGTAAAATCCGTGCCCTAACCTAACCCCCATATATCACACCTTCATCACAGGCTATCATCTCCCTTAAGTATAATCCTATCCCTACCCTAACCCCCACCACAGGCTATCACCTCCCTTAAGTCCTGGCTTCAGTTCAATGAGAGATATTCTCACTTGGTTAATATGGAATTACCCGCAGATGATGACATCTACAACTACTATGGGTTTGTCACTATACCTTACTTACTACACCTGACTTACTACGCACTGCACCTTACTCACTACACCTTACTTATTACACACTACTTACTACACACTTAACATTACTCACTACACACTGCACCTTACTCACTACAACTTACTTATTATACACTACTCACTACACACTTGACCTTACTCACTACTTACTACACACTACACACTACACCTTACTCACTACACACTGCACCTTACCTACTACATTTTACTTACTACACAATACTCACTACTCACTATACACTACTCACTACAACTTACTTATTACACACTACTCACTACACACTTAACCTTACTCACTACTTACTACACACTACACACTACACCTTACTCACTACACACTGCACCTTACCTACTACATTTTACTTACTACACAATACTCACTACTCACTATACACTACTCACTACAACTTACTTATTATACACTACTCACTACTCACTTAACCTTACTCACTACTTACTACACACTAATCACTACACATTACTCACTACTCATTAATCACTGCACCTTACTCACTATACCTTACTTACTACACAATACTCACTATACACTACTCACTACAACTTACTTATTATACACTACTCACTACACACTTAACCTTACTCACTACTTACTACACACTAATCACTACACATTACTCACTACTCATTAATCACTGCACCTTACTCACTATACCTTACTTACTACACAATACTCACTATACACTACTCACTACAACTTACTTATTATACACTACTCACTACTCACTTAACATTACTCACTACTTACTACACACTAATCACTACACATTACTCACTACTCACTAATCACTACACCTTACTTACTACTCACTAATACTACTTGATATTTAAATTATTAGAAATAGCTATAAAAATATCTAAAGCCATATTACGAGGGCAATTTACGTTTCAATTGTTATTTACTAAACAATAGCACTATTCCCCTCTAAATTACTCAGTTTAACCTCACCCCAACAGCGCCAAGAGTGCATTGCAGGATGCGGTTTGTAAGATGTTTCTAGAGGCCGCAAGACTCTCTCCTACCGAAGATATCGACGTGGATGTGCAGGTCAGTAGAGGGAGAGAGTTCGGGTGGGTCGGAGTGCAGAAGTGTGAAGATCTGAGTCCTTGTGGGTAAGATGAGATATGTGACGAATAAGTAAAAGTACGTCCTATTCCTGCCCGACGTTGAATTGTTTATCTGCTGTTTCGTGAAACCTTAAAACGGTAATGGATGGATAATTGTACAAACTATTTACAAACTATTTACAACGTAATCGACTGGTAAGATGACCTAAGATAATCAACCATTGTAAGATTTTCAATTATTGTTAAATTAATTATGTATAATTAAATTTTTTTTAATAATTTTATTAATATCAATAAATACCAAGTATAAAATACAGTTATATTAAAGACAATTATGAATTATGCATTATTATAATCATAATAGATTATTATATATATGAAATATATTAGGATTCAAATTTGGATAAATAAGATAATTCATAGTTCACATTTATTTTACAATCTTTGTGGTAAATAGTTTTTATAATGTTTTTATAATCCACCAATATAGTTTATTATACCATTATTGTAATAAATCAGTGATGCGATTAAAATTATCATAATAATAAAGACAACAATGAAGATAATATTTTAACAATTTTTGCAGGCTCATTTCCTTTTTCTAGTTGTTTTCCAACATCCATCTTTACTCGTACATTACCTATTGGTTCGCCATTATTTCCATATATCCAGATTGGCCTCGGCATACTTTTCACCATCTCCAACGACTACGGAAAAGCCATAGACTGCTTTGGAGCGGCGGTGGCCAAGAATCCAATGGTTTGTCGTGTAAAAATAAACACTTTCAAATAATAATATAATATAAATAAACCTTTATAATATAAATAATGAAGTGATTTTTTTGCTAAGAAATCTGCCTGCTGATATCATGGCACCACCTTAATTATCCTTTTCCATGTCCTAATATCGACCCAGTTCCGCCTGGGCCGCCTTCCCTCGCCAACCGACTAACTAACATCCGCCTCGTACAGGACGCCATGTCGTGGAACAAACTGGGCGCCACCTACGCGAACAACGGTGCCAACGAGAAGGCAATCTCCGCGTACAAGCGAGCCCTGCAACTGCGACCCGGTTACGTCCGAACTCGCTACAACCTCGCCATTGCCTGCACTAACCTCGGCGCCTACTCGTTAGTGTGTGTGTGTGCGTGTGTGTGTGTGTGTGTGTGTGTGTGTGTGTGCGTGTGTGTGTGACACTCGCTACAACCTTACCATCGCCTGCACCAACCTCGGCGCTTACTCGTTAGTGTGTGTGCGTGTGTGTGTGTGTGTGTGTGCGTGTGTGTGCGTGTGTGCGTGTGTGTGTGTGTGCGTGTGTGTGACACTCACTTAACAAGCATTGCGGCCACCATACGCAAGCATAATGATTTACAATAAGTTCTGTAACCACGTATATTACGCTATCATCTGCTCTATTGTCTTAGATATATATTTGAGGCAGGAAATAATTTACTATTACATTGTATATATTACTACGAGTTGTTTCAGGATGATATATTATTATTAATAGTTTGATATAATTTCGTTACTCCAAGTTTACAATTTCGTTAATCTTCAGCCTAAACTGTTAACGATTACATCGGATATGCGCATCCCACAGGGAGGCGCTGGGACAGTTGGTGTCCGTGTTGAAGCTACGAGATGAACACACGAACGCTAATACTACTACTACCCCGGCCTCCACGGAGAGCATCGCCACGGATACAATTTGGAACACGTTAAAGATGAACCTTTCTCTCCTGCGACGTGACGAACTACTGAAATTGGCGGATAGCAGAGATTTAACGGCGATAGGGGTAGCGCTAGGGCTTTAGTGGTGGTTAGTAGTGCTCTGATGACCATGGGGATAGAGCTAGGGCTGTAGTGGTGTCTAGTAGTTCTCTAAACACCATGGGGGTAGCGCTAATTTTTTACATTTTAACAGGGTGGGTGCATATGGGTTAATGGACGTAGGGATGTAAATACAATGTGTTTAAGGGTGTACAATGTGTTGACTTTATGATGGAGTTGGATTGCAGGTCCTACACTGTAAGGAGATATCGGCAGAACTTCATTTTTAGGAACTGCCATACCATTTCTGGAATCATGAATATGAGTCACATTTGAGTTAAGATACCAAGCTTTATGTATAAATAAAGTTATAGATAATAGAGATAGGTAGGCAACAGATAGGTTACTAATTTTAAAGAATTTATTTATTTTTGAATAATTTTACCTTACAATTGTCAAGCTGATACATCAGTGGTAAGGTGTCTATTTCCTGTATTAAACACATATTTAAATTCGCTGAGAAAATGAAGAGGGTAATGGAAAATGGAAACATATTACATGACGTATATTATCACATATTGACATATTTACTTATAAAAATTATTATTTACACTGGATGTGGTTTTTAAAATTAAGTTAAATTAAAATATTATTGTTTGCAAAAATTAAATTTTGTTTTTTACGATTTTTACAATTCCTTGTATACATATTGTTAATATACATATATATTTGTTGATACTATAATATATGAATATATAGTATGTTGTATATAATAATGTATTGATAGATATTTATTAATGACTTGCATATTATTTATATATGTATATATGTTACTTGTCCATTATATATATAATAAATTATTTAAAAATAGCATTTATTAAAATATTTTAATATCAAGAAATTATTTGTATAATATTATTGAATGAATATGTTTATTAAATATTATAAATTAATTTTGTTTTGTAAATAATAAATGCATAACGTACAGTTGTTGTTAGAAAATGTTTAAAATACTTTATATTGTATCTCAATAATAATTAATTAGCCTCCATGTGGAATAATATATAAATAAATGATATAAATAAATAATAAGTTAATGATAAATAATATAGCGAATATATTAAATACAAGAGAAAATAAATATACACTTTTAAATAATTTGTCTTACTATATTCTATGTTACCTATATAAATACAGTTTCCAATTTAAATAATTAATTAAAATAAATTATCACATGCAACATATATTCTTATATAATATATTCTTATGTACTTAATTTGCACATCCTTGTGTACTTAATATCCTTTGTGATCTAAGGAATATAATAAAAATAGATAATAAATAAACTAAGGATTGGCTCTTCACTAATAAAATATTCGAAATAAACACATAAGAATTGTTATTTTATTGATAATTACCGGTAATATTCTATATAAACAATAGGATAATATAATTTAAATTCAAATAATATTTATTATATGCATCGACCATGTTAATATCCTTGTAATATTGAGATTTTTAATAGCTATATATTAGATTAGAGAATATATTATATGATTAAAACATAAAATATTTATTGGATATATAAACTAATCAAATAAAGAATATTTTTCAATTTCTTATCTACAAACATATACTATAATATATAATTTATATTTTAATTATTGATTCGGTTGTATATTATTACTCTATCATATAATTTTAAAATATTTATGAATTACGTATTAATGATCCAAATCTATATTTTAGTTTAAAATTATTTATTTCTATTGTTTATTTTTATCATGTGACCTGTCAATTAGTATGCTAGTGACGTCATATAAATTTATTAGTAATTTATAATTTTCATCATTTGAAACAGTTTTTGCTATTTAATATGTCTTATGCATATTTATTTAAATATATTATTATTGGAGATACAGGTTGATCAAAATAATATAATATACCATATTTTATATTATATTACTGTACAAAAACATAATTTATAAACTAGTATATAGTTTAATTATTTAATTATGACGATTTACTTTCAAATAATATTTTATTTTATTTAGAGACTAATGTACCCTTAAAAAAGAATATATACTTCATATTTAATTTGTATATTTAATTTTGAATATTTTTATAATTTTGCATTAATAACTATAGTTTTTAACTAAAGTATTATCAACTAAATATATATAAAATTTAATTTGATAGTAAAAAATAAATTTCCTGATAAATAATTATATTTACTATAACTATTATACTAATCATTATGAATTATCTATCTATACTATTTGATAATTATATAATAAGGTAGATTTATTTATATTTATAATGTATTATTCTTATAATAGCATTTTATTCTAAATATAATATTTAATTCATTATTTTTTATATTAGGTGTTGGAAAATCATGCCTATTATTGCAATTTACTGATAAACGTTTTCAACCAGTACATGACCTCACAATAGGTAGGTACTATTAATCTAAAATAGGAAACAAGTAGTTTTTATGATAAGATTTGAATTATCTTGATTCAAATGACATTTAATTTTCTATTAGTTAGACGATATTATGATTAATATAATTACTAGTAATTGTTAATATTTTAAATATAATATCTGTAATCTGTCTATTTTTTCACTATTTGTCTTATGTTATATGTTTTACTTATGTTTTAATTTATACAATTATTTAAAAATTATAGTTTTATGATTCCTAACTTCATACAATTTTCAAATGTTTATGCACCTCAAATACTATTTGTTTAAGTATTTAAGAACAAGAGTAATGTAATGTAATTCAGGTCTGGATTTATATCCGTACATTAATTATGAGATCATAATTCTGATTAAGAAAATTAATATAATTAATATTTCTGATTAAGAAATTTAACATTTTATTACAATACATCTAGGTGTTGAGTTTGGAGCCAGGATGATCAATATTGATGGAAAACAAATCAAGCTTCAAATCTGGGACACGGTTAGTAAATATTTACTATAATCTATAAGTACATTCGTTTAATATAAAAATATCCTTTACAAAATCGATTTCATTCATATACAACATTCATTAAATTATAAATATATAGTTTGGACAAATAATATGCAATCATATAAATAACTTAGTAAGAACAATTCATATTTATATATTTTGTAATTAACTCAACTTAACAAACCATTCAATGTTTTAATTTTTACTGTAATATTTAAATAAATAGTTTAAAAATAAATATTAAATACTCATATTTTTAACAGTTTAAAATATTCATTTTCTAATATTAATCGTTATTACATAATAAGTGATTTCAGTTTTACAATGTATTTATATATACATACACATTACAATTATAGTTTATCTTTATCATTAGTTATATAGTATATCTATAGTAAACATTATTGTTATATTGATTATTTGTTATATAATTACTAACTAATATGACTTTGTTACACATTCTCTTACACATTATTAACAATGTACCAGTATAATAATCTCTCATTGTATTTGTTGCAAAGCTATGCAAGTATATATATATATATATATATATATATATATATTGTTTAATGGCAAACTACATTTATTTTTGAAATAGTAAATTTATACTATAACCTTTACAATAGCTTATATCATATCCTCTCTTTTTAGCTTCTTGAACCAAATCATGGCCTCTTTAAGTTTATCATTTTAATGTTAAGTTTATCATTATTGATTTTCTCATGGAAAATGCAGTGCATTTCCTTTTACACATTATCTCTCCTCTCTCTCTCTCTTTCTCTAAACTACTATATTTATAATTATTATTGCATTATAAATGCAATTTATTCTTATTATTTTAAGTATTAAATTCTATATTATTATACTATGATGTTATTTTTATTACAATATCTTTTACAATATATATCTTAATAATATTATCTGTTATCTAAGAAAAGCTATTATATAAATGACACTCAATAATTTAGTTATATATATATATATATATATATGAATTATTATATAATACTATGTCTTACTACCTTATATTATGTATATTACTTAATACATCCATATTATGAAATTCCGTGAGGAATGATTTAGTGATAGCGTATAACATCTCTTAACTTATTATAATAATGAAAATGGTAAACGCTGGCCATCTAGTTTAAATTTACTGTAGGGATTCCTAT
>OZ038317.1:7005302-7166560 GCA_964035775.1 Osedax frankpressi | reverse complement strand
GATCATTTTCTCACAGTATACAATATTTCATTTATAATATAATAGCAAAGCATATACAAAGTCATTATTATCCCCATATCTCATAAACATTCTTACTTGAATCTCCATTGACGCTCATGCATATTACACCCTGCTCACAATCTTTGGTCTCTCGTCCAGGCTGGTCAGGAAAGTTTCCGCTCGATTACCCGTTCCTATTACAGGGGAGCCGCCGGAGCACTCTTGGTCTATGATATCACACGGTTAAACAATAGATATCACTAAGTTAGATAATTGAGATAATTAAATTAGACAATAATTAGTACAGAGTACATATCTCTATATTATTAAATTTCTATTTCGGTGCGCGAAGTAATGCTTACTAAAATCATACATCCCCATCAGCTTCATATCCCCAATGTCGTGGCCACTACTAATGCCCATTCCAACACCTCACCACCCCTACTCTCTATACCCGCTTGTAGACGAGACACCTTTGAGCACCTCACCTCCTGGCTAGAGGATGCTAGGCAACATGCCAGCTCAAACATGGCGATTATGCTCATTGCTAATAAGAGGTTTGTTAACCTGGCAACGACATTAGAGGATAACATTAGAGGATAACATTAGAGCATAACATTAGAGCATAACATTAGAGCATAACATTAGAGCATAACATTAGAGCATAACATTAGAGGATAACATTAGAGCATAACATTAGAGGATAACATTAGAGGATAACATTAGAGCATAACATTAGAGGATAACATTAGAGGATAACATTAGAGGATAACATTAGAGGATAACATTAGAGGATAACATTAGAGGATAACATTAGAGCATAACATTAGAGGATAACATTAGAGCATAACATTAGAGGATAACATTAGAGGATAACATTAGAGCATAACACTAGAGGATAACATTAGAGGATAACATTAGAGCATAACATTAGAGGATAACATTAGAGGATAACATTAGAGCATAACATTAGAGGATAACATTAGAGGATAACATTAGAGGATAACATTATAGTATAACATTAGAGCATAACATTAGAGGATAACATTAGAGGATAACATTAGAGTATAACATTAGAGGATAACATTAGAGCATAACATTAGAGGATAACATTAGAGCATAACATTAGAGGATAACATTAGAGGATAACATTAGAGCATAACACTAGAGGATAACATTATAGGATAACATTAGAGCATAACATTAGAGGATAACATTAGAGCATAACATTAGAGCATAACATTAGAGCATAACATTAGAGCATAACATTAGAGCATAACATTAGAGCATAACATTAGAGCATAACTTTAGAGGATAACATTAGAGCATAACATTAGAGGATAACATTAGAGGATAACATTAGAGGATAACATTAGAGGATAACATTAGAGGATAACATTATAGTATAACATTAGAGCATAACATTAGAGGATAACATTAGAGCATAACATTAGAGCATAACATTAGAGGATAACATTAGAGCATAACATTAGAGCATAACATTAGAGCATAACATTAGAGCATAACATTAGAGCATAACATTAGAGCATAACATTAGAGTGTGCATTAGAGTGTGCATCATTAAATATATTAATAGTATTTACAATTACTATGTAAACATTATTATTGTTCATGAATTGGACAATAGCTATTAATATATCAATATTCTTAGAAACAATTATCTTATTATTGCGTTCTTGTTTTATAATAGTTATTATACATTCAATCTAATTAGTAGATATTTTATAAATTAGTAAATATAAATTATTTAGCATTAGTTTTTAGCTTTATATATTTTATGTTCTTATATTAAATTTATAAAAAATTATAATAAATTATTAAAAAGTTTTATTGAACAATTTAATGATATATCTAATTATAATAATTATATATATAATTGTTTTTATAATAATAAATATTTTATATAACTGTGTATTTTTAATAAAAAAATGGGATACAAATAATGGTATCATAGAGTGACATTGAAGGGTATTCCAATATATTATGCATCTTTGTAAAAATAACAAATATTAAATTTTTATTTATTATATTAATTCAAAATTCAAACTTTCTCAATACTAAATATCTTATAACTACCGACTACTCCGCAAATTCTGCCAACAGTGATTTAGAGGCGAGACGAGATGTTAAGAGGGAGGAAGGGGAAGCATTTGCCAGAGAACATGGCCTTATCTTCATGGAGACTTCAGCTAAGACTGCTTCAAATGTTGAAGAGGTAGTGTTCATTTTAAATCTTTCTAGATAAGTATTCTCTTAAAATGTC
Organism: Osedax frankpressi; assembly: GCA_964035775.1. Lineage (NCBI taxonomy): Eukaryota > Metazoa > Annelida > Polychaeta > Sabellida > Siboglinidae > Osedax > Osedax frankpressi. Next base: position 7,164,276 of record OZ038317.1, on the reverse strand, counting down.
GGACATCTGTTGCTAGTTAAATTAACTTCGGTAATGTTCCAGTAGCGTACAATTTACTGAATATACTAATTATAATTTAGAATATTGACAATTAATATTTAGTCTATAAAGTTTAATTTATGTTTCTAAGAATTAATGAATTATATCTTCATTTAGGCTTTCAATAATACCGCCAAGGAAATTTACCAGAAAATATCTGATGGAGTTTTCGATATCAATAATGAGGCTAGATTTAATATTTATTATATTGCTAGTAAAATAATGCTAATAAAATAACCATAAAAATTAAAAATGTATTTAAAATCTGTATGCAACTTTGATAAAGAATATTTATTACAAAAATGTATTTATTTATAATAAATAACATAAATAGCAGCATACATTAATATTTACATTATTGCATATAAAAATGTCCAATTATTATATGCGTTATGAATATATTAAATTTAATTCAATAAACTAAACATACCTCATTGCAGGCAAATGGAATAAAGATAGGTCCTCAGCACACCCAGTCACCAGGTGGCCTACCATCTGGTAACTCGAACAACAATGCTGGTGGAGGCTGTTGTTAGGTGACTAGCATCAACCATGACTATACTGTATATAGTAGAAGCTATTTATTTGAAAAGATTTCACGTTTCCCTATATTTCTAGCCCTATCTATATCTCTCTCATATATTAAAATATACACGTTTCCGGAGTTTATCAATATCTCCATCAATACCCGCTTACCTCATCACCCTCTACTTTTCCCTGTATCGACCTCGTATTCAGGTACGCCAAATTCCTCATTGTCCCCTAGTAAATCTTCCCATCGTTGTCTACCGATCACATTTCCACCATTCCTCGTCGTTTACCGTTGTATATCCATTATCGTGTGTGTGTGAGTGTATGTGTGTGAGTGCGTGCCGGTGTCTCTCAATGCGAACGCTGGAAATTGACGCACCGTGGCTAGCATTATTTTTAGGGCGCTACACATTCAACGAGAACTATGAAATAAATTATATATTTAATCTCTGCGGTATTCATTGAAATGCTAAAATGTGTTTATATTATTTTTGAATCTATAGCTACATTCTATTTAGATATTCACCTATTATTTATTAGAATAACTTTAATTATGATACTATAATTAATTTCTAACTTTGATGATTAATAATGCCTAAATAATTTAAATCACAATTAAATGTTGATAAATATAATTTTATATTCATATTTACATAAATGTATATTAGTAATTATAATTTTAAAAACTTATTGTCAACTAGAAGATCTTATTAATATTTAATTTGTTGATATTAAGATTTTATACTTTTGATGTCAATAAGTGGTCTTGAAATGAAATAAAACTAGATTTTGTAAACAATATTTAATATAGAAGTTTAGCAATTATTCTGAGTAATAGATAAGTGAATTATACAATACCTAGAGAATTCTCATTTGTATACATTCATTAGCAATAAAGTATTACCAAATATTACATTGTGCCTAGAAAAATATATACAATATAATGCAATTATTTTGTTCAGTACACAAATGTATAATATATAGTTATCACATTTTTTATATCAACTTTATTTAGCATACAAATTCTCTATATAATATTTTGATATAAAAAATACTTATGTTATGATCATAAATAGTTTTTATTAAATATTCTAATGTTACTATTACACAAAATCTATAGTTTATAGGTTTTCTTTGTCATATCCAAGATTACCGGTAATCTTGGGTCATATCTTTATTATAGTCAAATATTACCATTGCTTAAAATTGTTAATCTAAAGGGATAACAGACTATTGATAGTTTATTTATAAGTATATATTTATTTAAATTATTTATTATCTTTATCAATATAACACAGAGATAACTTTACAGGTATTAACTAAGAAAAATATATAAGATAGATTTAATACCATAGCATTTTCGTTGTTATATATGTCTATGATTAACAAATATTTTATCAAAGGTTAGTGATAATTTGGTTTTTAGATAGTTCAGATCTAGGGTTCAAATTATAAATAAATAAGATAATTTAAAAATATAAATTAATTTATATTTAATATGTTATTTTTCTTTTTCTGTATATAGATATAGAAAATATATATATAGTAAATAGTATGGATACTATAATATCGAGGATTGCTAAACAAGCTTTTCATACATTTCGTCATGGTGGTCTACCAAAAATAGAGCATTTAAGAGTATTACAATCACTAATGAATTCTGTAACTATTAAAGATGTTAACCTCGAAGATCAGATGTTAAAACCGATTGGCCAATATGGATCCTCGTATTTAGATATATATAATGATGATGTATTCTCCATGGGTGTTTTTTTTCTACGTAAACATGATGTTTATATTCCTTTGCATGATCATCCACGTATGTATGGTCTCATAAAAGTACTACTTGGAAATGCGTGTGTCGAAACCTATGATAATACACCTACAGGTTTAAATATTTGTATCATATCTTAAGTCTATTATCAGATAAAGCAATATATAAAATAATTGTTAATTTAATTTAGTATAAATAAATGTATACCATTTAATCTATATATATATATATATATATATATATATCATAATAATAAGTATTATAATATTTCACTATTCAGTAAATGGAGTGAAGAAAGCAATATATAACGGTCGTAATTATCTTGATACTTCTTCAGAAACCGTTATATTAGAACCTATTAAAAGTATGTTCATTAATAATGATTATGATATAATTGATATACCATGTTTACAGTGTTGGATATTGGATACTATTTTAAATATATAGCATATACCTGCATATAGCTTTCCTATCTTCAAAAATATCATCTATAATATAATAAATAATAATATTACAAAAAAGTGAAGAATACTTAATACTATGTATTATACAAACTAATTTGCATATTATACTATGATAATATGTATTTTAAGTATAATATATTGAATATGGTAGTTATAACCATGACATTATTTTCCATAATCTTAATTATTCAGTATGACATATTTAATTATTATTTTTTATAAATTTTCATTTATATATATATTTCATTATAAAAGTATACCATTAAATAAAATGTAAATATTGTATAATATAAATTATATAATTTATATAAATAGTTAACTATTGTATCCAGCTTTGCTGGGAAAAATACATTATCCAAATTTTGCATACATGTATATAATAAATATAATTTTAATAAAACAACCAGTATGTTATTATAATGTTTTACTTAAATATTTTTAAAGATTATAATTAAATAAATATGCATTTTGATAATTAATAAATTTAATAAAATTGTTTTAAAATATTAAACTAATTTATTAGAAATTTCTGTATAATAAATAAGCTGAAATTATTTGTTAAATCATGTATTAATCAACTAAAAGGTAATATTCATGAAGTGAAAAATGAAGGAAAACCAATGGCGTTTCTTGATATCCTCTCTCCACCATATAATACAAAAGATCGACAGTGTACCTATTTTGAACTATCTGAAGGTTAAATCTCTAAATTTTTACATATTTTTAAATGTTTTTATTCCATAATATTTTTAATAAAATTTAAATATGTATATTGCTAAATACATTGACATTTGACATTGAATATTTGAAACAATGAATTTAAAAGTTTAAATATTGAAAAGTTTAAATATATAAATTCTGTTCAGTATGTATTATATATAATCTATTGTTTGATCTTTTTTAATATCTATATGTAAACATGTGTGGAATAAATATGTAATAAAATATTAAAATTTGTAAATAAGTAGTATATATATTTTGAAAAAAGATTTACAAATATCATCTTTAAAACATTTAATGAAACATTTTATATTAAACATGTTGACAATATTCAATTCATATTTTATCGATGATTTTTTTGGTGTGAAGAAATTATTGTAAAATATAATAATAAATATTCATATATAATTCTTATCAATAACATCAATGAATATTTAAAAACAGATTATGAATCATTGATTGAAATTGATACTTATTTCGGATGCGATGATTCTACATATACTGGTCCAATCGTTGACTCTTGTAACTTCATGCAATGAATACAGCTCTGTTAAGTGACATTGCGTGACTTTTTGTAAAGGCTGTTCTAATCTTTCAAATTATACACTGCTATGTATATTATTATCCTAATTTGTATTGCTCTATTTCAAATTCGGCTCCACTTATGTTTAGAATCATAATTAATAGCATTATGTAAGCAACATAATCAGATGTGATACATGTAAATAATATATTATATTATATAATTTTTTTTGTAATGCATTCTATATTTATTAATCAAAGATATTATAATAGAATAAATTTCCATATATGTTTTATATAATTTATTATACATATTTATAGTTTAAAGTACTTTTAATGGCATAAATAGTTTTTAAAACATTGTAATTAAATTAGAAATTATAATCTACTGATAGGTATATTTTATATGCAAGATATTATAAAACATAAAATAATATATATTAATAATATAAATTTCTTGATATAAGTTATTTTTATTTCAACAATTATAAATACATAATTTTATTTCATGTTTTGTTGAATATTACCAATGCTAATTACTAAATATTATTACATGGTTAAGAAAATATGAATTCTCAGAACTACTTTCTTCAGTAGCAATTGCTACAGAAGAAAGTAGTTTTGGGAATTCACACTAATGTCATTTGAATAATTATATTGAATACTTCAATGAGTAGCAACATTGAATATTTGTTTTAAATTGGTTACTTATTTCACATCTCATTCATACAGTTAAGTTTAATAACAAATAACTATCATAATTTAATAAAATCTACAAAAAGTAGTTAATTTTATATTTATAGTATAGGATATATAATTATAGGGGCGGGGAGGGAGATATATATATTGAACTGACAGGGTTACATATATATTTACTAGATATCATCCAGTCGATTCATTGTAATTATCTATATTAATTAGAATATGCTATAAAATTTGCGGTTTAACATTATGTTAAGACGATATATATGTAGATGCGAATTATAGTTATTTAGCTAATTTATCATAAAGAATGTCTTCTCTAAATGACTATTATGTTGTGTAAAATACTGCATATTCATTGTATATTATGCCAATTTAAAACAGAACACAAGGGAGAGTTCCTCTTTAGATAGATAACATACATTACCGATGATTATAATATATATATATATAACAATATGCTTATCAGATACCACAACATGATATAGATATCAGAAAACTTATGATAGATAGTATATATAATATATGGATAAAGTATAGTATTTATGACTTGTGTGTTTTGATAAAATTACAATATATGTATTTTTTGTATATTTAAAATTATGTGGGAATGATTCATTTATGTATTAGCGCATAAGTTACGCAATAATACTTTAATATATAATTTAAATATTCTTTGGCATTTTTTAAAGAAAATAATAGATTAGATCTAAGTAAATTTTTCAAAAATCATCATACATAATTTTGTAAAGTCAAGTTTTTCTGTAACCATAATTAGTCCGAAATTATTTATTTTAAAATAATATAATTACTTCTTTTAAATACTATATACTTTTATATATGATTGTATATAATATTGACTAAATCATATAAAGAAAGGCACATCTTTTATAAAACATTTCAGACGTATTACGGTAGCCATATTTATTTCGACATTATTTATTTTGTAATAAATATATTTATAAAATATCTAAAAATTATATAGTATCTATATGCATATATGTAATTGAATGTAAAAGATGGTTATTGTTGTATTTGCATCCCACAAATTATAAGATAAATATCCTGTATATCAATCACGTGATCTGTTTCCATATTGGATTTGTCTATCACATTTTCTAATTTTACTTTATATACTATATATCACGTCTAAAACACGTTCGTATGGTATATTTTCTATAACCCGTAATAAGATAAAAAATCAATGTTTTTAATTAGTTAGACATTTACTTAAGACAATATCTATTTAGTTTTATTTTATATAAAATATTAAATTAAATTTAGAAAAATCTTCTAATTTTGTTTAGTTTCTAAATAAACAAATGATATATTATCATATTTTATTCTATAAATTATTAAATTAAAACATAAATAAGCATTAACCATTTTGCTATTTTGATCAATCTATCAAATTATTTGATCTGTAAATAAATTAATTAAAATAAATATTAAAAGAAAAATACTATTGGTAATATTATTTTTAGAATTATAAATATTGATGATTAAGTAATTAAGTAATTACATTTATACTATGATATTTGCAATACAATTTTGTATTTTTATTAATAATTAATAGCTGCTGAAATAATTTGATCTAGGTGTTTACAATGGCTGAAACTATAAAATTTGGACCTCAATGGATCAGAATGTTATCGGATGGAGGAACTTCTGGCTCTAATGGTGCTGGTGAGAATACTGCTAACGGAGAACGTAATCCAAATGATGAAGATAACAACTCGAACAATAGTTCTAATGTTATTCCACAGACTCCAAAAACATATTCCCAGCCACAGTATCAGTGAGTTTTGTATGTAATAATTAATATGATAGTATATCTAATCAAATATATTAAATCGATTAATAATTATTACATTTATTAATGATTAATATTATAGGTATAGTCGAGAAGATGTATTGGCATTATACCCACCTAGTTCGGAAATGCCAGTAGACATTGATCCAGAATTAGAATACATTTGTATTGAAAAGACTCTGCATCCAGTATCTTTTGGAGGAATGTCTGAGGAAGAAATGGTTATAATCATTTTCATTATCAATTTATTATAGTTTTATTTAATTTCCATTTCTAATCATTTATATTTTCATCTATGCTTGATAATGCTATTTATATTAAAGATGCACATTATTGCAGAGATTGATGAATCAAACTGTCAATAGCAACGCAATACTTAGGAAACAAACGCCTAATCCGCCAGTTGTTCGATCTCCATCTGAAAGAGGAAGTGGCAGAGGTTATTGACTATTCTGTTTGCTTTGATTCATTAATTAGAATCATGTCAGATTCATATGCAATTAATTGTTCTTATATTTCTAAATATAAGATATATTTATTGAAATAAATTCAAATTGTGTAGGCCGTGGTAGGGGAGATGCCAGTGGGTTTTATCGAGAGGAAGATCCAGGATACTCTAGGCCAAGACATGTCCAGCGAAATGATAGCTGGTATGAAGATAGGTATGTAAAACCTATATTTAATAAATTATATAATTACCTATTTTCTACCTATTAAATTTCATTCTATTTTTTAAATAGTTCTTTATTAATTATTGAATTATATCTACTTTCTTTATACAATTGTTTTTCAGTAACAGTAATCGTGGATATAACTCCCGTGGGAATTATAATAATAGACAGTTTGAAAGCCATGATTCTGAGATCAGTGGTAAGATGCAGAAATTTAAATATATTATTTATTATTTATATAATTACCTCTTATTGCGCAATACTTTAATTTTTATTAAATTCATTATTATTGTAATTCAACGTCCTTAAATATTAGGTGAAAGGAGTTCATATCTTCGGTCTGGTTCTAATAATGACAACTGGAGAAGTCATTGCGAAGAGGATCAGGGTGGCAATAATGATGGTTGGAAACGTATGGCTTCAAAGAATGATGCTAACGGTAGATGGAGAGGTTTGATATCACAAGTATACAAGTAGGTAATTCATTTGTTGCCTTAATTCTACATAGTAAATAATAAATTTCGTTATTCCAGGATCTCCTCAATCAAACTCTTGGCGTGACAATGGTTCCACCTATCGGCAGAACTCTTACAACTACCATGGAACTCAGGGTGGTGGCGGGGGCTACAACTCTAGCGGATATCAGCACAATCGTGGCAAGAGTTCCGAGTGCCTACCCGAGTGGAGTTTGTCGGAGCCTCAAGATTCTAATTCGCCTTCGAGTAGTGGTCAAGGCGAATTATTGTCTACGGGCAGTTTTGACTCATCGGGAGCCTTCGTGAAGAAAAGGTCAGAGAACATGAGGACTCCACGTAAACTCTCCCTGAAACTTATTACCGATGCCGATGGAGAGCATAGGGTTTGTTTTGCATCTATAATATAAACGTTGCCACAGATTATTGTTGTGTCTTTAGAATAATTAACATAATTTACAAAATATTAAACCTTTGCTTTTCATTCCATCTCGTAGATCAGTGATATCACTGATGAAATGGAGGAGATGCAGATGAATTCTTGCTCCTCGAGACGCGGTGCCTCGAAACACGATGCAATGCCAAAGGGCAGATTGAATAAACCTCCGGAACTTATTAAACAAGATGCTCAGAGAGTTGAGAGTAAACCAGACAATGTGAAAGCAATTCTGACCAGCAATGATTGCGCTTCAATTGACAAAATTGTTAAAAAGGACGGAGTTACCGGATCCTTTAAAGAAGTTGTGTTTGACGATAGTAAAAGATCTATGAATTCCGGAGATTCTATGGAGACCACAAACCCGCCATTTACTGGAGGTGCTAAGAAAGTAGAGAACGCGTGGATACAAAAATCGGAGATGGCTTTACAGGTGATTCTAAACTGTTTTTGTACACATTTGTAAAACTATTTAATAGTTTGCGTATCTTTGAGATATTGGCGGAATATTCTTATTTTAAACTATTAATATTAATTTAAGAAGAACTTGGCAACTGATGGTGACCCTATCTCAGTACTGTTGGATGCCAATTCTACTAGTTCTCAGTTTCATTTTGGCAGCGCAGTTCCACCACCTACAAAAACATGCGAAAATATGCAATCTCAACTCAATGAAATGATCTCCCAAGATAAGATTAGGGTACTGGTGTATTTATATTATAAATAATTTAAATAGTTAATCAAAAAATATATTATCTTTCAATATATTATTGTCATGCTATCTCTTATCTCATTAGTATTTTCAATGTATTTTCAATGTAATTTATAACTAATTGATATATTTTGTATCTTCATTCGTCATATTCGATTAGGATGCCAAGGAAAAGCAGGATAAGGAACTTGCTAACCAAGCCATTCACGAACGTTTAGAGCAAATGAAATCACACGAAGATGTAAGTATTATATTAAATATAAATATATTAAATATATTAAATATATTAAAATAACATATACATAACAATAAATATATTATAATTGAATAGTTGTTTATTGTTTTGCATTTTTACATAATTGATCTGCCACTAGGAAATAGCTAAAGACAAAGAGGCTTTGGACAATATGGAGAAGACAACAAAGAATATCATGCAGTGGTTTGAGGTCATTAATTACTTATATTATTCTACTAATTACATTATTACTCTACTATTTAACTATATTACTCTACTAATTAACTATATTACTCTACTAATGACTTATATTACTTTACTAATTACTTATATTATTCTACTAATTACATTATTACTCTACTATTTAACTATATTACTCTACTAATTATCTATATTACTTTACTAATTACTTATATTACTCTATCAATTACTTTATTACTCTACTATTTAACTATATTACTTTACTAGTTATCTATGATACTCTAATAATTACTTATATTACTCTACTAATTACTTATATTACTCTACTAATTACCTATATTACTTTACTAATTACTTATATTACTCTACTAATTACCTGCATAACTCTACTAATTACAAGGGTTGTAAATAAAACCGAACTGATACATTACGAACTGATACTTTAACATTTTGATACCGAACTGATACTTTGTAATTCAATATATTACGATCCCGAACCCGAAATGATACTTTCATATTTTGATACTGAACCAAACTGATACTTTGATATATTAAAAATTACAAACTCAAACCAAACTGATACATTTATGATCTTTATTAAATAATAAAGTCATAAATAACTTCATGGAGTTTATTTGTAATTAAAATTAATTTTGATAAATTTTTTTATTGGCAGTCAATAAAAATTGACCTAAGGTCAAAAATGCAAAATACAAATGAATATTTTATTAATCATAGATTTATATAACATAAATAATTATATTGATTTGAGATTTATATTATGAACTCAATTAGTAATCAATGATTGGCTGAATTAGTTTTTATTAATTATGACACTTCCCATTGTTCCAAACCAAACCAAAATGGACATTAAATTAATGATAAAATATTCGCTTACTTGTTACAAATACTATTTTTATGTATATTATACGAATTTGTATTATCATATTTTATATTAAATTTAATTAAGTTTCTTTGTGATTTACTGATTAATTTACTTTCTAATTTATTAATTGTAATATTATTATAGATAATAATTCAAAAATATAACAAATATATTAATTAATTCGCAATAATATTTAAATATATAATTAGCTTTTGCAGTGTTTCGAAACTTTGATTTTAGTTTTCGATACTGTTTCGAACTTTGAATTTTGCATTTGATACTGTTTCGAAACTTTGACTTTGGGTATCATTTACAACCCTACTAATTACCTATATTACTCTACTAATTACTTATATTACTCTACTAATTCTTATATTACTCTACTAATTACCTATATTACTCTACTAATTTCTTATATTACCTTACTAATTACTTATATTACTCTACTAATTCTTATATTACTCTACTAATTACCTATATTACTCTACTAATTACTTATATTACCTTACTAATGACTTATATTACTCTACTAATTACTTATATTACTCTACTAATTCTTATATTACTCTACTAATTACCTATATTACTCTACTAATTACTTATATTACCTTACTAATGACTTATATTACTCTACTAATTACTTATATTACTCTACTAATTCTTATATTACTCTACTAATTACCTATATTACTCTACTAATGACTTATATTACTCTACTAATTACTTATATTACTCTACTAATTCTTATATTACTCTACTAATTACCTATATTACTCTAGTAATTACTTATATTACTCTACTAATTACTTACATTACTCTACTAATTACTTATATTACTCTACTAATTACTTATATTACTCTGCTAATTACTTACATTACTCTACTAATTACTTATATTACTCTACTATTTAACTACATTACTCTACTAATTACTTACATTACTCTACTAATTACCTATATTACTCTACTATTTAACTACATTACTCTACTAATTACTTATATTACTCTACTAATTACTTATATTACTCTACTAATTACTTATATTAATCTACTAATTACCTCCAATACTCTAATAATTACTTATATTACTCTACTAATTCCCTGTATTACTCTAATAATTACTTATATTACTATACTAATTACTAATATTACTCTACTAATTACCTATATTACTCTACTAATTACTTATATTACTCTACTAATTAACTGCATTACTAATTAATTATATTACTCTACTAATTACTTATATTACTCTACTAATTACTTATATTACTCTAGTAATTACCTGCATTACTCTACTAATTACTTATATTACTCTACTAAATATCTATATTATTCTACTAATTACTTACATTACTCTACTAATTACCTATATTACTCTACTATTTAACTACATTACTCTACTAATTACTTATATTACTCTACTAATTACTTACATTACTCTACTAATTACTTATATTAATCTACTAATTACCTGCAATACTCTAATAATTACTTATATTACTCTACTAATTACCTGCATTACTCTACCAATTACTTATATTAATCTACTAATTACCTGCAATGCTCTAATAATTACTTATATTACTCTACTAATTACCTGTATTACTCTAATAATTACTTATATTACTATACTAATTACTAATATTACTCTACTAATTACCTATATTACTCTACTAATTACTTATATTACTCTACTAATTAACTGCATTACTAATTATCTATATTACTCTACTAATTACTTATATTACTCTAATAATTACTTATATTACTCTACTAATTACCTATATTACTCTACTAATTACTTATATTACTCTACTAATTACCTACATTACTATACTAATTACTTATATTAATCTACTTATTACCTGCAATACTCTAATAATTACTTATATTAATCTACTTATTACCTGCATTACTCTACCAATTACTTATATTAATCTACTAATTACCTGCAATACTCTAATAATTACTTATATTACTCTACTAATTACCTGTATTACTCTAATAATTACTTATATTACTATACTAATTACTAATATTACTCTACTAATTACCTATATTAATCTACTAATTGCTTATATTACTCTACTAATTAAATGCATTACTCAACTAATTACCTATATTACTCTACTATTTTACTATATTACTCTACTAATTACTTATATTACTCTACTAATTACTTATATTACTCTACTTATTACCTATATTACTCTACTAATTACTTATATTACTCTAATAATTACTTATATTACTCTACCTTTTAATTAAATTACTCTACTAATTATCTATATTACTCTAATAATTTCTTATATTACTCTACTAATTACTTATATTACTCTACTAATTACTTATATTACTCTACTAATTACTTATATTACTCTATTAATTACTTATATTACTCTACTAATTACTTATATTACTCTACTAATTACTTATATTAATCTACTAATTACATGCAATACTCTAATAATTACTTATATTACTCTATTAATTACCTGCATTACTCTACTAATTACCTGCAATACTCTAATAATTACTTATATTACTCTACTAATTACCTGCATTACTCTACTAATTACTTATATTAATCTACTAATTACCTGCAATACTCTAATAATTACTTATATTACTCTACTAATTACCTGCAATACTCTAATAATTACTTATATTACTCTACTAATTAACTGCATTACTAATTAATTATATTACTCTACTAATTACTTATATTACTCTACTAATTACTTACATTACTCTACTAATTACTTATATTACTCTAGTAATTACCTGCATTACTCTACTAATTACTTATATTAATCTACTAATTACTTATAATACTCTACTAATCACTTATATTACTCTACTAATTACCTATATTACTCTACTAATTACTTATATTACTTTACTAATTACTTACATTACTCTACTAATTAATTACATTACGAACAGCCAACATTTAAAAATGATCCAGAAGATTTCAAACCTCCAGTGAAATTTCCGAATATGAATCTTCCAGGATATTCCGGTTACCATTAGCCATATATTGTAATATATTTACATACAAACAAACATAAGTCAATGTTAAGTAGATTGCGCGGTGTGTGTGTGTGACGTGGTTGAAATGTAAATATTTACATTTATTTTAAATGTCACTCCTGATCAGTAATATATTTAATATACATAACTTGAACTCTAATTAGTATTTTAATATATATAACTACTTTATAAACTAATCTTTATCATTCCCATTCGCAGCTACGGATATGAGAACTCATGAACCCAAACTGAGCCAATTCAATACGACCCCTATTAGTAAAAAAGATCGCTGGACTTATATCGACCCTAATGATCAGATCCAGGGTATTTTATAATTGCCTTATAATATATTCACAAATTAAGTGTGTTTTATTATATTATACAGTGGATATTATTAAATTATTTAATGTATATTATATAGTGTATTATATACCCTATTATAAACTCTCTGAATAATATCTATTTTGTAGATATTAACAATTAATAAATATAAATTTTCATTTAAATGTCAGCTATTAAAATATTACATTAGTCCTAATAACGGTCTTAATACTTCACGTACCTTCCCGTTGACAGGTCCTTTCAGCAATCTTGAAATGGAGGATTGGTTCAATGCCGGGTACTTTAAACACAACCTGAATGTGAAGAGGACATTCGACTTGAATTTCAATGAACTCGGTTGGTTGTTTCATTTTCATAGTTGATTTACACGCGTAACTTAATCGCAAGATTATTAAATAATATTTCTCGCAGTCTTAAATTCTTATCTAACGATTTCTATCCTAGGTATGATTGTGAAGAAGCTAGGTCATCTTCCTTTTGATGCAAAGCATATGTACACCGCTGCGCATAACCCAGACGCCAACGATGGACTGCTACAACACCTACTTCCGAACCAAATTCCATCCGGACACCACGCATTACACCAACAACAGCAGCAGCAGCAACAGCAACACATTCACCACTCGCAGCATCTCGCCCAGCCGATTAACCAGCACGTTGGAAATTCTAATGAAATCAACCACCAACTTACCGGTCAACCACCGGTGAATCATTTAAACCAAGGAGCTCCTATGAATCATATGAACCACGGCGCTCAAATTAACCATTTGGTTCAAGGTGCCCCTATGGGCCATCCGTCTCAGAGTTCGTCCATGAATCAACAGTTCCTCAACAGAGACCAGGTTGCTATGATGCAGCAGCAGAATAAGATGTATGAGATGAACCATTTGCTTCTCCGTCGAGTTGGTAGATTATTTTGAAGTAGAATATAAATTATATATTTAAATATGTGATGTTGAATAAATGACTTTGATAAATTGGTCATTTCTGATTGAAGTTATATTTTTATTGTAAAACATTTGTTGTATTTTTCGAAATATATTTAAATAATTTGTATACTTTTTATTAAATCAGTTAGCATAACATCAGTTAACACTTTTTATTTATATTTCTAGATAAAATTCAAATTTATAATTTAACATAGTTAAATTTTAAAAAATATCCTCCTAAAATTTCAATTCCCGCAACAGTTTATAACAAATACAGTATATTAATATGTTTAATTAATTCCTTAGTTACTTATAGTACACTTTTCTCAGGCACCTGAACAGAGATTCCAGGCTAACTCTGGAACAGGTGTGATTGATACAGCTTCCAATCACTTAACTCAAAACAATGACCATTTGTACAAACCAACCGACAAACATCGAAAATTGGAACACGACCCTTTGACATCGCCATCCGATCCTTTGTCAGTTGGGAATGTCGGGGACCACGAGGACGAATCTATTTGGGATATTTCACCTCCAATGCCTCCCCAACCTCCCGTTAAAAACTGTTAATACTTTAATTTTACCAATACAAAATATAATACTGCGTTAACGATGCCTTGATTAACCTTTTTTTTATTTTCAGGTTGGAATGTTCCAATGAAACATGTTCAACCTACCATTCCACAACAACAACAACAACAACAACGCATTGAGGTTTGTGTAATCTAAATAATTATTATTATTAAAATCATATATATCTCGCACTTGATTCTTCCATATCTATTATAGTATCCTAATTCTTATCCCTACATCTGTAATTCGCGATGCGTTGATCCATCATTTAAATATTCCCGTGTAGCCGGATTACACCTCGGATAATTTACGCTGCGAACAAGATCGTCTTGTTGCCGAGCAAGTCGAGGAAGAGGAGGAACGACTGAGAGTGAAAGCTCGACGAGAGCAGCATCGCCTTGAAGCCGAAATAGCGCAGCAGGAAGTGGAACGGCAACTCGAACACGAGAAGCTCAAGGCCGAACAACAACGAGCCGAAGGAGAGAGGATAAGATTAGCTCGACTTGCTAAGCAAGTTGAAAAAGAAAGAAAAGAGAGGGTTCCTATATTAATATTTATAATTGTGACAATTTTAATATATAATAATTCTAATAGGAATATTTTATTATCATTTTTATGATCCTTATAGGAAAAAAAGATTGCTTTAGAAGAAGCAAGAATTCAAGAAGAATTATTGAAAGAGAAGGAACTACTCAGGGTTTGTCATTGTATATTAAAATATATTTTGCCAACTTTGCTAATCCGTCAATTATCTTTGAATAGAAAAAGGTACTCGATGAAAAAAGAAAGAAAATTGAGATACAATTAGAAATTGCGCGTCTGTCAGACATTGCCAGGGAACAAAGTATCAGGGAGCAGGAAGCGTTGAGGCTTGAGGTAGAGCGTGAGGCTGAAAGGAAAAAACAAGAATCTCTTAAAAAACAACAAAAGTTGGATGATCTCAAGGTTTTTTTTCTTTGATAAATTACTTTCACAAATTATATATTTATTTTTTGAAAATAATTGTATTATTATTTGTATTCACAGCTACCCACATCTGCTGGATGGGGTAACAAACAGGTTTCTGCTAAATTTCAGGTCGGTGAATCACTCTCAACCATTCAGCAGATTCAGATAGACAAGCAAGCCAAGCTCCAGGTTATTAGCTTTAATCAAATTATAACTCAATTCAATCTAAAATCAGAATTCAATTATATTGTAATATTTTCTAATGTATTTATCAATTTACGAGTATAACTTTCCACAGAAAGCTGAGCTGGAGAATCAAAAGAGAGCGAAAGAAGCTTTAGTGAAAGAACAGAAAATGAATCTGGCGAAATCTTGGTCCAGCAGGTTTCTAATTTGAAATATCTGAATATAAAAAAATGTAATATAAAACTTATTTTATATTTTTTAAAATTTTAGTGAGTCATAGTAAAGACTATACCTCGTTACTCTTTTTATTTCTTTCATTTATAATTTATATATAATATTTACAATAAACAGAGTTCAACCTGTAAATATGAAGACCTCCTCCTCGTCCTTGTTGGATATCCAAAATGAACAAGAAAGACAACTACCGCCTTCGTCTAAGAATGCTAGCAAAGCAGTCCCTGTTGTTAAGGTGACACCAAAGGTTTGTTATTATCACTCATTTTAAAAAAAATAAAGTATTTATTATTGAGATTTAATATATAATATTTAATATTTGTTTAAATTAAAGTATATTTTAACTTTTATTTAAAAAAAAAATCTTTATATTTTCAAATATTACCACAAATTTATTTAAGTGTAGCTAAATTAAATTCTAGATAATCTGTGATATCGGTTTTTAAATTGATTTAAACATTACATCAAGGCATGAATGGTTTATTATTTTTCAAACTTGGATAATCGTTTATCATACATTTATAAATTGTTTGTATGCTGTAGACCCCTGTGAAAATGCCAGTTGTCCAGAAATCATGGAATAACAACAGCCAGCCAAAACCAGTCGTCAGACCACTAATGGATGAAGCTATTTGGGAGAGCGTTCAAAAGGAAAAGCCTTTCATTATGCAGAAGACAAAGAAGTCCAGGTAGAACCTTTACAATATTATTCTATTCAATTAATCTCTAATATTTAGATATTTTAAATTTTACAATTAAATATTTCAGACTGAAAATTAAAAAATTAAATGCTGAAATAGAATTTTTGTAAGTCTTTTATTATTATTTTTATTATTATCAATTTTTGTATATTTAACATATTAATAATTCTGATATAACACGACTAAATAATATGATTTAAAATACAGTACTGCTAAACAACAACCTCAGCCTTCATCGGTCAGCAAGCCAGTAAATTCTAACAGGCAACAGAAGAAAGAACTGGTTACAAATATATTCTTCTTAATGATCAATGATATTGATATTTATAACTTATTGAAATTTGTAAATAGGAAAAGATGAAGCTAGGTGAAGCTAGCAAATCCAAAGCTGAATTTATGGCATGGTGTGAAAAGGCTCTGAGGGGTATTGCTGGAAACGTTGATGGTAATAACTAGATCAATAATTGCACGATAATAGTTCTATAAAAAATCATTTATAATTATGCGCTTATGTAATTAATGATATTTAATTACAGTGCCAACATTTGCCGGCTTCATTGTAGATATAGAGTCACCTTATGAGGTTAAAATGCTTTCTTTTTATTACACTACATTTTCCGTTGAAATATCTAATATAACAGTTAAAACCTGATCTTTGCACCCCTGCACCTTCAGGTTAGGGATTACGTCAAGGGCTACATCGGAGACAACCCTACTGCAGCAAGATTTGCAGAAGAATTCATTTCAAATAGATCAGCTTATCGCAACAAAATAAGTTATTATCTCTTATCTCAAACATCGTTCTCTTCCACGCACTGTTTAGTCCCTATCCTGAAATGTTTTACTACATTTTCTACGCAGATGGCAGCCCTTCAACATCTGCTAACACCCAAGCAACGGATAATGACCAAAATGCATTCGGTTAAACTTTAGTTTTGATTTGAATTATCTATTTCTTAATGATTTCAAATTTTTAGTTTGAATATAATTTTTAATTAATTACAATTTGTGGCAGTTTACGTTTCCGGCAAAGGCGGAAAGAAAAATAAGAAGAAGATGCAGAAGTTGGACAACTCTATTTTAGGCTTCACTGTACATGCAGCACCCGACAGATTGAATGCTGGCGAAATTGACTACAACTAATCTATAGTCTATTTTTGTTTGCTCTCTTGCTTCATGATACATCTGAATAAATATATTAAATATATGTTTTTTTTATTTGAATCACGATTTATTTATGTTTATATTTTGATAAAAAATATATTAAGGGTGTGTAATTTTAGAAAAATTTAATTATTAAATATCATAATTATTAAAAAATTGATCATATGAAATAATAATTTAGTTAATTTTCTATGTTAAAATGAATAAAAACATTCAAATAATTTATTTTAAAAGTCAGAAAATATTATTTATTATTTATGTTAATTTCATTAATCTTTAATAAAATTAGTTCAATAAACTTTACATTTGGTTAACTTATATAGTTTAATGATTTTTATAATAAAAGTATGTTTACTTTTCCTGTTAGTGCATTGCTTATAAAGATAGAAGCTGGTGAGGGATGTAAAAATATTATATGATTTTAAATGTAATTTTCTGATATTTTTAATTTACAGTTCGTTTTCGATATTTTCACAGAATATTTATTAAAGTTATACCTAAAATAATTGTATTCTACATTTTTAGAATTGTTTTTAAAATATTTTATAACATTGAAAATTTGTTGAAAAAATTTTTATTTTTGTCACAAATATTTTTGGCCATATTATTTTGCAATATGTTATAACACAATAATTGTAGATTTTTTTTCCTTACAGTGCATTGCAATTAATTTCATAGAAATCTCATAAATATTCAACAGAATTAGCATAAGAATAAAATCCCTATTCTTTTACAACTGATAGCCTGATGATGATTAAATACAAATCAACAAAATATTAATATTTACCTATTTTAATTTATGATTCTTAATGAACAAGTAGTTGTTTAATCTTGTTTATTATTAATATTCAGGTATTGGATGTTGGTCATCATCTCCTCATAGCTGTAACACCTGTCATATCCTTCTTCTTTAGTTGATTCTGTCCTTTTATCAACTACTAGCACGTCGGGCACATGTTCATTTGCAAGTGGAGTCGGTTTCAACTGCGATTCTCCGTGTTTACGCTGCACTGCCTTTTCGTAAGGTGGCTGTATCGGACTCTGTACTGGTGCCCTGTATTCATACTCGTAGTCGTCTCCCAACTGTACCGGGTATAATGGGAAGTAAGTAGGCTGAGAATTTATGAGATTTGGGTCGTAAAATAATGTACAGTATTAATACTGGATTAATTTGGTGCATAGAGGATCTTCGAAATGGAGTTAGGATCTCTATCGATAGTTAAAATGGCCTTAATATCTAATTCCTGGTATTAAATAAAGGGTAATTATATACACCAAATATATATAATAAAAATAAAATATACAATAGAATATAAATAGTGAAATAAATTTGAATCAATTATAAACCTTCAATGGATATGACATGTCCGAATCAAATCCATTTAAATCTCCACAAGCAATGAAAGGAACAATAACTCTATTCACACCTAACAGCTCATTGTCTTTACCTATTTGATAATTGAACGCATAGTTAATATTATATAGAATGCATGCATATATTTCATAATTACTATATACAGAAATAAATATTAATATTGCTTCATAATACAATAGTAATCTTAATCAGTTATTATTTCATATTGAAAAGTATATTTATATAACTTATATATATACTTATGTATACTTATATATATATAACTTATACCCCTATGTATAAGTATCACACATATTCTTATATGTACCGTATTTATGGTCGGAGAGGTGTTCAGACATATTGGGTATATATCCATCCGGTGGAGAATAACCCTCGCATACCACAAATGCTTCTGCGGTAGATGAAAATGCATTCTATTAGTCATATTAGTCATATCAACTCCTATATACATCACACTCGAAGTATGTATATGACTTTAATACGCGACTATATAATATATACGATATTCTTCTATATCTATAGAATTTGTTTTCATTTCCAATATATATATATTATTTAATATCAGCTATACAGTTTAGTGTAGCATTGAGTGAGATTAACCCATTGAGATTGACCCATTGCAGACAACCAGCGTTACATGTTATTGTAATAGTATTGTATTATATATTATGGTGTTAAAATAAACTATTTAATGAAATACAATAATTATAAATCTAATGAAAAATAATCAGAAATAAATGAAAAGAATTGATAGTTGATAATAATTATGAAGTTGATTTGTGAATATGTGCTATGAATAAAACACATATTCATATTTATTTACATGATTAAGTACTTAAATCATATATATCTAATAATCCAATGTAATTCAAATTCATATATCATTATTAAATAATTATTTTTTAGAATTTTACTAAGAGTTATTGAATAGACTTAAAAAACTAATGAATAGATATAAGTTAACCTATACTACTATTGCGAGAGCTACGGGGTTTAGAACAGGTTACACGGCGAAAGAACAACTTTAATTGTGAGTAGAGCAGAGACACGTCCCTGCCACGGAAAATCTAATGAATGTGAGAATTAAAGCGAAGAATTTCAAAGTTAATTTGAATTGTAAAAGATTACAAATATTAAAGAAGTTTCAAAAATGCGTTTCATCTTAAAAGATATGTAATATATATCATGTTTTATAAGATTTAAATAATTTAGTGACCGATTAAACATTTTTAAGAAATAAATATTTGAGAATTGTTAAAAATAAACGAATAAAAAATGATAAAAAGACTTAAGCTGGAATATTCAAACTAGTGTTAAGATTACCAAATTAAATACTATTAACCTTTGCTACAAAATTTCCACCTTCCTTTAACACGTGTGTTGTTATATTTAATGCCTGTAATGTATTATAAGGAAATATGGAATTTCAATAAATAAACAAGTAAATATAAATGTTCTAGCATTTCAATAATTTTTTAAGGGAAAATGCACCATATTTGTTTTAGTATTATGAAAGAATGAATTAATTTGATGACATTTTAGAAGCCTATGAATGACAAAGATCCGAGTATACAAAACCAACTAACAGCTAGAAGTAGTTGTGCTTGAACGTATTCATCGAAATCGTGCAATCCAGTCACTGGATTAATATTACAATAGATTACGATATAATTAATAAAGGAAACGATGTCTTCGTATATAGTGAACCCATGACCTCTAACCATCGGGTGCTCCGTCGCACACCACTAGGTCTGCTTTGGATCCTTCGAAGTGGCAAATGATTTGATTGGCAGTCGAGACCTGCCAAATTTGTAATGTAATGTTTCTGTTGATACTGATGTAAAGGTGCCAGGTTATTTAATTAATAATTTAAAAATATATATACATATAGTTATTGTTTTTGATAAATAGATTTAAATTCTATTCTATTGTAAATTGCCTTGGTAATATCGCCTTGTAACTGAGTAACTCCATCTATTGGTGCCATGGATTGTAAATCAACAGCAACAATTTTAGGATTCTCTCTGCATATTGGGATTACATAATAATTTAGATAGTGTCAAAATAATCACAAACCATATAAATCATCATAAACTATGTTTACAAATATATATTAAATACTATAAAATTAATGTAATAGTAGTAGTAATATTAATAATTGCAGTGCCATTATATAATCCAGTATATTTGCCTGAAGAATTCATGCATATTATTAACTGAATATATTTTAATTAGTTGTATTAACTTTAGTTCATTTAACTAATTAGAAAAAATATATAGAATATATATAAAGAATATATATTAAATATATAGAATCTGTATAAATATTCTGATTAAGCAGATTTCGACAATTAGATTGATGAGTACAATGCAGTATTTTCTACTTGTTTGAAATCTAATTAATAATTATTATTTATTTGTAAAGCGTTGATAGTAAAGATGTAAATCTTATACAGTGTAATTAAGATGTACAAGTTTTTGATATATTCTACTTCCCTGTATAGTTACAAGCCTTTTATAAAGTATAATAAATAATTACAATTATCATTATTTACTATTTAGTTATAGCTTAGTATCATTACAAAAAATTTCCAAAATAATTACATTACAATATATAATCAATTTTATTATTTTCAAAGTTATTATATTTAAGTTTACAAATAAATTTTATAATATTAATTTAATATTTTACATGTATTAACTCATTGCATAATTTCTTTGATATAACTTGACTCCAGCTTCCAGGAGCTGCACATAGATCGACTACTTTAGAAACATCTATATTTTTACCATTAATAATAATTAATAATTATAAATCATAAAATATAATAAACTAATATTAACAAATATTAACTTATAAGCAAATATATTTTGTAACTATTTACATACAATTTTTAAATTTATTAAATTAAAAATATAATATAAAAACCCCCCTAGAGTAAAAATTAATATCTCGTATATATTCATATAGAGTACTAGATCAAAAGTTGTAGTAATATTGGATATAGTGTTAGTAAATAAATTATTAGACCTTTAAATAAATTAAATTCTTCATCAATTTGCAATAACTTAAATGCACTTCTAGCCCTCCACCCTTGCTCTTTTGCTAATCTATAATATATGTCGCGTTTATCTTTTGATGATTTCCCCATATTATATTAAGCTTATATTGATATAAATAAATATATTATAAAGTTATATTCGTATTAATATTTAAAAAAATTACACATGTCAATATATCAATGAAAATTATCAATATTTCCATTGTTATTGTTTATACCGAATTTGTTCGTTTTGTTAAGAAAATATATAGATTAATCTTTAAAAATCATGAAGCTTGTAAGGTTAATTGTATATTTCAATTATCTAAATTGTATAGAAATATATTTATTAATATTATAATATTTATAATATAATATTTAATGTTCTACTTTAGGCCTATATAAATATTTAGTAGTGATAATATTATAATATAAATTAACAATTTTCAAATAAAGATAAACAAAGATTTTTTTTAAATATATCAATTTAAATATATAGCATAATATTAATTGTATTTCACTTACTGTTTAGTATATAGAAACAAATATATATATAAAATAGTATATATACTTATATACCACTATTGAGTATTATAGTTTTTATGAAAACATGTATTTCTTGAGCATTTTTTAAAATTTAATTTATATCTAAATTTCTTATATTATATTCATTTATATAATTAGTTATTATAAACTTTATATTCCTCTATATTTAAGATATAAGTTAATACTATTACTATTCGCAATAACAACTTTAAAAACCTCAGTAAATATGTTTTAAAAAATAAATATCTAATAAAAGAATTACTAAATAATAAATATATACATAATTGAATTAATATTTGGTAATGATTTAATAATTGTTCTTAATTAATGCATTGATAGTAATATATTTTGTATTGTACTTTATTTGAATTTATATTAGAATTATTTTAAATAACTGAAATTATATTTTTTGAAGTTATTGATTTTATCAGGTTTTTAATGAAACTCAGTCATGAAACTGTAACAATTGAATTGAAGAATGGCACACAAGTACATGGAACTATTACTGGTATTTATTTAGCTTTCATTTTAACAGATATCATTATTATATTGAAACCTATCATCTAATTTAATTATAAAATTTAAAAAAAATCAAAACAAATAAGTTAAATTAAATATTTTTAATTTTCTAATATATATATATCCAAACCCAATAATTTATATACTATATTTCAATAAAATGTAGGTGTTGATGTTAGTATGAATACACATTTAAAATCAGTGAAAATGACAATGAAATATAAAGATCCCATACAGGTATAAATATGAAATCCATATAGTTAAATGTAAATTAGTTTTACAAAATTTTAATAATTACAGTAAATTATAAAATAATGTAATAATTTAATTTTTAAATAATACAGGTTGATACGTTAAGCATAAGAGGAAATAATATTAGATATTTCATTCTTTCGGATTCTCTTCCTCTCGACACATTATTGATAGACGATGCGCCAAAATCAAAAACCAAGAAACGAGATGCCGGTATGGGTAGAGGTCGTGGGCGGGGTCGTGGTAGAGGTCGTGGTGGCCCTGGACGAGGCAGAGCAAGGGGACGATAGTCATCTAGTTTTGTATATTGATATCTTTTTTATAATAAATTCTATTATTTCAAATAATTTTACAATTATTGTATATATAAAATCCATTTATTAGTCTTTTTGTTATGTTATAATACATATAGTTTTTATGATCTTATTAAACTATATTTGAAATAAATTTAAAATCAATTAAAATATTATTTATGATTATTTTAATGAGTCTTTTGCCATTGGTTATGAACTAGAATCTTTCTCCAGGCTTTCTTGTTTGTTTTCAAGGCCATCTAAAATTTGAAACCATGGTAAGATTTGTATAAAAATATAATTATGTTCGTAATAACAGATAATAAGACATTTTATATTAATAATAAATTTGCATATATAAACCTCAACAATTTCCACCTTTCTTTCCCAACTACTGCAAATCTTTTTGAGGTCGTACAAAGTTGCTTTTTCATTGACGTAGATCATCACCGCGGGTACTTGATAATCAGACAACTGTTGCCGTAATTTACTATTCAAGGCATGAGCTTTATCTCTTTGCTTCTGTGCTACCTGCGAGATATACTCATTAAAAATAGTGTAGATTATGTTGATAAAAAAACATAAATTTAGGGAAAGCATATGTTATCAACATGTATTACAACATGAAACTTGGGTAGATCTAGAAAGGTATGCGGTGTGTGGTTGTACCTCAGTCTCGGCCGCAATCCTTCTTAGGAGTTCGTGCCTAGAGCCGATGTCGGTGCGCAGGTGTTCAGATTCAGAGGTCAGCGTAGCCAGCTTCTTCTTATAGGCGTTGAGTATCTGCAGAGTATTGCCAGCCATCAGTTTCAGCCGAAGGAGGTCCTGATTGCGTTCATCAATTTTCTCGACGTATTGCTGATTCTCAATCTTCAGCTGGTTGAAATCCACCTCGTGTAGAATCTCGCCCATCTCCTCTTTCTGCGGAATGTGTTCTAGAGATAAATGATGTGATAATCTGTTATCTATGGACATAATAACTTTAATAATCGATCTAAAATTCAGAGTTATATACATGTATAATGTTTGATGACGTCATAATTGCAAACCATTACTAAGGAAATTGAATTATGCCTACCTGCTTCAACTGCATGACTAATTTCTTTTTGGCAACTTTTAGAGTAGCATTTTTTAATCTCAGTTTTTCAATTAATGTATCCTGTAAAATCGAATAAATCTAATATATTTTCAGATTAATTTTTCTAAATCAAGAATAAACAGGCTATGAAATGTGTAAAATGATGTAAATTTACAATTTTTAATAATGAGAAACATAGAATAATTAATAATAAAGTAAATATATAACCTAGATTTCATTAGTTAATATTTAGTAAATAACATTTAAATTTTCAATAATTTATAAATGTGATTTTCTACAAATTTTATTTTTAAAAATACTTTGTTAATACAATTTAGTGTTTCCATTTAAAATATATTATATCTATTGATTACCTTTATCTAAATTAATTTAAATATTTCAATATGTATTAGTATTAGCTAGTATTGGCCAGTATTAGTTAGTATTTGCTAGTATTAGCTAGTATATACTAGTATTGGCCAGTATTAGTTAGTATTAACTAAGTAAATTTTTTAATTCCCTTCTTCAAGTTAATGGTATCATCTAATAACGGATGTTTCGGGACACTATGACCTAATACGCATGACTACGATGCAATACTGACGCGGGTTCTCAATTTTTCCTCTAGGTAGCGGTTAATCTTCTCTGCCACATAATTATTGGTCTGCGGGTTTAATGCGGACTTCCCGATATCACGTTCGAACTCGTACAAGTCCTTCTTAATCTCTGCCATGCGACACTCCGACTCTTCCATTACAGCCTTTGTATACGAGGATGTATGTGTGTATGCTAGGATGTATGTGTGTATGTGTGTGTAAGTGAGTGTTCTGAATTAAGGGTTCCGAGTTAGTTGTTATGGGTGTATGAGGGTATATGCGAATAAGAGGGTAGGGTGTATTTGTAGATGTGTTTGTGGGTGAGAGGGGGATGTAAGGATAGTTTGGAATAATGATTGAAGTATGATGGTATTTGAGAGGTAGGTGGTTACGAAGTAGTTAGATGGTTTGTACTGCGTATGTTAAAGAGTATGGAATAAGGAAAATGTATATAGCCAAGTAGGTAATGATATTATAATATATATGTTTGTGTAGGTGTATGTGAAGTTATTGTCAAGTATGGGTCTATTGGATGATATATGTAGAATAATATAACTATAACTAATTATTTACTTTATACTATAGCTAATTAATTTATAAAATATATATCTAGAACCTAATAATTTCTAAATAAGATTCCGATGTTCTCGAGAAATTGTTGAAGTAGCCAAGGTTAGAAGGTTAGAGTAGTTCCAGTACTATATTAGCACTATATTAGCACTACATTAGCACTATATTAGTACTATATTAGCACTACATTAGCACTACATTAGAACTATATTAGTTCTACATTAGCACTATATTAACACTACATTAGCACTACATTAGTACTATATAGGCACTATATTAGTACTACATTAGCACTACATTATCACTACATTAGCACTACATTAGTTCTACATTAGCACTACATTAACACTATATTAGCACTATATTAGCACTATATTAGCACTACCTTAGCACTACATTAGCACTACATTAGAACTATATTAACACTATATTAACACTATATTAGTACTACATTAGCACTATATTAGCACTACATTAGTACTACATTAGCACTACATTAGCACTACATTAGCACTATATTAGCACTACATTAGTACTACATTAGCACTACATTAGCACTACATTAGTACTACATTAGCACTACATTAGAACTACATTAGCACTATATTAGCACTACATTAGCATTACATTAACACTACATTAGTACTACATTAGCACTACATTAGTACTACATTAGCACTACATTAGAACTACATTAGCACTATATTAACACTATATTAGTACTACATTAGCACTACATTAGCACTACATTAGCATTACATTAACACTACATTAGTACTACATTAGCACTACATTAGTTCTACATTAGCATTGCAACACTGCCTCAAAACTAACTAAGTAGTCCTACAGCTGTGCGTGTATCCGCTGGCATGCATAACAAATTATAGTTGTCATATCATTGACGGAACTTTAAAAAGTATGTACTAGAAAAATTCTCAATTAATTAGATACATTTTGATAGAATCATCGAAATGCCGAAATCCCTATATTTAAAAAATAAAACAACGATTTCAATGTAAAAATAAAGTAATAACTAATATACATGTAATCGTCCGAATGTACAGATTCACGCCGCCTCTCCTAGAACACCTTGTAATGATAGAGAATGCGTTCCGAGTCATTCTGCAGAACTTCGATGGAGACGCGCAAATCGTCTGTAATTCGCTGGGCTATATCGCACTTCTGTTCCGCGGACAGCTTCACCGTGCGCTCGGTGACGGAGGACCGGGATTTCGAGCGCTTCCGTCCGGCCACTCGTGAACCCAGCTGAACAATGTGGTCAACAGTAAATATACGGTCGGTTAGCGGTATGGATTAGAGTACGCAAAGGTCACGAATACATTATTTGTTCTCACGATAATTATATGAACATATTTAGAGATGTCGCTACAGAAAATGTATCTTCTGAAATAATGTACCTGGATTAAATTTAATTGATAAAGAATACAAATTTTTGCACTCAGAAATTTATATAATAACATTTTTTATTTTAAAAATAATAAATAAAATATAAATTAATTTGTAAAAAGTAATCAAAATTTGTTGTTGAAATTAAGAATATAATGACAATCTATAAAACATACTAGAGATATTGATGTCCCGCATCAAATAATGGGGAAGAGTTAAATATTCAGAGAATCAACTCAAGTTCCTAATAGAGTTAAAGAACAAATATGTGCATATTTAAATAATGCTATATAGTTAACAAATATGTAAATCGTATTTATAGATTGATATAAATTTGAAATCCGTTTAAAGAATTAACAATTTTTCATAGTAAAATCGTGATATGAATTGAAAGCGAGTTTGGTAGTGAAATTGATTTGATCTAATATCGATTATAACTCGCAGACAGAACGGATTGCAAACCAATTCGTGCGAAGAGGAGTGAGACGGAGTGGTGTTTGTACTTATCATAGTTACACCGGCTGAAGCTCCAGTCTTCGATTCCGATTTAGAGTTCTCGGGTACGCTACTCGAGGCCAGCGGACCACTGGGCGCCTCCATCTGAGGCTCCACCTGGCGATCGGATACGGGATGTCGTCGCATATATAGATACATAAAATTAAATATTAGAGTATAATATTAGATGTACGACGAAATTAATAATATACCTTGGCAACGATTTGCTTTACTATGTATTAAATGAATTTAATATTTAAAAAATTAAAAATTATATTATTATATATAATAACCTTGTCTAAGTAATTTTCAAACATTTCTGTTTCCACTTCGAGTAATTCATTTCCGTGACTATATTGGGAATACATTTTATAAGACTTAACATATTAACTATTACTTTATTTAATGTAGAAATATTGTTTAAACTAATTATTCAATAAAAAAACATATATATATAGAAGGTATATTTATTAAAAAAATATGAATAGATATTTATAATATAAATAATATCATCTATGAATTTAAGTAGATCATTAAAAAAAATTATAACATCTATTCTTTAGAATTGACTAAATTCTTAAATTAACTGCTGCAGGCTTTATTAATGTTTTATTGATATACATTTAAAAAGAGCAGTTTCCAAACTATTATTTTCTATTGACGGTATATTATAACCAAAATATTTCAAATTTATGTTTTATATATATCAACAATATATATTATTTATCAATAACATCATAAAATTAGACTTTATTTTCTGAATATTTTATTAACCTAAATTATGAATAAATATGAATTAACTATAAAAATATTGATTATAATTATTGTAGTGTATTATATCAATACTTTATATTTAAACTATTAAATTAAATCAATGATATCGAGATCTAGTTCATTCAGCACATTAGGGTGCAAATGCAATAGTTGAGATGCTATAGATGAACTATTTAATTCATTTGATGCGGAAACAGTATGCTAGAGTATATATGTGCTAGAGTATATATTAAACCATATAATTATATAATATTTTATTATAGTAATTCTATTATATAATATTTTAATAATAAATATTGTAATGTATGAAAATATTATTAGTTATTCTATATTGAATATTATATTATATATATTATATCTTAATGTTTATTTAAATTAATGTTCCCACATAGTTTAAGAACAAATAATTGCTGATAACTACAATACATGAAAGTACATAGACTAAGCCATATACTATTATTACTATCATAGCAGCTATATACTATTGTATAATTTACCTATTTGTTAATAATATATAAAGTTTTGTTTTTGTTTTAATATATCATATTTAATTATATATATCTACAATGCTATAAGTGTATGAGTTAGATAAACAATTTCAATACATTTATTTTAAATTAGGTGTAATAGATTTTTAAAATTCAATTTCATTAATACATGTAAGTGTTAGATTTGACATCCATCAGAATAAAAAATGGAAATAAAATAATGTGGATAGAAATAAATTAAATGTTTGAATAACTAAATGTCTAGACAATTCTATTTATAATAAAACTTTTATAATATGGTTTGTTAAATATAAAAGTAGAATATAATCTGTTTTAAAAATAATAATATAAATTAGATAGTTATTAAGTAATATATGATATCGTAAATAATAAAGTGAAACAATAAAGGTTATGGTTACCTATATTATATAAATAACCTAATATGAAAAAGTTTTTTTACTATATTATTATTATAATATTATCAATATACTTGGTGTTTACTATTACCCCAAAATTACTTATCTTGTGTATTACCATATATTTGAATTATTACATACTACATGCAAGTATCAATTTTTATAGTACATTGGTATCCTTTATAATTATACATGACTATGATAAATATTCATAGTAAAGTAATATTCAAGAATACAATATTAATATTACTACGTATTCTTGGATACTATAGTATGACTATTAATATAATCGTATTACATTTTGAACTAACAGTGTATCTTCGAGAAGATTATACAGTTTTTCATTATCTATATCCAATAAAGGGTCATCGAAATTCTCAGTGAGAGAACTTGCAATACTATCAGCCATGTCAAGACTGTTTATGTAACTAAGGGAGCTGTCGAATAAAAATGATCGTATTGAAAAGTGCTCGCTGACCCCTCGACTGACCTTACCTATAGATGGCGAATCAACACTTTCAAATTCTTTTAACTCTTCAATTTCTTCCAAAAGAAATTCTGATTTGTTAACAGAATCTTTACCTTCACTTATAGATACTTTGTCAGTATTAGATATCGACATATCATATACATTAGCAATTGAAACAATTGTGGATAATAATGCCTCATTTGATTTAACTTTAATAGAAGATAATCTACGATTTATAGATGATTTTGAATCCACGATAGACGTTTTTCTACTTTCATTAATAATACCCGACATTTTTGCGAGTATTATAGTATAATTTAAAATACTAGTATATTATAATGATGTATTGATTTATTTATATTTATAATATTTAGAATGTATAAGTAAATTAAAATTTTTAAATAAATCCTTTGTTTATCTAAATTTCTGTCAATCATCAAATTTCCGTATCG
The DNA here is from genome assembly GCA_964035775.1 of Osedax frankpressi. Classification (NCBI taxonomy): domain Eukaryota; kingdom Metazoa; phylum Annelida; class Polychaeta; order Sabellida; family Siboglinidae; genus Osedax; species Osedax frankpressi. The sequence goes on along the minus strand of OZ038317.1, from coordinate 7,133,210 downwards.
TAAATCGTCGCCATTTTATGTATTAAAAATTTAGCGGTGATCTTTTATATTGAAAAGGTTCGTTTCTCATATCTTTACTACTATAGTATATATTAAAATACAATTACAATTTAAATAAATATACTCAATTTTCATAGGTATAATCGAACTTGCTAAATCGAACAAAATACTTAATTTGGTGATAAAATAATGGAATGAATATTTGTTTTCACGCCGGTTTTCTGTAGCAACTTATTTTAGAAACAGTAATAATAAACAATAATATATATTTTTAAAATATTTCGATTGGTGATTTGTACAGTGAAAAGCACTAGATCAATACATACCAAAGGAACATATAATATGCCCGCTGCAAGTAGAGCAAGAGTATACGCTGATGTTAATTTACATAGACCAAGAGATTATTGGGATTACGAATCACATTCTGTTGAATGGGGGTTAGTTCACATACCGCATTCAATATATATTTGTATTGTGTAACATTTTTAATTATATAGAATAACCATAAATATGCTATTATTTTAGACAACAGGAAAATTATCAGATAGTTAGGAAACTTGGCAGAGGAAAATACAGTGAAGTGTTTGAAGCTTTACATATTAATGATAGTGAAAAATGTGTTATCAAAATTTTAAAGGTATTATTATTATTATTATTGATTGATTTATTGGGTTAATGAGCTATATGAAAAATACTAAAACCCAAATATTGCAGTTATATAATTTATATATATTATTAATATTATAAAACTGAAATGTCTTATATTGAAATGAACTTATATATTATATTTTAAATCCTAGCCTGTTAAAAAGAAAAAGATTAAACGAGAAATTAAAATTCTCGAGAATTTGCGTAATGGTACAAACGTTATCTCATTGCAAGCCATTGTTAAAGATCCTGTAGTTAGTCACTAATTATGCTACGCTATTGAATCGATATTTTATTGTTATTTAAAAATTGTATTACTATTTTTAAACATTACTATTTTACTACATGCTATTTGATTATTACATTTAATTTTAGAAAGTGATTATTGAGTATTTATATTTACATGTATAATAATTTTTAAATTTTTAGTCTCGAACGCCAGCACTTATCTTTGAGCATGTTAACAATACTGATTTTAAGCAGCTGTATCAAACTCTTACTGATTACGATATCAGATACTACTTGTATGAATTAATTAAGGTCAGTTAACAAATGATATGTATTTATATGTTTTAACAATGTAATTAGATACATTTCACCTATTTTAATGATAATATTATTGATTTAAAATCTTTAAACATACAGGCTTTGGATTATTGTCATAGCATGGGCATAATGCATAGGGACGTTAAACCTCACAATGTAATGATTGATCATGAACATAGAAAGGTAAATTATACTTTTTTTATCTCAAATATTACTACTATTAATTCTACGATTTTATTTGAATTTAAGTCAATTTTTCTTTATATATTCGATTTATATATTAGTTGAGATTGATTGACTGGGGATTGGCGGAATTCTATCACCAGGGTCAGCAATACAATGTAAGGGTTGCATCACGCTACTTCAAAGGTACATAGAACAGTATTACTAGATTTAGGTGAAATTAAAGATATATCTTATGTCCATCCTTAACTAATAGTGAATTGGTTTGTTAATGTTTAATAGGTCCAGAATTGCTGTTGGATTATCAGATGTATGATTATTCTCTTGATATGTGGTCACTCGGTTGTATGTTTGCTTCAATGATATTCAGAAAGGAACCCTTCTTTCACGGACACGATAATTACGACCAGGTTATTTTCTCTTTTGCTCAATAGTTTAATAAAATAAATGTATGTATTGTATTGTATTTTTATTATCAGCTTGTAAGAATTGGTAAGATCCTGGGAACTGATGATCTATTCCAGTACATCGAAAAGTACCAAATTGACTTGGATCCACGTTTTAATGATATTCTCGGAAAGTTTGTATGACTTAATTATATTTGATATTTGTAAAGATTTATTAATTATAGTCTAATATTATTACTCCTAGCGTGTATATATCTACATTTCTATTTAATTCACCAGACACTCGCGTAAGAGATGGGAGAGATTTGTGCACCCTGACAATCAACACTTGATTTCCAATGAAGCCATTGACTTCCTCGATAAGCTGCTGAAGTATGACCATGCGGCTAGACTAACTGCCCAGGAGGCAATGGAACACCCTTATTTCTGTTGGTAGCATACATCTCCTAGCTATATAATAGAGAATAAAGTTTCGTATGATAAACTACGTTTCTATTTACTTCTTTTACTTTGTTATTACGGCGTTACTAATTTACTTTAACCGCAGATCCAATTCTGAGCGCGAATGCAGTTACCAGCAACCAGTCTAACAACTCCAACAACGCACTGTGTAATGCTGAACCTTGTGAACTGAAACCTCTAAAATCAATGTAACTGATGCTATGGAAAAAGAGAGAGAGCATATGTCACCTATCCTTTAACTTATTGTGTCCGGTTCACTTTTGCCGAATGTAAAAATTATGCATCCGACTTCGATTCTTTTTTCAACTTCATCTATTAAAATTGTTATTACCATGTATTTTATATACAACAAATAAATAAGTTAAGATTATAGCTAATTTTTTATTGGGATATGCTTTGTAGGTATAAAACGCTTTTCTCTTGAATTCCGGCTTCTTCAATAGTTAATGTAAAATCATCAATTCTAACAATGAATGATACAATTATTGGATAGATAAATTATAAATGTAATAGATTTAATATTATAATCTATAAAATATAAAATAACCTTTGATTTAATACTGTATTTAAAATTACTTTATTTTTCCATTCTATTGATAATCTTTCTAATAACTTGTATATTACTTCATTATTATTTGTAATTATAGTTTGTCTTAAACCATCGGGTTCTTTCTTTAGAGCTATTGTTATATCTAAAATGTATTATTAAATATTAATTTGTGATGATATAATTATACTGGCTCGATAATTTTTCATTAATTATGTAGATCTTGACATTGATACTATGAGTTATTTCTATGTTATTGTTATAATTGTAGAGTTTTTTATATTAAGTTTTTGTTTAGTTGTTAGTGGGTAACCTTTTGGAATGTTGTAATCTGTATAAATATATTTATTTTCAGTTTTGATTTTAGATCCTAAATAAATAAAAAATAATTATTTTGAAGATATAAATAGAGTTTATATAAATTTTCCGTTGAAAATATTTTTACATTTTAGAAATATATATATGTATATATTAAATAAAATGTATAAAACCTAGTAGATATGTTTCATATTTATATAATATATGTTATATATTAATGTATTCAGTTTTATACATCTATACATAATTAATAAAATCTAATAGATTAAACCTATCGATGGTAATACTGAAAATCTTGACAATGACCTAGGTGATTCAACATCATCTAGAATAAATGTGTTTATATTTATAAGTAGATATTAAAAGATAGATACCATTAGTATCTATCTTTTAAAATAAAAATCTATTTACATTTAATTATTAATAATTCTAGTTATTTAATGTTTGTTAACCAAATTTATTTGTAGTTGATTTCGCTTTGCTAGTTTTTGTAACCAAAGGTTTTTCTTTTTGCGGGGGTGAAGGTTTGAAAATAATCTTCAATTCAGTATCAGCTTTGTCTCGATAAAAACCTAAGAAAAATACTAATTTATTCATTTATATATTACTATCTAATTTTAGTTTCATTATTCTTGTTAGATTATCAATTATATTATTTTATAAAGTTTTTAATATCAATTAATATCAATTTATTAATTGACAATTAACATTTTTTATTGTTCTTATTATTTCTTATTACAAATTTATATTAGAAATATATATTTTTTTTAATATACTTATTTATATATTTACACTAATAACTAATCAATACTGAAACGTTTATATATCAACATAAAATAATTAAACTTATTTAATAACCGGTTTAATTACTCCATAAAATCAATCTTTATTAGTTTAAAACATTAATTGTAGTTACATTTGATCAGTAAATATATTAGATAGTTATGCTACATATGTAAATACACCATATTTTTTACTAACCTCGTCTGCTATTTGGTCTTTCTATATTAATAGGTATCGCTCTAGTATTAGTAGATGGACAACGAGAATCCAGATTTATTATTGACATATCTAGTAATTTCACCTAATGTTTGTATGAAACTATAAATAGATATAATTAAAAGATACGTTATTGAGTACTTGGTATAATGATTTTGATAAGTTAAATCAAGTGTATGGAAATGTATCGATATCTAAGTAATTGTATTGAATATTAGTAAAATTAAATAATATATATTATATTGTCAAAATATTAATTATTTAAGTGATAAAGTTAAAAAGGTATATTTAAGTATTTCTGTTAACTATATTACACATTGTTTTTGTTATTATAATAGAAATAACCTCTATATTGTCGTTTATAATTTTAGTTTTTCATAAATTGTATAAATTAATGCTACTTATAATATTAATACTTTAATTTATAAATGACAAAAAATTGCAAAGTACGTGGAGCTTTGATAATACATAGAAATAAATTACCGATATCTCTATAATATAATATTAACTTTTGTAAATTCTGCTTTATAGCGTAGTAAATAACTTAAGTTGAAAATATATTTAATCAGTATGTAAGTTGATAATCTAATACAAATATTTATATATTCTATTATACACGTTTAATTGAATAAACTGAATTAATATGATTTTAATAATTTAATTCAAATAGTATTATTTACATTAGTAACGTAGGATTCAGTCTATTTATTTCACTAAATATTTTTATTTTAAAATCAATTAACATATAATAAAAAATAATATATATGTTACTTATATTAGTATTTAATAATTAAATTAAACTCAATAATAATTTATTTAACATAGGATATATTCTAAAAAATGCTTATTATTGTATTTGACGTAAAGTTAAAATTTAAAATTTTATAATGTAGAAGTGAATATATTTTTAATTCTTATTGGTTATAAATATACTACTTGACTTATAACCTTATAATCGTTGAGATAATTTGAATACAAATTTTATTTATATTATATTATTATATGATTTTAAAAATTTATAATACATAATTACACTAATTTAGATTATTTCAATATGAATTTTATTATACTATCTCGAAAAATAACATCGTACTTAGTTCGTATTAGTTGTTAAATACCTAATTATTAAGTTAATGATATTCATATTCATTATATCATTTATAATAAATATATGCATATTTCATAGGTTATGTATGCGTATATTTCATTTAAGATAAACTATAGTTAATCAGTTGATTTATAATTAATATCAATCAAGTCCGTTCTACGGAATTATGAGGGAATTGCGTCTGATAACAATTCTAAATAAGCATATTAAAAATAAAATGACATTTATAATAGTTAATGTCGATTGATAAAACTATGATTCATTATGATGATTCATGGTTGAATCTATAAACTATGACATTTATATTATATATAATATATATATACATTATGTATATATTATATATATATATATATATTCAGAGATGTTATAGATATAAAATATATCATTGGTATTTCTATGTATTGAGTAAGTCATTCATATTATTTAATGATGCAACCTTAAGGAATGTATAACTATCAGATATTAGAAATATTATGTAGCACCACAATTTATATATAATTATAACGAATTGTATGTTTTATTACTTATATAAGAATATGAACAAAATTAATTAATATTATTAAATATAATAAAAATATAATTATATTTATAATTGCTTTTCTGCAATAATTGGAAAATATGTGATATGTATATAAAATATATAACTTAAATACATATGTATAACATATAATATAATACACAAAACAAAGTTAATATAAAGTTTCCTACGGCAGTTCAATTGTATATGCGAATAATTAAATATAACTAGATGCAAGATTTAAATGGGCGTACAAATTGACTATATTTATAAATAGGTATGGTTTATTTCACTAAAATAGATTTGGAGTGGTCTTGAAAATAGGCTGCAAAATTTAAACTCGCCGTACAACGGACTCAATCCATTATTATATTATAAATGAGAATTATTATTATAAAATAAAGATTACTATCACATCGATACTCAAACATAGTGTACGACACTGATTCAGTAGTTTATGAGTTAACGGTTATTGAAGTTTATTAGTTTTGTTCAATCATAACTATATAAAGATATGATTTATCTGGATTTCACTAATATATGCTTCCTATCAAATATATTATATATATATATATATACCCTAATATTAAATATAACTTATATGCAGATGATATCGAAATTCATACACCAACAAAATACTCATCATAAGTACAAAACTGTTTAAATGTAATAAACAACAAGTTGACAAATAATGATTCCCTCCTCAAAATTAAAAACTGAACTAATTAACATTAATATGACTAATCTTTCACAGACATTTACATTAACAAATACAACCGACTAACAATTTAATCTTAGAAGACTATGCATATACTTTACTAACTCACTCCTTGATAATCTCACGACTCCAATACTGCAACTCACTATTTGCTGTAATAAATAAAAATAAAATAAAACATTTTCGCAGAACTATTAATAGATCCGTACGCCTAATTTAGCGACTCAAGCGAAATAACTACTCAACTAGAATTACTGAACTACGACAACGACTGAATTGGATGACGACTTTCGACTCTATTGGCTACAAATTAATTACTACGCCAAAGAAAACTCCTACATGCAAACAACTACATTCACTACGGCAACTGCTTAATATTACGTTCAACAACAGACAACAACGGACATCTGACCTCACCCTACTTCCGCTACAAACTACTAACTCTAAATATGGCAAAACAGATTTTCTCTACAATTATTGTCTCCCACTATTTCACTAAACAGTTTTAAGAGCAAAATAAAAACCTTCTGCTTACATGAAACTAATTACAACTATTTTTATTATTACCTTTTTTATCTTCACGAAATATCGAAAATGTTATGTTATTATAATTGTTGTGTTTCTAAATAAATACTTACACACACACATATATACACACACACATACACACACACACATATATACACACACACACACACACACACACACACACACACACACACACACACACACACACACACACACACTAGCAAGCAAAGAATGATATTGATTATCACGTTACTCTGTCTATTTTATCCAAACAGAATAGACATAAAAATTCTCTATTTAAATGTAATCAAGTTAGTTTGCACATTCACATACACATTCAGACACACATTCAGACACACATTCAGACACACATTCAGACACACATTCAGACACACATTCAGACACACATTCAGACACACATTCAGACACACATTCAGACACACATTCAGACACACATTCAGACACACATTCAGACACACATTCAGACACACATTCAGACACACATTCAGACACACATTCAGACACACATTCAGACACACATTCAGACACACATTCAGACACACATTCAGACACACATTCAGACACACATTCAGACACACATTCAGATACACATTCAGACACACATTCAGACACACATTCAGACACACATTCAGACACACATTCAGACACACATTCAGACACACATTCAGACACACATTCAGACACACATTCAGACACACATTCACATACACATTCACATACACATTCACATACACATTCAGACACACATTCAGACACACATTCACATACACATTCAGACACACATTCAGACACACATTCAGACACACATTCAGACACACATTCAGACACACATTCAGATACACATTCAGATACACATTCAGACACACATTCAGACACACATTCACATACACATTCACATACACATTCAGACACACATACACATTCAGACACACATTCAGACACACATTCAGACACACATTCAGACACACATTCAGACACACATTCAGACACACATTCACATACACATTCAGATACACATTCAGACACACATTCAGACACACATTCAGACACACATTCACATACACATTCACATACACATTCAGACACACATTCAGACACACATTCACATACACATTCAGACACACATTCAGACACACATTCAGACACACATTCAGACACACATTCAGACACACATTCAGATACACATTCAGACACACATTCAGACACACATTCACATACACATTCACATACACATTCAGACACACATACACATTCAGACACACATTCAGACACACATTCAGACACACATTCAGACACACATTCAGACACACATTCAGACACACATTCACATACACATTCAGATACACATTCAGACACACATTCACATACACATTTAGACACACATTCAGACACACATTCAGACACACATTCAGACACACATTCAGACACACATTCAGACACACATTCAGACACACATTCAGACACACATTCAGACACACATTCAGACACACATTCAGACACACATTCAGACACACATTCAGACACACATTCAGACACACATTCATACACACATTCAGACACACATTCAGACACACATTCAGACACACATTCAGACACACATTCAGACACACATTCAGACACACATTCACATACACATTCACATACACATTCAGACACACATTCAGACACACATTCAGACACACATTCAGACACACATTCAGACACACATTCAGACACACATTCATACACACATTCAGACACACATTCAGACACACATTCAGACACACATTCAGACACACATTCAGACACACATTCAGACACACATTCAGACACGCATTCAGACACGCATTCATACACGCATTCAGACACACATTCAGACACACATTCAGACACACATTCAGACACACATTCAGACACACATTCAGACACACATTCAGACACACATTCAGACACACATTCAGACACACATTCAGACACACATTCAGACACACATTCAGACACACATTCAGACACACATTCAGACACACATTCAGACACACATTCAGACACACATTCAGACACACATTCAGACACACATTCAGACACACATTCAGACACACATTCAGACACACATTCAGACACACATTCAGACACACATTCAGACACACATTCAGACACACATTCAGATACACATTCAGACACACATTCAGACACACATTCAGACACACATTCACATACACATTCACATACACATTCAGACACACATACACATTCAGACACACATACACATTCAGACACACATACACATTCAGACACACATTCACATACACATTCAGACACACATACACATTCAGACACACATACACATTCAGACACACATTCAGACACACATTCAGACACACATTCAGACACACATTCAGACACACATTCACATACACATTCACATACACATTCAGACACACATTCAGACACACATTCACATACACATTCAGACACACATTCAGACACACATTCAGACACACATTCAGACACACATTCAGACACACATTCAGATACACATTCAGATACACATTCAGACACACATTCAGACACACATTCACATACACATTCACATACACATTCAGACACACATACACATTCAGACACACATTCAGACACACATTCAGACACACATTCAGACACACATTCAGACACACATTCAGACACACATTCACATACACATTCAGATACACATTCAGACACACATTCACATACACATTCAGACACACATTCAGACACACATTCAGACACACATTCAGACACACATTCAGACACACATTCAGACACACATTCAGACACACATTCACATACACATTCAGATACACATTCAGACACACATTCACATACACATTCAGACACACATTCAGACACACATTCAGACACACATTCAGACACACATTCAGACACACATTCAGACACACATTCAGACACACATTCAGACACACATTCAGACACACATTCAGACACACATTCAGACACACATTCAGACACACATTCAGACACACATTCAGACACACATTCAGACACACATTCAGACACACATTCATACACACATTCAGACACACATTCAGACACACATTCAGACACACATTCAGACACACATTCAGACACACATTCAGACACACATTCAGACACACATTCAGACACACATTCAGACACACATTCAGACACACATTCAGACACACATTCAGACACACATTCAGACACACATTCAGACACACATTCAGACACACATTCAGACACACATTCAGACACACATTCAGACACACATTCAGATACACATTCAGGCACACATTCAGACACACATTCAGACACACATTCAGACACACATTCAGACACACATTCAGACACACATTCAGACACACATTCAGACACACATACACATTCAGACACACATACACATTCAGACACACATTCACATACACATTCAGACACACATACACATTCAGACACACATACACATTCAGACACACATACACATTCAGACACACATTCAGACACACATTCAGACACACATTCAGACACACATTCAGACACACATTCACATACACATTCACATACACATTCAGACACACATTCAGACACACATTCACATACACATTCAGACACACATTCAGACACACATTCAGACACACATTCAGACACACATTCAGACACACATTCAGACACACATTCAGACACACATTCAGATACACATTCACATACACATTCAGACACACATACACATTCAGACACACATTCAGACACACATTCAGACACACATTCAGACACACATTCAGACACACATTCAGACACACATTCAGACACACATTCAGACACACATTCAGACACACATTCACATACACATTCAGATACACATTCAGACACACATTCACATACACATTCAGACACACATTCAGACACACATTCAGACACACATTCAGACACACATTCAGACACACATTCAGACACACATTCAGACACACATTCATACACACATTCAGACACACATTCAGACACACATTCAGACACACATTCAGACACACATTCAGACACACATTCAGACACACATTCAGACACACATTCAGACACACATTCAGACACACATTCAGACACACATTCAGACACACATTCAGACACACATTCAGACACACATTCAGACACACATTCAGACACACATTCAGACACACATTCACATACACATTCACATACACATTCAGACACACATTCAGACACACATTCAGACACACATTCAGACACACATTCAGACACACATTCATACACACATTCAGACACACATTCAGACACACATTCAGACACACATTCAGACACACATTCAGACACACGTTCAGACACACGTTCAGACACACGTTCAGACACACATTCAGACACACATTCAGACACACATTCAGACACACATTCAGACACACATTCAGACACACATTCAGACACACATTCAGACACACATTCAGACACACATTCAGACACACATTCAGACACACATTCAGACACACATTCACATACACATTCAGATACACATTCAGACACACATTCACATACACATTCAGACACACATTCAGACACACATTCAGACACACATTCAGACACACATTCAGACACACATTCAGACACACATTCAGACACACATTCAGACACACATTCAGACACACATTCAGACACACATTCAGACACACATTCAGACACGCATTCATACACGCATTCAGACACACATTCAGACACACATTCAGACACACATTCAGACACACATTCAGACACACATTCAGACACACATTCAGACACACATTCAGACACACATTCAGACACACATTCAGACACACATTCAGACACACATTCAGACACACATTCAGACACACATTCAGACACACATTCACATACACATTCAGACACACATTCAGACACACATTCAGACACACATTCAGACACACATTCAGATACACATTCAGACACACATTCAGACACACATTCACATACACATTCAGATACACATTCAGACACACATTCACATACACATTCAGACACACATTCAGACACACATTCAGACACACATTCAGACACACATTCAGACACACATTCAGACACACATTCAGACACACATTCAGACACACATTCAGACACACATTCAGACACACATTCAGACACACATTCAGACACACATTCAGACACACATTCAGACACACATTCAGACACACATTCAGACACACATTCAGACACACATTCAGACACACATTCAGACACACATTCAGACACACATTCAGACACACATTCAGACACACATTCAGACACACATTCAGACACACATTCAGACACATATTCACATACACATTCACATACACATTCAGACACACATTCAGACACACATTCAGACACACATTCAGACACACATTCAGACACACATTCAGACACACATTCATACACACATTCAGACACACATTCAGACACACATTCAGACACACATTCAGACACACATTCAGACACACATTCAGACACACATTCAGACACACATTCAGACACACATTCAGACACACATTCAGACACACATTCAGACACACATTCAGACACACATTCAGACACACATTCACATACACATTCACATACACATTCAGACACACATTCAGACACACATTCAGACACACATTCAGACACACATTCATACACACATTCAGACACACATTCAGACACACATTCAGACACACATTCAGACACACATTCAGACACACATTCAGACACACATTCAGACACACATTCAGACACACATTCAGACACACATTCAGACACACATTCAGACACACATTCAGACACACATTCAGACACACATTCAGACACACATTCAGACACACATTCAGACACACATTCAGACACACATTCAGACACACATTCAGACACACATTCAGACACACATTCAGACACACATTCAGACACACATTCAGACACACATTCAGATACACATTCAGGCACACATTCAGACACACATTCAGACACACATTCAGACACACATTCAGACACACATTCAGACACACATTCAGACACACATTCAGACACACATTCAGACACACATACACATTCAGACACACATACACATTCAGACACACATTCACATACACATTCAGACACACATACACATTCAGACACACATACACATTCAGACACACATACACATTCAGACACACATTCAGACACACATTCAGACACACATTCAGACACACATTCAGACACACATTCACATACACATTCACATACACATTCAGACACACATTCAGACACACATTCACATACACATTCAGACACACATTCAGACACACATTCAGACACACATTCAGACACACATTCAGACACACATTCAGACACACATTCAGACACACATTCAGACACACATTCACATACACATTCAGACACACATACACATTCAGACACACATTCAGACACACATTCAGACACACATTCAGACACACATTCAGACACACATTCAGACACACATTCAGACACACATTCAGACACACATTCAGACACACATTCAGACACACATTCACATACACATTCAGATACACATTCAGACACACATTCACATACACATTCAGACACACATTCAGACACACATTCAGACACACATTCAGACACACATTCAGACACACATTCAGACACACATTCAGACACACATTCATACACACATTCAGACACACATTCAGACACACATTCAGACACACATTCAGACACACATTCAGACACACATTCAGACACACATTCAGACACACATTCAGACACACATTCAGACACACATTCAGACACACATTCAGACACACATTCAGACACACATTCAGACACACATTCAGACACACATTCAGACACACATTCAGACACACATTCAGACACACATTCAGACACACATTCACATACACATTCACATACACATTCAGACACACATTCAGACACACATTCAGACACACATTCAGACACACATTCAGACACACATTCATACACACATTCAGACACACATTCAGACACACATTCAGACACACATTCAGACACACATTAAGACACACGTTCAGACACACGTTCAGACACACGTTCAGACACACATTCAGACACACATTCAGACACACATTCAGACACACATTCAGACACACATTCAGACACACATTCAGACACACATTCAGACACACATTCAGACACACATTCAGACACACATTCAGACACACATTCAGACACACATTCACATACACATTCAGATACACATTCAGACACACATTCACATACACATTCAGACACACATTCAGACACACATTCAGACACACATTCAGACACACATTCAGACACACATTCAGACACACATTCAGACACACATTCAGACACACATTCAGACACACATTCAGACACACATTCAGACACACATTCAGACACACATTCAGACACACATTCAGACACACATTCAGACACACATTCAGACACACATTCAGACACACATTCAGACACACATTCAGACACACATTCAGACACACATTCAGACACACATTCAGACACACATTCAGACACACATTCAGACACACATTCAGACACACATTCAGACACACATTCAGACACACATTCAGACACACATTCAGACACACATTCAGAAACACATTCAGACACACATTCAGACACACATTCAGACACACATTCAGACACACATTCAGACACACATTCAGACACACATTCAGACACACATTCAGACACACATTCAGACACACATTCAGACACACATTCAGACACACATTCAGACACACATTCAGACACACATTCAGACACACATTCAGACACACATTCAGACACACATTCACATACACATTCACATACACATTCAGACACATATTCAGACACACATTCACATACACATTCAGACACACATTCAGACACACATTCAGACACACATTCAGACACACATTCAGACACACATTCAAATACACATTCAGACACACATTCAGACACACATTCACATACACATTCACATACACATTCAGACACACATACACATTCAGACACACATTCAGACACACATTCAGACACACATTCAGACACACATTCAGACACACATTCAGACACACATTCAGACACACATTCAGACACACATTCAGATACACATTCAGACACACATTCAGACACACATTCAGACACACATTCACATACACATTCACATACACATTCAGACACACATACACATTCAGACACACATACACATTCAGACACACATACACATTCAGACACACATTCACATACACATTCAGACACACATACACATTCAGACACACATACACATTCAGACACACATTCAGACACACATTCAGACACACATTCAGACACACATTCAGACACACATTCACATACACATTCACATACACATTCAGACACACATTCAGACACACATTCACATACACATTCAGACACACATTCAGACACACATTCAGACACACATTCAGACACACATTCAGACACACATTCAGATACACATTCAGATACACATTCAGACACACATTCAGACACACATTCACATACACATTCACATACACATTCAGACACACATACACATTCAGACACACATTCAGACACACATTCAGACACACATTCAGACACACATTCAGACACACATTCAGACACACATTCACATACACATTCAGATACACATTCAGACACACATTCACATACACATTCAGACACACATTCAGACACACATTCAGACACACATTCAGACACACATTCAGACACACATTCAGACACACATTCAGACACACATTCACATACACATTCAGATACACATTCAGACACACATTCACATACACATTCAGACACACATTCAGACACACATTCAGACACACATTCAGACACACATTCAGACACACATTCAGACACACATTCAGACACACATTCAGACACACATTCAGACACACATTCAGACACACATTCAGACACACATTCAGACACACATTCAGACACACATTCAGACACACATTCAGACACACATTCAGACACACATTCATACACACATTCAGACACACATTCAGACACACATTCAGACACACATTCAGACACACATTCAGACACACATTCAGACACACATTCAGACACACATTCAGACACACATTCAGACACACATTCAGACACACATTCAGACACACATTCAGACACACATTCAGACACACATTCAGACACACATTCAGACACACATTCAGACACACATTCAGACACACATTCAGACACACATTCAGACACACATTCAGACACACATTCAGACACACATTCAGATACACATTCAGGCACACATTCAGACACACATTCAGACACACATTCAGACACACATTCAGACACACATTCAGACACACATTCAGACACACATTCAGACACACATTCAGACACACATACACATTCAGACACACATACACATTCAGACACACATTCACATACACATTCAGACACACATACACATTCAGACACACATACACATTCAGACACACATACACATTCAGACACACATTCAGACACACATTCAGACACACATTCAGACACACATTCAGACACACATTCACATACACATTCACATACACATTCAGACACACATTCAGACACACATTCACATACACATTCAGACACACATTCAGACACACATTCAGACACACATTCAGACACACATTCAGACACACATTCAGACACACATTCAGACACACATTCAGACACACATTCACATACACATTCAGACACACATACACATTCAGACACACATTCAGACACACATTCAGACACACATTCAGACACACATTCAGACACACATTCAGACACACATTCAGACACACATTCAGACACACATTCAGACACACATTCAGACACACATTCACATACACATTCAGATACACATTCAGACACACATTCACATACACATTCAGACACACATTCAGACACACATTCAGACACACATTCAGACACACATTCAGACACACATTCAGACACACATTCAGACACACATTCATACACACATTCAGACACACATTCAGACACACATTCAGACACACATTCAGACACACATTCAGACACACATTCAGACACACATTCAGACACACATTCAGACACACATTCAGACACACATTCAGACACACATTCAGACACACATTCAGACACACATTCAGACACACATTCAGACACACATTCAGACACACATTCAGACACACATTCAGACACACATTCAGACACACATTCACATACACATTCACATACACATTCAGACACACATTCAGACACACATTCAGACACACATTCAGACACACATTCAGACACACATTCATACACACATTCAGACACACATTCAGACACACATTCAGACACACATTCAGACACACATTCAGACACACGTTCAGACACACGTTCAGACACACGTTCAGACACACATTCAGACACACATTCAGACACACATTCAGACACACATTCAGACACACATTCAGACACACATTCAGACACACATTCAGACACACATTCAGACACACATTCAGACACACATTCAGACACACATTCAGACACACATTCACATACACATTCAGATACACATTCAGACACACATTCACATACACATTCAGACACACATTCAGACACACATTCAGACACACATTCAGACACACATTCAGACACACATTCAGACACACATTCAGACACACATTCAGACACACATTCAGACACACATTCAGACACACATTCAGACACACATTCAGACACACATTCAGACACACATTCAGACACACATTCAGACACACATTCAGACACACATTCAGACACACATTCAGACACACATTCAGACACACATTCAGACACACATTCAGACACACATTCAGACACACATTCAGACACACATTCAGACACACATTCAGACACACATTCAGACACACATTCAGACACACATTCAGACACACATTCAGACACACATTCAGAAACACATTCAGACACACATTCAGACACACATTCAGACACACATTCAGACACACATTCAGACACACATTCAGACACACATTCAGACACACATTCAGACACACATTCAGACACACATTCAGACACACATTCAGACACACATTCAGACACACATTCAGACACACATTCAGACACACATTCAGACACACATTCAGACACACATTCAGACACACATTCAGACACACATTCAGACACACATTCAGACACACATTCAGACACACATTCAGACACACATTCAGACACACATTCAGACACACATTCACATACACATTCACATACACATTCAGACACACATTCAGACACACATTCAGACACACATTCAGACACACATTCAGACACACATTCAGACACACATTCAGACACACATTCAGACACACATTCACATACACATTCAGACACACATTCAGACACACATTCAGACACACATTCACATACACATTCACATACACATTCACATACACATTCAGACACACATTCAGACACGCATTCAGACACGCATTCAGACACACATTCAGATACACATTCAGACACACATTCAGACACACATTCAGACACACATTCAGACACACATTCAGACACACATTCAGACACACATTCAGACACACATTCAGACACACATTCAGACACACATTCAGACACACATTCAGACACACATTCAGACACACATTCAGACACACATTCAGACACACATTCAGACACACATTCAGATACACATTCAGACACACATTCAGACACACATTCAGACACACATTCAGACACACATTCACATACACATTCACATACACATTCACATACACATTCAGACACACATACACATTCAGACACACATACACATTCAGACACACATACACATTCAGACACACATACACATTCAGACACACATTCACATACACATTCAGACACACATACACATTCAGACACACATACACATTCAGACACACATACACATTCAGACACACATTCAGACACACATTCAGACACACATTCAGACACACATTCACATACACATTCACATACACATTCAGACACATATTCAGACACACATTCACATACACATTCAGACACACATTCAGACACACATTCAGACACACATTCAGACACACATTCAGACACACATTCAAATACACATTCAGACACACATTCAGACACACATTCACATACACATTCACATACACATTCAGACACACATACACATTCAGACACACATTCAGACACACATTCAGACACACATTCAGATACACATTCAGACACACATTCAGACACACATTCACATACACATTCAGATACACATTCAGACACACATTCACATACACATTCAGACACACATTCAGACACACATTCAGACACACATTCAGACACACATTCAGACACACATTCAGACACACATTCAGACACACATTCAGACACACATTCAGACACACATTCAGACACACATTCAGACACACATTCAGACACACATTCAGACACACATTCAGACACACATTCAGACACACATTCAGACACACATTCAGACACACATTCAGACACACATTCAGACACACATTCAGACACACATTCAGACACACATTCAGACACACATTCAGACACACATTCAGACACACATTCAGACACACATTCAGACACATATTCACATACACATTCACATACACATTCAGACACACATTCAGACACACATTCAGACACACATTCAGACACACATTCAGACACACATTCAGACACACATTCATACACACATTCAGACACACATTCAGACACACATTCAGACACACATTCAGACACACATTCAGACACACATTCAGACACACATTCAGACACACATTCAGACACACATTCAGACACACATTCAGACACACATTCAGACACACATTCAGACACACATTCAGACACACATTCACATACACATTCACATACACATTCAGACACACATTCAGACACACATTCAGACACACATTCAGACACACATTCATACACACATTCAGACACACATTCAGACACACATTCAGACACACATTCAGACACACATTCAGACACACATTCAGACACACATTCAGACACACATTCAGACACACATTCAGACACACATTCAGACACACATTCAGACACACATTCAGACACACATTCAGACACACATTCAGACACACATTCAGACACACATTCAGACACACATTCAGACACACATTCAGACACACATTCAGACACACATTCAGACACACATTCAGACACACATTCAGACACACATTCAGACACACATTCAGACACACATTCACATACACATTCACATACACATTCAGACACACATTCAGACACACATTCAGACACACATTCAGACACACATTCAGACACACATTCATACACACATTCAGACACACATTCAGACACACATTCAGACACACATTCAGACACACATTCAGACACACATTCAGACACACATTCAGACACACATTCAGACACACATTCAGACACACATTCAGACACACATTCAGACACACATTCAGACACACATTCAGACACACATTCAGACACACATTCAGACACACATTCAGACACACATTCAGACACACATTCAGACACACATTCAGACACACATTCAGACACACATTCAGACACACATTCAGACACACATTCAGACACACATTCACATACACATTCACATACACATTCAGACACACATTCAGACACACATTCAGACACACATTCAGACACACATTCAGACACACATTCAGACACACATTCAGACACACATTCAGACACACATTCAGACACACATTCAGACACACATTCAGACACACATTCAGACACACATTCAGACACACATTCAGACACACATTCAGACACACATTCAGACACACATTCAGACACACATTCAGACACACATTCAGACACACATTCAGACACACATTCACATACACATTCACATACACATTCAGACACACATTCAGACACACATTCAGACACACATTCAGACACACATTCATATACACATTCAGACACACATTCAGACACACATTCAGACACACATTCAGACACACATTCAGACACACATTCAGACACACATTCAGACACACATTCAGACACACATTCAGACACACATTCAGACACACATTCAGACACACATTCAGACACACATTCAGACACACATTCAGACACACATTCAGACACACATTCACATACACATTCACATACACATTCAGACACACATTCAGACACACATTCAGACACACATTCAGACACACATTCATACACACATTCAGACACACATTCAGACACACATTCAGACACACATTCAGACACACATTCAGACACACATTCAGACACACATTCAGACACACATTCAGACACACATTCAGACACACATTCAGACACACATTCAGACACACATTCAGACACACATTCAGACACACATTCAGACACACATTCAGACACACATTCAGATACACATTCAGACATACATTCACATACACATTCAGACACACATTCAGACACACATTCAGACACACATTCAGACACACATTCAGACACACATTCAGACACACATTCAGACACACATTCAGACACACATTCAGACACACATTCAGACACACATTCAGACACACATTCAGACACACATTCAGACACACATTCAGACACACATTCAGACACACATTCAGACACACATTCAGACACACATTCAGAAACACATTCAGACACACATTCAGACACACATTCAGACACACATTCAGACACACATTTAGACACACATTCAGACACACATTCAGACACACATTCAGACACACATTCAGACACACATTCAGACACACATTCAGACACACATTCAGACACACATTCAGACACACATTCAGACACACATTCAGACACACATTCAGACACACATTCAGACACACATTCAGACACACATTCAGACACACATTCAGACACACATTCACATTCACATACACATTCAGACATACATTCAGACACACATTCAGACACACATTCAGACACACATTCAGACACACATTCAGACACACATTCACATACACATTCAGACACACATTCAGACACACATTCAGACACACATTCAGACACACATTCACATACACAGTCACATACACATTCACATACACATTCACATACACATTCAGACACACATTCAGACACACATTCAGACACACATTCAGACACACATTCAGACACACATTCAGATACACATTCAGACACACATTCAGACACACATTCAGACACACATTCAGACACACATTCAGACTCACATTCAGACACACATTCAGACACACATTCAGACACACATTCAGACACACATTCAGACACACATTCAGACACACATTCAGACACACATTCAGACACACATTCAGACACACATTCAGACACATATTCAGACACACATTCAGACACACATTCAGACACACATTCAGACACACATTCAGACACACATTCAGACACACATTCAGACACACATTCAGACACACATTCAGACACACATTCAGACACACATTCAGACACACATTCAGACACACATTCAGACACACATTCAGACACATATTCAGACACACATTCACATACACATTCAGACACACATTCAGACACACATTCAGACACACATTCACATACACATTCAGACACATATTCAGACACACATTCAGACACACATTCAGACACACATTCAGACACACATTCAGACACACATTCAGACACAAATTCACATTCACATTCACATATACATTCAGACACACATACACATTCAGACACACATTCAGACCCACATTCAGACACACATTCAGACCCACATTCAGACACACATTCAGACACACATTCAGACACACATTCAGATACACATTCACATACACATTCAGATACACATTCAGACACACATTCAGACACACATTCAGACACACATTCAGACATACATTCAGACACACATTCAGACACACATTCAGACACACATTCAGACACACATTCAGACACACATTCAGACACACATTCAGACACACATTCAGACACACATTCAGACACACATTCAGACACACATTCAGACACACATTCAGACACACATTCAGACACACATTCAGACACACATTCAGACACACATTCAGACACACATTCAGACACACATTCAGACACACATTCAGACACACATTCAGACACACATTCAGACACACATTCAGACACACATTCAGACACACATTCAGACACACATTCAGACACACATTCAGACACACATTCAGACACACATTCAGATACACATTCAGACACACATTCAGACACATATTCAGACACACATTCAGACACACATTCAGACACACATTCAGACACACATTCAGACACACATTCAGACACACATTCAGACACACATTCAGACACACATTCAGACACACATTCAGACACACATTCACATACACATTCACATACACATTCAGACACACATTCACATACACATTCAGATACACATTCAGACACACATTCACATACACATTCAGATACACATTCAGACACACATTCACATACACATTCAGACACACATTCAGACACACATTCAGACACACATTCAGACACACATTCAGACACACATTCAGACACACATTCAGACACACATTCAGACACACATTCAGACACACATTCAGACACACATTCAGACACACATTCAGACACACATTCAGACACACATTCAGACACACATTCAGACACACATTCAGACACACATTCAGACACACATTCAGACACACATTCAGACACACATTCAGACACACATTCAGACACACATTCAGACACACATTCAGACACACATTCAGACACACATTCAGACACACATTCAGACACACATTCAGACACAGATTCAGACACACAGTCAGACACACATTCAGACACACATTCAGACACACATTCAGACACACATTCAGACACACATTCAGACACACATTCAGACACACATTCAGACACACATTCAGACACACATTCAGACACACATTCAGACACACATTCAGACACACATTCAGACACATATTCAGACACACATTCAGACACACATTCAGACACACATTCAGACACACATTCAGACACACATTCAGACACACATTCAGACACACATTCAGACACACATTCAGACACACATTCAGACACACATTCACATACACATTCAGACACACATTCAGACACACATTCAGACACACATTCACATACACATTCAGACACATATTCAGACACACATTCAGACACACATTCAGACACACATTCAGACACAAATTCACATTCACATTCACATATACATTCAGACACACATACACATTCAGACACACATTCAGACACACATTCAGACACACATTCAGACCCACATTCAGACACACATTCAGACACACATTCAGACACACATTCAGACACACATTCAGATACACATTCACATACACATTCAGATACACATTCAGACACACATTCACATACACATTCAGACACACATTCAGACACACATTCAGACACACATTCAGACACACATTCAGACATACATTCAGACACACATTCAGACACACATTCAGACACACATTCAGACACACATTCAGACACACATTCAGACACACATTCAGACACACATTCAGACACACATTCAGACACACATTCAGACACACATTCAGACACACATTCAGACACACATTCAGACACACATTCAGACACACATTCAGACACACATTCAGACACACATTCAGACACACATTCAGACACACATTCAGACACACATTCAGACACACATTCAGACACACATTCAGACACACATTCAGACACACATTCAGACACACATTCAGATACACATTCAGACACACATTCAGACACATATTCAGACACACATTCAGACACACATTCAGACACACATTCAGACACACATTCAGACACACATTCAGACACACATTCAGACACACATTCAGACACACATTCAGACACACATTCAGACACACATTCAGACACACATTCAGACACACATTCAGACACACATTCAGACACACATTCACATACACATTCACATACACATTCAGACACACATTCACATACACATTCAGATACACATTCAGACACACATTCACATACACATTCAGACACACATTCACACACACATTCAGACACACATTCAGACACACATTCAGACACACATTCAGACACACATTCAGACACACATTCAGACACACATTCAGACACACATTCAGACACACATTCAGACACACATTCAGACACACATTCAGACACACATTCAGACACACATTCAGACACACATTCAGACACACATTCAGACACACATTCAGACACACATTCAGACACACATTCAGACACACATTCAGACACACATTCAGACACACATTCAGACACACATTCAGACACACATTCACATACACATTCAGACACACATTCAGACACACATTCAGACACACATTCAGACACACATTCACATACACATTCAGACACACATTCAGACACACATTCAGACACACATTCAGACACACATTCACATACACATTCACATACACATTCACATACACATTCACATACACATTCACATACACATTCAGACACACATTCAGACACACATTCAGACACACATTCAGACACACATTCAGATACACATTCAGACACACATTCAGACACACATTCAGACACACATTCAGACACACATTCAGACACACATTCAGACACACATTCAGACACACATTCAGACACACATTCAGACACACATTCAGACACACATTCAGACACACATTCACATACACATTCAGACACACATTCAGACACACATTCAGACACACATTTAGACACACATTCACATACACATTCAGACACACATTCAGACACACATTCACATACACATTCACATACACATTCACATACACATTCACATACACATTCACATACACATTCAGACACACATTCAGACACACATTCAGACACACATTCAGACACACATTCACATACACATTCAGACACACATTCAGACACACATTCAGACACACATTCAGACACACATTCACATACACAGTCACATACACATTCACATACACATTCACATACACATTCAGACACACATTCAGACACACATTCAGACACACATTCAGACACACATTCAGACACACATTCAGATACACATTCAGACACACATTCAGACACACATTCAGACACACATTCAGACACACATTCAGACTCACATTCAGACACACATTCAGACACACATTCAGACACACATTCAGACACACATTCAGACACACATTCAGACACACATTCAGACACACATTCAGACACACATTCAGACACACATTCAGACACATATTCAGACACACATTCAGACACACATTCAGACACACATTCAGACACACATTCAGACACACATTCAGACACACATTCAGACACACATTCAGACACACATTCAGACACACATTCAGACACACATTCAGACACACATTCAGACACACATTCAGACACACATTCAGACACATATTCAGACACACATTCACATACACATTCAGACACACATTCAGACACACATTCAGACACACATTCACATACACATTCAGACACATATTCAGACACACATTCAGACACACATTCAGACACACATTCAGACACACATTCAGACACACATTCAGACACAAATTCACATTCACATTCACATATACATTCAGACACACATACACATTCAGACACACATTCAGACCCACATTCAGACACACATTCAGACCCACATTCAGACACACATTCAGACACACATTCAGACACACATTCAGATACACATTCACATACACATTCAGATACACATTCAGACACACATTCACATACACATTCAGACACACATTCAGACACACATTCAGACACACATTCAGACACACATTCAGACATACATTCAGACACACATTCAGACACACATTCAGACACACATTCAGACACACATTCAGACACACATTCAGACACACATTCAGACACACATTCAGACACACATTCAGACACACATTCAGACACACATTCAGACACACATTCAGACACACATTCAGACACACATTCAGACACACATTCAGACACACATTCAGACACACATTCAGACACACATTCAGACACACATTCAGACACACATTCAGACACACATTCAGACACACATTCAGACACACATTCAGACACACATTCAGACACACATTCAGACACACATTCAGACACACATTCAGACACACATTCAGACACACATTCAGATACACATTCAGACACACATTCAGACACATATTCAGACACACATTCAGACACACATTCAGACACACATTCAGACACACATTCAGACACACATTCAGACACACATTCAGACACACATTCAGACACACATTCAGACACACATTCAGACACACATTCAGACACACATTCACATACACATTCACATACACATTCAGACACACATTCACATACACATTCAGATACACATTCAGACACACATTCACATACACATTCAGATACACATTCAGACACACATTCACATACACATTCAGACACACATTCAGACACACATTCAGACACACATTCAGACACACATTCAGACACACATTCAGACACACATTCAGACACACATTCAGACACACATTCAGACACACATTCAGACACACATTCAGACACACATTCAGACACACATTCAGACACACATTCAGACACACATTCAGACACACATTCAGACACACATTCAGACACACATTCAGACACACATTCAGACACACATTCAGACACACATTCAGACACACATTCAGACACACATTCAGACACACATTCAGACACACATTCAGACACACATTCAGACACAGATTCAGACACACAGTCAGACACACATTCAGACACACATTCAGACACACATTCAGACACACATTCAGACACACATTCAGACACACATTCAGACACACATTCAGACACACATTCAGACACACATTCAGACACACATTCAGACACACATTCAGACACACATTCAGACACACATTCAGACACATATTCAGACACACATTCAGACACACATTCAGACACACATTCAGACACACATTCAGACACACATTCAGACACACATTCAGACACACATTCAGACACACATTCAGACACACATTCACATACACATTCAGACACACATTCAGACACACATTCAGACACACATTCACATACACATTCAGACACATATTCAGACACACATTCAGACACACATTCAGACACACATTCAGACACAAATTCACATTCACATTCACATATACATTCAGACACACATACACATTCAGACACACATTCAGACACACATTCAGACACACATTCAGACCCACATTCAGACACACATTCAGACACACATTCAGACACACATTCAGACACACATTCAGATACACATTCACATACACATTCAGATACACATTCAGACACACATTCACATACACATTCAGACACACATTCAGACACACATTCAGACACACATTCAGACACACATTCAGACATACATTCAGACACACATTCAGACACACATTCAGACACACATTCAGACACACATTCAGACACACATTCAGACACACATTCAGACACACATTCAGACACACATTCAGACACACATTCAGACACACATTCAGACACACATTCAGACACACATTCAGACACACATTCAGACACACATTCAGACACACATTCAGACACACATTCAGACACACATTCAGACACACATTCAGACACACATTCAGACACACATTCAGACACACATTCAGACACACATTCAGACACACATTCAGATACACATTCAGACACACATTCAGACACATATTCAGACACACATTCAGACACACATTCAGACACACATTCAGACACACATTCAGACACACATTCAGACACACATTCAGACACACATTCAGACACACATTCAGACACACATTCAGACACACATTCAGACACACATTCAGACACACATTCAGACACACATTCAGACACACATTCAGACACACATTCACATACACATTCACATACACATTCAGACACACATTCACATACACATTCAGATACACATTCAGACACACATTCACATACACATTCAGACACACATTCACACACACATTCAGACACACATTCAGACACACATTCAGACACACATTCAGACACACATTCAGACACACATTCAGACACACATTCAGACACACATTCAGACACACATTCAGACACACATTCAGACACACATTCAGACACACATTCAGACACACATTCAGACACACATTCAGACACACATTCAGACACACATTCAGACACACATTCAGACACACATTCAGACACACATTCAGACACACATTCAGACACACATTCAGACACACATTCAGACACACATTCAGACACACATTCAGACACACATTCACATACACATTCAGACACACATTCAGACACACATTCAGACACACATTCAGACACACATTCACATACACATTCAGACACACATTCAGACACACATTCAGACACACATTCAGACACACATTCACATACACATTCACATACACATTCACATACACATTCACATACACATTCACATACACATTCAGACACACATTCAGACACACATTCAGACACACATTCAGACACACATTCAGATACACATTCAGACACACATTCAGACACACATTCAGACACACATTCAGACACACATTCAGACACACATTCAGACACACATTCAGACACACATTCAGACACACATTCAGACACACATTCAGACACACATTCAGACACACATTCAGACACACATTCACATACACATTCAGACACACATTCAGACACACATTCAGACACACATTTAGACACACATTCACATACACATTCAGACACACATTCAGACACACATTCACATACACATTCACATACACATTCACATACACATTCACATACACATTCACATACACATTCAGACACACATTCAGACACACATTCAGACACACATTCAGATACACATTCAGACACACATTCAGACACACATTCAGACACACATTCAGACACACATTCAGACACACATTCAGACACACATTCAGACACACATTCAGACACACATTCAGACACACATTCAGACACACATTCACATACACATTCACATACACATTCAGACACACATACACATTCAGACACACATACACATTCAGACACACATACACATTCAGACACACATACACATTCAGACACACATTCACATACACATTCAGACACACATACACATTCAGACACACATACACATTCAGACACACATTCAGACACACATTCGGACACACATTCACATACACATTCAGACACACATTCAGACACACATTCAGATACACATTCAGACACACATTCAGACACACATTCACATACACATTCAGATACACATTCAGACACACATACACATTCAGACACACATTCAGACACACATTCAGACACACATTCAGACACACATTCAGACACACATTCAGACACACATTCACATACACATTCAGATACACATTCAGACACACATTCACATACACATTCAGACACACATTCAGACACACATTCAGACACACATTCAGACACACATTCAGACACACATTCAGACACACATTCAGACACACATTCAGACACACATTCAGACACACATTCAGACACACATTCAGACACACATTCAGACACACATTCAGACACACATTCAGACACACATTCACATACACATTCACATACACATTCAGACACACATTCAGACACACATTCAGACACACATTCAGACACACATTCATACACACATTCAGACACACATTCAGACACACATTCAGACACACATTCAGACACACATTCAGACACACATTCAGACACACATTCAGACACACATTCAGACACACATTCACATACACATTCAGATACACATTCAGACACACATTCACATACACATTCAGACACACATTCAGACACACATTCAGACACACATTCAGACACACATTCAGACACACATTCAGACACACATTCAGACACACATTCAGACACACATTCAGACACACATTCAGACACACATTCAGACACACATTCAGATACACATTCAGACACACATTCAGACACACATTCAGACACACATTCAGACACACATTCAGACACACATTCAGACACACATTCAGACACACATTCAGACACACATTCAGACACACATTCAGAAACACATTCAGACACACATTCAGACACACATTCAGACACACATTCAGACACACATTCAGACACACATTCAGACACACATTCAGACACACATTCAGACACACATTCAGACACACATTCAGACACACATTCAGACACACATTCAGACATACATTCAGACACACATTCAGACACACATTCAGACACACATTCAGACACACATTCAGACACACATTCAGACACACATTCACATTCACATACACATTCAGACACACATTCAGACACACATTCAGACACACATTCAGACACACATTCAGACACACATTCAGACACACATTCACATACACATTCAGACACACATTCAGACACACATTCAGACACACATTCAGACACACATTCACATACACATTCACATACACATTCACATACACATTCACATACACATTCAGACACACATTCAGACACACATTCAGACACACATTCAGACACACATTCAGATACACATTCAGACACACATTCAGACACACATTCAGACACACATTCAGACACACATTCAGACACACATTCAGACACACATTCAGACACACATTCAGACACACATTCAGACACACATTCAGACACACATTCAGACACACATTCAGACACACATTCAGACACACATTCAGACACACATTCAGACACACATTCAGACACATATTCAGACACACATTCAGACACACATTCAGACACACATTCAGACACACATTCAGACACACATTCAGACACACATTCAGACACACATTCAGACACACATTCAGACACACATTCAGACACACATTCACATACACATTCAGACACACATTCAGACACACATTCAGACACACATTCACATACACATTCACATACACATTCAGACACATATTCAGACACACATTCAGACACACATTCAGACACACATTCAGACACACATTCAGACACACATTCAGACACAAATTCACATTCACATTCACATATACATTCAGACACACATACACATTCAGACACACATTCAGACACACATTCAGACACACATTCAGACCCACATTCAGACACACATTCAGACACACATTCAGACACACATTCACATACACATTCAGATACACATTCAGACACACATTCACATACACATTCAGACACACATTCAGACACACATTCAGACACACATTCAGACATACATTCAGACACACATTCAGACACACATTCAGACACACATTCAGACACACATTCAGACACACATTCAGACACACATTCAGACACACATTCAGACACAAATTCAGACACACATTCAGACACACATTCAGACACACATTCAGACACACATTCAGACACACATTCAGACACACATTCAGACACACATTCAGACACACATTCAGACACACATTCAGACACACATTCAGACACACATTCAGACACACATTCAGACACACATTCAGACACACATTCAGACACACATTCAGACACACATTCAGACACACATTCAGACACACATTCAGACACACATTCAGACACACATTCAGACACACATTCAGACACACATTCAGACACACATTCAGACACACATTCAGACACACATTCAGACACACATTCAGACACACATTCAGATACACATTCAGACACACATTCAGACACACATTCAGACACACATTCAGACACACATTCAGACACACATTCAGACACACATTCAGACACACATTCAGACACACATTCAGACACACATTCAGACACACATTCAGACACACATTCACATACACATTCACATACACATTCAGATACACATTCAGACACACATTCAGACACACATTCAGACACACATTCAGACACACATTCAGACACACATTCAGACACACATTCAGACACACATTCAGACACACATTCAGACACACATTCAGACACACATTCACATACACATTCAGACACAAATTCACATTCACATTCACATATACATTCAGACACACATACACATTCAGACACACATTCAGACACACATTCAGACACACATTCAGACCCACATTCAGACACACATTCAGACACACATTCAGACACACATTCAGACACACATTCAGTCACACATTCAGACACACATTCACATACACATTCAGATACACATTCAGACACACATTCACATACACATTCAGACACACATTCAGACACACATTCAGACACACATTCAGACACACATTCAGACACACATTCAGACACACATTCAGACACACATTCAGACACACATTCAGACACACATTCAGACACACATTCAGACACACATTCAGACACACATTCAGACACACATTCAGACACACATTCAGACACACATTCATACACACATTCAGACACACATTCAGACACACATTCACATACACATTCACATACACATTCACATACACATTCAGACACACATTCAGACACACATTCAGACACACATTCAGACACACATTCAGACACACATTCAGACACACATTCAGACACACATTCAGACACACATTCAGACACACATTCAGACACACATTCAGACACACATTCAGACACACATTCAGACACACATTCAGACACACATTCAGACACACATTCAGACACACATTCAGACACACATTCAGACACACATTCAGACACACATTCAGCCACACATTCAGACACACATTCAGACACACATTCAGACACACATTCAGACACACATTCAGACACACATTCAGACACACATTCAGACACACATTCAGACACACATTCAGACACACATTCAGACACACATTCAGACACACATTCAGACACACATTCAGACACACATTCAGACACACATTCAGACACACATTCAGACACACATTCAGACACACATTCAGACACACATTCACATACACATTCACATACACATTCAGACACACATTCAGACACACATTCAGACACACATTCAGACACACATTCAGACACACATTCAGACACACATTCAGACACACATTCAGACACACATTCAGACACACATTCAGACACACATTCAGACACACATTCAGACACACATTCAGACACACATTCAGACACACATTCAGACACACATTCAGACACACATTCAGACACACATTCAGACACACATTCATACACACATTCAGACACACATTCAGACACACATTCAGACACACATTCAGACACACATTCAGACACACATTCAGACACACATTCAGACACACATTCAGACACACATTCAGACACACATTCAGATACACATTCAGACACACATTCAGACACACATTCAGACACACATTCAGACACACATTCAGACACACATTCAGACACACATTCAGACACACATTCAGACACACATTCACATACACATTCAGACACACATTCAGACACACATTCAGACACACATTCAGACACACATTTAGACACACATTTAGACACACATTCACATACACATTCAGACACACATTCAGACACACATTCACATACACATTCACATACACATTCACATACACATTCACATACACATTCAGACACACATTCAGACACACATTCAGACACACATTCAGATACACATTCAGACACACATTCAGACACACATTCAGACACACATTCAGACACACATTCAGACACACATTCAGACACACATTCAGACACACATTCACATACACATTCACATACACATTCAGACACACATACACATTCAGACACACATACACATTCAGACACACATA
Organism: Osedax frankpressi; assembly: GCA_964035775.1. Lineage (NCBI taxonomy): Eukaryota > Metazoa > Annelida > Polychaeta > Sabellida > Siboglinidae > Osedax > Osedax frankpressi. The sequence continues at coordinate 7,098,420 of OZ038317.1, read as the reverse complement.
CACATTCAGACACACATACACATTCAGACACACATTCACATACACATTCAGACACACATACACATTCAGACACACATACACATTCAGACACACATACACATTCAGACACACATTCAGACACACATTCGGACACACATTCACATACACATTCAGACACACATTCAGACACACATTCAGATACACATTCAGACACACATTCAGACACACATTCACATACACATTCAGATACACATTCAGACACACATACACATTCAGACACACATTCAGACACACATTCAGACACACATTCAGACACACATTCAGACACACATTCAGACACACATTCACATACACATTCAGATACACATTCAGACACACATTCACATACACATTCAGACACACATTCAGACACACATTCAGACACACATTCAGACACACATTCAGACACACATTCAGACACACATTCAGACACACATTCAGACACACATTCAGACACACATTCAGACACACATTCAGACACACATTCAGACACACATTCAGACACACATTCAGACACACATTCACATACACATTCACATACACATTCAGACACACATTCAGACACACATTCAGACACACATTCAGACACACATTCATACACACATTCAGACACACATTCAGACACACATTCAGACACACATTCAGACACACATTCAGACACACATTCAGACACACATTCAGACACACATTCAGACACACATTCACATACACATTCAGATACACATTCAGACACACATTCACATACACATTCAGACACACATTCAGACACACATTCAGACACACATTCAGACACACATTCAGACACACATTCAGACACACATTCAGACACACATTCAGACACACATTCAGACACACATTCAGATACACATTCAGACACACATTCAGACACACATTCAGACACACATTCAGACACACATTCAGACACACATTCAGACACACATTCAGACACACATTCAGACACACATTCAGACACACATTCAGAAACACATTCAGACACACATTCAGACACACATTCAGACACACATTCAGACACACATTCAGACACACATTCAGACACACATTCAGACACACATTCAGACACACATTCAGACACACATTCAGACACACATTCAGACACACATTCAGACACACATTCAGACACACATTCAGACATACATTCAGACACACATTCAGACACACATTCAGACACACATTCAGACACACATTCAGACACACATTCACATTCACATACACATTCAGACACACATTCAGACACACATTCAGACACACATTCAGACACACATTCAGACACACATTCAGACACACATTCACATACACATTCAGACACACATTCAGACACACATTCAGACACACATTCAGACACACATTCACATACACATTCACATACACATTCACATACACATTCACATACACATTCAGACACACATTCAGACACACATTCAGACACACATTCAGACACACATTCAGATACACATTCAGACACACATTCAGACACACATTCAGACACACATTCAGACACACATTCAGACACACATTCAGACACACATTCAGACACACATTCAGACACACATTCAGACACACATTCAGACACACATTCAGACACACATTCAGACACACATTCAGACACACATTCAGACACACATTCAGACACACATTCAGACACATATTCAGACACACATTCAGACACACATTCAGACACACATTCAGACACACATTCAGACACACATTCAGACACACATTCAGACACACATTCAGACACACATTCAGACACACATTCAGACACACATTCAGACACACATTCACATACACATTCAGACACACATTCAGACACACATTCAGACACACATTCACATACACATTCACATACACATTCAGACACATATTCAGACACACATTCAGACACACATTCAGACACACATTCAGACACACATTCAGACACACATTCAGACACAAATTCACATTCACATTCACATATACATTCAGACACACATACACATTCAGACACACATTCAGACACACATTCAGACACACATTCAGACACACATTCAGACCCACATTCAGACACACATTCAGACACACATTCAGACACACATTCACATACACATTCAGATACACATTCAGACACACATTCACATACACATTCAGACACACATTCAGACACACATTCAGACACACATTCAGACACACATTCAGACATACATTCAGACACACATTCAGACACACATTCAGACACACATTCAGACACACATTCAGACACACATTCAGACACACATTCAGACACACATTCAGACACACATTCAGACACACATTCAGACACACATTCAGACACACATTCAGACACACATTCAGACACACATTCAGACACACATTCAGACACACATTCAGACACACATTCAGACACACATTCAGACACACATTCAGACACACATTCAGACACACATTCAGACACACATTCAGACACACATTCAGACACACATTCAGACACACATTCAGACACACATTCAGACACACATTCAGACACACATTCAGACACACATTCAGACACACATTCAGACACACATTCAGACACACATTCAGACACACATTCAGACACACATTCAGACACACATTCAGACACACATTCAGACACACATTCAGACACACATTCAGACACACATTCAGACACACATTCAGACACACATTCAGACACACATTCAGACACACATTCAGACACACATTCAGACACACATTCAGATACACATTCAGACACACATTCAGACACACATTCAGACACACATTCAGACACACATTCAGACACACATTCAGACACACATTCAGACACACATTCAGACACACATTCAGACACACATTCAGACACACATTCAGACACACATTCAGACACACATTCAGACACACATTCAGACACACATTCAGACACACATTCAGACACACATTCAGACACACATTCAGACACACATTCACATACACATTCAGACACAAATTCACATTCACATTCACATATACATTCAGACACACATACACATTCAGACACACATTCAGACACACATTCAGACACACATTCAGACCCACATTCAGACCCACATTCAGACACACATTCAGACACACATTCAGACACACATTCAGACACACATTCAGTCACACATTCAGACACACATTCACATACACATTCAGATACACATTCAGACACACATTCACATACACATTCAGACACACATTCAGACACACATTCAGACACACATTCAGACACACATTCAGACACACATTCAGACACACATTCAGACACACATTCAGACACACATTCAGACACACATTCAGACACACATTCAGACACACATTCAGACACACATTCAGACACACATTCAGACACACATTCAGACACACATTCAGACACACATTCAGACACACATTCACATACACATTCACATACACATTCACATACACATTCAGACACACATTCAGACACACATTCAGACACACATTCAGACACACATTCAGACACACATTCAGACACACATTCAGACACACATTCAGACACACATTCAGACACACATTCAGACACACATTCAGACACACATTCAGACACACATTCAGACACACATTCAGACACACATTCAGACACACATTCAGACACACATTCAGACACACATTCAGACACACATTCAGACACACATTCAGCCACACATTCAGACACACATTCAGACACACATTCAGACACACATTCAGACACACATTCAGACACACATTCAGACACACATTCAGACACACATTCAGACACACATTCAGACACACATTCAGACACACATTCAGACACACATTCAGACACACATTCAGACACACATTCAGACACACATTCAGACACACATTCAGACACACATTCAGACACACATTCAGACACACATTCACATACACATTCACATACACATTCAGACACACATTCAGACACACATTCAGACACACATTCAGACACACATTCAGACACACATTCAGACACACATTCAGACACACATTCAGACACACATTCAGACACACATTCAGACACACATTCAGACACACATTCAGACACACATTCAGACACACATTCAGACACACATTCAGACACACATTCAGACACACATTCATACACACATTCAGACACACATTCAGACACACATTCAGACACACATTCAGACACACATTCAGACACACATTCAGACACACATTCAGACACACATTCAGACACACATTCAGACACACATTCAGACACACATTCAGACACACATTCAGACACACATTCAGACACACATTCAGACACACATTCAGACACACATTCAGACACACATTCAGACACACATTCAGACACACATTCAGACACACATTCAGACACACATTCAGACACACATTCAGACACACATTCAGACACACATTCAGACACACATTCAGACACACATTCACATACACATTCAGACACACATTCAGACACACATTCAGACACACATTCAGACACACATTCAGACACACATTCAGACACACATTCAGACACACATTCAGACACACATTCAGACACACATTCACATACACATTCAGACACACATTCAGACACACATTCAGACACACATTCAGACACATATTCAGACACACATTCAGACACACATTCAGACACACATTCAGACACACATTCAGACACACATTCAGACACACATTCAGACACACATTCAGACACACATTCAGACACACATTCACATACACATTCACATACACATTCAGACACACATTCAGACACACATTCAGACACACATTCAGACACACATTCAGACACACATTCAGACACACATTCAGACACACATTCAGACACACATTCAGACACACATTCAGACACACATTCAGACACACATTCAGACACACATTCAGACACACATACAGACACACATTCAGACACACATTCAGACACACATTCAGACACACATTCAGACACACATTCAGGCACACATTCAGGCACACATTCAGGCACACATTCAGGCACACATTCAGGCACACATTCAGGCACACATTCAGGCACACATTCAGGCACACATTCAGGCACACATTCAGGCACACATTCAGACACACATTCAGACACACATTCAGACACACATTCAGACACACATTCAGACACACATTCAGACACACATTCAGACACACATTCAGACACACATTCAGACACACATTCAGACACACATTCAGACACACATTCAGACACACATTCAGACACACATTCAGACACACATTCAGACACACATTCAGACACACATTCAGACACACATTCAGACAAACATTCAGACAAACATTCAGACACACATTCAGACACACATTCAGACACACATTCAGACACACACTCAGACACACACTCAGACACACACTCAGACACACATTCAGACACACATTCAGACACACATTCAGACACACATTCAGACACACATTCAGACACACATTCAGACACACATTCAGACACACATTCAGACACACATTCAGACACACATTCAGACCCACATTCAGACACACATTCAGACACACATTCAGACACACATTCAGACACACATTCAGTCACACATTCAGACACACATTCACATACACATTCAGATACACATTCAGACACACATTCACATACACATTCAGGCACACATTCAGACACACATTCAGACACACATTCAGACACACATTCAGACACACATTCAGACACACATTCAGACACACATTCAGACACACATTCAGACACACATTCAGACACATTCAGACACACATTCAGACACACATTCAGACACACATTCATACACACATTCAGACACACATTCAGACACACATTCACATACACATTCACATACACATTCAGACACACATTCAGACACACATTCAGACACACATTCAGACACACATTCAGACACACATTCAGACACACATTCAGACACACATTCAGACACACATTCAGACACACATTCAGACACACATTCAGACACACATTCAGACACACATTCAGACACACATTCAGACACACATTCAGACACACATTCAGACACACATTCAGACACACATTCAGACACACATTCAGCCACACATTCAGACACACATTCAGACACACATTCAGACACACATTCAGACACACATTCAGACACACATTCAGACACACATTCAGACACACATTCAGACACACATTCAGACACACATTCAGACACACATTCAGACACACATTCAGACACACATTCAGACACACATTCATACACACATTCATACACACATTCAGACACACATTCAGACACACATTCACATACACATTCACATACACATTCACATACACATTCACATACACATTCAGACACACATTCAGACACACATTCAGACACACATTCAGATACACATTCAGACACACATTCAGACACACATTCAGACACACATTCAGACACACATTCAGACACACATTCAGACACACATTCAGACACACATTCAGACACACATTCAGACACACATTCAGACACACATTCAGACACACATTCAGACACACATTCAGCCACACATTCAGACACACATTCAGACACACATTCAGACACACATTCAGACACACATTCAGACACACATTCAGACACACATTCAGACACACATTCAGACACACATTCAGACACACATTCAGACACACATTCAGACACACATTCAGACACACATTCAGACACACATTCAGACACACATTCAGACACACATTCAGATACACATTCAGACACACATTCAGACACACATTCATACACACATTCAGACACACATTCAGACACACATTCAGACACACATTCAGACACACATTCAGACACACATTCAGACACACATTCAGACACACATTCAGACACACATTCAGACACACATTCAGACACACATTCAGACACACATTCAGACACACATTCAGACACACATTCAGACACACATTCAGACACACATTCAGACACACATTCAGACACACATTCAGACACACATTCACATACACATTCAGACACACATTCAGACACACATTCAGACACACATTCAGACACACATTCAGACACACATTCAGACACACATTCAGACACACATTCAGACACACATTCAGACACACATTCAGACACACATTCAGACACACATTCAGACACACATTCAGACACACATTCAGACACACATTCACATACACATTCACATACACATTCAGACACACATTCAGACACACATTCAGACACACATTCAGACACACATTCAGACACACATCCAGACACACATTCAGACACACATTCAGACACACATTCAGACACACATTCAGACACACATTCAGACACACATTCAGACACACATTCAGACACACATACAGACACACATTCAGACACACATTCAGACACACATTCAGACACACATTCAGACACACATTCAGACACACATTCAGGCACACATTCAGGCACACATTCAGGCACACATTCAGGCACACATTCAGGCACACATTCAGGCACACATTCAGGCACACATTCAGGCACACATTCAGGCACACATTCAGGCACACATTCAGGCACACATTCAGACACACATTCAGACACACATTCAGACACACATTCAGACACACATTCAGACACACATTCAGACACACATTCAGACACACATTCAGACACACATTCAGACACACATTCAGACACACATTCAGACACACATTCAGACACACATTCAGACACACATTCAGACACACATTCAGACACACATTCAGACACACACTCAGACACACACTCAGACACACACTCAGATACACATTCAGACACACATTCAGACACACATTCAGACACACATTCAGACACACATTCAGACACACATTCAGACACACATTCAGACCCACATTCAGACACACATTCAGACACACATTCAGACACACATTCAGTCACACATTCAGACACACATTCACATACACATTCAGATACACATTCAGACACACATTCACATACACATTCAGACACACATTCAGACACACATTCAGACACACATTCAGACACACATTCAGACACACATTCAGACACACATTCAGACACACATTCAGACACACATTCAGACACACATTCAGACACACATTCAGACACACATTCAGACACACATTCAGACACACATTCAGACACACATTCAGACACACATTCAGACACACATTCAGACACACATTCATACACACATTCAGACACACATTCAGACACACATTCACATACACATTCACATACACATTCACATACACATTCAGACACACATTCAGACACACATTCAGACACACATTCAGACACACATTCAGACACACATTCAGACACACATTCAGACACACATTCAGACACACATTCAGACACACATTCAGACACACATTCAGACACACATTCAGACACACATTCAGACACACATTCAGACACACATTCAGACACACATTCAGACACACATTCAGACACACATTCAGACACACATTCAGACACACATTCAGACACACATTCAGACACACATTCAGACACACATTCAGCCACACATTCAGACACACATTCAGACACACATTCAGACACACATTCAGACACACATTCAGACACACATTCAGACACACATTCAGACACACATTCAGACACACATTCAGACACACATTCAGACACACATTCAGACACACATTCAGACACACATTCAGACACACATTCAGACACACATTCAGACACACATTCATACACACATTCAGACACACATTCAGACACACATTCAGACACACATTCACATACACATTCACATACACATTCACATACACATTCAGACACACATTCAGACACACATTCAGACACACATTCAGACACACATTCAGACACACATTCAGACACACATTCAGACACACATTCAGACACACATTCAGACACACATTCAGACACACATTCAGACACACATTCAGACACACATTCAGACACACATTCAGACACACATTCAGACACACATTCAGACACACATTCAGACACACATTCAGACACACATTCAGATACACATTCAGACACACATTCAGCCACACATTCAGACACACATTCAGACACACATTCAGACACACATTCAGACACACATTCAGACACACATTCAGACACACATTCAGACACACATTCAGACACACATTCAGACACACATTCAGACACACATTCAGACACACATTCAGACACACATTCAGACACACATTCAGACACACATTCAGACACACATTCAGACACACATTCAGACACACATTCAGACACACATTCAGACACACATTCAGACACACATTCAGACACACATTCACATACACATTCACATACACATTCAGACACACATTCAGACACACATTCAGACACACATTCAGACACACATTCAGACACACATTCAGACACACATTCAGACACACATTCAGACACACATTCAGACACACATTCAGACACACATTCAGACACACATTCAGACACACATTCAGACACACATTCAGACACACATTCAGACACACATTCATACACACATTCAGACACACATTCAGACACACATTCAGACACACATTCAGACACACATTCAGACACACATTCAGACACACATTCAGACACACATTCAGACACACATTCAGACACACATTCAGACACACATTCAGACACACATTCAGACACACATTCAGACACACATTCAGACACACATTCAGACACACATTCAGACACACATTCAGACACACATTCAGACACACATTCAGACACACATTCAGACACACATTCAGACACACATTCAGACACACATTCAGACACACATTCAGACACACATTCAGACACACATTCAGACACACATTCACATACACATTCAGATACACATTCAGACACACATTCAGACACACATTCAGACACACATTCAGACACACATTCAGACACACATTCAGACACACATTCAGACACACATTCAGACACACATTCAGACACACATTCAGACACACATTCACATACACATTCAGACACACATTCAGACACACATTCAGACACACATTCAGACACACATTCAGACACACATTCAGACACACATTCAGACACACATTCAGACACACATTCAGACACACATTCAGACACACATTCAGACACACATTCAGACACACATTCAGACACACATTCAGACACACATTCACATACACATTCACATACACATTCAGACACACATTCAGACACACATTCAGACACACATTCAGACACACATTCAGACACACATTCAGACACACATTCAGACACACATTCAGACACACATTCAGATACACATTCAGACACACATTCAGACACACATTCAGACACACATTCAGACACACATTCAGACACACATTCAGACACACATTCAGACACACATTCAGACACACATTCAGACACACATTCAGACACACATTCAGACACACATTCAGACACACATTCACATACACATTCAGACACACATTCAGACACACATTCAGACACAAATTCACATTCACATTCACATATACATTCAGACACACATACACATTCAGACACACATTCAGACACACATTCAGACACACATTCAGACACACATTCAGTCACACATTCAGACACACATTCACATACACATTCAGATACACATTCAGACACACATTCACATACACATTCAGACACACATTCAGACACACATTCAGACACACATTCAGACACACATTCAGACACACATTCAGACACACATTCAGACACACATTCAGACACACATTCAGACACACATTCATACACACATTCAGACACACATTCAGACACACATTCACATACACATTCACATACACATTCACATACACATTCAGACACACATTCAGACACACATTCAGACACACATTCAGACACACATTCAGACACACATTCAGACACACATTCAGACACACATTCAGACACACATTCAGACACACATTCAGACACACATTCAGACACACATTCAGACACACATTCAGACACACATTCAGACACACATTCAGACACACATTCAGACACACATTCAGCCACACATTCAGACACACATTCAGACACACATTCAGACACACATTCAGACACACATTCAGACACACATTCAGACACACATTCAGACACACATTCAGACACACATTCAGACACACATTCAGACACACATTCAGACACACATTCAGACACACATTCAGACACACATTCAGACACACATTCAGACACACATTCAGACACACATTCAGACACACATTCAGACACACATTCAGACACACATTCAGACACACATTCAGACACACATTCACATACACATTCACATACACATTCAGACACACATTCAGACACACATTCAGACACACATTCAGACACACATTCAGACACACATTCAGACACACATTCAGACACACATTCAGACACACATTCAGACACACATTCAGACACACATTCAGACACACATTCAGACACACATTCAGACACACATTCAGACACACATTCAGACACACATTCAGACACACATTCAGACACACATTCAGACACACATTCAGACACACATTCAGACACACATTCAGACACACATTCAGACACACATTCAGACACACATTCAGACACACATTCAGACACACATTCAGACACACATTCAGACACACATTCAGACACACATTCAGACACACATTCAGACACACATTCAGACACACATTCAGACACACATTCAGACACACATTCAGACACACATTCAGACACACATTCAGACACAAATTCAGACACACATTCAGACACACATTCAGACACACATTCAGACACACATTCAGACACACATTCACATACACATTCAGATACACATTCAGACACACATTCAGACACACATTCAGACACACATTCAGACACACATTCAGACACACATTCAGACACACATTCAGACACACATTCAGACACACATTCAGACACACATTCAGACACACATTCACATACACATTCAGACACACATTCAGACACACATTCAGACACACATTCAGACACACATTCAGACACACATTCAGACACACATTCAGACACACACTCAGACACACATTCAGACACACATTCAGACACACATTCAGACACACATTCAGACACACATTCACATACACATTCACATACACATTCAGACACACATTCAGACACACATTCAGACACACATTCAGACACACATTCAGACACACATTCAGACACACATTCAGACACACATTCAGACACACATTCAGACACACATTCAGACACACATTCAGACACACATTCAGACACACATTCAGACACACATTCAGACACACATACAGACACACATTCAGACACACATTCAGACACACATTCAGACACACATTCAGACACACATTCAGACACACATTCAGACACACATTCAGACACACATTCAGACACACATTCAGACACACATTCAGACACACATTCAGGCACACATTCAGGCACACATTCAGGCACACATTCAGGCACACATTCAGGCACACATTCAGGCACACATTCAGACACACCTTCAGACACACATTCAGACACACATTCAGACACACATTCAGACACACATTCAGACACACATTCAGACACACATTCAGACACACATTCAGACACACATTCAGACACACATTCAGACACACATTCAGACACACATTCAGACACACATTCAGACACACATTCAGACACACATTCAGACACACATTCAGACACACATTCAGACACACATTCAGACACACATTCAGACACACATTCAGACACACATTCAGACACACATTCAGACACACATTCAGACAAACATTCAGACAAACATTCAGACACACATTCAGACACACATTCAGACACACATTCAGACACACACTCAGACACACACTCAGACACACACTCAGACACACATTCAGACACACATTCAGACACACATTCAGACACACATTCAGACACACATTCAGACACACATTCAGACACACATTCAGACACACATTCAGACACACATTCAGACACACATTCAGACACACATTCAGACACACATTCAGACACACATTCAGACACACATTCAGACACACATTCAGACACACATTCAGACACACATTCATACACACATTCAGACACACATTCAGACACACATTCAGACACACATTCAGACACACATTCAGACACAAATTCAGACACACATTCACATACACATTCACATACACATTCAGACACACATTCAGACACACATTCATACACACATTCAGACACACATTCAGACACACATTCAGACACACATTCAGACACACATTCAGCCACACATTCAGACACACATTCAGACACACATTCAGACACACATTCAGACACACATTCAGACACACATTCAGACACACATTCAGACACACATTCAGACACACATTCAGACACACATTCAGACACACATTCAGACACACATTCAGACACACATTCAGACACACATTCAGACACACATTCAGACACACATTCAGACATACATTCAGACACACATTCAGACACACATTCAGACACACATTCAGACACACATTCAGACACACATTCAGACACATATTCAGACACACATTCAGACACACATTCAGACACACATTCAGACACACATTCAGACACACATTCAGACACACATTCAGACACACATTCAGACACACATTCAGACACACATTCAGACACACATTCAGACACACATTCAGACACACATTCAGACACACATTCAGACACACATTCAGACACACATTCAGACACACATTCAGACACACATTCAGACACACATTCAGACACACATTCAGACACACATTCAGACACACATTCAGACACACATTCAGACACACATTCAGACACACATTCAGACACACATTCAGACACACATTCAGACACACATTCAGACACACATTCAGACACACATTCAGACACACATTCAGACACACATTCAGACACACATTCAGACACACATTCAGACACACATTCAGACACACATTCAGACACACATTCAGACACACATTCAGACACACATTCAGACACACATTCAGACACACATTCAGACACACATTCAGACACACATTCAGACACACATTCAGACACACATTCAGACACACATTCAGACAAACATTCAGACACACATTCAGACACACACTCAGACACACACTCAGACACACACTCAGACACACACTCAGACACACACTCAGACACACACTCAGACACACACTCAGACACACACTCAGACACACATTCAGACACACATTCAGACACACATTCAGACACACATTCAGACACACATTCAGACACACATTCAGACACACATTCAGACACACATTCAGACACACATTCAGACACACACTCAGACACACATTCAGACACACATTCAGACACACATTCAGACACACATTCAGACACACATTCAGACACACATTCAGACATTTGTACATGTAAAAACAGACACACATATATATACTTCACACATTTGTACATGTAAAAACAGACACACATTCAGACACACATTTGTACATGTAAAAACAAACACACATATATATACTTCACACATTTGTACATGTAAGAACAGACACACTTATATATACTTCACACATTTGTACATGTAAAAACAGACACACATATATATACTTCACACATTTGTACATGTAAAAACAGACATATATACAACTGAGCTTATATTTCCATTCATTGGATATTATTATTGTCTAGAGAGGTATTCAATGTAGTCACTCAAACTAGTAACTTCATAGAAGAACATCATTGTATCTTATGAATGTGAATTTAAACAATGTGAAAGTTTACCATAATGTGGCTAAGTTAATGGAGGTTACTGTGGACCTGTTAATTCATGTCAAAAAGGTCACTGTAATAAAATTAATGAAATTGTTCACTGAATACAGTGGAATGGTATGGAAAACATTCAGGTAGTTTTTTTTGTTATACAAGTAATGTAGAATATATTTTATTCACATTAATATTATATTATGTTTACTTTTTATTTAAAATAATTATATAATATTTACATTATTTTGTTTCTTGGGTATTATTTAATATGTATTAAATAATGTGATGTATGCTGTATGAAATAAAATGATTTTTAATAAGAAAATATTGGGTTTTTAAGTAAATATTTATCCATAAAGAAAAAAAGTAAATTGATTATTTCTTTAAGTTATTTTGAACTTTTCACTTTATTACAAAAATTGGGTGTTTATACATTTAATAGGCATTTATTAGGCATGGTAATGTAGAAATAAAGTAAATTATTAAATTATAGTATATAGTAAAAATATGAAATAAATAAGAATAAAAACTGGTTAAATAAATGACACACACAAATATAATGTATAAAAAATAAGTTAATAAATTTAAAATATGAATATCCTATTATTAAAAATAAATTTCATAACAACAATCAATTCTATTCCGTGCCTCTAAATGTCACAATTCTGATGGAGTCACCACCTCCATGTTAAAGTAGGTCAACAATGTTTGTGGGTCTGGAACTCTAATAATATTTAAATATGTATAGGTCATTTAAAATAGTGTATATCATTTAGACAATCGATAATAATCACTAATATTGGAATAAAATGTCGACTTATTTATAGAATCATAGTGATGCTAGAATATATGCAACCAATTATGTAATTGAATAAATCATATGTTATATAATATACACTTGTATATTTTATTTATAATACATATTCATAAAATTAACTAAATATGCATAAAAAGCAAATTAATTGGTATAAGTTTAAAAGTCATTTAAGGATAAATCGTAAGTTAAAGCAACGGTAGGATTGATCAATATTGGTTTTAAAACATAATATCTGTATGATATTACCTATAGGTATATATATATATAGAATTGAAATCGTGAATCCACGTGAATCCTTTCTAATATATTATGATTTTTATTCAACTAATTATTGAGGCCTATTAATTAAATATAAATAACAATAGCATCCGAGCTAATATATAAAATATCTTGTTTGCATGTAAAAAAAACAACTATATAGCACGACGTGCGAAGTACGTTATCTTGTTGTGATTACCTTTGAAATCGATATCGATTTAAATGATATCGAATAACGAGATTAACTCAGTCTGGTGTAATATACTCAAGCTGATGATGCCATACATATATATTAGCAAATTAGTTATTGAAATACGTTATATAAATTTATGAATGTACTTTATACGCATATATATAGCATTTGATATATTCAATTATACAATGAATATGATTTATTCAAAATTCCAATTCAATGATTATTGTCTAATCTAACTCAGTGATTATTGTCCATTATAATTGATATTGATTAGTTACTTCAATTTTGCAATCACAAATATTTTATGCACACCTATTATAATGAAACCTATTTATAATATGAATATCATATTTAAAATAAATATTAGTAAACAAATATAATAAACTTATATATATTAGTAAATAAATGCAATTTATATAGTTATGTCTTATATAATATATAAATGCAATTTATATAGTTGTCTTATATAAATTTTAAAGTAAAAAATTCTTGACATTTGGAACAAAATACATATATTTATGTCGTCAATTTCTCATACTCCTAAAATAATAACTAGACCTGAAAACTTGAGTATACATATATATTATTATAATTAATTTGTAAGAATTACTGTATTGTTACTTTTGCCTACGCATGTTGTGATGTAACTAATTAAATATTTTCAATAAATTCATATGGTTAACTACCTCATTAACTTTATATATCTATATCATGTTTCATAACTAAAGATGGGTCTATTGAATCAATCATACTTTACTATTTGAAATTCATATTAATCTACTATTAGGTACATCATATTGTCTGAATAAATAATTGCGATATATATAGAATTAATAATCTCATACTTATGAAAAAATGATGATTTAATGTTGTGTGTGCAACTGACTCTAAAATTTGTTTGCAGACATATTCTGTTAACATAAAGTAGGCACTATGCAATTGTCCATTATTTTAATGATTTAGAATAATTGAATTTATTTATATTTGAATTATGTATCTTTATTAAATTATTAGTTTAAATATAAATATATAATAATTTATTAATAACATTTTTTTAGATATTTCCTAAACGATTAATTTTCACTAATGCTGACATCACATTCGATAACATTCTTTCGGAGAAAAATGAAATCCTCTCAAAGGTAATTGCAATTATGATCAGAGATTTGAATTCATATAAATTATTATGAAAATTCTTCTAAAATAACAGTAGGACAATATTAAAATATTATCGAATTCAGTATGCAAAGAAAACCTGATATATTGAAATGAAATGTTATTGAATTGGTGTTGGCACACATTGTTCAATTCATTCAATAATTGGTTAACAATATAAATAACGTTTTTACTAATGATTTACTGGAATCTACTCGAACATGATTATATATTATTTTATATAAGTAAATTAGGATATGATGAAATATATTATGCACTGGTGAAATATTCATACACACTCACAGCGGTACGAATGCGTTACGAATTCTCTTATAGTATGCAATCGGCTAACGACGACTTCTCCCGCAGAAAAGAATCGCCAAGGCAACGGGTACAATTGTTTCGTGGCCTCCCAAAAACCGCGAAATCTCCTGCGCCGCCGTACTGATGCTGTTGTTCCATGGTCGCGAGCATAAAGAACCCCGCATTTTGTTCACTAAACGAGCGCTGTCGTTGAATTCGCACAAAGGACAAATTAGGTTCGATTACGTCTGCGAAGACAACGTATTAATATAACTGGTCTTGAGGTCAATCAAATTTCTAGAGTAAACTTTATTTTCAGATGTCATTATATATAAGAATACAATTTAAAAACATTTATATTAATACTGGGAATTATAATAAATATTTTTTATAACTATCATTTATAATTCATCGTTTTAGTAAACTGGAATGGAAATAGTAGTAATCATATTTTATACAATTATTTTTAAAAAGATGAATTATAGATTTTATATAGATATATTTTTATTGATAAATTGATATCAAATATATATAACAAGATAATAACAGGACATTAATAAATAAATTATTGTATCTCAATATTGTTTGCTAAATTCTCAAAGTTAATCTAATTTATTATTATTACATAAGATGTTATGTAATATTCATCGAACTCAATTATAGTTTTCCTGGTGGAAAAGTAGACGAAAATGACATTGATCACATTTTCACGGCCGTGCGAGAAGCCGAAGAAGAAATTGGTTTACAACCGGAAGCAATATCTACCTGGGGAGTGTTGCCCGCAATACCAGGCAAGGTTAGCGGACTAGGTATAGGTCACATTGCTGTAGCAAATCATACTAAAATTAGCAACTTAATTAGTAATTAATCTAGAAAACTAATTAATAATTTATTTAATTAGATTATTTTATATTATGCTTATAATTTAATCTACTATAAATAGATTTACCAACAAATATCTGATTGCAGCTATACATTTTACATGTTAGCATAGTCAAGAATAATTACTACATTTTTTATAGAATCTAAAGATTGCTATAACTCCAGTAATTGCAAAATATAACGGAGATTTGAATATCGAAAGTCTATCGATTAATAAATTTGAAGTTAGTATCGTTAATTACGTTATTGTATGCAATATGGATTAATTATATGATATTATTTGATATCTTTGAATAAATATTAAAATTATTTAAAAATATATAGTATAAAATTACTAATTACATTTGTAGAGATTTTTACTATGATTTTTCAAATAAATATAATTATAATTCGTGAATTTATTTATTTACTTGTAGATGTCTAAAGTTTTTTGATTGAAAATTCAAATTTGTAGTTGTGAATTTAAAATTGTACAAATTATTATATTAATATTAGTAATATTAATTAGAGATTGTAAAATTTCATGTTTAATTTTATTTATTTTAATATTGTATTCCATTATTATAAAATAATAGATATCGTGGATATAAAGCCGTTCAATAATAAAATAGTATTTATTATTTTAAAAATAACAATATTTATAATTCATGATCAGCGTGTTTAGAATCACATTAAACTGACATAAAATTGGATTCATTTTATTGGTGCATGAGAAAATATAAATACAAAAATATGTTTAATTAAACTTTTAATAACTGAAATTATTTCTATGCAGCAAATAGAATGCATTAAATAATTTCCTATAATTTTAAGAATATTTACAATTTATGTAATAGTTTACGGAAGTCGAAAATAACATTATAGTAAATGTTCTTGTTGAATCCATTTTTCATGACACAGGTTCATTTATTGTGGTCCATTTTAAGCCTAATATAATAAACTAATATATCAATCAGTAATATGATGCAAATGTAAAATAATTTTGTATATCCTCATAATTCATATAATTTATTGACATTGTATTCAATTATTGGTAAATATCTGGATATCTTTTTAGATTTAATATTAATAAATTTTATATAGATTATAATTTTTATCCCCATCATTTAATATTGTATTCCATGCACTACTAGCAAATAAACTTATTCTTATAATGTATACTTCTACTTCGATATACTATTAACATATATTGGTTTCAATATTCCTAATAACTTCAATTTGCCACGGAATCTTCTAAATTTATTAATCTCACCAGACTAGTTCATTTATAAACATCTATAATTTCTACCCGGGTTTCTCCACTAGAAGCCACAAAAAAAGTACCGATATTTCATGCTTACCGATATTATAATACCTTTATATAGTATATCTCACGATATGTTTTCTTCTGGTCAGAACATTGCTAGATGTAGAGTTAATAGAATCTAGTATGAATTTCTTGAAACAATGGATGTTTTCATTCTATTCTAATCCCTTATTTAGTTATAATCATCAATACCCAATATCTAAGTAATACATATCAACCTCATAGCGGAATTCAAACCTTTTATAGGTAGCCGAAGTATTTTCTTGTTCAATTGAAGAATTATGTAAACATATAAGGTATACTAGATTTGTTCACTCTGATAAGAAGGTTTGTAGTTTATAATAAACTAATCATATAAAAACATTCATATAGAATATATTCACACAGAATATATTTTCATTTCCGGTATTCTTATCAAAGGACGAATCTAGCATGTTAGTTATTTTTATTAATATATACATATATATTAATATAAACTATATAAACAGAAAAAGACAAATATGGGGAATAACAGCTGGAATTCTACAAAATTGTTTACTATCAATCACAAATGAAAAAATATTTAATCCGCCATGCCCAGTATTTTCTATACACCGAAAATAAATAAATAAAAATTGAATTTTATATTTTTTTATTAAAATAAATAAATAATTATAGTATACATAAAAAATAGAATAGATATATACAATATAATAAATGGTTTTAAATAACTTTACTTCTAGTGATTCGCTTTTCTACCGATACATTTGCCTTTTTTGATCTTGTGATCCGGATATGTTTTTCTTCGCCTAGTGAAATCTTTATGGTTCTTTTAGAAACTTTTGTCATTTTCTCTGCATTATTTAATTCAGTTACATCGTCAGTTTTTTTATTTTTCTTCTTGCTTTTTTTTACAGGAATCTCTTCATCGATAGCTTCGTTACTACTTATCTTTTCTTTTACTCCAATTTTGTTCAGAGCAGATCTTGTTATTCTTACTACTTCAATAATTTTAGATTCCTTTTTAGTTACCTTGGAAGTTATTTTGAGTTTATTAGATATATTTTCTATAATTTTACTCTTTACCTTATCAGCTTTTATTTCAAGATCATCTTTTGTTTTAGTTATTGATTTATCTTTTTTATTTCTCTTAATACTTTTCTTTTCTACAATTATATTTTTTGTAGAGGATAACAAGATCCTACTATAATCATCATATAAGATAGATTCAATTTTTTTCTTTCTACCTCTAGTAATATTTCTTTCTACAATTATAGGTTCTTTACTATTTGAATCCAAGATAGATTTTGCTTTTTTCTTTCTACCTCTAGTAATATTTTGTTCTACAATTAGAGGTTCTTTACTATTTGAATCCAAGATAGATTTTGCTTTTTTCTTTCTACCTCTAGTAATATTTTGTTCTACAATTATAGGTTCTTTACTATTTGAATCCAAGATAGATTTTGCTTTTTTCTTTCTACATCTAGTAATATTTTGTTCTACAATTATAGGTTCTTTACTATTTGAATCCAAGATAGATTTAGCTTTTTTCTTTCTACCTCTAGTAATATTTTGTTCTACAATTAGAGGTTCTTTACTATTTGAATCCAAGATAGATTTTGCCCTTTTCTTTCTACCTCTAGTAATATTTTGTTCTACAATTAGAGGTTCTTTACTATTTGAATCCAAGATAGATTTTGCCCTTTTCTTTCTACCTCTAGTAATATTTTTTTCTACAATTAGAGGTTCTTTTTCATTTGAATCAAAGATAGATTTTTCTTTTTTCTTTCTACCTCTAGTAATATTTTTTTCAACAATTAGAGATTCTTTATCATTTGAATCTAAAATAGTTTTTGTTATTTTCTTTCTTCCTCTAGTAATATTTTTTTCTACAATTAGAGATTCTTTATTATTTGAATCTAAAATAGATTTTGTTTTTTTCTTTCTTCCTCTAGTAATATTTTTTTCTACAATTTCTTCTATACTATTCTTTAAAACTTTCTTGGCATATTGTTTAGTTTGTTTTAATTCAGGAAAATATTTTTTCTTATCAGAAATCATATTTCTAGTAATTCGCTTTTCAAAAATTACATTTGACTTATAAGATCTGGTTTTTCGGATTTTTAAATTTGCAGATACTATTTTCTTGTCTTTTATAGATAATTTAATTTTTTTAGAATTATTCTTTATAGTTCTATTGTTAGAATTTGATTTTTTCAAAAGAATATCTTCTTGGATACCAACTTTATCCAGAATTAAACATTCACCGAAACTAGAATATTTCATTCGTTTATTTCTCGTATTGGGTTTCTCATTTTCGATATCTTTCGAACATAAATTTCTATTTCTTAGAACCTTGATATTTTTCTTTTTAATAACTAGACTAGCTTTCTTTTTCTCCCTTATTCGCAATGATCGGCTATTCAAGATTTTACAATCTGTAACTGTTATTTCAGCTAATATTTGTTTATCGTTATTTTCGCCTATATTCAATGAGTCTTCTTTAACATTTTCTGTAAAATTAATATTAAATAATAATAATTAATATAATAATTCAAAGTTATCAATTTGGATATATCAAACTTTTTTGTATTGACAGAGATTTTGTTATACTTATTGCATCTGGTGTTGATAATATTTACTAATAATATTTATAATAAGATTGTATTAATGAGATTGTATTAATATTATAATTTCAAACTTTTTGGAGTTATAATATATTCATTTGTCTTCTCTGCCCTCATTGGAGAAGACCCGGCTTGATCAATTGCTGAAATATTGTTTAATTATAATTACTAAATAACCACGATAATAATCATAATTGAAATTTACATTTTATGGATAAATTAAATATGAATAGTCTTTTATATAGATATTATATTTTTATACCAACATTTTTGTACAATATCATGATTCTTGTTTAAAAAAATTTCGGTAGTTTGTTGATGATTAACTGAAAAAATATATTTGTATAATAGTTAATTTAATATTAAGTTAATTAAATTACTACAATAGTTTATTTAACATTAAATGGTAAGTGTATTTAATATTGATTGAATAATAAAAATATATTATCTCTTATTTAATTATTTAAAAAATATAATTTGTCAATTAGTATTAAAAACATTTTGGTGATGATAGAGAAGCATTTGTAATTTCCAAATTTTTGGGAGAAGATCCAACTAGTTCACTTGCTAAAATATTATAAAAATAATTTATGATGTAAATTCATGAATTTTATGAAAAAATGTACATTCAATTATTTTAATTATTTATATAATACAAAATAATAACTTTTTAATTTAAATGTTATTATTTTTATTAAATATTTCTACCAACAATGGGGTGTTATATCAATCGGTTTCAAGAACTTAGCGTTAAGAGATTCTGTTAGTTGATTATCTGAAAAAAGATTATATAAAAACTCAATAACAATGTAAAATTATACAAATTAAAATCATCTATTTAAAGTTAATATAATATATGGCAACAATTACAATAAACTATTTTCATTAAATATATTAAGTTTTATCTTTAAAAATCTTAAATCTTAAATAAAAAAATGTATATATGATACCTTGATCAGGGTAGCAACTTATTGAATCTTTAAATCTTGATGTGGTGTTCGAATCACCGTTAGTTCCAGATAAAATCTCATCTTGATTATTTCCTGCTAATTCTATATTACGAACTCCATATGATCTATCCAATGCAATCATTCCAGTTTCCTGATTATTTACAATTTCTCTAGTTTCCATACTGTCATCATTAATCCTTATAATCTTATTTATAATCGGAAACATAGTAATATTCTCCGTAATTACTTCAATTTCACTATCATCTGAATTTATAGAATCATTATCATTAACATCTGATATAATGACATGTTCTTTAATATCTATCTCTCTTTCATCAAAATGTTCTTCATTATCTTCTCCAATTTCACTTTCATCTGAAACAATCACTAGATCTTTATTATTAATCTTATTACTAAAATCGAAAAGTTCATTGTCTACAATTTTACCAGCATCTGATAAGATGATTTGTTCTGTTTCATCAACCTCACTTTTATTCAAATGTCCTTCATCATTCTCTACTATTTCATTAGTATCTGAAACACAAATATCTTCTATATCATCTATCTTACTTGTATCAAAATTGTCAACTTTATTATTTTTCGTTTCATCAGAAATAATGCATTGTTCTTTATTATCTATATCAAAAAGTTGTTGTTCTTTAATATCTATCTCTCTTTCATCAAAATGTTCTTCATTATCTTCTCCAATTTCACTTTCATCTGAAACAATCACTAGATCTTTATTATTAGCCTTATTACTAAAATCGAAAAGTTCATTGTCTACAATTTGACCAGCATCTGATAAGATGATTTGTTCTGTTTCATCAACCTCACTTTTATTCAAATGTCCTTCATCATTCTCTACTATTTCATTAGTATCTGAAACACAAATATCTTCTATATCATCTATCTTACTTGTATCAAAATTGTCAATTTTATTATTTTTCGTTTCATTTTTATCAGAAATAATGCATTGTTCTTTATTATCTATATCAAAAAGTTGTTGTTCTTTAATATCTATCTCTCTTTCATCAAAATGTTCTTCATTATCTTCTCCAATTTCACTTTCATCTGAAACAATCACTAGATCTTTATTATTAGCCTTATTACTAAAATCGAAAAGTTCATTGTCTACAATTTGACCAGCATCTGATAAGATGATTTGTTGTGTTTCATCAACCTCACTTTTATTCAAATGTCCTTCATCATTCTCTACTATTTCATTAGTATCCGAAACATAAATATCTTCTATATCATCTATCTTACTTGTATCAAAATTGTCAACTTTATTATTTTTCGTTTCATTTTTATCAGAAATAATGCATTGTTCTTTATTGTCTATATCAAAAAGTTGTTGTTCTTTAATATCTATCTCTCTTTCATCAAAATGTTCTTCATTATCTTCTCCAATTTCACTTTCATCTGAAATAACCACTAAATCTTTATTATTAATCTTATTACTAAAATCGAAAAGTTCATTGTCTACAATTTTACCAGCATCTGATAAGATGATTTGTTCTGTTTCATCAACCTCACTTTTATTCAAATGTCCTTCATCATTCTCTACTATTTCGTTAGTATCTGAAACACAAATATCTTCTATATCATCTATCTTACTTGTATCAAAATTATCAACTTTATTATTTTTCGTTTCATTTTTATCAGAAATAATGCATTGTTCTTTATTATCTATATCAAAAAGTTGTTGTTCTTTAATAACTATCTCTCTTTCATCAAAATGTTCTTCATTATCTTCTCCAATTTCACTTTCATCTGAAACAATCACTAGATCTTTATTATTAGCCTTATTACTAAAATCGAAAAGTTCATTGTCTACAATTTGACCAGCATCTGATAAGATGATTTGTTGTGTTTCATCAACCTCACTTTTATTCAAATGTCCTTCATCATTCTCTACTATTTCATTAGTATCTGAAACACAAATATCTTCTATATCATCTATCTTACTTGTATCAAAATTGTCAACTTTATTATTTTTCGTTTCATCAGAAATAATGCATTGTTCTTTATTATCTATATCAAAAAGTTGTTGTTCTTTAATATCTATCTCTCTTTCATCAAAATGTTCTTCATTATCTTCTCCAATTTCACTTTCATCTGAAACAATCACTAGATCTTTATTATTAGCCTTATTACTAAAATCGAAAAGTTCATTGTCTACAATTTGACCAGCATCTGATAAGATGATTTGTTGTGTTTCATCAACCTCACTTTTATTCAAATGTCCTTCATCATTCTCTACTATTTCATTAGTATCCGAAACACAAATATCTTCTATATCATCTATCTTACTTGTATCAAAATTGTCAATTTTATTATTTTTCGTTTCATTTTTATCAGAAATAATGCATTGTTCTTTATTATCTATATCATCCTTTATATCAAAAAGTTCTTTTTCATACTTTGAAATTTCACTAGAATCTAAAATAATGTCATCATTTGTTTCAATATTCTCAGTTCCAATGTATTGTTTCTTTACACAGACAAATTCTTCGGCTGATTTAGCATTAAATAGTTCAATTATAATTCCATTGTTCTGCTTGAATTCTTTAGTAATATCTCTGATTGAGCCGTGAGCTTTTTGAAGTGAGTTGTCGGCTGATATATTGTTCAGTTCTTCTGAAAATTAGACATTCGTACAGACATCTAAATCTAAACATGCATAAGCAATAAACTAAAATATGTATTCTAATCGAGTAATAGATAAAGCAGGTAATATCATAGAACAAAGCCCATTACATTATTTTAAACATCAACGACTAAATTAAGTAAAGTATAAACAAATAGCATATTTTATATATTTATGTGTATTTATACCCTTGGTTTCGGCGGATGTCTTTATATCATTTTCCTGAGAGGCTTTTGATGCTAAAATAGTTATTAGAGTTCATCATTTAGTTCATCATTTAATATTTTATAATTTAAAGAATTAAGAATACGAAATGATAAATTTATTTAAAATAATTAGAATGAGTTTAATTTTTATTGAATATTAAATAATTTTGTTGAAGTAATATCATATTCCTTCTTAAGTTTGAAGATTCAATTACTGAAAATAAATGTAAAGTTGAATTAAACTCTCATGGTGCGCCGAAGACTTCCCACGGGTCAAGGTTAGCGTCTACGTACATACCCTTCGATCTGTTGATGAAAATCGTTTCCGGGGAATCTGCGTGCCCAGTGCCGTAGAACACGTCGTGCGCCAATCTCACGTTCAGCGGAGTACGCTGGTTCATACGCTTGACCTGTTGGCAGGTCGGTGAAGTCACGAGTGTAGATAGCATCGCGACCACATTTATCGGCTACGTTGTAATCGTGGAGTACGCCTGAATTATTAATGGAATACCTTAGCTATCTTTAGGGATTGTAGTTTCGGGTATTCTTTGCGCTTGTTCTTTACTACTTTCACCCAGAGCTTCTTTTTCACGGTATCACCTGTTTTACGATGGACAATAAGAACAATCAAGACGATGGAATATATCAGGTATTACGGTACTGGAGAAATAAGGGGTATTACGGTAATGGAGAAATAAGGGGTATTAGGGTACTGGAGAAATAAGGGGTATTAGGGTACTGGAAATAAAAATTGTATCAAACATAATTAGAATAACAATAATCAGTTATTAACTCGTAAGCTAGACTGAAATATTACTTCTTACGTACTAGAAAATTACTTGGAGATTTTGATGGACAAACAAACGTTTTACGAGTGGAGACGGCGACGAAGACTCGCTATCAATATCCATCGGTTCATCGGTTCTAGCGGGTGGTAGCTCGGGTACCACGCGTACAGAATGGCCACTAGGTGTCAACATGCCGGCGGAGGTGCCGGCGATCTCGTCGTCGCCGTCATCGACGCTGCAGCCAGCGAAGAGTTCCTTTCCGTCGCCGAGTATAGAGCCGGCGGGTTCGAGCAGTTTGGGTGTACCTGTACCGACGAGGCGAGATGGCAAAGCAGGTGAATCCGGCTTAACTTGCAAGATGTTGAAAGCGATGCAATCTTTCGGTACTGCAAATATGTAAAATGAAAAAGATATGATAGATTGATCATATAGTTAATAAATATTGAAACCAAATACGCGATGCTTTTATTTGATTTGCTGCATATTTTATTTATTAAATTTTTTTCAAATTAATTAGAATACATCATTACGAATGTTTTATTTTATGTTGTACCTTTTTTTTTTGCTTTCATTGATGATACACATTGACGATTTCGTCTTTTAGATATAAATGGCGAGGATGAAGCAGCAAATTTGTTGTCTAATTTCAACACTCGTTTCCTTAAATCTGATGGAAGTGTAATATCATTTCTTGTGATTTTGAATAAATGCACTATATATATTTTATACATAATATATATATTTTCCATTTACATAATATACAATTATAAAAATTCAGATATAATAGGAAGTAATTAACCATTAGATTTTTTTATGATAATGGTCTCAGGTGATTCGCAGTGGCCAGTGGAAAAGAGATTTTTTACTTTCTTAATATTATTTGGTGTCTTTGGAATATTGAATATTGCAGAACTGACGCGTTTCTGTAATGTTAGGAAAATTAATATACTTTAATTAAACATAAATATACAGATGAGTATCATTATAAATTTCAGATTATATGATATATATAAGATTTTATAGTATATTATTTAGTATAATTAATATAATTTAAGTTTTCATACATTTGGTTTCAATTTTTTTTTCAAATCATTATCCCCTTTTGTATTTCTTGCGATTACTGCTTTATTCTTATTAACAACCGAACTCCATGTGGTGTTTTTCTTACATTTTGGCATTTCCACAACTTAGTAATGAATCATATATATAAAAGTATTATATTAATATCATATATATAAAAATATTATATTAATATAAACATATTGCTGTTTATTGATCAAGTATTTCATTAGCGATTAACCTTTAGAATTCACATTTTCCTTGTCATTAGAAGATTTTTTCATATTAGAAGAAATATGACCCGAGATATATTTATTTTTCACAATAAAATGAGGACTGAAATAATAAAATTTATGAATAATAACTTAAAATAGTAATATCTATTTTTTTATCTATAAATTTATATCTCAATTCATAGTTTACGAAAATTACATTTAAAGTATATATATTAAATGAAATATAATTCATTTAAAAATAAATAGTTTATGAGAAATTAGTATTAAAAAATTTATGTTAAAGACATATAAATATTATATATTTTGTATATTTTATATATTCAAAAAAATATAATATTATCTAGATATAAAATTGTCCTCAACTTACTTTTCTGGGTGGAAAAAAGATTGTTTCGTATAATGGAACAGGAATTCTTTGTCATCTATTGAAACTTTACTACCATGCTCTAACAACGCCCCCGCATTAATAGATTTACCATTGATCAGAGATTTTGAACTTCCAGATAATGAAATTAATTTAAGCTGTAAATTAGGCAAAAATTATAAGTAGAAATGTCATCTAATATCCATAACGCTAATTTTTGAATCAATAAAATTAAATTCATATATTTAAACAAACTATACTTTAATAAGCTATTAGTTGAATTATATACCTTATAGAGTTATTAATATAATAATAACACTTACAGAAGTATCAGCGTTTATCACAAATTTATTGATGATCTCTGCAGTTGGATCATCATGTTTATGAATCGACAAACCCTATTGATACGAGTTGTTTAATTGACAAAAATAAATTGACGGGTAGAAATGAATTCAAAGTAAATTTACACTTTTATTAGAATTCATAATAATCGTATACATCATTGTACATAGTTACAAGTTAACTTTAAAGTTAATAATAATTAATTAACCGGATGAAAGATTGACTTCGAGAAATTATTAATTTGGTTTTCATCGAGAGAAATCAGGAAACCGCAAGCGATTTTGCCCTCTTCCATCTTGAAATTAGAGTGAGATCATTAATTTATATGTATATATTAAACTAATCCAGTCTTACAACGTCATAGTATATATTATCAAGAAATGGCAATATACAATATGAGGGTACAACTTAATTTCAATAGTATTTTATTTCAATGTCATGGAATCCAAATTTGGAAAACAAATTATTAATGCAAATGTATTTACTAAACAATTTTCAGAAATAAATATTAGTTTTTATAAAAATATATCAAATTTTAATAACAATGAATTTTTGAATATTAATTTTAAAATTCAATATCAAAGATATCAAAAAATATCATACATTTGCATATGCACACGGGTATTTTTCACAAAAGTATTCGTCTATTATAATTATATATTAAATACAAGAACAATTTCTAGTATTATTTTATAAATGAGTTCTTTTATGGATCAAACTAAAGCAGTTTTAGGTAACCTTTACCAAATTGCTTAATTAACTTGTTTACATAAATTAATATTAAGAAAATCTATCCTATCAGATTTGTATTCGAAGAAACCTAATAAAAAAGCTAGAAGTTACAATTAGAATAATTCTGACTACAGTTGATATATTATTATATTATTAATATATTATAATTATTTAATCTCATAGATTTAAATAATAATGTTGAATTCAAATATACACATTTTAAAACTAAATTTATATATCATTAAATTACTTAGTTTTATAAAAAACAAATGAAGAAAGTAAGAATATATAATTTTATTATTTATACTGTAAAAGATTCGTCAGTTAGGTGGTAGCAGTAGAGAAATACTTTCCCAAAGTTATTAATTACATACTAATTAAATCAGCTAGTTGTTATGTATGAATGAAAAGTAAATTACCTTCTCAAAAATAATATCTTTTAATTATTATAGATATGTTAATATATTTTATTTTATAAATAAGATCATATTTATAAAATAATAATAAAATAGTAACAAACATTGAATATTATATATAAACATTGTATTATATTTAAAACACCTCAATTAAGGAAGCTTTCCAAATCGTATTCCAGACTAATATTTAATTAACACGTTTATATTTAATATAACATGCAATCTGTATAAATGTATGAATACAATTTGTATCGACTGTCAGCTTCTATGTGTCATAATACATGTCGAAAATTACTTTATAACTATTATAATGTGTTAAATATTGTTTGTATTGACATATGATTTATATAAGATATAATACCGGTATGAGACGGGTAAGATAATAATATTAACATATATTAAAGTAATTGATTTCATATAAACAAAAATAAATTAAATATACTATTAATTAACAATATATATAATTAATAAACAATAATTTTAAATAATATTAAACATATAAAAACAAAACAAATATAAGGATCACATATGGAAGGCTAAAAAATGCATTACAATTAGCCAAACCCATAAATCACTGAATAGAATTGTTTGTTCTTTATGTATGATTTTAATATGAATCACAATAATTAGTCAATAAATAAATGTTTTTAGTTTTTTTATTGATATGTAATTATTTAATCTTATATGTGTGAATATTTTTTATAGGTTTATTATATATTTTCAATTTATATATAATTAATTATTCTTATATACGTTAATATTATTTCTAGTATTGAGTATATGATATATGTGAATTCACCACAAGTATGGAAGTTGGCACAATCACATATCAGACTATATACCATGCCATATAATTTCATATTATAGTATATTCTGTATATATCATATGTATAACATATTTATGACATATGTATGACATATCGTGATCGTATCGCTTTCCATACTTTTGGTGAATTCCTGAATTTCATATACTCAAACATACAAATAAAGTAAAAAAGTAAAAATATATAATAAACTTACAAATGATATTCACTTTTATAAGAATAAATAATTACATAAATTACATATCAATAAAAAACCAAAAAACATATATTTAATTATTTGTAAATTAATTATAAACAAATATTCTCATTCATGCATTAACACCAATCAATTTTATTCAGTGATATTAGGGAATGGTTAATTTTTACTAATTTTCACCAGGTCGTCTTTCATATAATATCCAAATATGATTCATCAATCATAAGAAATGTCGGGCGTGATCAATTATTAAGAATTAGTACCATCTTCCATGCATAAATTCTTTTATAATAATTATAATATTTATTCATTTGAGATAAAATATATATATTTAAAATTTACTATTTAAACAATATATAATATAACTTGTTAACATATATATTGACTAACATTAGTTTGAAATATACAAGTATATGTATTTTTTAGATAAAACAATTAAAATAATAAATAACATTAAATTTTCATTTGAAATAAATATAATATAATTATTAATATTTTTCATTGGTTGATAAATAAACGTTTAACTTATTTAAATTATAATTATTAAACGACAATAAATAGTGCAACAATAATCTTATTTAATTTATGTTTTTTTTTATAAAAATAAATGAATATTCAACCTTAAAATTTAAATTATGTATTATTAAAATATATTATTATATATTTGGTTTAATTATCCAATTCAAACTTAATATTTTTTAAAATTTATATATTTGAATTTATTTAATTCGCCAATCAAAATTTATAATATTATGCCCAATAATACATGAAACGCCCATTTATCCATAAATTCATCCATATTCATTTGTTAAAAAAATAAATATCTATTATATATAGTAATCATAGATAACAAATGAGGCGCAACATTAGATTTATATAATAAATCTTCATATATAGGATATATTTATTAAAAAATATGTATTATCATAATATAGATTTCTTATATATTATATAATGTATATTATAAACAAATATTTATATAAAAAAGATGTATTTTCCTTATAAATAAGTAAATTAAAATCTAACAATGTTAGTGAAGGTAATTCGATGTGTGGAATTTCATATTATAAAAAGGATATATTATAATACAATAACGTAATACATATTTTTGAAGATACAGTTAAAAAATATCTGTAAATTGTTCAGAATTAAATATTTACAAATATATTAACTTTTGAAATGTACACACTAACAACGTTAGTCTAATAGTTCTAAATTATATCTTATATCGACACTTCTGACATCCAAACACATTATATCTACACCAATTAACGTTACTATCAGATCACTTCACCATTGATTATATGATTAACATTAAAAAAAGGCATTCAAACAATAATATAAAATACATAGGCGTGATTATAATTAGATCGATTCTATAGTTTTTACAGTTTATTTAATATATGTTATAAGAAATCTTATGATATACTATTTAAACCGATATTTATAAAACATACCCAACTTATATTATCCACTTATCTACGCAGATATATACTCGTATAACTCCGCATTAATTAAAGCAATAATTTAGTAAAAGAATAATTATACTAAGCTAAACAATTATTTTATAAAAACCTTAAAAAATAATTAATATACAATATTATATATTTATTCTTGAATATCTATAGAAACGCATTACAAATTTCAACCGCTTAATGACTATACAAAGTATTCACTATGATTATAGTCAAAATGAAAAATACTACGTAATATCGAAGATTCCAAGGTAATCTTGGGTAATATAGTCCCTGCAACTATTTTCAAGGACTGTAAAACAAACTTAACTTAACTTGGTAAATCCACAATATTTACGCACCGCTCAATAAAAAAAAACAAAATTGATTTATTATTATTTTATTTACCGGGTACAATAAGAAGATGAATATTCAATTTGGGAGTTTACAATGTACGGTTTACATTGTATTATAATCAACTCATTAATGTACTCACTAATGTATTTTTTTTTACAATTTAACAGTTAATTATCACAAATCAAAACAATTTTGACAATATAACTACTTCTAAATATAATTCCTCTAACTATTCTATAATATACATTTACCGCCACAAAACTAGCCGCTACACTTGACAATATTGTTAAGAATATAAATGACAAATTTTTGATAATTACAAATCTAGTTTGACCAATAATATGTAACCATTACACCTTTTTATTAAATATAATTCGATATAACAGTACTTTTATAGGGCTTTTTTTTTTAACTACAGCTACATTTACTAACTGCTACGATAATTTTAATATATATAATATACGTAAAATTAATTACTCTTCCTATCAACCAACAATTTCTCGAAGAATAATAAAACAATTTCAAGAAATTCATAATACTAATACATATGTCATATTTCTCTTCGACCATACAACCTGATCTAAATGAAAATTAGTCGTTTTATTACCATGAACTACACTGATTCCACATTTAAATAGAATTCTAAACATAACCAATCATAAAGATGTAGTTATCTAAGGTTTAGCTATATCTTCGATACTCTTCTCTATTACTCCTCTACTAATCAATATTATCATAAATAGATTTTATAAAGTTTAATTTAACCTATATCAAACTACATACTACCAGCAACACGATTAATTAAAGGTCTCAATCAACTAACATGATCTACAACACCATACGATAAACTATAATAATGTTAATATGAATGTCTAACAATTAATGACCTACTACGAAATAAAACTAAAACTGAACATTAAATTAATATATAATAGATAAATATAATATTCGCTGTTCATTAGTAATACCTAACTCATACTTAACTAATCATAAATATCAATTTGCGTTTAATTTGATATTAATCTTAACCTAAACAAATACATATCATCACTCAGACAAACTACTAATTTCCAAATTTACAACCTCTACCAAATACGAACTTAAATACTAACCATGATAATAGACCGCTTAATAAATTAATTTGATATACTATTACTGTAACTAGAGACTTCACAATACCATTATAAATTAATATATAATTTTGTATTACATTTCTTTATTAAGGACATTAAAAACGTATTAAGTTAATCACTGCTCATTTCATTTCACATTTTTAAATATCTTGGTCCATATAATGAGGGTTCCCAAGTTACTGAGATCACAGACTTTTTATGCAATTACATTTTGAAAACCGATAATAGTGCTGTAAGTTTATTTATAAGATATGGGAATATTGTTTTACCTTTTCATTCATTTTGTCATATCTATTGACATATATTACTTACAATAAAGCAATCTATGAATATAACGATTTGTATTGTCTATTGTAAGTTATTGTTTATAATTTTATAATTTAAATATTTGTTTACAATTATTGTTCAATAATATATATAACTATATAAATCGAATAATAAGTATTGATCTAATAAAATAAGGTTTATATTCATGAAAATGGTTTATTATAATCATATTAACATTTAAAAAATATGACTAATATAAGTGAAATATTAATAAATATATAATACATATTTAATAATAATATATTAAAATGTTGCCACTCATAGACTGCATATAATTTGTGATTTGTTTATGTAAATCTATATTTTTATGAAAATAATTGTGATCACGTATAAATCACCATGTGAAAATTCGCACACATTAGCAATGCCCATATACCACTGAATAGAATTGCGTACATTTTATGTATGCCAATATTTGTTCAAATAATTAAATATATCTATTCGTTTTTTTAGTGATACGAAATTATTTAATCTTTTTACGTGAATATCATTTATAGGTTTATTATATATTTTTAATTGATATATAATTAATTATTCATATTTACATGCATATTATTTGTATGATAGTGTATATGATATACATGAATTCCCCACATGTATGGAAGGTGACCGGATGTCATAGCAGACTAAATATCATATGCTATTACATCATATTGTATTATTTGATACATATATGATATGTATATCATATACTATAATATAAAGTAATATCATATAGTATATACAATCGGTTCGGCTTCCATATTTATGGTGAATGTATGTATTTAATATACTCATTCATACAAATGATATTCACGTATATAAGAATAATTAATTACATATCAATAAAAAACTATATATATTAAACCTAGAAGTGGTATTCAGATATATAAGATTAATTAATTACGTATCAATAACAAAAATAAAAACATACATTTAATTATCTGAATAAATATTGTGATTCATAAAATCATCCATAAAAATCAAGAAATTCTGTCCAGTGATTTATTGGGTGCAGCTGATTTTTACGAATTTTCTCCATTCAAATAATTATATAATTATATTTTTTTAAATATACATATAATTTTTTATTATTTATGTGAAATTTATTATTCTTATTTATATACATTATTCATTTATTGGTAGTTTTGAGTTTAATAAGTATAGTCATCAGTAGTATATATAGTATATATAGTATAGCTAATCTATTTGAATTATATTACTTCATATATCATATTTATACTATAGTTGTCACATAATAATTCCATGGGATTTTATATATGAATTCAAGTAAAAACTATTTTTAAATCGCTATAGCATTATTATAATTAAGCCCATATGGTTTAAATATTATATATATATATCATTACATTATAATATAAATTATATCATTGTGTTTTATACACATAAATATTGATAAATATTTAACATGGATTCAGATTTCATAGGTATATTGTATTCAAATATTTCATATGCTCAAACCTATAAATAATAGTCACGTATATAAGAATAATAAATTTCATATAGTTAAAAAAACACAATTGCCTAAATTCTATATAACTATTTAAATATAAATCATATAAATCTACTTAACATGCAAATATTTTATTCTGTGATTTATGGATAGGAATACATTTTACAATACATTATAATACAATTTTATAATTATAGTTTTTTATGAAATATTTACTATATTTTAATTTAAGAATTATATTATTAAGTTATATATTAGTAAAAATTCAGTTTATTAGAAAAAAATGCTAAAATAAATTGGATAAATAATTTGAAAGTTAGAGCGTAGTTTCCGATTAAAAGCAAATAGAAATGAAATAATGCAAATAAAATAAGCTAATATATTTCAACATTTTAGAGCTCAAAGTCATATAAAAACGAGTTATGTCTAATGAGCCAGTCATTAAATAGGAGTAAAATATACCTTTAATATTAATTGATAACTTTAATAAGTTAGTTATATAATGTGGAGTACCATTGTAGGACATATTATATTGCATAATACATATTTATTTAATCTTAAATAGAGTACGAAAGTCAAACCACCTAGTAGACAAAATCAGGGATGATTTTGTGACTTAATTATACGATTTTAATTTCAAAAGAATCCTAAAAGCCCTCTTCTATTTATGGACCAAATTAATTAAAAACTAGTAATGCCGATTAATATATAGAGATATACAGTAATTAAGATCTGTATAGAGAATTGATTAAATATGAGACTAATCAGATAGAATATTAGTTTATTAAGGGTTTTATGTATATATATATAAATATACACATATATATATATATATATATATATATATATATATATGTATATATATATATATATATGTATACATGTATATATATATATGTATATATATACATATATATATATATATATATATATATATATATATATTGTGGACTGAGAGTGAATGTTATGATGAAGGATGATAATGAATGATAACATTAGGTTTTTTTGCATTAAGGGAAAGAGAATTAATCAAGATTAATTTAAAGATATAATCAAATTTAATTTAAAGATCAAGGATAATATTTAAAGATGGGAAAATAGGTGAGATGGGAGAGGAGAGTATCTTATAATACCAATTATATAATAATAATAAATGATGGTAGATCAAGGTAGAATGATCAATTTGGAAGACATAAAAAAATCTATGAGTAGATATGCCATTAACTGAGTTATAAAAAGATTAGAAGATTAAATGGCTTATCAATAATTCCTTTAGTAAATGAAGAAATATTAAAATGGAACAACATTGTGGGTCAGGATAATATGTTATCTATATATGTTATCTATATATGTTATCTATATATGTTATCTATATATGTTATCTATATATGTTATCTATATATGTTATCTATATATGTTATCTATATATGTTATCTATATATGTTATCTATATATGTTATCTATATATGTTATCTATATATGTTATCTATATATGTTATCTATATATGTTATCTATATATGTTATCTATATATGTTATCTATATATGTTATCTATATATGTTATCTATATATGTTATCTATATATGTTATCTATATATGTTATCTATATATGTTATCTATATATGTTATCTATATATGTTATCTATATATGTTATCTATATATGTTATCTATATATGTTATCTATATATGTTATCTATATATGTTATCTATATATGTTATCTATATATGTTATCTATATATGTTATCTATATATGTTATCTATATATGTTATCTATATATGTTATCTATATATGTTATCTATATATGTTATCTATATATGTTATCTATATATGTTATCTATATATGTTATCTATATATGTTATCTATATATGTTATCTATATATGTTATCTATATATGTTATGTATATATGTTATCTATATATGTTATCTATATATGTTATCTATATATATTATCTATATATGTTATCTATATATGTTATCTATATATGTTATCTATATATGTTATCTATATATGTTATCTATATATGTTATCTATATATGTTATCTATATATGTCACCTATATATTTCACTTATATATGCCACCTATAATTTCTAATTAGTTCTAGTATGTAATAAATATATCTTTTAGTATTCGGATATCTTTATATATAATTGTGTAAAAAGATAAATTAGCTAATATGAACTGCGTTCCTTAACAAGGTGAAATACTTCAGTAGTTCGGAGATATTTGATTGGTCACCATTGGATACGATGGCGAATACATGTGGACTAGGTGGTACCGTTGCCTCTCACTACAACAACCTCAAGGACAGCAACCTGCGTCAACGTACCTTCAGTCGTATCTACTTTATGCGAAATTTCAACAATTGGATCAAATCTTTACTCATAGGTCTGTATATGACATGCCTATTACATTGCATTGCAATTAGTGGCATTATGCATCCTTACTTCATTTTTAATACTTCGGAGTATATTTAATTTATTTAAACCTACTTCCTTGGTAGTAATGGTGTTAATACCAATTTACTATATGTTAACCAATGTTTATAACCAGATGATAAATTCGATAAAAGTTCCATTGTAAATTCAATTGCATCTTTAACGAGGTTATTCGAGTTCTGCTTGCGTTTCTGCCTAATCTCAAATCCACTTTCAGGAGATGCCATGGACATGATGAAGCACGTGGACGCCTTGAACGTGCTGGACTTGGCATCGGGCAAGGGCGGAGATCTTTTGAAGTGGAGGAAGTACCGCAATATACGTAATATCGTATTCACAGGTTCGCAATATGTTATTCACCTCTAACCCCCACAACATATACCCCCTAATCCCTCTCTACACCCTACAACCTTTACTTCCTACAACCTCTACCTCTACCATCTCTACTCCCTACAACTTCTTCTCCCTACAACCTCTACCCCATATAACCTCTACCCCCTACAACCTCTACCCCACCATCTCTACCCCTACAACTTCTCCCCCCTACCACCTCTACCCCCACCATCTCTACCCCCGATAACTTCTCCCCCCTACCACCTCTACACCATACAATCTCTACCCCATACAACCTTTACCCCCACCATCTATACCCCCTACAACTTCTCCCCCCTACCACCTCTACACCATACACACTCTACCCCCTACAACATCTACCTCCTACTCCATCTACCCCTACAACTTGTCCCCTCTATTTGGGTCTAATGGGTAGAATTTCAATTTAGCTCAATTATAGTTCTGAATATTTAGAAGAGGTATTTAATAACTATTTTACATATTTTATAGTTTTAATGAGAATATTGTAATATCTTCTCCTATTATAGTTCTGATGAGAGTATGGTGATATTTTACCCTATTGTAGTTTTATTGTAATTCTAATGAAGTTGTAGTGAGAGTATGTACAAATATCCATTGCAAATATTAAAACATGATTTGAATAATATGCAACTCTTTCTTACATGTACATACTCTAGAATGTGCCATTAATATATTGTCCTAGATATCGCCAGCACTTCCGTCGAACAGAGCAGAGAGCGTTATCGTAAAGGCTACAACATGTCTTTCAAAGCTCAATTCATAACCCTCGACTCAACAAAAGTTTCTAACTTTAATTTCTGTTTCACATTGTTAAGCGACTATTTCTATAATATGAGTGTTGAACCTCGTAAACAAATTGTTGATAATAATATTTACACTATTTAAATACATATTTGGTGTAACTTTAAAATCTAGCAGATCATAATTGTAATTAAACTATATACAGCTTTTATATATGTTTATCAAGGTATCTTTATAGATATATAAATGCATATATAAACATATGCTCTATATACAGCTTTTATATCACATAATGAATATTTAAATATCTACAAGGATTTTCTAAAAGATTCGCTTTCGAATACTGAAATGAAATTTGATATCACTTCCTGTCAGTTTGCTTTGCATTACGGATTTGAATCATACGCCCAGGTGAGTATACGAGTAACAGCATTACAATATTAATATTCACGCTAGTGGAAGTATCGAAATTTGTATGTTATTCCGACCTATGACCTCTATAACCTTCGACAGGCTCGTATGCTACTACATAACGCCTGCGAATTATTGAATCCGGGTGGATACTTCATCGGCACCATTCCAAACGACCTCGAGATCATGTAATTACCTCCGCCAATAGAAATTAACATGTACTTGATAATAAATACACATTCAAATTTGTACCCATTTTACGAGAACGTCGGATTACTATGCACCCACCGATGCGTTCTTTCCCCCCGTCGGCCTCGAATGAAACCGCTCGCACCGTCCCCTCGCAGGCGCAGGTTGAAGGGCTGCCCGGACCAACGGAAAAGGTTCGGCAACGACGTCTACAGCATTGAGTTCAAGAGAGACGTCGAGCCCGAGAAACGACTCTTCGGCATCGAGTACCT
Organism: Osedax frankpressi; assembly: GCA_964035775.1. Classification (NCBI taxonomy): domain Eukaryota; kingdom Metazoa; phylum Annelida; class Polychaeta; order Sabellida; family Siboglinidae; genus Osedax; species Osedax frankpressi. The sequence goes on along the minus strand of OZ038317.1, from coordinate 7,058,243 downwards.
GTTTAATTTGGAGGGAGTCGTCGACTGCCCCGAGTTCTTGGTGCACTTTCCGCTACTCGTCCGGTTAGTGGGGATAGATACGGGGGGATAGGTGCGGTGGGATAGGTACGGGGGATGGGTACGGGGGATAGGTACGGGGGATAGGTACGGGGGATAGGTACGGGGATAGGTACGGGGGATAGGTACGGGGGATGGGTACGGGGGATAGGTACGGGGGATAGGTACGGGGGATAGGTACGGGGGATAGGTACGGGGGATAGGTACGGGGGATAGGTACGGGGGATAGGTACGGGGGATAGGTACGGTGGATAGGTACGGTGGATAGGTACGGGGGTAACGATGACATTAGTGAGGACCTGTTCGTGGGTTTTACCACTCGTTGTTGTTTATATTCTACGGGTAGATGTTAAATAGGTAGAAATGCGGAAGCTATCGTTATAAGATATTTTTAAGTATGCATTTGATTATCTGGTTTTCATTAAATCATTCTGCCCTCGTACAAATAGTTTAGCTGAGGAATTCAACATGGAACTAGTGTACCGGAAATCATTTGACGATTTTTTCAACGAGAAGATTAAAGATAATAAAAATATAGAGTTTCTAAAATTTACAAAGAGTCTTGAGGTTTTTTATCCTTCTTACAATAATATACACCCTCTATATGCCCTTTACACTATAATATACAGACTATTTACCCTCTATATGCCCTCCACACTATAATATACAGTCTATTCACCATTTATATGCCCTCTACACTATAATATACAGTATATTCACCCTCTATATCTACTGTATACGGTTTGATATGCAAAATCGTCACAATGTTGTTCTCACATAACCAAGGATGATAATTAAAGTATTCAATCTATACATCAATTATTACTCTTAAGTCCATCTCAATTGCAAGATTCTTACTCGTGATATAAATATGCATGTTACATATTGATACAGCCGATATATGATATTATAATAATAGTGTTGTTACAGAATATTAGTTATATTTCCTGTTTTTTAATGCATTATAATTACCATAAACTTAAAGATTATTTATCATAACGAATTCCAGCCCTACCCTGCTATGGGAAATATGAAAATGAGCTCATCTGATTCGGACTCCTATAAGAGAGCCAAGGAAAGCGATGCTGATAACCATAAAATATACGTTTGTGTTCAATTTTGCTGTTATTTTATAGTGATTATTAACAATATATACATATTTTAAATTGTTGCACCTATTTATAATTTTATCAAAAATTCTACCAAATGAAGATCTCTCGACATATTTCATTTCTGTAATGCAAATTGTACTCTTGATATTACTATTCAAATAATGTTGTAAAATCACCATACGTTTTTATTTAATTACGTTTTTATTCAATTCAATATATTATAAATTATTAATTTCAAAAATTATCTAGATATTTTTATTCATTAAAATCAATACGAAATCAAACATGGGATATTTATAAATATATTATTACCATAATCTAATTAATGTCAGTTATTATTGATAATTCTATACTTTATACTACAGGGAACATTATCTATAGAAGAATGGGAAGCAATAAGTTAGTACAAAATATATAATTAATTTACTATGAATATTAATAATTACTATTATCTAATAAGATTTTATAATAATGAATCCAATATCATTTCAGCATTATATCAAGTATTTGTATTTCGCAAAAAAGAATTAATTTAATTTTAATAAATATTTCCATTTAATGCGCTTTTCTTTTGCTTTAATATTTTATAACAATTTTAATAAAGTTGTGTGTTATATTTTAACTTTCATTATTTATCTTTTGTACAAATAGTAAAATGTTTCACATATTTATTTAAATTCTGTTTTAAATAAATGAATTGGTTTATCACAATAATTTAATAAATAATGTAAGTAAATATAATAATATTTTACGCAAGTTTTTGCTTAAATAACTCCAATTAAACTATAGAATCCTTAAGTCACATAATTATTAAATTTGATTAAATTTAATGAATTTTTTTATTAAAAATGAGATTTCATATATACATTCTAATTAATAATTAATAATGGCAAAAACAAAACATATCAATAACAACGATAATCTAGCTGCCAGGGTTTATCTCATATCTACAATGCATACAGCATCAATATTTGATTATAAATACTTAGTTAAATATTAATATAAATAGGAAATTATTTTCTATTCTTAAATAATAATAATAATAATAATATCAATAATCGGAGTAGAATTATCTCATTATTGCATGTTCATGTTTGCAGTGTTTTTTGCAGTCAATAGCGAATGAACACTATAACGAAAGTGAAGTCTAATGCGTTGGTGTTTCGTGTCGGCGTTGATGTCGGCGTTGATGTCGGTGTTGATGTCGGTGTTGATGTCGGTGTTGATGTCGGTGTTGATGTCGGTGTTGATGTCGGTGTCGATGTCGGTGTCGATGTCGGTGTAGATGTCGGTGTTGATGTCGGTGTTGATGTCGGTGTTGATGTCGGTGTTGATGTCGGTGTTGATGTCGGTGTTGATGTCGGTGTTGATGTCGGTGTTGATGTCGGTGTTGATGTCGGTGTTGATGTCGGTGTTGATGTCGGCGTTGATGTCGGTGTTGATGTCGGCGTTGATGTCGGTGTTGATGTCGGTGTTGATGTCGGTGTTGATGTCGGTGTTGATGTCGGTGTTGATGTCGGTGTTGATGTCGGTGTTGATGTCGGCGTTGATGTCGGTGTTGATGTCGGCGTTGATGTCGGTGTTGATGTCGGTGTTGATGTCGGTGTTGATGTCGGTGTTGATGTCGGCGTTGATGTCGGCGTTGATGTCGGTGTTGATGTCGGTGTTGATGTCGGTGTTGATGTCGGCGTTGATGTCGGTGTTGATGTCGGTGTTGATGTCGGTGTTGATGTCGGTGTTGATGTCGGTGTTGATGTCGGTGTTGATGTCGGTGTGCATATTTTGAAATGAATCGGAAGCTGGAGTAATCATTGTTCATCTTGGTCGGTAGTTGATTTGGCTTTTAGTCGTTTATCAATCAAATAGTTACAATCATTAGGTCAGAACACTCAGGGTCGTCAGCCGGTGGTATGGGAAGTGGTATAATGACTAAAATTGATATGGGCTTCGGTGTCGCCGTGAAAATCTATACCATAATGCATATGGACAGGCCGGCGAGAATGCAGTGAAATATAAACTTACTGGTTCGCAAATATAACAAAAAATAATAATAAAAAGAATATGTAAAAACATTAAATTTACAAATAATAATCAACAAGATGCATCAAAAAGTATAGAATTGAAACATGTTATGAGATTCAGTTGACATGTAGGTGTGGTCGGTAGCTGTACTCAGGAGTACATCGTGATTACTTCGCAGCCTCCACCTCTCACCATAATTACCCGGTCTAGTCCCTCCGTTAAAACCTCCAAAAACTCCATATCTAGTTTGGGATCAGTAGTTGAATATAGAGAAAGGTAATATTTTAAAAAAAATTTGAAATGTTTTAATTTATAATCATAAATTAATCCTTAAAATATTTAAAATAAGTGATCATAATAATTTCTTAAACTACATCTAAAAGAGGCTGATGTCGATTACAGATACAATAACAATAGCGCCACCAACAGTTAAGATCTCCCTGAACATTCTTGGGCGGACCCGGCAGATTTAGAATCACCAGTTTAGCCGAGTGCGATCGGTCAATGATGACTTCGTTAAGACGGACAGCTGTGTGCATTCTACGTACATTGCCGTCGTCTCTGTGTGACATGACATGGTATGTAAAGTTTGTGCAGTTACGGAATCATTTTGGAATCATTTTACGTGTATTATTATTGTTCAGGATTTTTACACTCGCGAAATAATGAAATAAACATTAAATATTACACATTATTACATAGAGATAATTATTATTCAATGGAGACTAGGATAAGAATAGAGGTTGCTATGGTTACGAACGGTTTAAGAAGGTTGCCTGCGGTAGTGCTCAATGGCGGGTGGTTAGCAGTGAAGGTAAATTGTACGGGGTCAGCTGTTGGAAAAGAACGTAATTAATGGAGGAAGTAGCGACGATTAATGCAATTTTTTAGACGCGAAGACATACTTTACTGTCCAAGAATGAAGAAGGTGTTAGTTAATTGAGGAAAGAGGAACCAGTTGAGTGAGAGCAGTATTAGTAAATGGTAGGATGAGAGGTGTAAGGAGTTAATGAGATTGAGAGAACAATGATAAAGAATGGTTGGGAATAATAGGGGGAGGGGAGAAGAGAGGGTAGTTAAAAGGTCAAGAGGGTATTAGAAATAAAAAACTTTTATTTAAATATGACCTTATTTAAGTATTTTTCTACATAATATTTAAAAATCAGAACTGAAAAGGATCATATACCATTAAAACAGAGGTTTTATAATAGGACCAATTTATAACTAAAGTATGAAAGAGAAGAAATATTTTTATATAAAGCTATTTTTCATATAAGATTTCATATACAATTTTAACAAATAATACTATTTATAAAGATAATAAATATTATTATGACAGCAACATGGAATTGTTTATATTTCAAAATAATAATTTTTAATAAAAAATTAGCAAATAATGATAAATATTCATAAATGTTCAAGTTTTTTTTATTGTATGTAAACCATTTTCTGAATAAAAATGTATTGTCTTAATTACTTCTCATAAAATAGAATATAAAATAATCATTTCCTATTTTTGGTATTTTTTTAAACTACAAATTTTAATAAATATATATTATTCAACTATTTTACAAACAAATTTGCAAATCATATAAATATTGTATTTCTTAATATACTTTTAGTAGATTTTAAAAAATTAAATTAATTTGTAATAGATTTTTTTATTTATATTGAATTTCTAAGACGCAAGAAACCACTTAATCGAGAAAGTAGCATTAGTTAATGAGTGGAGTGCGTATATATTGAGGAAAGGAGGGGAGTATATTGAGGGAGATCAAGCTATTAGAAATAAAGTTCTAGATGAATTAGTAATATAGCATATGTATTAGTGACAAACTTGTAGATTCTGTAGAAGTAGCATCTGGTAATTTGAATTTAGCACTAGAAATGTTATTAAATCCATTGGTCGGCTGGGAATGTCAATAATAGTGAAGATCAATATTCATTATCATCAATTTAATATTCATTATCTTACATCCACACACTTACACCGCACACACATACACATGTACACACATACACTCTGCCAACAAGCTGCGAAATAGTTACATAATATTATATGGCATGAAAGATATTCATTAATAGCATATGCAGAAAATAATAAAATATTTTGTTTATTCAAAATTACAATTTTTAAATCATTTTAAATACATTATGCATTAAATAGGAATATAATAGATACACTAATGAAGTTTTATCTAAATATATATTTTAATAAGTACCTATCTCATGTGACTGAGAATATTGTGCAGATAAGTTCTAAAAAGATAGTAGGACATATACTAACATACTATTACTTAGTAAAATGAATGATTTTATTACTAAAGCTTAATTCTTATTAAGATTTTTATTATATATCTACATATTATTTTTCTATTTTTGATATTTATTAATTTAATAATTCTTATATACTTATAAATAATACTTCATAAATATTCATTTTTATTGAACTTTATATTTAATATATTATATATATTTAATATAGGTGCTTTTCACTTTTATATATTATAAATAATATAATTAAAATTTTCTTAAAATAATAATTTTACATTAATTTTAATTTTAAAAATATTAATATTTACAATTATTTATATCTTATGAAATTTGTCAAACAGTTTAGAAAAATATACTTGATAAGCATTACTTAAAATAATTCAACAAAATATTTTGGTAAAAAAAAAATTTTATGAATAAATCCCCATAATTAATTAATATTTAATATTTGTATATGAAATAATCAACTTTTTGTAAAAATATACATAAATTAAATAAAAAAAATATTCCTAGAAATTCTATAATTAAACAACTGTAAATATTTAAATTCTATTTCAATCAATAGTTATATTATATAGTTATACTATATAGAATTTCCACATTAATATTTATGCAATATAAAAAAATCATTTTAAATTTGTCTCTTATTCTCCTTATATGAATTTTCCTATCTAACTCATGTTAAACTAATAGGAAGTATAAATTTACTTGATCAATTAAAAAAATAAGTTGACAAAATTGTTTAGTATTATTATAACGTGATATTCGTATTTGAAACAAATAGCTTAATCGTATAAAAGTATGATTTCACACACACACACACACACAGATATATTAAGTATTTATTCACACTCACACACACATATAAACATACACCTCCGTACACACCTCCATAAATACAAACTAACTATTGTAAAAGATGATTCTTCGGAGATAGCAGGTTCAATGTTAATCCTCACTGGTGGCTTCTTCACAGGTGTGTGAGATCTGTCCACAATCAATTGTGGCTGGAATAGAGATAATGGCTATAAACATAAACAAGCATAATATTCATTACTTTTGTATAACATTACTCCTGGTATTGCATCTCCATTAGCAGGTCAACTCGTTATCTAACCCCACTCTACTCCATCATATCTTATCTAACCCCACTCTACTCCATCATATCTTATCTAACTCCACTCTACTCCATCATATCTTATCTAACCCTACTCTACTCCATCATATCTTATCTAACCCTACTCTACTCAATCATATCTTATCTAACCACACTATACCCATCTTATCTTATCTAATCCCACTCTACTACATCATATCTTATCTAACCCCACAGTACTCCATCATATCTTATCTAACCCCATTCCACTACATCTTATATTATCTAACCCCACTACAGTCCATGATATCCTAACTTCACTCTACTCCACTTCCATTACTAACATCACTGCGTTTCCTGCTTCCCCTTCTATGTTGTTTCATTTCCTTTAACATCACTGTCCTCTGTTCCATCATCAGTGTCCGTTCGTAGGTGTAAGCAGAAATGTCATTCTCCGTCTGACAGAGATCAACATTACAAATTTACACATTCTACTATTGTTTGTAATTGATTTTTTTTCATTTGTAATTAATTTTTAATTCAGTAGTAATTCAATTGTGATTAATATGTAATTTAGTAGTAATTAATTTGTAATTCATTAGTAATTAATATGTAATTTAGTAGTAATTCATTATTAATTCAGTAGTAATTCACTTGTAATTAATTTGTAATTCAGTAGTAATTAATTTGTAATTTAGTAGTAATTCATTATTAATTCAGTAGTAATTCACTTGTAATTAATTTGTAATTAATTTGTAATTCACTAGTAATTAATTTGTAATTCAGTAGTAATTAATTTTGAATATAATGTGAATTCACAAGAAACAATGAAGGATTTTGAATTTGGATAACATAATTTGATATTATAATAATATTGAATAAATATTAACAATCTCGTGGTGTAATGGCTAGAGTGTAAACTGTGAGGTAGTCTAGCGTAAACTGTGAGGTAGTCTAGTGTAAACTGTGAGGTAGTCTAGTGTAAACTGTGAGGTAGTCTAGTGTAAACTGTGAGGTAGTCTAGTGTAAACTGTGAGGTAGTCTAGTGTAAACTGTGAGGTAGTCTAGTGTAAACTGTGAGGTAGTCTAGTGTAAACTGTGAGTTAGTCTAGTGTAAACTGTGAGGTAGTCTAGTGTAAACTGTGAGGTAGTCTAGTGTAAACTGTGAGGTAGTCTAATGTAAACTGTGAGGTAGTCTAGTGTAAACTGTGAGGTAGTCTAGTGTAAGCTGTGAGGTAGTCTAGTGTAAACTGTGAGGTAGTCTAGTGTAAACTGTGATGTAGTCTAGTGTAAACTGTGAGGTAGTCTAGTGTAAACTGTGAGGTAGTCTAGTGTAAACTGTGAGGTAGTCTAGTGTAAACTGTGAGGTAGTCTAGTGTAAACTGTGAGGTAGTCTAGTGTAAACTGTGAGGTAGTCTAGTGTAAACTGTGAGGTAGTCTAGTGTAAACTGTGAGTTAGTCTAGTGTAAACTGTGAGGTAGTCTAGTGTAAACTGTGAGGTAGTCTAGTGTAAACTGTGAGGTAGTCTAGTGTAAACTGTGAGGTAGTCTAATGTAAACTGTGAGGTAGTCTAGTGTAAACTGTGAGGTAGTCTAGTGTAAGCTGTGAGGTAGTCTAGTGTAAACTGTGAGGTAGTCTAGTGTAAACTGTGAGGTAGTCTAGTGTAAACTGTGAGGTAGTCTAGTGTAAACTGTGAGGTAGTCTAGTGTAAACTGTGAGGTAGTCTAGTGTAAACTGTGAGGTAGTCTAGTGTAAACTGTGAGGTAGTCTAGTGTAAACTGTGAGGTAGTCTAGTGTAAACTGTGAGGTAGTCTAGTGTAAACTGTGAGGTAGTCTAGTGTAAACTGTGAGTTAGTCTAGTGTAAACTGTGAGGTAGTCTAGTGTAAACTGTGAGGTAGTCTAGTGTAAACTGTGAGGTATTCTAGTGTAAACTGTGAGGTAGTCTAGTGTAAACTGTGAGGTAGTCTAGTGTAAACTGTGAGGTAGTCTAATGTAAACTGTGAGGTAGTCTAGTGTAAACTGTGAGGTAGTCTAGTGTAAGCTGTGAGGTAGTCTAGTGTAAACTGTGAGGTAGTCTAGTGTAAACTGTGAGGTAGTCTAGTGTAAACTGTGAGGTAGTCTAGTGTAAACTGTGAGGTAGTCTAGTGTAAACTGTGAGGTAGTCTAGTGTAAACTGTGAGGTAGTCTAGTGTAAACTGTGAGGTAGTCTAGTGTAAACTGTGAGGTAGTCTAGTGTAAACTGTGAGGTAGTCTAGTGTAAACTGTGAGGTAGTCTAGTGTAAACTGTGAGTTAGTCTAGTGTAAACTGTGAGGTAGTCTAGTGTAAACTGTGAGGTAGTCTAGTGTAAACTGTGAGGTAGTCTAGTGTAAACTGTGAGGTAGTCTAGTGTAAACTGTGAGGTAGTCTAGTGTAAACTGTGAGGTAGTCTAGTGTAAACTGTGAGGTAGTCTAGTGTAAACTGTGAGGTAGTCTAGTGTAAACTGTGAGGTAGTCTAGTGTAAACTGTGAGTTAGTCTAGTGTAAACTGTGAGGTAGTCTAGTGTAAACTGTGAGGTAGTCTAGTGTAAACTGTGAGGTAGTCTAGTGTAAACTGTGAGGTAGTCTAGTGTAAACTGTGAGGTAGTCTAGTGTAAACTGTGAGGTAGTCTAGTGTAAACTGTGAGGTAGTCTAGTGTAAACTGTGAGGTAGTCTAGTGTAAACTGTGAGGTAGTCTAGTGTAAACTGTGAGGTAGTCTAGTGTAAACTGTGAGGTAGTCTAGTGTAAACTGTGAGGTAGTCTAGTGTAAACTGTGAGTTAGTCTAGTGTAAACTGTGAGGTAGTCTAGTGTAAACTGTGAGGTAGTCTAGTGTAAACTGTGAGGTAGTCTAGTGTAAGCTGTGAGGTAGTCTAGTGTAAACTGCGAGGTAGTCTAGTGTAAACTGCGAGGTAGTCTAGTGTAAACTGTGAGGTAGTCTAGTGTAAACTGTGAGGTAGTCTAGTGTAAACTGTGAGGTAGTCTAGTGTAAACTGTGAGGTAGTCTAGTGTAAACTGTGAGGTAGTCTAGTGTAAACTATACTTTGCTCAGATTACTATGAATATTAAAATAGTAACATAAATGTAGGATTAATCACTTTCTCACGTAAAAAATGAAATATATTAAAAAAATGCTGGTAAAATTTATAATGCTGACTTTAGATTATCTGTATGATGTCTATCTGTTAGATTGTGTGATGTCTATATGTTAGATTATCTGTGTGATGTCTATCTGTTAGATTATCTGTGTGATGTCTATATGTTAGATTATCTGTGTGATGTCTATCTGTTAGATTATCTGTGTGATGTCTATCTGTTAGATTATCTGTGTGATGTCTGTCTGAAAAATGTAATTAACTTCAACTAGTTCCTGGTATGCGATGAAAGGACTTCACAGAATAGAATGCAATTGAATATTGGGTTAATCGTGATAAAGTATTAATTAATGTGTTTAGTTAATTAAAGTAATGAAGTAAAGTGTAAATAGAATAATTAATACTGACCATCTCTACAACTGAAACATCTGCGGTCAATCTCAACTGGTAGAGGAACATTTGAAGGTCATTCTTCATTTGAATACTATTATCCTCTATTTCTGTTTTGTAGGGGAAAGGGAAGAGATGAGTGTAAATAACAACAAAGGGAGAAGATTGTAAGATTGGTGAACTGTTGAGTTGTTGAATAAAAGCATTGTTCTCTCGAATTAAATGAATATTTACATATTCTAAAATGACCAATTGATAAACGCAGGTAACAGTTTTATTGCAAAACTAACGAGCTACAGTGAAAATTCTCATTTTACATTTCTCCCAAACTTTGTGTTGGATCAATAGAAAAGGTAGTAGCATTAATAACCCTCCATCGTCTTCAGATCAGGTTAAGAATAAATAGATTTCAAGAGTCGACGATTAACAGATTAGAAAATTTAAAAGGCGTTTGTGATAGAAGTAAAAGTACACGATTTAGATGAAAAGCAATAGTGTGCATATATTAAGTAACACTCAACATTCTACTTTCTACTCTACTCGCCATTCTATTTCTACCTGGCACCTGTGAAACTACTTTACTCTACTCACTAATAATATATTGCTCTATATACGAACCAAGATTAATCTTTTTTTCATTATATTTTCTATAATTCAATTTATTATGATATTATTTGTTATATATTAATATTATAATTTATATTAAGGTATTTTTAATATTAGGTTATAATATTAAAAGAATATGTCATATACTAATTGTCATATACTAATTTGCTAATTTCTAAAATTGGAAATAAAATGCAAGCAAACAGAGTCATTCGAATATCTCTTGTCCAATATTCTCTACTCATAAACTACTCAAAAGTAAATAAAATCGAATAAGCAGTTAGTGAAGGGTAGAGTTGTTTCGAATAGTTATCTCTACCCACAACTCAACTCGGGTACGCAAATAGATTGAAGCAGTAGAGTAGAGTAGAGTAGTGTAGAGTAGAGTAGTGTAGTGTAATAGGGTAGTTATAGAGTATTGTAGTAAAGTAGTATAGTAGAATAATTTGTAGAGTAGTGTATTGTAGTAGAGTCAGTAGAGTAGTTTATTATAGTAGTGAGTAAAGTAGTACATTATAGTAGTTTGTAGGGTACAATATTAGAGGCCTAAGTGTTTTCCGCAGGATTTCTATTGAAAAGGATACGTACCACCCACCAAATATCAATTGTTCCTTCCATACGTTCATTGTTATCTGGGAAGTTATTGATGCCTTTAGGAATACAAACTGCAAGTTTACCAGCGCTGGCATTCCGCAATGCATCTGAAGGGGTGGACATTGTGGCGTTAGTGGGGATAGTGGGGGTAGTGGGGGTGGTGGGGGTAGTAGGGGTAGTGGGGGTAGTGGGGATAGTGGGGGTAGTGGGAGTAGTGGGGATAGTGGGGGTAGTGGGGATAGTGGGGGTAGTGGGGATAGTGAGAGTAGTGGGGATAGTAGGGGTAGTGGGGATAGTGGGGATAGTGGGGATAGTGGGGATAGTGGGGGTAGTGGGGATAGTGGGGATAGTGGGGATAGTGGGGATAGTGGGGATAGTGGGGGTAGTGGGGGTAGTGGGGGTAGTGGGGGTAGTGGGGGTAGTGGGGGTAGTGGGGGTAGTGGGGATAGTGGGGATAGTGGGGGTAGTGGGGATAGTGAGAGTAGTGGGGATAGTAGGGGTAGTGGGGATAGTGGGGATAGTGGGGATAGTGGGGATAGTGGGGATAGTGGGGATAGTGGGGGTAGTGGGGATAGTGGGGATAGTGAGAGTAGTGGGGGTAGTGGGGATAGTGGTAATTAAAGGGATGGCAGTCTATATATTACAGTGTAAGTCGTGAATTGTAGAGAATGCCATCGGCAGGGGTTGATTTTGTTTTATGTTTTGTTTTATGCAATATAAAGATTGTAATCAGTTTTACAAGAGTGATCTACAGACTCACACTCTACAGACCCATACTCTACAGACTCACACACTACAGACTCACACTCTACAGACTCACACACTACAGACTCACACACTAGACTCATACACTAGACTCACACACTAGATTCACACACTAGACTCACTCTCTACAGACTCACACACTAGACTCACACACTACAGGCATACGTACCAATGAAGATCTTGTAGGTTGGTTTGATGTCCTGATGTCTCCAGCCGTATGGCCAACCCAACAGCACAGTGTTGTGTCGTAGACCGCCAACGCCTGCATACGGTTATTAGGTGATTAAGTACTTGTGTACCAATACTCTAGGTACTCGTGTACCCATACTCTAGGTACGCCTGTACCCGTACTCGCATACCATGGTTCTAGTTAAGCCTGTATTTGTTCTTTAGTTACTCATGTACTCGTACTGTAGGTACTCGCGTAACCTTGCTATAAATACTCATTTACCTGTACCCTTGTTCTATCTACTCCTGTATCCTTGTTCTAGGTACTCGTGTACCTGTACCCTTGCTCTAGGTACTCCTGTACCCTTGCTCTAGGTACTCGTGTACCCTTGCTCTAGGTACTCGTGTACCCATCAGTCAGAACATAATCAACAACATTATCAAACATGTTAAAGTTTAATTAAAAGAGTTAATTTTAGTTTCAAATATTCAACAATTGTTTAAAGAACTATAACAATCTACCAACCATTGATACCTGTTATATTTAATGTATAATAATTACAAAGGTATGCGGTGATGGTACAATATTAAGTTGGACAATTGAAGACAATTGGAGATGGAGATTGGTGAGTTGAGAGCGATAGAAGAGAGATAGCGGGAAATAGAAGGACACGATGAGATGGATAAAGTATAAAGTATCAAGAAATGATAAGTTGGAAGTGGAAGATGGATGTAAATTGAGAATATTGTGTTGAGGGAAGAGATAAGAATTACAGGGAGTGGATACATGTGGATACATAAGGAGGAAGATAGAGTGGGATGGAGATTACCAACCGGATATTTGCATGAAATGATTAATTCCATCCGCCACCTCTCTAGCCACCATGACATCAGAGAATCCCTTGACCTTCTCCCTTTTCATTACCATGTTAACAGACTGTTAAATCAAGTTGTAGTAAATCATCAAGTTACAGTAAATCATCAAGTTAAAGTAAATCATCAAGTTACAGTAAATCATCAAGTTACAGTAAATCATCAAGTTAAAGTAAATCATCAAGTTACAGTAAATCATCAAGTTACAGTAAATCATCAAGTTCAAGTAAATCATCAAGTTACAGTAAATCATCAAGTTACAGTAAATCATCAAGTTAAAGTAAATCATCAAGTTACAGTAAATCATCAAGTTACAGTAAATCATCAAGTTACAATAAATCATCAAGTTAAAGTAAATCATCAAGTTACAGTAAATCATCAAGTTACAGTAAATCATCAAGTTAATGTAAATCATCAAGTTAATGTAAATCATCAAGTTACAGTAAATCATCAAGTTAATGTAAATCATCAAGTTACAGTAAATCATCAAGTTAATGTAAATCATCAAGTTACAGTAAATCATCAAGTTACAGTAAATCATCAAGTTAATGTAAATCATCAAGTTAATGTAAATCATCAAGTTAATGTAAATCATCAAGTTACAGTAAATCATCAAGTTACAGTAAATCATCAAGTTACAGTAAATCATCAAGTTAATGTAACTCATCAAGTTACAGTAAATCATCAAGTTACAGTAAATCATCAAGTTACAGTAAATCATCAAGTTACAGTAAATCATCAAGTTAATGTAAATCATCAAGTTACAGTAAATCATCAAGTTACAGTAAATCATCAAGTTACAGTAAATCATCAAGTTAATGTAAATCATCAAGTTACAGTAAATCATCAAGTTACAGTAAATCATCAAGTTAATGTAAATCATCAAGTTAATGTAAATCATCAAGTTACAGTAAATCATCAAGTTACAGTAAATCATCAAGTTACAGTAAATCATCAAGTTAATGTAAATCATCAAGTTAATGTAAATCATCAAGTTAATGTAAATCATCAAGTTAATGTAAATCATCAAGTTAATGTAAATCATCAAGTTAATGTAAATCATCAAGTTAATGTAAATCATCAAGTTAATGTAAATCATCAAGTTAATGTAAATCATCAAGTTAATGTAAATCATCAAGTTACAGTAAATCATCAAGTTACAGTAAATCATCAAGTTAATGTAAATTATCAAGTTACAGTAAATCATCAAGTTAATGTAAATCATCAAGTTAATGTAAATCATCAAGTTACAGTAAATCATCAAGTTACAGTAAATCATCAAGTTACAGTAAATCATCAAGTTAATGTAAATCATCAAGTTAATGTAAATCATCAAGTTAATGTAAATCATCAAGTTACAGTAAATCATCAAGTTACAGTAAATCATCAAGTTAATGTAAATTATCAAGTTACAGTAAATCATCAAGTTAATGTAAATCATCAAGTTAATGTAAATCATCAAGTTAATGTAAATCATCAAGTTACAGTAAATCATCAAGTTAATGTAAATCATCAAGTTAATGTAAATCATCAAGTTACAGTAAATCATCAAGTTACAGTAAATCATCAAGTTACAGTAAATCATCAAGTTAATGTAAATCATCAAGTTACAGTAAATCATCAAGTTACAGTAAATCATCAAGTTAATGTAAATCATCAAGTTACAGTAAATCACCAAGTTACAGTAAATCATCAAGTTACAATAAATCATCAAGTTAATGTAAATCATCAAGTTACAGTAAATCATCAAGTTAATGTAAATCATCAAGTTAATGTAAATCATCAAGTTACAGTAAATCATCAAGTTACAGTAAATCATCAAGTTACAGTAAATCATCAAGTTAATGTAAATCATCAAGTTACAGTAAATCATCAAGTTACAGTAAATCATCAAGTTAATGTAAATCATCAAGTTAATGTAAATCATCAAGTTACAGTAAATCATCAAGTTAATGTAAATCATCAAGTTAATGTAAATCATCAAGTTACAGTAAATCATCAAGTTACAGTAAATCATCAAGTTAATGTAAATCATCAAGTTACAGTAAATCATCAAGTTACAGTAAATCATCAAGTTAATGTAAATCATCAAGTTACAGTAAATCATCAAGTTACAGTAAATCATCAAGTTAATGTAAATCATCAAGTTAATGTAAATCATCAAGTTAATGTAAATCATCAAGTTACAGTAAATCATCAAGTTACAGTAAATCATCAAGTTAATGTAAATCATCAAGTTAATGTAAATCATCAAGTTAATGTAAATCATCAAGTTACAGTAAATCATCAAGTTAATGTAAATCATCAAGTTAATGTAAATCATCAAGTTACAGTAAATCATCAAGTTACAGTAAATCATCAAGTTACAGTAAATCATCAAGTTACAGTAAATCATCAAGTTAATGTAAATCATCAAGTTAATGTAAATCATCAAGTTACAGTAAATCATCAAGTTAAAGTAAATCATCAAGTTACAGTAAATCATCAAGTTACAGTAAATCATCAAGTTAATGTAAATCATCAAGTTACAGTAAATCATCAAGTTAATGTAAATCATCAAGTTAATGTAAATCATCAAGTTAATGTAAATCATCAAGTTACAGTAAATCATCAAGTTAATGTAACTCATCAAGTTACAGTAAATCATCAAGTTACAGTAAATCATCAAGTTACAGTAAATCATCAAGTTAATGTAAATCATCAAGTTACAGTAAATCATCAAGTTAATGTAACTCATCAAGTTACAGTAAATCATCAAGTTACAGTAAATCATCAAGTTACAGTAAATCATCAAGTTAATGTAAATCATCAAGTTACAGTAAATCATCAAGTTACAGTAAATCATCAAGTTACAGTAAATCATCAAGTTAATGTAAATCATCAAGTTACAGTAAATCATCAAGTTACAGTAAATCATCAAGTTACAGTAAATCATCAAGTTACAGTAAATCATCAAGTTAATGTAAATCATCAAGTTAATGTAAATCATCAAGTTACAGTAAATCATCAAGTTACAGTAAATCATCAAGTTAATGTAAACCATCAAGTTAATGTAAATCATCAAGTTACAGTAAATCATCAAGTTACAGTAAATCATCAAGTTAATGTAAATCATCAAGTTAATGTAAATCATCAAGTTAATGTAAATCATCAAGTTACAGTAAATCATCAAGTTACAGTAAATCATCAAGTTAATGTAAATTATCAAGTTACAGTAAATCATCAAGTTAATGTAAATCATCAAGTTAATGTAAATCATCAAGTTACAGTAAATCATCAAGTTACAGTAAATCATCAAGTTACAGTAAATCATCAAGTTACAGTAAATCATCAAGTTAATGTAAATCATCAAGTTAATGTAAATCATCAAGTTACAGTAAATCATCAAGTTACAGTAAATCATCAAGTTAATGTAAATCATCAAGTTAATGTAAATCATCAAGTTAATGTAAATCATCAAGTTACAGTAAATCATCAAGTTACAGTAAATCATCAAGTTAATGTAAATTATCAAGTTACAGTAAATCATCAAGTTAATGTAAATCATCAAGTTAATGTAAATCATCAAGTTAATGTAAATCATCAAGTTACAGTAAATCATCAAGTTACAGTAAATCATCAAGTTACAGTAAATCATCAAGTTACAATAAATCATCAAGTTAATGTAAATCATCAAGTTACAGTAAATCATCAAGTTAATGTAAATCATCAAGTTACAGTAAATCATCAAGTTACAGTAAATCATCAAGTTACAGTAAATCATCAAGTTAATGTAAATCATCAAGTTACAGTAAATCATCAAGTTACAGTAAATCATCAAGTTACAGTAAATCATCAAGTTAATGTAAATCATCAAGTTACAGTAAATCATCAAGTTACAGTAAATCATCAAGTTAATGTAAATCATCAAGTTACAGTAAATCATCAAGTTACAGTAAATCACCAAGTTACAATAAATCATCAAGTTAATGTAAATCATCAAGTTAATGTAAATCATCAAGTTACAGTAAATCATCAAGTTAATGTAAATCATCAAGTTAATGTAAATCATCAAGTTACAGTAAATCATCAAGTTACAGTAAATCATCAAGTTACAGTAAATCATCAAGTTACAGTAAATCATCAAGTTAATGTAAATCATCAAGTTAATGTAAATCATCAAGTTACAGTAAATCATCAAGTTACAGTAAATCATCAAGTTACAGTAAATCATCAAGTTAATGTAAATCATCAAGTTACAGTAAATCATCAAGTTACAGTAAATCATCAAGTTAATGTAAATCATCAAGTTAATGTAAATCATCAAGTTAATGTAAATCATCAAGTTAATGTAAATCATCAAGTTAATGTAAATCATCAAGTTACAGTAAATCATCAAGTTAATGTAAATCATCAAGTTAATGTAAATCATCAAGTTACAGTAAATCATCAAGTTACAGTAAATCATCAAGTTACAGTAAATCATCAAGTTAATGTAAATCATCAAGTTACAGTAAATCATCAAGTTACAGTAAATCATCAAGTTAATGTAAATCATCAAGTTAATGTAAATCATCAAGTTAATGTAAATCATCAAGTTAATGTAAATCATCAAGTTAATGTAAATCATCAAGTTAATGTAAATCATCAAGTTACAGTAAATCATCAAGTTAATGTAAATCATCAAGTTACAGTAAATCATCAAGTTAATGTAAATCATCAAGTTACAGTAAATCATCAAGTTACAGTAAATCATCAAGTTACAGTAAATCATCAAGTTAATGTAAATCATCAAGTTAATGTAAATCATCAAGTTAATGTAAATCATCAAGTTAATGTAAATCATCAAGTTAATGTAAATCATCAAGTTACAGTAAATCATCAAGTTAATGTAAATCATCAAGTTACAGTAAATCATCAAGTTACAGTAAATCATCAAGTTAATGTAAATCATCAAGTTAATGTAAATCATCAAGTTACAGTAAATCATCAAGTTACAGTAAATCATCAAGTTAATGTAAATCATCAAGTTACAGTAAATCATCAAGTTACAGTAAATCATCAAGTTAATGTAAATCATCAAGTTACAGTAAATCATCAAGTTACAGTAAATCATCAAGTTACAGTAAATCATCAAGTTAATGTAAATCATCAAGTTAATGTAAATCATCAAGTTACAGTAAATCATCAAGTTACAGTAAATCATCAAGTTACAGTAAATCATCAAGTTAATGTAAATCATCAAGTTACAGTAAATCATCAAGTTACAGTAAATCATCAAGTTAATGTAAATCATCAAGTTACAGTAAATCATCAAGTTACAGTAAATCATCAAGTTACAGTAAATCATCAAGTTAATGTAAATCATCAAGTTACAGTAAATCATCAAGTTACAGTAAATCATCAAGTTACAGTAAATCATCAAGTTAATGTAAATCATCAAGTTACAGTAAATCATCAAGTTAATGTAAATCATCAAGTTACAGTAAATCATCAAGTTACAGTAAATCATCAAGTTACAATAAATCATCAAGTTAATGTAAATCATCAAGTTACAGTAAATCATCAAGTTAATGTAAATCATCAAGTTACAGTAAATCATCAAGTTACAGTAAATCATCAAGTTAATGTAAATCATCAAGTTAATGTAAATCATCAAGTTAATGTAAATCATCAAGTTAATGTAAATCATCAAGTTAATGTAAATCATCAAGTTAATGTAAATCATCAAGTTAATGTAAATCATCAAGTTAATGTAAATCATCAAGTTAATGTAAATCATCAAGTTACAGTAAATCATCAAGTTAATGTAAATCATCAAGTTACAGTAAATCATCAAGTTAATGTAAATCATCAAGTTACAGTAAATCATCAAGTTACAGTAAATCATCAAGTTAATGTAAATCATCAAGTTAATGTAAATCATCAAGTTAATGTAAATCATCAAGTTAATGTAAATCATCAAGTTAATGTAAATCATCAAGTTACAGTAAATCATCAAGTTAATGTAAATCATCAAGTTACAGTAAATCATCAAGTTACAGTAAATCATCAAGTTAATGTAAATCATCAAGTTAATGTAAATCATCAAGTTACAGTAAATCATCAAGTTACAGTAAATCATCAAGTTAATGTAAATCATCAAGTTACAGTAAATCATCAAGTTACAGTAAATCATCAAGTTAATGTAAATCATCAAGTTACAGTAAATCATCAAGTTACAGTAAATCATCAAGTTACAGTAAATCATCAAGTTAATGTAAATCATCAAGTTAATGTAAATCATCAAGTTACAGTAAATCATCAAGTTACAGTAAATCATCAAGTTACAGTAAATCATCAAGTTAATGTAAATCATCAAGTTACAGTAAATCATCAAGTTACAGTAAATCATCAAGTTAATGTAAATCATCAAGTTACAGTAAATCATCAAGTTACATTAAATCATCAAGTTACAGTAAATCATCAAGTTAATGTAAATCATCAAGTTACAGTAAATCATCAAGTTACAGTAAATCATCAAGTTACAGTAAATCATCAAGTTAATGTAAATCATCAAGTTACAGTAAATCATCAAGTTAATGTAAATCATCAAGTTACAGTAAATCATCAAGTTACAGTAAATCATCAAGTTACAATAAATCATCAAGTTAATGTAAATCATCAAGTTACAGTAAATCATCAAGTTAATGTAAATCATCAAGTTACAGTAAATCATCAAGTTACAGTAAATCATCAAGTTAATGTAAATCATCAAGTTAATGTAAATCATCAAGTTAATGTAAATCATCAAGTTAATGTAAATCATCAAGTTAATGTAAATCATCAAGTTAATGTAAATCATCAAGTTACAGTAAATCATCAAGTTACAGTAAATCATCAAGTTACAGTAAATCATCAAGTTACAGTAAATCATCAAGTTACAGTAAATCATCAAGTTAATGTAAATCATCAAGTTAATGTAAATCATCAAGTTAATGTAAATCATCAAGTTACAGTAAATCATCAAGTTACAGTAAATCATCAAGTTAATGTAAATCATCAAGTTAATGTAAATCATCAAGTTAATGTAAATCATCAAGTTAATGTAAATCATCAAGTTACAGTAAATCATCAAGTTACAGTAAATCATCAAGTTACAGTAAATCATCAAGTTACAATAAATCATCAAGTTAATGTAAATCATCAAGTTACAGTAAATCATCAAGTTAATGTAAATCATCAAGTTACAGTAAATCATCAAGTTACAGTAAATCATCAAGTTACAGTAAATCATCAAGTTAATGTAAACCATCAAGTTAATGTAAATCATCAAGTTAATGTAAATCATCAAGTTACAGTAAATCATCAAGTTAATGTAAATCATCAAGTTACAGTAAATCATCAAGTTACAGTAAATCATCAAGTTACAGTAAATCATCAAGTTAATGTAAACCATCAAGTTAATGTAAATCATCAAGTTAATGTAAATAATCAAGTTACAATAAATCATCAAGTTAATGTAAACCATCAAGTTACAGTAAATCATCAAGTTACAGTAAATCATCAAGTTACAGTAAATCATCAAGTTACAGTAAATCATCAAGTTACAGTAAATCATCAAGTTACAGTAAATCATCAAGTTAATGTAAATCATCAAGTTAATGTAAATCATCAAGTTACAGTAAATCATCAAGTTAATGTAAATCATCAAGTTAATGTAAATCATCAAGTTACAGTAAATCATCAAGTTACAGTAAATCATCAAGTTACAGTAAATCATCAAGTTAATGTAAATCATCAAGTTACAGTAAATCATCAAGTTACAGTAAATCATCAAGTTAATGTAAATCATCAAGTTAATGTAAATCATCAAGTTACAGTAAATCATCAAGTTACAGTAAATCATCAAGTTAATGTAAATCATCAAGTTACAGTAAATCATCAAGTTACAGTAAATCATCAAGTTAATGTAAATCATCAAGTTACAGTAAATCATCAAGTTACAGTAAATCATCAAGTTACAGTAAATCATCAAGTTAATGTAAATCATCAAGTTAATGTAAATCATCAAGTTACAGTAAATCATCAAGTTACAGTAAATCATCAAGTTACAGTAAATCATCAAGTTAATGTAAATCATCAAGTTACAGTAAATCATCAAGTTACAGTAAATCATCAAGTTAATGTAAATCATCAAGTTACAGTAAATCATCAAGTTACATTAAATCATCAAGTTACAGTAAATCATCAAGTTAATGTAAATCATCAAGTTACAGTAAATCATCAAGTTACAGTAAATCATCAAGTTACAGTAAATCATCAAGTTAAAGTAAATCATCAAGTTACAGTAAATCATCAAGTTACAGTAAATCATCAAGTTAATGTAAATCATCAAGTTAATGTAAATCATCAAGTTACAGTAAATCATCAAGTTAATGTAAATCATCAAGTTACAGTAAATCATCAAGTTAATGTAAATCATCAAGTTACAGTAAATCATCAAGTTAATGTAAATCATCAAGTTAATGTAAATCATCAAGTTAATGTAAATCATCAAGTTACAGTAAATCATCAAGTTAATGTAAATCATCAAGTTAATGTAAATCATCAAGTTACAGTAAATCATCAAGTTACAGTAAATCATCAAGTTACAGTAAATCATCAAGTTACAGTAAATCATCAAGTTACAGTAAATCATCAAGTTAATGTAAATCATCAAGTTAATGTAAATCATCAAGTTAATGTAAATCATCAAGTTACAGTAAATCATCAAGTTACAGTAAATCATCAAGTTAATGTAAATCATCAAGTTAATGTAAATCATCAAGTTAATGTAAATCATCAAGTTAATGTAAATCATCAAGTTACAGTAAATCATCAAGTTACAGTAAATCATCAAGTTACAGTAAATCATCAAGTTACAATAAATCATCAAGTTAATGTAAATCATCAAGTTACAGTAAATCATCAAGTTAATGTAAATCATCAAGTTACAGTAAATCATCAAGTTACAGTAAATCATCAAGTTACAGTAAATCATCAAGTTAATGTAAACCATCAAGTTAATGTAAATCATCAAGTTAATGTAAATCATCAAGTTACAGTAAATCATCAAGTTAATGTAAATCATCAAGTTACAGTAAATCATCAAGTTACAGTAAATCATCAAGTTACAGTAAATCATCAAGTTAATGTAAACCATCAAGTTAATGTAAATCATCAAGTTAATGTAAATAATCAAGTTACAATAAATCATCAAGTTAATGTAAACCATCAAGTTACAGTAAATCATCAAGTTACAGTAAATCATCAAGTTACAGTAAATCATCAAGTTACAGTAAATCATCAAGTTACAGTAAATCATCAAGTTACAGTAAATCATCAAGTTAATGTAAATCATCAAGTTAATGTAAATCATCAAGTTACAGTAAATCATCAAGTTAATGTAAATCATCAAGTTAATGTAAATCATCAAGTTACAGTAAATCATCAAGTTACAGTAAATCATCAAGTTACAGTAAATCATCAAGTTAATGTAAATCATCAAGTTACAGTAAATCATCAAGTTACAGTAAATCATCAAGTTAATGTAAATCATCAAGTTAATGTAAATCATCAAGTTAATGTAAATCATCAAGTTAATGTAAATCATCAAGTTACAGTAAATCATCAAGTTACAGTAAATCATCAAGTTAATGTAAATCATCAAGTTACAGTAAATCATCAAGTTAATGTAAATCATCAAGTTACAGTAAATCATCAAGTTAATGTAAATCATCAAGTTAATGTAAATCATCAAGTTACAGTAAATCATCAAGTTACAGTAAATCATCAAGTTAATGTAAATCATCAAGTTACAGTAAATCATCAAGTTAATGTAAATCATCAAGTTACAGTAAATCATCAAGTTACAGTAAATCATCAAGTTACAGTAAATCATCAAGTTACAGTAAATCATCAAGTTACAGTAAATCATCAAGTTACAGTAAATCATCAAGTTACAGTAAATCATCAAGTTAATGTAAATCATCAAGTTACAGTAAATCATCAAGTTACAGTAAATCATCAAGTTGTAGTCGGAGAGATAATAAAAAGTCATATTTAGAAACTTGTTTAGCTGCTTGTGCATCTGCAAACTTGTCCTTGAAATCTCCTTCTAATACCGAGGCCACTAATGTCAGACCCTTACCTACGGGAGGTTTAGTTGAATATGAGTCAACGAGTGTAGGTCATTTAATGAAAAGTAATTAGAACGACCTCTAATATATATTCTTAACAAACTAGAATTGGTTTACAGTTCTATTTTTCGATCTCAACCTCAAACTAACCGGCCTTCAATTGGCTCGAAAACGTCAACAGTTTCTCGTACTTGGGCAAGAGACGTTCGTCTAGTTTCAACATCACCAGGATCTGAGGTCGCCAGTTCTTGACGTGGGGGGGACCCTCTTCCAGACGGTGTAGCGAGTATCTGGCCGCAGACATGGCCAGACCCCGGAGTCCGTCGCCCCACTCCTGTTCGGCACTATACGTAGGGTACACGGCAGGAATGATTAGAAGTTGATTGAGTAGGATTGATGGCGAGAAAATACAATCCACAATCTTACCCAAAGACCGAGGGAATGAAACCAGTGAGTCCGCTAGCTCTTGCAAGTACACGAGTAGGCTAACCTACTGACCTACTTATGTAGTTGTACGAGTAGTGGCGTTACCATTAGAATTGGGGGTAGTAGTACTGACCCCTTGTACTCGATATACTTGTAGATACTGGCGGCTATAGCGATGGCACACAGTGCGTAGTACCAAGATGAAATGAACATCAGCGCCAGACACAGAAACACTCCAAACATAGACAGACTCCTAATGTTAGGAATGGTGTGCGATGTGGAGAGGATGTGAATCGGTGCCGTGATGGGTATTGAATAGTACCGAGGAACTAGGCGGGGGTTAGGCGGGGGTTAGTAGGGGTTAGAGTGCACTTAGGTTAGAATGTGTATAGTTTAAGATAATGACTAAGTATAATCTGCACATTACGCATTACCAATATTAATATTAATTAATAAGATCAATTGTACTATTTAAGATAGAATTCTAACCAATGGTAATATCTAAATCTTGGCCGCCAAGAAGGAGTTTTCAATATAGTTTGCAAAGCACAAGCTAGGTTTACAAATCCATAGCACATCAAGAAAAACCTGGAGGATAATGAACAGTTTAGTAATATATGGTTATATTAATTATTATTTTATTGAGAGGGAAAGAGGGAAGGAGAGATATAGAGGAAGAGAGATATAGAGGGAGATATAGAGAGAGGAGAAAGGGGGAGAGAAGGGAATAGAGGGAGTTAACTCTAGAGTGTAAGAGATCTAACATAGTTATAATAGGGGCGATGTAGTCTAGGTTTGCAATGAGAACACCGATTAGAGAAATTGCAGCAGTCAAAAGGAGAGCTCTCATCGGTTCTCCAGACTTCGTAGTCGCAGAGAAGACGTTTAGAAATGGTATCACACCGTCCACCGCCATAGCCTGCAGTAGGCGAGGAGCTCCTGCGGGGGGTGAAGGGGGGGCGGGGTTTGGCGCTACGGGTCTTTACGCGAGGAGGAGTTTAAACCGCGAAACCAATATTGCCTATCGACATCCGAGTGGAATCCTACGAGCTATCTTTAATGGGTTTTTAATAGGGATAAACGGTAGCTGATACAGCGCTGGTTTTTATAACAACGCCTACTAACCGGTCAAAGATTGTAGACCCGCACCGATAGTAGAGAGAAACGAGCCAATCAAAATGATCCAGGCACTGGGCCAAGCCAAACGCGCGCACACCAACCCCCCTCCCACGGTTAAACCAAATCTAAACACGATAAGTATGAAGTTGGTAAATGAATGTTGGCTAGAATTTGAATGTAAATGTATTACCCACAAGATACAACTAATTGCATCTGCTCAATATTAAATCTAATTATATCTAGTTAATATTTAAACTCGATTAATAAATATTTAAGACATTTTCTCTGATACCATTTCTACTATGTTATCTAATCTACTATGTAAATTACATAGTTAAATTACTATGTAATTATGAAGTAAAACTATTAAGTAAAACTACTAAGTAAAACTATTAAGTAAAACTATTAAGTAAAACTACTAAGTAAAACTACTATGTAAATTACTATGTAAATTACTATGTAAATAACTATGTAAATTACTATTTAAATTACTATGTAAATAACTATGTAAATTACTATGTAAATTACTATGTAAAACTACTATTAAATATTAAATAATTATTATAAAGATATCTCTGATTAATACATCTCTAAATGCTTTGAACTATTTAAATAACTGTTTATTATAACTATTCACTAAATTCTTACTGCTAGACTCCAAATACAAACTTATCTCTTAGCAGATGACCGTCTATAGTTGCACCAAATAATATCACAGTGGACAGGTAAACAAAACTGGTGGTTAAAATTGCAGATATCGTGCCAGTGGGGATGGACCTCTGTGCATCCTTCAGGTCCCCAGACCTATTGGAACCAGCCATTATACCTGGTGTGCATTATGATATATTGTTATTGTAGTTAACTATTGTAGGAAATCTATTGTAGTTAACTATTGTAGTAAATCTATTGTAGTTAACTATTGTAGTAAATCTATTGTAGTATATTCATTATTAGATTGCACTGCCAGTTAAATATTCGAAGGAGGAAATGAATGGCGTCGAATATTATAAACGTATTAAAAGTTAGTATAGACTAAACATAATGGAAGGCATTGTATTCGACTTACAGACCGGTACAAGAGGGGAAGAAGATAGCTAGCAGAACAATAAAGGATGTCGTGATATCTGCGACAACTTCACCCTTATCACTATCTCCTCGTTGTTCAGAGCTGCCAATAATATCACCCTTATCAGTGTAGGAGCTGAAGAGGTTATCTGCGGGGGTGTGGCTTATTAGAGGGTGTGTCTTATGGGATAGTAAGTAGCCCTTATCAGCGTAGGAGCTGAAGAGGTTATCTGAGGGGGTGTGGCTTATTAGAGGGTGTGTCTTATGGGATAGTAGGTAGTCCTTATCAGTGTAGGAGCTGAAGAGGTTATCTGCGGGGGTGTGGCTTATTAGAGGGTGTGTCTTATGGGATAGTAGGTAGTCCTTATCAGTGTAGGAGCTGAATAGGTTATCTGCGGGGGTGTGGCTTATTAGAGGGTGTGTCTTATGGGATAGTAAGTAGTCTTTATCAGTGTAGGAGCTGAAGAGGTTATCTGAGGTGGATTAATGTAATAGGGTTTTAATATTATGTAGTTCAATGTAGTGTATTATGCTAGCTCAGTGTACTTAGTACACTGTACAAGTACAATGTACTGTACTAGCTCAGTGTACTTAGTACAATGTACTGTACTAGCACAGTGTACATAGTACACTGTACAATGTACTGCACTAGCTCAGTGTACAAGTACACTGTACAAGTGCAGTGTAGCAAGTAGACTGTACAAGTAGACTGTACAAGTAGACTGTACAAGTACACTGTACTTAGTAGACCGTACTTGTACAGTGTATAGTGCACTAGGTGCTAGGTATATACTCACTAACCATTGAACACAGTGGAACTGAAGCCGGGTATTCCATTTATTAGTTTAATTGTATTTTCCGAAAAGAACAGACAATCCACAGTTTTGTCAATCGAGGACGAATTTACAGAAGACAATACACTGGAGATGTTGACTCCGGCCCCGCAGTAATGTGCGTATATGGGCCCCTCCGGAGACTTATCGCATTGCACCAAACCCGCAGAGTTCAAGGTTAATTCGCGAATCAGAGGTCGATCTCCCAGCAGACACACGCTGTACGATGAGGATAAACGTGAAATTTCGACACGACGTTTGGTTTTAATCGATAATAGGTAAAATGTGTCATTTGAATGTGCCATTCGCTGTGCTCACGTGCTGCTACAGTGTCCGAGGTGTCAATCAAATGGTCTCAGGGTGTACAGACGAGTTGCTAACACTCGTTGGCTAACGATAAGGAGTCTTTTGCTAATCGTGATTTGCACATAGAAATTTTTTAAAAGTTAAAAAAAAATTGTTATGAGTTTTTTATAAGTTTTTCTTAGAAACTATTCCCTTAGCAAGGAAGAACTCACGACCTTGAATCGGTGTTATTGTTGACGAAGAAGCCGATGTAGATACAAAGGATGCTGAGCATCACACAAAACAGAGCAACGGGGGAGAACATGCTGACAAACTTCACTCCCAGGTAAACCCAGATGAACATGATCAACAGCAAAATAGCACCTGTAAGTGTTTCAGTGTTAAGGGCGTGGTGTTAAGCGAGGAGGTTAAGGGCGTGGTGTTAAGCGAGGAGGTTAAGGTCGTGGTGTTAAGCGAGGAGGTTAAGGGCGTGGTGTTAAGCGAGGAGGTTAAGGTCGTGGTGTTAAGCGAGGAGGTTAAGGGCGTGGTGTTAAGCGAGGAGGTTAAGGTCGTGGTGTTAAGTGAGGAGGTTAAGAGCATGGTGTTAAGGGCGTGGTGTTAAGGGCGTGGTGTTAAGGGCGTGGTGTTAAGGGCGTGGTGTTAAGGGCGTGGTGTTAAGGGCGTGGTGTTAAGGGCATGGTATTAAGGGCATGGTGTTAAGGGCGTGGTGTTAAGGGCGTGGTGTTAAGCGAGGAGGTTAAGGGCGTGGTGTTAAGCGAGGAGGTTAAGGTCGTGGTGTTAAGCGAGGAGGTTAAGGGCGTGGTGTTAAGCGAGGAGGTTAAGGGCGTGGTGTTAAGCGAGGAGGTTAAGGTTGTAGTGTTAAGCGAGGAGGTTAAGGGCGTGGTGTTAAGCGAGGAGGTTAAGGTCGTGGTGTTAAGCGAGGAGGTTAAGGGCGTGGTGTTAAGCGAGGAGGTTAAGGGCGTGGTGTTAAGCGAGGAGGTTAAGGTCGTGGTGTTAAGCGAGGAGGTTAAGGGCGTGGTGTTAAGCGAGGAGGTTAAGGTCGTGGTGTTAAGCGAGGAGGTTAAGGGTGTGGTGTTAAGCGAGGAGGTTAAGGTCGTGGTGTTAAGTGAGGAGGTTAAGAGCATGGTGTTAAGGGCGTGGTGTTAAGGGCGTGGTGTTAAGGGCGTGGTGTTAAGGGCGTGGTGTTAAGGGCGTGGTGTTAAGGGCGTGGTGTTAAGGGCGTGGTGTTAAGGGCATGGTATTAAGGGCATGGTGTTAAGGGCGTGGTGTTAAGGGCATGGTGTTAAGCGAGGAGGTTAAGAGCATGGTGTTAAGGGCGTGGTGTTAAGGGCGTGGTGTTAAGGGCATGGTATTAAGGGCATGGTGTTAAGGGCGTGGTGTTAAGGGCGTGGTGTTAAGGGTATGGTGTTAAGCGAGGAGGTTAAGAGCATGGTGTTAAGGGCGTGGTGTTAAGGGCGTGGTGTTAAGGGCATGGTATTAAGGGCATGGTGTTAAGGGTGTGGTGTTAAGGGCATGGTGTTAAGGGTATGGTGTTAAGCGAGGAGGTTAAGAGCATGGTGTTAAGGGCGTGGTGTTAAGGGCATGGTATTAAGGGCATGGTGTTAAGGGTGTGGTGTTAAGGGCATGGTGTTAAGGGCATGGTGTTAAGGGTGTGGTGTTAAGCGAGGAGGTTAAGGTCATGGTGTTAAGGGCATGGTGTTAAGGGCGTGGTGTTAAGGGCGTGGTGTTAAGGGCGTGGTGTTAAGGGCGTGGTGTTAAGGGCGTGGTGTTAAGGGCGTGGTGTTAAGCGAGGAGGTTAAGAGCATGGTGTTAAGGGCGTGGTGTTAAGGGCGTGGTGTTAAGGGCGTGGTGTTAAGGGCGTGGTGTTAAGGGCGTGGTGTTAAGGGCGTGGTGTTAAGGGCGTGGTGTTAAGGGCATGGTATTAAGGGCATGGTGTTAAGGGCGTGGTGTTAAGGTCGTGGTGTTAAGGGCGTGGTGTTAAGGGCATGGTGTTAAGGGCGTGGTGTTAAGGGCATGGTGTTAAGCGAGGAGGTTAATAACATGGTGTTAAGGGCGTGGTGTTAAGGGCGTGGTGTTAAGGGCGTGGTGTTAAGGGCGTGGTGTTAAGGGCATGGTATTAAGGGCATGGTGTTAAGGGTGTGGTGTTAAGGGCATGGTGTTAAGGGCATGGTGTTAAGGGTGTGGTGTTAAGCGAGGAGGTTAAGGTCATGGTGTTAAGGGCATGGTATTAAGGGCGTGGTGTTAAGGGCGTGGTGTTAAGGGCGTGGTGTTAAGGGCGTGGTGTTAAGGGCGTGGTGTTAAGCGAGGAGGTTAAGAGCATGGTGTTAAGGGCGTGGTGTTAAGTGCGTGGTGTTAAGGGCATGGTGTTAAGGGTGTAGTGTTAAGGGCGTGGTGTTAAGGGCGTGGTGTTAAGGGCATGGTGTTAAGCTAGGAGGCAAATGTGGATGATGAAGAGAGTGAGGCGGATATGTTTAAAGAAGACGAGAGCTGCATGAATTTAAGGAAGAGAGAGTGAGAATGCAGTTAAGAAAGAGATGAATTTAAGAAAGAGAGAGTGAGAATGCAGTTAAGAAAGAGATGAATTTAAGAAAGAGAGAGTGAGAATGCAGTTAAGAAAGAGATGAATTTAAGAAAGAGAGAGTGAGAATGCAGTTAAGAAAGAGATGAATTTAAGAAAGAGAGAGTGAGAATGCAGTTAAGAAAGAGATGAATTTAAGAAAGAGAGAGTGAGAATGCATTTAAGAAAGAGATGAATTTAAGAAAGAGAGAGTGAGAATGCAGTTAAGAAAGAGATGAATTTAAGGAAGAGAGAGTGAGAATGCAGTTAATAAAGAGATGAATTTAAGGAAGAGAGAGTGAGAATGCAGTTAAGAAAGAGATGAATTTAAGAAAGAGAGAGTGAGAATGCAGTTAAGAAAGAGATGAATTTAAGAAAGAGAGAGTGAGAATGCAGTTAAGAAAGAGATGAATTTAAGAAAGAGAGAGTGAGAATGCAGTTAAGAAAGAGATGAATTTAAGAAAGAGAGAGTGAGAATGCAGTTAAGAAAGAGATGAATTTAAGAAAGAGAGAGTGAGAATGCAGTTAAGAAAGAGATGAATTTAAGGAAGAGAGAGTGCGAATGCAGTTAAGAAAGAGATGAATTTAAGAAAGAGAGAGTGAGAATGCAGTTAAGAAAGAGATGAATTTAAGAAAGAGAGAGTGAGAATGCAGTTAAGAAAGAGATGAATTTAAGAAAGAGAGAGTGAGAATGCAGTTAAGAAAGAGATGAATTTAAGAAAGAGAGAGTGAGAATGCAGTTAAGAAAGAGATGAATTTAAGGAAGAGAGAGTGAGAATGCAGTTAAGAAAGAGATGAATTTAAGGAAGAGATAGTGAGAATGAAGTTAAGAAAGAGATGAATTTAAGGAAGAGAGAGTGAGAATGCAGTTAAGAAAGATAGGTATGGATGGGGTTAAGGAATAGTGGGGCGAATGTAAAGAATGGTTGTCAGTGAATTTCTAGTTACACCATAAGCATAATCCTCATTTATATAAGCTAACCGTAAACTCTATAATTATTTAGCATAGCTCCCACTATGTCTTCGTCGGAGTGGAAAATGGAGAAAATTGGTGCAATATAGTTCTGATGGTAAGGAAAAATAAATAGTTACGAATTGAAGAAACTCATTGTTTACAAATTTTTATATTAAACATATCAAGAATGTCAAGAATGTTAAGAATGTGATTATAAATCAATGCAACGTCCGAATGGCGAAGCAACATAGTTAATAAGATTAGAATTCGCGAATCATTGCCATCATACTATATTATAGATGATACCTATTCCCATAGTGGGGGTCGGGGTCGGATAAGCCCTACGTCAAGCGACGAACCAGTAGGATTTCGACGGCCCCGACGATATACATGGAGCTGGCGACCGAGGTACCGAGGTAGAAGAGGACACCGACTGCACCGCCGAACTCCGGACCCAGGGCCCGCGAGATCATGAAGTAGGAGCCTCCGCCCGCTACAACCCCATTCGTGGCAATGGCCGACATGGAGATGGCGGTGGTGAGGGTCTGCGGAAGAGATGGTGAGACCGTGGGGTAAGGTGGGGTTGAGGATAGAATTGAATTTGGGGCCGATTTTGAAGTCATTTATGGGGTAACGGAGGTATAGGAATAAAGTAATACTAGACGAGTAAATATCAGTTAATGAATAAAGGAAACATGAGAGTATTAAGGGAAGAGCAGAGGTTTGCATCGGGCTATGTCACCAATGTCACCAACACAACAACAGCAAATGAAGACGATGAGGAAACTCTGAAGGATTCCCGCCATGCCCACAATCCAAACAAGTCGGATAAACAGGATCACTCCGAAGATGTTCTGAATGCATGGGAAATAGACTCCCAGTATGGTTCCCAGCTGTAATATAACAGCGTACAATGGTATCTCGCAGGTTCATATGTCATTACAATAGAAAAGTATAGCAAACCAATCGATATATAATTATAATTGATTTTTCAGTAAACTTTTAGCCAAAAAAATATTATAATAAAATATATGAAATAAATTCATTTACGACATGAAATTTCAGTGTTTTGTAAATATATATAAAATACTTTATACTATTAATTTAAAGTATGATTCATAAAGCAAGTGGAGAAATGAATTGTAATTCTATACTATTTTTCATAGATCTATTTTTGGATTGATATATATATATGAGAACCTACCTATGTAATTATCTATTTTCACATTGCGTGTATCATGATTTTAAATAGCGGATTAATTAATTCCTAGAAATAAGACATCGGTTTAAACAGACACTAACCTTATTCGAAGTTTTAGGTATATCTCCGCAATTGGAGTCCCCTTCGACGGTGGGGATAGTACCACCCTGATAGTTGATCATACGATTCAATATTCGAGAGATCATGGGTCTTTCGTGGAACTCATCCTGGTGGTCATTATGTGGTAATTACGTGGGGAGTATAATGAATAGATAAACAAACTAGAGAGATAGCTAGGAAACTCTAATGAATATAATGTTACATTGTTACGATATATGATTAATATAAACTTAAAATATATGAATAATATTATTAAACAGTAATGAATATATATATATATATATATATATATATTTATAAATATTTATATATATATATATATATTTATAAATATTTATATATATATATATATATATTTATAAATATTTATATATATATATAATTAAGTAATTTTCTATTTAAAGAAATGTTCCATGTACTAAAAGCATGCATGTATTCTGCGTCTGTAAGTAAATCAATACCAAAATATATTAGGATATCTGCCTAATTGCCATTTATAGATTGTAAATGAACCGGCAATAAATTTGTATTTAGCCAATAAATCCAATATATCGGATTTATTGGATATATAGAAATTTCGGCTGTGTATTCATTTTATTTGTTTTATAATATTGTTATTTTTTTACATTACTGTCATATTTGTATACAATTTTAATGAAAATAGCATAATTGATCAATTTTTGTATTCTAAGTCATTAATTAATACTATATTATAATTAAACATATTTATATCAACAAATAAATGCTGTTATATAACAAACTAGTGTTAACAGAATAATAAAAAATATATACACCTATAATTATAAAATGAAATCATTATAATTATAACTTATAATAAATATGTATTAAACATATACAATATATATAAATAAACAAAAAGTATTAAGTTATCTGTATAAATACCTCATATAAAGCCATTTGACCATTCTTAGCAAACTTTTCAATCTTTACAAGTTTGTCATTTTCATATGACATTTTATTATCACCTGACAATTTTAGAGTGGTTTAATTTGATAAGCATACTAATATAAATAAACTTAACAGATCTTAATCTTAGATGATAATAATCTATAAAGAAATTATAATCATTTATTAATTTTAACAAAATTCATACAAACAAAAGAAGTAATCGATAAATATTATAAGTTAGGGTTAGTCAAAAAGTTAGGAAAAGCGGTGAAAAGCTGTGAAAACGAATGCATGCATGTCCCCAATATACAGTTATCTTGCAATTACTAAGAGAGACCGTACTCCACCGTACCGCTATAATTGGTATGATTACGTGATAAAAGAGGCAATATCGGTGGTAGTGGCATCTTCGAGGGCCAAGGTCGACTGGGGTCAAGACTATCCTTCATCATACTGATTGTAGGGGCGATAATTAATATTTAAGTAAGAATTAGTTAAGTTTTATAATGTCGTAGGTAATGAAAAAGAAATTACAGAAAATAAGAAATATATTAGTTAATTTTCACAATTAATAATAAATCAGAAATCAGAATAAGAATATCGATAAAATAATATATTATATTATCAAGAAACTATGTATAGTTTAAAAGTTATTTCTAGAAGAACCTTTCTATAATATATTTAACAAAAACTAATAATTTACATCGAATAGATCACAGCGTTATATAATGAATCTAACATGTATTAAAACGGTGAAACTTAAACAAAAAAGAGACAAAAAAAAAAAAGAAAACTAAACGAAAACGAAAACAATAAGTTGTGGGAAGTGAAGTTATTGGAGTGGTTTCGGTGCGAGAATGTCAGCGCTACACATACCTATGTAGTCTTTGGAATCACCGGAGGCATTGTGTACGTCGCTGACCGGCTGGGAGATCAACGCGCTAGCCGACGTTATCCTGGCGGCCGGAGTAACGGCCGCAATCGGGTCAGCCGCGGTACCTATCGACAACCGAGGCAAAAGACGGTCAAGCGATAGCAATGGCGATGAACGTGAGGATATCACATGGTGACATCGCATGTTTCGATTAGACCGAGCGTCGCTGGTACAGACTTAATTAGTGTTACCGACGTGCTGATAAGTAGGCCGTAGTTTACGCAGAGTTGCATGTTATTGGCGCAATAATCTGCAATTTCAATTTTAATGAAGTTTTCGCTTTTCATAAAAAATAGAACACATTTTTCATTATATACACATATGTATATATTCCCCATATGGGAATTAATTTTAAATTGCAGATTATGTATGGTTATCATATAGAAAGTGGCCTCGTGTGTTAAAATATATTTTATTACCTGGTATACATATTGTAGTGCCTGTAAAATTAGTTATCGGATTAAATATTAACAACCCGGAAAACCACAAGCAACATAAGATTTATATTCTAAATACGCAAAGAACTTGCGCGAGACGCTTTCTATTACGTGGGATGTATCTGATAACCTACTCTACACATCGTTAATGTAAAGATAACTGAACGGATAATATATCCACAGTTCTATAATCAATAATGCCCTGTAATTAACTTGAAATGCGCGGACACATCTAATGCTATATTCGGCATTCATCGAAACGGAATATGGAAATAGAGACGAAGGAATTCGCGCAGAGATTAGGATTAGCGAGAACATGTCCTCTTCGGCCGTGTATGGCTTTAGTGGCGGGGCGGAGGGAAAGCCGACGGACCGATAGGCAATTATCGCCGCAACTGGCGAATAATTGAGTGAACAGCGCTTCCCTACGGCGCCAGTAGGTGGCGACCGGCCACTCGTCGGCCAATCAGGTGGGTGAGAACAACCCGACGAAAGGAATTTCACGAGCCATTTCCGAATGTCAATCCGAGGTCCGGCGAGAGAAATTAATTACGCAGCGGATAGATGGTTACGCGTTGCATTAAGGTCATGGCAACTTAATTCACATTCTATTAGTGGAAAACCTGTAGTGAATATCTGGTTTAATGCAAATAAGGCTGGGCGGTGATATCCTATCTTGTTTTAAGTGGTTGGAAATATGCCTAAACGAACGATTGGATCATTGATTCGATAAATATTTAAGAAATTAATATATACCTTATAATTATTGTTTCAATAATAATGGACTTTTATGATTCAATATTTAGTTAACTATTATATCTTATATATCTTATATACAAAACAGTACTACATGTCAAATTACCTCAACCCCTTATGGTACATTTCAGTATACCGTAATAGCAACACTATACATTGTATTGAATAGACAGAGAGACATGTAAGGAAGCTAAGTAGATTATAGATTTAGATTTAGAAAGAGAAGTAGTGAAAGAGAGAGAGAGATGTTATTTAAATTCTTATCACAATTCGACCTATCATCGTATAGCAGCTGATACAATGTCAAGATTAGTTAGCAGAGGTCGGATAATGACCTTGAAAATGATCACGAGGCCGGCATACAAGTAAATTTATTTATCAAAGGATAGTAGCCATCGAGAATTAACATCAAATCCCTAATTAGCGCTAACTGGAAAAGGGATAAGAGCCTTACCACCTATTATGTCCTGCCATGTCCTTACGCTACCATATACAAATGCAAGCAATATGCCATGGTTTATGCATTCCGGGGATTAGGTACAATCGAGCCCATCTATCAATACCATGTAAATACAGTGTTTGGTTATTTACAGTGTTTTCAACAAGAAAATGTATGCAATGTATTTCTAGTCTTATTATCCAATGAATATTTATATACATGGTCGTGTTATATAATACGCATTGCTTTAATTAATTGATGAATTAAGCTAACTCCATAACAAATTATGTTATATAACATTATATTATAAAAAACGAATTAATTATATACTACTTTTAATAAACTGTATGGTAACCAACATATATTATATATATAGTGAATATATTTTAATATTCCAAAGATTATTATTATCTATATTTTTATATAATGATGTATATTTATATTTAGCGTACTGCCAGCTAATATGATGTGTGACTAATGCATTCTGGGTACACCGGGCCTTTGCCCATAATGGGAACGTAATCGGGCATAAGAGGAAAGGAAGGAAAGGAAGCCCGTTTAGCCTACCCAGTTATCTACCAGTTATCAGTTATCTGTAGACGAATGCCACCGCCGGGCCCCCTACTTACGGCACAATTATATCATTAGTGTGTACGGGGTGTGTGTGTGTGTGCCGACGTACGCGAACGCATACCATGTAAACATTGCGTCACCCCGTACACTCAGGTATACGGGGGACGATATCGCCGTAGAGGGGCCGACTTGTATATGGCATGTACGTCGGCGTATTAGGAACGCAAAGGGTATTATTCTAGGTAGGCGCGTTACGTAATTAAACCACATACACCGACCTACTCACCGTTAACTGCCCTGGGTTCGCCATTGCTGCCATATTGGGGTACGTGCGACGGGGAACTTTCGGATTTCGTTACTTGGAATCGATCAGTCATCACTGTATTACATAATATTGCGCGATTATATAATGCGGTGAACAATTTAAATATATTATATAATAATTATTAGGTCAATCTGCGCGCTAGGTGTTTTATATATATTAGTTAAAATAATAACTGATGCAAGATTATATTAATTGCAAAATAAGTATTATTCTGTAATTATATGTAATTAAACATTGCAAAAGAATGTAAATGTTCAAATAAAATACAATTACAGTAAAAAACAAATAGAGAAAAAGTCATTTTAGAGAATATGAAGTCGTTCATATTATTACTGAATCAATTGGATATCAAAATAAATGCAAAGTTCTGCTAAAATTATAGAAGTCATTAGTGCATACATTATATTTAGCATTATCCGTAATCAAGTATTTATAGAAGTATATAAATGTAATCAATATTATTTATATAAAAAAATGTATTATTCTTAATATGGGATAAATTAAAGTTACATTTGATAACAAAATGTCTAATTTAAATTCAATTCAAGTAATTATATATGAATTTATAAAATAAATAACATATATTATTTTCAGGATAATTTGTAATAGTTGAAATTTAAAATTGATTTATATAATGATTTATTAATTTATTGGAATACAAATGATAAGTGAATAAAACACTACATTTTATTCACCATATGATAACAATAGTTATAATTTACATTTAAAATAAATAATCCTAAATACCTATTAGTTAATTTAGTAAATTATTATAACATTGCTGATAACACCTAAGAAAATAATAATTTTATCTGTTTCAGACAAAATTTAAGTTAAAGGATTATTTATTTAATTTTAATATATTTTGTAAATGATTAAAAGAAATCATTTATAATAACTATCGCAATTTCGATATCATATAAATATAAATGTATAATGTGAATGGTATTTTATCTACATACAATCACCAAATGTTCTACAAAGGAAATGTATTCCTAGAAACTAAATGTATTTACATTGTCCAATATTAAATTATACATCGAAGATAATTAAATATACTTGGCTCTAGTTTATTCTGCTAGAGTTGGTATACAAGAATATGGAGTCATACAAGAATATGTAAGACAAATAAGACAGTATTAAATTGTATTCGTATAAAAATTAATATCAATTTCTCTTAGTAAAAATAATATTACGATATCAGAAAATTATATTGAAGATTTATTAATGATTTGAAATAAGTGGTATACTAAACACTATATTAACATATACGAGATATCAATACTTTGTTGAATATAGTTTATAATATTATATTAAGCTTTTATTTAATCTGATATTTTCAAAATGAGTTATATATTTATTCCTATTATCTATTATTTAAAAATTTGTATTGTAAAATCAAATGATATATTATGTATACACAAATTATTGTTTATATAACTAATTAGCATAATTATAGGATGCAGTACAGACATTTAATATGGACATACTAATACACTGTGTGATATTAAAACTATATTAATTGGATTACATAATGTTTATATTTAGAATGATGCAATGCTTATCCTAATGAAAATCACTAAAATTGTTCTACATAAATCATTACAACTCCATGGCCATATATCATAGTGGTCCATTAATATTAATTATTCATATCAGTTCTATGTAATTATATGATACATAATTAAAGAATTAATTGATATTGTGCTAGTATTATTTCATGCAAAATATAAGATAAATACAATTATTAGTCAAAATTCTGTAAATATTTAATATAATTATATTTATTAATTAAAAAATATAAAATATTATATTTTAAAATCTATGATTTAAAAAACACAAATTTACATATGTACATTACAATAGATATAAAAATAGCTGCTAAACTCTGTTTTAGATTACTTTACTTTAGTCTTCTCTTACAGACGCAGACTAGTACTAAATCATGTATACCTTTCAGTAATCAGTCGAGTCGAGAAGGGAATGAACCTTGACCGTAGCATAAACGGATCAGGTGACAATAAGACAATGGAATGGAAGTTGACGATCTATCTTTATCATAAGATAGATCATCAACTAGTCTATAGATTTGCTTACAGTAACTTTATTAATAATTCGGGAGAGTTGGGTTGCGATAGCAAAATATTATAATATTTAATATTCCAGATCGTTCAACGCCTAGATTCTCAATTATTGAGCTAATAAATACTATTTACGAAGTTGGCAGTGTTAAAAGATCTATTACATTAGTAAATAATAAAAACAAAATAATATATTCAATAATATCAAATCAATGAAAAATAAATAAAACTGAAATCTCAAATCAAAACAATCAGAATTGCAATATTTGCAATATTTTCAATTTTACTAGAAAAACTATGAGGAGAATTACAGAAGTACAGGTGGGATATTATTGTACTTGGGAAAAACTGACGCAATAATGTCATGCAATTTGTTATTGATTGACCAAACATCAATACAATCTAGAATTTATAGTTTGAAAAAAAATAACAAGACACTCCATACATAATATAGTATATTATAGTACATAATATAGTATCAATACATTCAACATACAAATATTACAAATGTATTTTCCAATCTTGAGGAAGAATTTTATGTGATCAAAAAATGTACAAAATATTTTGAAGAAATTGTTAAATTACAAGTTACAAAAGTATGACAAGGATGTGAACGGCAAGGGCAAGGGAATATGTGTCTAAGGTAACACAATATTAGATGCGAAAAATTCCTAGAGTTTATTCAAAAACATAAACATGATCCAGCAAATATTATCATTAACGTGAATTGTAACAATAACTTGTTGTAAATATTCTGTAATATAAAACTATATTAAACTAATGATAAATGCGACATATTAAAATTAATAAATCTAGATAACATCCTATTCAGCTATTTCTAAATTGACTAAATAGTATTTAGTAAATACTATGTCTATGTAAGCATACTCGCTGACATATATGTGGGGTAGGAAGAAGTACATTGTGAGAGAATCATGAACTACCGAATTAAGACTGAAATACAGATTGATCATAAATTAAGAAACCACAAATTTCTAAATTAACAAAATATTTGATATTGCACCATAGTTTATACAATTAAACCTTCATTAAAATATTGGCAAGATTGTGGATAGTTTCATTAAATAACTTCACAGTACAGCACAGATTTATTATCATCCAATAATAGGGATTCAATATAGCAGAATTCTACAACGTAAAAAAAATAAGATTTCTTCCAGAATTTCTATTATCTCCAGAGTATCTTCCTGGAAAAATCTTTATGTAAGACACTCTTATCATGTACACATAAATTATTAATAAATTATTCAGATCATGAACTAAAGTTGAACATATGATTGTAAGGTTGAAATCTCAAAGAAGTTGATACATTAAGATTAACAAATAAAGAAGTTGAAAGAAGATGTAAAATTTAATTAAGATTTGCGATAGGTATATCATTTTTAATAAGGTTGGTTACAATCTGGAAGAATAAAAATATTATCTTAAAATAATACTACATTTTACAATTTCTAATACTTTGGAATATGGACACTGACTATTGAAACTGAATGAACAGTTTATGATGAATTCTATATAAATCATTTAGATCTATTTGAGATAGAAGCAAAAAATTGATTTAGAAAGTATAAGAAGACCTCAGAAGAGCTGATTCAGTAGTTTAACAGAACGCTTACATCTAGATCTCCAGAGGCTCACAGAAGTAGCAGCAAACCGTAGAAATTTCTTTATTTAATCGTCAATTAATATCCCACGTAATTAGGACTATCTGGTCACAGGATGTTAAGTACGTAGATACAAATCAATAATATTCATATATATAAAAATTGTGTTAAATGTCTTTTTGAGATACAAAATTTAAATAATATGATAAATAATTTTGTATTTTATATAATACTTCGATATAATATATATAATATATATATATATTATATATATAATATATATATATATAATATATAATACTTTAACAGACATATGGATCAAATAACAAGACACTCTGTATCTCGAGGATGAGAAAAATTCTTAATATAAGTGTTACAAATTTGATTAGAAATGTATTTTATTTTAAACATATCTATTTCTATAATAATATATATATTATTCTGTGTATTAACTGATAATCATATATATCACCAGGTTTATTTGATATTACTCATCTTGCCTATTTTAGTGTTGATATTTCTTTAAAATATTATGATAAAATTAAAATATATATATATAATATTATGAATAACAAAAATAATAAAATTATTAACAAAATATTATACATATTATTTAATATTATTAGATGATGTTAATTTAGATGTTTCAATCTGCCAGAGATGATTTTTACACATTAAAAATTTAAAAAAAATGATTTACTGTATTATAAATATTTTTTAGTTCATTTCATTTCATTTCATAGATATTATAAATTATTAAAATTATTATATATTATAAAATAAAATATAATTATATTTAATATTTTATTATATAACAAAAAACTGATTATAGATAGCAACATTAAAAATCAAATTAGCTAAATATGAATTTATATATCTTTAGTTCTAGTGAAATTGATAAATGTAATTTAACAAATCTATTCACTTTTTGTATCTAACTTTATTGAACTTCTACTGAAATTACATAGAATTAACTTATCTAGTTTATTAAAATATATATAAAATGAAATATTATTTTATTATTTATATGATAATAACTATGATTTAAATATAATGTATATAATACGGGTTCAGTAACACAATATGGAACCAATTTCAATGTGCCACAGTACAATAAAAGAATCTTACTTCATATTGACAGAAGTATATTATATAAAAGTATGATATGTTAATTCAAACAGGATTATTATAAGAAATAGTTTACGGTATATCAGTCATAATTATATTACTATCAAATTCAATGACTAAATATACTCTTATAATATAAACATATATATTATAAGAAATGCATAAGGTAATTAGTAAATTGAACGAAACGACGTCGAAATAACTTACACGACAATGTACGCAAATATAGAATAATCCCAGAAATATGATATTATACAAGAATACGCCTGCGTGTTTGTATAATACATGAAACCTAAGGTAATTTCATTTCAATAATCCATATATAATGTAGTTATTCCACTTATATATTATTTCCGCTGCGATAGATATTTGTGAGTGCAGGTGCAACAGCAATTTGCTGGTTCCGGCGATGAAATGTATAATCAGGAATGAAGCCTACGGCTATGTGTAATTATACGTTATATTGTATAATTCAGCCGCGTCTATATACTAATAGATATTTTGCAAAACAGTGCCCATGCTGCGTTGAGGGTATTGCGGGATTGGTAACCTCCACGTGACCCACGCTCCTGGAATGTACCATTTAAACATTATTATATACCAATATGTATTGATAAACTATATATAATTGCACGCATAATAAATTATATATTATTTTCATATATATAAATTATATAAACAAAGATATTCATATTATAGGTTAATTATTAGTAATTAGTTTAATCAATTTACCAAAGGGCAGAATCCGGCCACAATAGTAAACAACATATAACTATCATTATAAGATTTATTTATATAAAACTTATAATAATTGGTCCTAATCAAATGCAGGTGATAAAGAAGTGAAACATATATATAATAGGGTCCTTATACTAAAATTGATAAACATTATCATCATGACATCAGAACACAATGTATATAAAGTTAAATATTACAGTGTTCCAACTTGTATATGCGAATCTCACTGACATTTGGAAAGTTCGCGGGGTTCAATCGGCGTATAGAAATAGTCGGATTGCATTACGTGTAGGGAATCAGGACACGTTCACTCGAGACGATTCATTGATAAACTGCGCAATCGGGGGAGATGCTACTCTACCTACTACTCTACCTACTACTGTACCTCCTACTCTACCTCCTACTGTACCTCCTACTGTACCTCCTACTCTACCTCCTACTCTACCTCCTACTCTACCTACACTCTACCTCCCACACTGTCGACGTAACACGATATCCAACGGAGAGGTGAACTGCACCGAGATGTACACCACACTCGTACACGAACCCATGCAAATATCTCAATCGTAAATGTATATATTTTTATATCAAACAAATATGGATAGATATAAATAGATAGATATATATAGATAGATATACATAGTTATACATATATAGATACACATTTATAGATATACATAGATAGATATACATAGATAGATATAAACATAGATAGCTATAAATAGATAGATATAAACATAGATAGATATAAACATAGATAGATATAAACATAGATAGATATAAACATAGATAGATATAAACATGGATAGATATAAACATAGATAGATATAAATATAGATAGATATAAATATAGATAGATATAAACATAGATAGATATAAACATGGATAGATATAAACATAGATAGATATAAATATAGATAGATATAAATATAGATAGATATAAACATAGATAGATATACATAGATAGATATAAACATAGATAGATATAAACATAGATAGATATAAACATAGATAGATATAAACATGGATAGATATAAACATAGATAGATATAAATAAAGATAGATATAAACATAGATAGATATAAACATAGATATATATAAATATAGATAGATATAAACATAGATAGATATAAATATAGATAGATATAAACATAGATAGATATACATAATTAGATATAAACATGGATAGATATAAACATATAAAATAACGTAATTTTGAATTATATTAATAAAATTAATTAAAATATCTATAGT
The DNA here is from genome assembly GCA_964035775.1 of Osedax frankpressi. Classification (NCBI taxonomy): domain Eukaryota; kingdom Metazoa; phylum Annelida; class Polychaeta; order Sabellida; family Siboglinidae; genus Osedax; species Osedax frankpressi. The sequence continues at coordinate 7,015,254 of OZ038317.1, read as the reverse complement.
ATTCAATATCTAAAATACTTCAGAAAAAATGTTTGCATGTAAGGCATTTAACCTTTTATTACTAAGAAGTAATTGTTTGTCAAGTTAGTGACATTTATCAATCTTAATTTTAAGACAAACCTATCGGATTCAAATGCATATATGATTAAAATATGGTGTAAAACACTGAAAACTTCTGTTTATATTATGAATTTCAGTGTTATAATATTATATAAATATATGAATAATATTATCAATTAAATAACATTTTATGAACTACAATGAGGTAAGCCACCATATTTAACCAGTAGAATAGACTTTAGACACACCTTTTATCTATCTTAAAACTATTTGATTGCACTTATAATACTTTAACTGCAAAGATTGTAATTTAACAAACTTCTTTATTTTCATCTGAATCTATATTATATACGTAGATTATAATCTATTATGCATATATGATATAATAATACATAATCTATATATTATACATACAATATTAATGCATTAAGTAATAATTCTTACATATATATTATTTATTCAAGTCTAATTTTTTTATTAAATCAATTGTTTTATTGATAAGTTCTTATTATTTATAAGATATATACATAAGAATTTCGCATTCCATAAACAATAAAAAAATTTTAAGTTTAATTTAGAAATGTCTTATTTACCAAAATGCAAACTTATTTTTAACTATATTTTATTTATTTATAAATTAAAATAATAAATTATCCAGGATGAATTTAACAATTTATGTGCATCTTATTCTAGTTGATTATCTTTGTGTATCTAACTGGAAGATTACACAGAAATTTACACCATCATCTAAATAGTTTATTGGTATAAATGTTTATCTCACAATTTTAGGTGTTTCCACCTGCATTCACATTTAGATACACAATTTACCAGATAAACAATAATACCGATTAAATAATTTTATTAAACGTTTATTTTTGATATCATTATATTTAATAATATAATACAGTTGCTATGTAAAATGTATATGTTTAAATTGAATTACAGATATATCAATTATAATTATATGAATACATCTATTTTGTATTTACATGCAAATAGAAATATATATATAGTATTATATTATATTTATATGATACATAATACAATAATTTTCACAATTAATTATCAGTTCATTCATGATTAATTCTTACAAATAGGTAATTTATATGATTTGTTAAAGTGAATCATATAGTAAATAACATAAAGAAATAGAAAAATTAATAATTAAATTACCATATATTAATTACATACACTATAATAATACCTATATTGTTTATATACAATATTTATATATATAATGTACTATTATTATACTTTGTAACTATAGACTATATACTATATATAGTTTATATTACATATGTATCAGTATATTTTTTTATATTTATTCTTTAGAACTGTTAATCCTTGATATAATATGTATTCAAAGATGATAATTATACTATAAATATTATAAATAATATAGATGGCATAGCATATTCCCAGCAAACAGAGTTGTAATGGTTTTTAAATCTTTGATAAGAAAATTAAAAAATAATATAAAGTAATTATGAAATACAAAAAATTGGGTTATTGTCTATTGGGTTCCAGTATATAATAATGTGATATTATTGATTAGTAATACCCAAGATATTAAATATTTTATAAAGCAAATTTAACCTAATATATATATATTCGAATCATTATATAAATAACTATTTATATAATTTACAATCACTGTTAAAAATAGGTAATGCATATAAATAAATATTATATTTAAGTACCAAACCATAAATTTAATGAATAATCAAATATTTATATATTATACATAGTATTTTAAATAACATTCATAAATAAGATATAAGTTTCACTAATGATTGCATGGTGAATATGAATATTAAATGAACTGGTCAATTAAAAAATCATTTCTTATGATATATTGATTTAATATTATTTAGGCCATTCACTAATAATCTATTTCATATTAGAGTAATTGTAGTGCCATGTTAAATGTTATAAATATATATATATATATATATTAGATAAAATAGTAGATTTATTATATATATTCAAATATATAGAGATATATCTTTGGATACAACTCAAAAATTAAATATGACTCTATATTTAATTTATATATTACAGCAATTTAGTATAATCATCTGAAAAATATTATTATACATTGTAACTATATAAACTATATACTATATATTATACACTATATATTATATATTATACACTATATACTATATATTATATTTTATACACTATATACTGTATACTATATATTATACACTATATACTATATATTATATATTATACACTATATACTATACTCTATATACTATATATTATACACTATATACTATATTTTATACACTATATACTATATATTATACACTATATGCTATATATTATATTTTATACACTATATACTGTATACTATATATTATACACTATATACTATATATTATATATAATACACTATATACTATACTTTATACACTATATACTATATATTAAACACTATATACTATATATTATATTTTATACACTATATACGTTATACTATATATTATACACTATATACTATATATTATACACTATATACTATATACTATATATTATACATTATATACTATATACTATGTATACTAGTTAAATGATATTTGAGCATTTACAAATATGGCATAACAATAATTTATTATGGATAGCATATTAATAATTAAACACAATTTGGATACATCTATTGTATATCAATACAATACATATGTATACCAATATACATATATATGTATACCAATATAAGTTTGCAGAATATATAAATACAGATGGATTATAACATCTTGGATGACAACATAATGGATGTGCCATTGAATGAGTCACAATGGGAATTATTTATGAATCATTCATCTAGTAGACAAGTAATTCATCTATTACTAATACACACAAAAAAACTATAAAAGAAAGTATTATTAACTTCGTAAATGAATTACATTTCAATTGTGTATGCTAGCCCAGAAAACATAGTGATGTAATAATTTTGCAAAATACTTTGATGTGTCTACAAAAATACAAACAAAATTATGCAATGTAAATAGTGAAATACCTGGATGTCCAATTCATTAGCTGTCCAATTCAAGTAACCAGATGATGAAACTATTATAATATTAATTAAATATAATTTCACTTTTATTATATAATAAAAAAATGTATATATACATAAAATGACTAAACATTCAAAATCCAAAATATATTCAATTACTTATTTACCAATACATGCTTTTGTTTGGATCCAGGGTATTGATTATTTTATCACTATATTTTAAGAAGATATTTATTTATTTTCTAAAATTATCATATTCATATTAAATATGGAAAACATTATAATTGTTCTAATGGCATTAGAACAATTATAATGTTTGCATCAGTAAAAAGAGTGTCATAATCAGCACAGTATATAAAGATGGGTATTGTAATACATTATACTTATATATATTACATATATTACATATATTACATATACTTACATATATACAATGCGTCACACTTAGTTAATATTCTAGTTACTAAATCAGAAACCTATAAATACTTGTAACATTATATGATATAAGGGTTACGCTGTGTTCTCAATTAATTCCCTGAGGATATTTTCATATTAATTACTATAAAAGGCTATAAACTTTCACGTGATGAAAGAAAAAAAAGAATCTCTTGTAACTGCAGACGATAAATATATCACAGATTCTAAATGTAATCTCTAACAAAACTAAAATTAATTGAACATATAACATAGGTAGCCAAAAGTAATTTAATGAATTCTTAAATATGTAATAAATAAAATATTATCACCTCTCTTAATTGACTACATCATATAATATACATGTAAATATATAATGATATCCTAATATCATATAATATATTGTTATTCGCATATATAAGGAAATACATTGAAATAGTGTAGATATATTCTATCATAGTATATGTATATATACTATAGTAATTCATTATATCATTATATTTATAGTATATCATATGTGAACATGTAATTATGTTTTGTATCATTTATAAAATATAACTGAATGATAATATATAAATGAAGGGTTATAAATATATATAGAAATATAGAAAATTATTGGATTTAGTTATTTATTTTAAATAAAGATTTATTTTTTATATCTTATGTAATCACTGAGTTTCTTTTCATATTTAAGTAGATATTTTTGTATTGTTTATATAAAATATATATTAGTAAAGATAACTTATCAAACTAATCTTAAATAATTAATATCTAATAAACACACCAATACACTACAGGTGATTTCATGTAATATATCTGATTGATTTATAATTAATTAAATATATATATAAGGTATACTAAGGTATAAGGTATATTATTAATTAGTATATATTATATACAAATTAATACAAGTATCACGGAGAATATTTAGGAGCACATAGTTAGAGATTAATTATTTATTTAATTTACTAAATTCTTAATTAACAATATAACAATTAAATATTGTTTACATATTTACTATATTTGAATTTTGAATAAATATTAGCAATCTAACTTCATTATATACTTTATATAAATATACAAATATGATCTTTTCATTGACCTAAACACCTGTTCAATTGATAACAGTATATTGTATTGATGATAGTTGTTGACCAGCAAAACATTACTCCAGATACTGACCGAGTACATGCTTTCATTCTAATTGTTCTGATAGTGTTACCGATCAGTACTTTATAGAATTCCATATAAAGAATCAGATGAGTCTACGTGATCTAAGATCAAAAAAATGGAACAAATAAATAATATTATGCAATTATTAGAATAAATTATATAAATTAAGAAAAATTATCAAAATTACTAAATAAAAATTATATTAATATTATATGAAATAAATACGCATATAAAAGTGTATTGTAATATTGATATAAACTTCTTTAAAGTAATACACAATTTAATGATTCATATTATACAAAATAAATATGAAATGTAAAATTAAATTAACTAAATTTTGCTGAATACAAAATATTGGGTAAAGTTCATATTTTTTGAAACAAATTAAAGAATTTTATAAAAATATTATATCGTTTTATTTATAATAAAAAATAAATATCTCAGAAAACACAATTTGCTACAATTTAGAAACATTGCTTTCAGTTAACATTATTATTCATCTAATGTAAAAATATCAACACCGTTATAATATTACCATAATTCCATATAATTAGCAATCCCACATCTTTTTTGCATCATATGCTAAACATTCTGACATCTAAATAATGCAATATTGCTAAATATATGAACATTTATAAATAGATAGTTCTACACTCGATGTTACAATATCGATGTTATAATAATCAGTTATTTTACTAATAATACCCTAATCAAAATCTATGAATTGTAACAATATTATAAATTATTAACAATATTATAAATTTTATATTTTACTATATAAAATTTTTGTTAGTATATATTTGAGTTATAACTTTAATAACCTTAATTGTAATTTTAGCGAGTGTTTACAAATACCATTACCTATTACTAAATTTATAATTATTTAAAATAACAAATTAACATTAAGTAAAACAAAATATTAAAAAAAAATATAATTGTAATTATAGTTAATAAATATAGTTATATAGTTCGAAAATAATTATGAATTATGAAATTATTATATTATTAAGAAATATATACAAAATGTATAAGAAGATGCGAGTTTATAATAATATACTATATAATATATTTGACATGGTATAACATCACATCGAGCAAAATCAATTTTAGTAGAATGAATCTATTAATTATTTTATATTTGTTAATGTATACACTATATACTAATTTATTTATTTCCTAAATATTGGATATAAATAATATTTATAAACTTAATAATAATATCGTATAGAGATATCCATACATAGAAGATACCAGGAATGTAAATTATTTATTTATAATACAAAACTTAAATTGTAAACTATTAATAATAAAATTATTAATTAAATTAAAATACCAATATCTTTTTATACTATTTACAGATATTAAAATACCTATACAAGTTAGAATTGAACAACTCTCACCTCTATCGACATATAGAAATGACAAATAACAATTTAACCAATAATACTACCAGATATATCAACATTTTCATCCACAGAAACACTACAGGCCATATAAATCGCAAATTAATTATATTATTATTTTGCATTATATATCATGTGACTATACATATATGATTGAACGGCATATATAAAATAAATATAATTATATAAATTAGTAATGAGACATTTGCAAAAAATTACCAATTTAAGCAATTTTAAAAATAGTACCAATTTTAGCAATTTTTAAAAATAGATTATAAATATTTTTTAAATAATTTTATATCGATTTAATTAAATTAACATATATATATTTAAATATTTAACATATATTATAATTCTATAGCTAACATTAATTCTTAATACATAGAAAATATTATTAGATTTGTCTATCATTTTTAATCTATGTGATAAGGTAATAAGAAATCTAAGTATGCTAAATTTAACTAAAGTAAGAATTTGTCTTGTGGATTTTAGTTTACTTATTTTAGGAGGTTAATAAACATAATATTCATGTTATTTTAAATTTATATAAAAATATGTAATATAAAGTAACATTTTATTAAAGTAACAATATATTATTAATAATTTCTAAAGTAACAATATATTATTCTTTATAATTGAATAAAAGTAATATATATCTATAGATTAGATGTTATTACTGTTGATACAAGATTATATTAGAACACGCTTTAATTAAGTTAAGCGTAAAGTCCATCATACGATACACATTAGTATTTAATTTCATAAATAATATTTAGAGGATGAATACAAAATATGTTTGGCTGATAAATAAATAAAATCTAATAAAATTATAATCTAATTCTTATTTAAATATCAAATGATAAATTAATAGAATAATGCATATTTTTGTACATAATATAGCAACATTTTATCTTTCTAGCAATTAAATAGTAATATTTTATCCTTTGTGCATAATTTTAACAATTAAATAACAACATTTCATCATTCGTATATCTTTTTAGCAATCAAATAATAACATTTTATCTTTTGCATATTATTTTTACAATTGAATAGCAGTATGTCATCTTCTATGCATCTTAATAGTAATTAAATAGCAATATTTCATCTTTTATGTATTTTTTTAGCAATTAAATAGCAATATTTCACCATTTATACATCTTTCTAGAAATGAAATAGCAATATTAGATATGTAATGCATCATATTAACAATTAAATAGCAATATTGCATCTGAATTTGCATCTAATTTGCATTTATTTAGCAAAATAAAGCTCATTTATTTACCAACATTGTTTACAAATATTGCTAATTTGATGCAAATTTGTACCACTTTTGTATCTAAATAAAAGATAGATAAATTATAGCATGCTAAATTGTAGTAAATTATGTTTGCTGGGATATCATAATGAAATAACAATTAACTTTCATTATATAACATCATAATTATATTATCTCATGAAATATACACTGTTTGATAAGGGGTGTTTAGTATGTACTTATAACGTACTGATAAATACCAGCAATTTAATAATACATTAATGAACGAGAAAAATATTATCAGAAAGAGTAAATATATCTTAGCCAAATGCACTGAACAATGTAAATAATAAAAACTATATCTTGTAAAAAGAAACAGATAAGAACATAGAAGATCTTCCGAAGTCTAGTTTTTATAGAGTGAGATGTATAGAGAATATATATAATGTTATTATAGAAGATATGTAATATTATATTGTGGTACATATTTAATTAAATGATATAATTTCAGTATAATATGAGTGAAAATAAGTTATATATATATATTAAGTTATATATATATTTATATGAATATATTACCAAAATGATAACATATTCATATTAATTATAATATATATGCAAATGTAAACACCTAAAAAGGTTTAAAATGATTGAAAAAAAACTCAATGAACAATGTCTTACTATGATTCCAGGGAATGCATTCCAGATCTTTGTTGTTGTTTTATAAAATAAAAGTAAAAATATATTTAATTTGCATTAAAAAATGTATTATATTTATTTTTTATTTAAAATAATATATTATAATAGATTATATAATAGTTACATCGTCTGATTTCTTTAGTTACTTACTAACAAATAGCAATCAAACAGAGTGATATCAGTTTAATAAAAATCCTTCGATGGAATACAAAAATTATTGGAATGATGAATTGTGGAATTAAAAAATAAATTATGCAATGCAAAAATGGAAGTGCCTGGATTGTTTTCATATGTAGTTATATCTTTTATTGAATAATTATTTAATAATATTTTTGATAATTGTTTTCCAAGCAATATACAAAACTTTTGTATCACAGTTTGTTGAGTTTTTTTTAATAATAAATTATATAAATAAACTTATTCATATGTTGTTATATAAAGTTGTAGATTTCCTAATAATAATATAATATTTGTGTAAAAAGCTATTCAAATAACCTGAATTTAAAAAACTAGTATACAGATTATTCTCGGGAAAACATATACACATATACCCTTTATCTAAGGAAGTATAATATGGTATGATATAAGTAATTAATCAAATCCTGATGCTGCTGTGAATTAGTGCGTAATATATAAACAGGGTTGGGCGTGTGGTAAGGTATGTGGTTTGGTATGTGGCCAGTTTTCTTGTACACTGTATAATCGGAACTCTACATTTCATGTTATGGTATATATTGTATCAGCTCCTCAATCATCAACATGTCTATTATACATTTTACGTTTTGAATATGATTTGTGAATAATTCAGAATAAATCTTATTATTTAACTGACAGGATACTTGATAATAAAGCGTGATTATCTATGATAAAATTATAAAATGATTTATATCCATATAACTATAAATACACAATAGACGATTTACCATGAATGATAATCACATATTCAATCATCAATATTGATATCGAACTCGATCGTAAAATATAATTTCATTGTACAAATATCAAAAATAAATATAAATTCGGGAAATTAGAATAATGTGAAAATCAATAGTGTAATTAAATATAAATACACTGCTTTACATGGTTACAAATAACCAATAGCCAACACATTTTGCACTGAAATTACATATAATTACATCTAATTACCTGTTTATATTATTATTGATATAAAAATATACATTTTTTACAAGTAGATATATTTTTGGTGTCTTCGTAATATTAAATTGCCTACATTTTTAATAATTTTTAATCCGAATATTCTAAAAAATATGTCACCATTATGAAAATATTCATTATTCACTTAATACTGAGATAGGACTCTGTATTAATATAGATAGATATGCCTATTGATTTTTCTAATAACAATAATTAATAATAATGATAATAATAATAAAAACAATGCAATTAATATAAAATATTAATTGAAGATACACAAAATCATCAATTATAGTAGGTATTAATAACTTGGCTTAATAATTTGGAAACATGGGCATAGAAACCTATTTTAATTAAAATTGTAAATGAATATATATACTTGAAGAAAAAATTATTTACGAAAAATTTGATTTACTCAATCAAATCGTTATTCCATAAGTATTGAACTAGAAATATTTATAAAAATATTGATTTATCTACGATAAAGTTGAATTGAATTGGTTGGTATCAATACCAACATACCTAATAGGAACACATGATTAATTATATAAATATATAGGAAATATTAATAAGTTTTACATAAGTCAGAAATTGATATTGGTTATATAACATGTTACATAAATTACATAGATTTCGATGTAAATATCGCATGGCCAATAACGACACCATTTGTAAACACAATCAGAGTTTACGTAATTCAATACAACAAAACTACAAGGGTAAAACTACAAGGGCCATTGTTCGTATCGTATCATCGCATGTGCGTGTGTC